>CM038713.1:13575099-14235099 GCA_021613375.1 Megaleporinus macrocephalus | reverse complement strand
GAGCCAGGGCACAGGGGGACACAGGCCGACACGCAGAGGATGAAGAAGAGACAGCTTCATTAACAGCAGGGGCAAGCAAACACACACACATACACAGGTTAATGGGCAGCACATATTTGTTGAGACTGGACGACGTCTCTGACCACTGATTTAAACAACAGACAGTTCCAAACACTACTGAGAAAGACATGAGGTCAGACAGATGCAGACACAAACAACTGCTAGAGTGAGTCATTCATGTTTTCCTTTCAACATCATACAAAAAGGCTACCTATGCAGTACAGATAGAAAGATCAAATACAAACACTTTATAATTTATTTATTTAATTCTAATTTATGGTGGCAAAGTGGTACAGCAGGTAGCGCCAGGAAGCGCCTGGTTCTGTGTGGGTTTCCTCCAGGTGTTTTGGGTTCCTCCAACAGTCCAAAGATATGCAGTCGGGTAAACTGGAGATGTTAAATTGCCCCTAAGACCGAGTGTCTGTGTGTCTGCCCTGTCATGGCCTGCCTTTCACTCAGTGAGCGCTGGAATAGGCTTCAGCACCCACCACAACGATAATAATCCTGAATAGTTTTGAAAAGTTACAGGAGATTCTTTTGGACGTCTTCACTCCATCTTTTTAAGTTTATCCTAGTGTATTCTATAGAGGAGCACATAAGACGTACCTTGGTGTTGAAGCCCATAGCGTTCTGGGAGGTCTTGTAAAGCTCTGGATATTTGAGCATGTTCTCTTTTCTGCAGGAGCGCTCGAAAATGCCCAGAGTCAGGGGTGGCAGAGCTGTGAAGATCTGAGGAGAATAAAAACACACACAACAGACATAAATACAAAAATATTAAATATAATACAGTAAAATGTAACAGAAGTTCTTAAATTTGAGACCTTCTTCGAGTACGTATATAATTACTTTGGAATGCACTGAAACTACTGACAAACTCAAGCAAACCAGAGAATCTAAACAGAAATGCACTGAGAGATCAGAACATACAGCATATATTTTAAATAGCGTAACTGATTCGAGACCTAAAGTTATAGCAGGCTGTACGTATGATTTTTTTAAATGCACTGAATGTAGTTAGAAAAAACTAAACACAAACAAAAAACATATTATCCTAAAAATGCTAACAAATACGAGTACCAATAAATAAGCTTGAGAACATATAAACCATGCAATATTATTAACAAAAATCACATTTCAAAATCTAAAGCAAGTGTGATGTCAGGCTATTTAGGTGAATCTTCTAATTTGTAGATTTCATGTGCAGGTTTGCTCCAGACAACGGAGCCCTCTGCATTTTCCCTACGTCTGCTTGCTCGTTGCACTCCGCCGAGCATGAAACTTTCTGGCGTTTATCTTATTTGGATACTCTCGCTCCATATGCAAAAGTTATCTCACATGAACATCTGCCACGATGCCCGCAGCTCGTTAGTAGATCCACTGTACGGTTTTAGTACTTTTTTTCCCCTCTGTAAAGTTTGAGCATGAGCAGCTGCTGAAAGGGAGGAGTGGTATTATGGAGCAGAGAAGGTCACAGGGTCAGCCCAGAATCTTTCCCACTGGCCCAGCTGCAGCTTGCTGGCTTTGGCCGCCAGGGCTGAAGGATATGCTCTGCTGGGCTCTGCTCTCAGAAAGACGAGGACTTCCATTCAGGGGTGGATTCGGACCGCTGCGTCCAATAGACCCCCTCTGAAGCCGTGGAATTCCTCCTCTTTCAGATAAAGAGAGAATGCGCCGTGCCAAGTCGTTACTGCCTCACTGCCCCAGTCAACCATAACAGAGAGTTGATGTGAAGAGACTTTCTAAGCTTTTTACTTTTTTTTTTCATTCAGCAGCAAAAGCAGTGTTCAAATTAATGGCAACAGATAAATAAAAAGGTTTGGGTCACTTTCATTCCAGTGGAAACAAGCCATTACAACAAACAAACAGCAAAGCCAAAAGTTTAAACATACACAATGTTGTGCAAGAATTTCATGGCCCTAACATGACACATTAATTAATCTCACATGTGCCCAGCATTGGCCCCTGAGGCACCCCACAGTCACCAGGGTTACATTTAGAGACTGTGTGTGTGTCTCTGTTTGTGTATACAGTATCTGTTATGTGTGTGTGTCTGAATTCAACCTGCTCCTTTATCATCCACTGCTGACCACTTTAAGGCAGCTCTTTCGGGGCACGAGCGTCTGTTGTTCTAGCACATTCAGGACATAGTTCTAGGCACTGGGGGAATATGGACTTGACAAGGGCTCATAAATAAGAGGGAGATTTTCAGGATGTCGATGACACAGGCCTGCAGTAAAGGAGTCGCTCGGGCTGCCGCGGCTAATGAGTTTCTTGCCTCGGCACGACAGGGGAGACACTTTAACACATTCACTCTCACAGTAAATTTCACAAAGTCAGATGCACACACACGTACCACGTTATACAGGCCGATGCACCACCGCTCGAACAGAATCTGACCAGAGAAGCCGTTCACGAAGGCAAACCAGATCTGAAAGGCAAAGCAAATATTTTTGTTAATCAGAATGAAAATCATGGAACAGACGTTTAATCCTCAGCATTCTTGATTATTACATAATTCCACAAGTGCAGACTTAGAACTACAATTCAAAGGGTTTGTATACAAATAACTTGTATAACTTAAATGATATACTAATCATTTATAATAAATTATATACTAATCATCAATTGATAGAAATTGCAGATATAAACTAGGCACAACATACTTCTAGATGTTGTTTTCAATAGTCAAACAAACTTTGAACTGTTTAAGGATACATAATGTACTGTGATTGCCCTCTTCTACTCTTTGTTTATAATTTTTGTTTACATATTTAAATTTTGAAAAAAAAATTTTTTACATTTATTTTACACCATCCTACTATTTATCTGTAGTTATATTAACCTGTGAAGCTGAACTGATACATTTTATACAGTTATCTGCTACCATACTGGTTATATATTACTGAATATATTTCATTCAAATTTCTGAATGATGTTTCTAAATATTTGAACAACAGTGCATGAAACGTACATTTCTATTATTCTCTGTAAGGGCAGTAGAAACATTAGAAGGGTTTTTTATTCACCTGGTCAGATATGCTTTGTTTAACCCTTTACATAATACACAATTCTTTGTATTTTAATACACTCATACATTGAGGGGAGAAAAAACAAAAAAATATTGTCAATACAAAAATTAAAGCATATTTATATCTTATGTTAAAGTGTGCAAATAAATCAAAATTGTTCACTAACAAATGTCATATTTTGTCAAGTATTTCGATTGTAAAGGAATTGTTATAGAGGAATAGATCTATATCACCTCTGCTGTAGATCTTGTATCACAGGAATAGATAACTTTACAGGAAAGTGAAAACATATCAAAAATAATAATCCAGGTCCCTTTAGACCACTTTTATCACAGATATGAGAGTGGTAATATAACCTTTTCCTATATACATTTTCTAAAAAAAAAAAGAAAGAAAAAAAAGCACTAACTTACTATATATTTGTACGTTCATACTTGGAATGGAATGAAAGCTGCTATCCAGCATGCTATCATAAGATTCCGCTTACACACCAACAGATATCCTTCACATTGATCAAAGTCATTTTGGTTGCTATCATTATCTGTGCATGAAAGAAAAATGTGTGGGGAGATGACCCCTGCTCCCCGTACCCCCCACTCTCTCTCCATCACTGATAGTGAAGGACAGTGGATCAGCCAAAGATTACCATCAAAGGGGCATCGCTGCTCTCACACTCAATCGGACTTTGCTCAAGCCTCCTGTGATTGCAGCTCAATTTCAAGCAATCATTCAAGTAAATCACCCAAAACCAGAACAGGACAGAGGGGCGTTGGCTTTAATAGACAGCACCCTTCAATTAATAGGAGTATACTGGAGTTTTTAGTGACAAGATTGACCTGTTAACTCCTAGGAATACACTGCTCAAGAAGTGGGCCACTGTACAAGATATGGGGACTCAGACATGACTTGCTACTGAAATCAAATCATACAGAAGGTCTGGAGCCTCATGTTTTGATTGAAGTTACAGCATGAGCTTTGCAGATCATTACTCAGACAGGCAGGTCCATGTAAAAGAGAGGAAGGAGGAGACAGCATGCCCAGGAGGAGATGCACTATAGTGGAGTGTGGGGATGGGAAAGCAGGGTTTCTAACCTTTTCGTCTACACCATAATGGTTCCCATGGCCTTAGACTGGGGGGAAAAGATCAGAGGAGTAGATCACTGGAGTTTCCCTCCAAGATCCAACTTACGAGGTCTTGACCTGGGAACAGCCTTCCCTGGAGGAGTTTTCTTAAAAGAAACCACAAATACTGATCTCCTATCAGTGGAACTTCTACTCCCAGTCCACCAGTGGAGAGTTATGGGGCTAGGGAGAGAGGGTGAGGTTTAGGGGGATCAGAGAAAACCCTGAATGAGGTGAGGGCCAGAAGACGGAGGGAAAGATAAGGTGTATCTAAACCATATGCCACATAGGCCAGGATTACCACTTCATAAGTCCATTAGTGAGAGTTGGCCATGACACGTTACTGCCTGTATGGTCCAGCTAGAGGCTAGAGACGCTGAAGAAAACCTGCTGGGTTTACAATTACATCTCTAATACAGCGTGTCCGAGATGAACCTGGATATTTGACGAGACTGCACAAGTGGTTGGATGTGAAATGGAGCACAATTAGCAATTGCGGAAAGTTTGATCTGAACCTGAGTCCTGTCAGAGAACTGCCTGTCTAAGTTCAACCTGACCCAAGCTGGATCTTATCCAAGCTGGATAATCTTTTGTCACAACTTGACCCGATCCAAAACAGTTTTGAGTCTGAAGCACAACAAAATTCGGTTCCATCGTCACCTACATTGTGGAATAGCGTTTTAATGATGGTGCTAATTAAATGACTAGAGACAGTAATATAACTCATATTACAAATAAACCAAAAGTTAAAATATTCTAAAATGCAATAAAACAATTCGCTCTGCAAGATTAAGGTCAAATTTTGCCTTAGGAATGTATTTATCAAACAGGGCTTTCAAACAACATCCCTGTTATCTGGCCTTTCTCATACTACATGATGATATAGTATCTTCACCTGTTTGAGTATTTATTTATTCAATCAAAACTTATTCTGTGCCTAGATATATTACACGTAACACTAATATGTACTGTATATTTTCTGGAAAATAAATTATCTACTAAACAGATTCACTGTTTTGTTTAACTCTCATCTGTTTTCTCATGAGGCTCTTGAACATCGCTGCAAAATTCTGTCAACATCATAAGAAGGTGGATCCAACACACAGAATTAGAAACTCTTTAAAGTAATAAAGGTTGAGAGGAAGAATAAAGCAAGGCAGGACAGAATCTCCTAATACAGAGAGAACTGCAGAGTAAAATCTGTTAAAAGTGGGAGGCAGACTATGAGAATCAAAATGTGAAATCTGAACTCGACCTGAGCCAGACACATTTTTGAGAAGTGACGTCCGGATCCAACGTGAGCAGTCGGGTCCTGTTTGTCCGAACCAAACATTTCGGTCTCTGACTGCTATACACTGCCCTCTATAGGTTCCAGATATATAACGTGCAGCAGCATGTCAAAGCGAAAATTGCTCAGCTTCAAAGTTGACTGCACCAAGCTCCCCTTCAACTGAACTGGCCCTTTAATGTGTGTGAAATGATGCAGGCTTCTCCACAGCTTCTGAACAACATCCACATAGCCACATAGGTCCTGACAGGCAAACACTGCATCCTAATAGACCGTGCACACGTATGTGTGAGTGTGTAAGGCACGGCTGTTGAGCAGACACCAGGCTTGCTGTGCAGGGCCGGAGCCAGGCGGACATTTCCTCGCTTCATTTAACTCCATTATGAAAGCATGAATTGCTACAAATTCTTGACTTTGACACAACCCCCAACTGAGGCCCCAGCATGCAACTGCAGCCCCCTACACACACACACACCAACCCTTTTCTTTCACTGGTGCGAGCCTATGCGTGAAAACGTTCCCAAAACAAATGTCTGTCGCCCCTTCTCTTCACACCCTCGGGCGAGAGAGGGAGAGGGCCCCCCCAAAACCACGCCCACCCATTCCAGCTCTACATCAGGTGCATTCTACCGTGATATTGTTTTTAAAGGAGAGCTGCTGTCCCTCGCTCCCTTCTGCTCCCTCTCTTTCACGCTCCCACACACATACAAGCTTGTTTTTATGTTTTGTCAGGACATGGGGTGTTATTCATTAGCCCTATATCGGGGTGCCCAATCCAGGTCCTGGGGATCTATCACCCTATAGAGTTTAGATCCAACACACCTAGTCCTAATATTCATGTATCTCTGAAGGCCTTTATTACCTGGAGCAGATTTACGTTGGTGCTAAACTCTGCAGGGTGATCTTCAGGACCAGGACTGAGAACCGCTGGCCTTTTATGTATCATTTGTACAGTACAGTGCAAAAGTCAGACATCAGCTTCGCTTTATTTATTTATTTTAATCAAATTGCCATTAGGTTATTCATTTATTAATTTTAAGGAATATTTATGAAGCAATATAACCCACTTGCAAATAGAGGGGGTGAAGTAAAAACAGGGACTTTTCTCAACCATGCAAGACCTGGCAGACCACCAAAGCCATTCACATCAGTTTGACAGGACTTAAAGTACTTACACATATAATCTTTAAAATAGAAAAATTAAAGAAAAAAATCAATATCAATTAAAGTTTCTGGGAACTACCATTAGTTCTAAAATGGGACCCTCAACATCAACTCCATCCTCAAAACAGCCCAGCAAAGCATTAACTTTCTGCAGCAAAAGAATAGCTGTTGAGCCAGTTCTACATCACCAAATCATTATCAAATCTGTTCTGTACACATCTAGTCTGGTTTGGAGGAGCTTGTACTCCTCAAGAACCAGGAAAAGGGCTAGGGGAGAAGGGGAGAAAAAAAAAAAGTCACAATCTCCTGGCACCCTGGACACAACCTTTTTTTTTTTAAACTACTCCTCTCCAGCCAGCACAACAGAAAACTATACACTCAGACTACCAGACACAAGGGAAGTGTTTTTTCTTGTGCTATCAAATAGCTGACCACCAATATAATCTGATAAGCCACAGCTACTCCTGTTTTACCCAGACAGTTATTATTCCCATCCTCACCACTCTACAGCATAATTTCATTACCATACAAGCTGTACACTGCTGTCGTTTGCACTACAATGTATATTGCTTGTATCTATTTAATCTGTATGTTGTTGTATATTTATGTAAATAACATGTACATTGTCCATTTATTACTCGTCCTTGTATAGTCTGTATATACTGCATATTGTTTATTATCTGAAATTAATACTAGAGAGACACCAGCGGCAGGAAGCATATTCTTTGTGTGAGTTAACATACTTCAGCAATAAATGTAACTCAGATTCTGATAAGGACGTGTGTTTATTACAGCTGTTCACTTTGTGAGATTTGTTTATTGGTTTTCAAATAAGAAGCACTGCGGACGTCAGGTCTTTTCTTTATTTCATTCTTACAGATTTTTTAATTATTATGAGATCACTTACCCTCTGTTTATCATCAACAATGTCCTAAATTGTAAGTTTCCTTTTTAAATTATTTTATATAAGCATCTTCAAAGAAACTGATTTTAAATGAACAAACTTTGTAATTCAAAACGTAAGCAGCAGTGCACAAACAAAAAAGTCCCGAAAAATTTGCCAAGACATACACATAAGCATACATAACTAGCAGAATCCTTGCACTGCAGTGACATGGCACATAATAAAATGTCTGTGTTTTATCTGCACTGTGGTCTGATCACCAACTTTCTCACATGCATATCACAGTTCTTGTGTGAGGTGGTGTGTGTTCAGTAGCCAAAGGCTAGCAGCCTGCTGTGGGACCGGTACTGGCCACCAGCCTGCAGTGTATTGTTGTGCTAAATAAAAAACCTCTCTATTCATAGGCAGCAGTTAAATACGTTTGTGTGAGTGAGTGTTTTGGCCTGCTGCGCTCTCTCTCTCTCTCTCTCTCTCTCTCTCTCTCTCTCCCTCTCTGGAGAGAGGTGCACATTGATTCGCTCATTACGGCTGCAGCTTTTTTCTCTTTTTTCCTCTGTCTCTCATTCAGCACAGCTCAGCGCTGGGGTGTGGCTGGCCTCTCCCCCCCACCTCACAATCTGAAAAAGCAAGTGTGTGTGCAGGTTTTACATGAAACCTGGTCAGAGTTGCTCCTGGAATATCTATCAGCAAATCAAAAACCTACAGTACCAAAGTCAAAGCTCACACAAAGGGGCTGACCCTGAAAAAATAAAATAGAAACAAAAAGAGAAAACAGAAAAAGAGAAAGAGCGAGAGAGAGAAAGAGAGAGCGTGGGGGGTGTGAGATTTGTCCTCTGCACCCCATCCGGCCCCTGTGCTCCTTTACTATGTCCTTAAAATGCAGACGGGGCCCTCGGCCTTTCTCCCGTACATAAAGAGCCTGAAAGAAAGAAAGCAGCCCAACAAGCCAAGCCTGAAGAAAGAGGGGTGCTAAATGCTTTGGCAGAGTGTAGGAGAGAAGCGGAGAGAGAAAGAGGGGCTGAGAGAGAAAGGTTGAGGAGTTGGATAATGAGGGCACCAGGCAGCCTCATTCTGCGGGCTGTCCGCTCAGGCTTAACCAGCCTCTTGTAATTACCTCATAAATGCCACTTGTCCATCAGCCTGAGTGAGGCCTGCTGACAAGCTGTCAATCAAAAGCTCAACAGCCCTGCTGGACCATAGAGGCTGAACCATAAAAGCAGACAATCCTTTATTATTTCAGTTAAAAAGGTTTGAAAATATAGTGACAATCCTAACAATAAACAAGGTCTTGATATCTAAACCGAACAGCAAAAAAACTTTAAATGTAGTCAACATCGAGTATTATTTTTTTTTTAGGATTATGCTGAAACTGTTAAACTTGTTTAAAAGAGCCTATGTTCTTTATAAGCTCCACTTATAACATTTGTGTGGTTTTATGTATCAAAAACAGTCATCATTTATTTTTATGTGGTCATTTATGTCAATGTGTTATTTGTTTAGTATTTGCCTGAATGACGGGCTGTTAGAGCTGTTAAGCTAAATAATCTAAAAACATTACATATCGTCTCTGTCCAATAAAAAATTAACATATCCAAAACTGCAACTTTACAGGAGAGGCCAAAAACATACTTTACTGTCAATGTAAGTCAATGGAACCAGAAATTATTCCAAGCAATTTTGGAGCACTTCTATTTGTCCATTCATCATGAAATTGTTACACAATGTAAACGACCGCTGCCGTGTTCAAATGATGTAGAAATCTCAAAATCGACAAAAATAGAGATACATGTTTTTCATTGGACAGCATTGACATCTTAACATCTGATGTATTGATTGATCTACAATGTTTCCACTTAACCAGATATCTTCTACAGTCTGTCAAGGACAATAGTTTGAATACTGGTGTCCTTATTTGAACTTCTGAAGTTGATGATGGCTGATGATTTCCATATCCTGCATAGTGATATGGAGGAGGAAGCCTTGCCGTCTTTGATCCATTTGTTCCAAACCCATTCCAGCAGATTTATTTATCAGCCGATCTTAAATTGCAGTTTCTGAAGTTAGGCAAGTATAATTGATGTAAATAGATTATACCGATTGACAGTTTACAAGTAATTTAGCTCTAAAAACATCCTGATTGGGGCTTTGGAAGACTGCTCTGTTTAGCAACAGACCCTGAAAATTCCTTGTCGCCATTGCTTTCTGCTAAATGATGCCTAGAAAAAGCTTTTTAGTGAGCAAAAGCTGCTACCAGAGCCTGTCTACCGTGTAATGGTACCTTTTATGTGCAGCGGTTTGACTGGTTAAAGGAACAGCTCTTACAAAAGACACACATCGTGCACACACACACACACACATACATGCATGCATATATACACAGTAACACGAAGTTGCTCCAGTGAGGTTAAAATTCACATTAACATCCTCTTTCTTGCTTTTCCAGGTTACAGCTTGGGAAGTAAAGAGAACACAAAAAAAATACACGCAGTCAAAAGTAAACCTATTAGTGCAACAAATGTATCTCTTTGGGCGCCCCCTGGGAAGCATGTGTCTTGGGTGTCAGGCCCTTACAAAGGCAAGGTGCTTGATACAGCAGGAGGCAGACAAAGCGAGCAGCGAGTCTCTATTATAGTCACACACCCCCTGCAGCAGGCTGGGGGATACATTTCTCAGTCACAACAAAAGGTGTGCCCGGCACAGGGTCGCCTTGCTACCAGCAACAGCCAAGGACTGGACACTTTCAGCCTGTCCACAGTTCAAAAGGAGTCTTGAAACACAAAAAAAAGGCAAAAAAAACATTCAGAGAGCTTTAGAGAGAAAAGATCTGTAGTTGTTGCAGCTGCATGATGTGTGCAGATGGAGAGAAAACAAAGTAAAAAAAAAGAGAAAGAAAAAGATAGACAGGAATACAAATCCTTATTCCAAACATGTTGAGGCAATATGTGAAATGTAAATAAAAACAGAAAGCAGCGGTTTGTAAGTCTACTTCTGAACTGTATTTAAAATGATTACAGTACAAACATTTCGTCGCTGTCCAGATTTTTATTTTTCTACAGCATTTAAATGCAGCAGATGTTGTTTACATTGCAGGAAAACTTCATGATGAATGGACCAATAGAAATGCTCCAGAATAGCTTGGAAAAAATTCTGGTTCCATTGACTTACATTAAAAGTAAAGACCATTTTGGAGATGTTTCTTTTTTTTTTTCATTGGACAGCAATGATATTTAAAGTTTTACTGAAATAAGGAACATTGTAGCACGATCAGAAAAAATCATACACTGGTGATAAAATCAGCCACACAACAAGCACCAGGAAAGACCTAGTCCTTTATGAGCGAGGATGGGTCAAGGCGGGTCAAAACAGAATCATCAAACAATCCATGAGTACCAAGTTCCTCAACCACTGCAAACGACAACAAATCAGTCACTGTACAGCTCAAAACATGTCTAGTGGAAAAACTGCAGCAAAAACTAAACTCTGCTTTCAAATCTGGATCAATAGGTGTATCAGTTCCTTGATTTGATGAAGTGCTACTAAAGGAAATCGTGATGTAACACAGTGTGTAACATGCTCCTGCTGAAAGCATCCAAAATTGGAGTGAGCACACATACACAACAAATATAAAGTTAACATTGTGTACTGATTACAGATCAAACCTGTATTTGATTGTTTTCTTCTTTTACTAGCTTTTTACAATGAATGGAATTGAAGGTCTGTATCATGAAGTTTGATTGTAAGATTTGTTCTAAAAAAACGCAAAGGAAAGAAACAAACTTGTGGCCAATTTTAATGAACAAACATATCATCGCTGTCCAAAAAAAACAAGAATCTTCAAAACTGCAATTTTACAGGAGAGACCAAAAACATACTTTACTTTCAATGTAAGTCAACTGAACCAGAATTTTTTCCAAGCTATTTTGGAGCACTTTTATTGGTCCATTTTTTGGTCCAAGTTTCATACAATGTAAACAACCATTGGTGTGTTCAAATCATGTAGAAAACTTAAAATCGACAAAAATGGAGATACATGTGTTCACTGGACAGCGACGATATGTGATTTGCTGAGCAATAATCTGTGTACAGAGCATTAAACTCGACCAGAGGCGCACAAAATTTTGTACACAAGGGCTAAGCAAGTGGTATACAAGTATCTAATAGGTTTATTAAAATATCAAGGACTGAGACCATATGCAAGCTTAAATTGGGACACAATTAATAAAGCAACATTAATCACCTTTATTTAAAACTACTGGTTATTTTCAGCATAGGACTTCTCCCATATGAGCCAGCGTGGAGTACAAGTCTTAGCATCATGACTTAACATTTAAATTAAATTAAGAAATAAAAATACTGACTCCTAATGAACAGAAAACGCATAACAGCTTCAAACTGACTAAATGTAATCAGTGATTCTAAAATTGAGGAGAAGGGCTGAAGTGGCGTGTCTGGTATGAAGAGTCTACATCCTTCGTATGAAGTTCAAACACAGTACCCAAGACACATTCACATGCGAGATGTGTGCCGCCTCCATACATGCAGAACAAAGCAGGCCCTGATGTGAATTATCCTCAATCAGCTACAAGACATCAAAAGAGAACGAAGCCAAGACATGAGCTGAGCTGAAGGGACAAAAAGTCCCTCTCTTCTCACCAGTACAGCTTTTAAAATAAAAAAAAAGAAAGCGGCAGTTATAACATATCCTGATTTATTTATGAACTCTGGCTTTCAGTGTCACGAACAGCTGTGACTTTGGATGGACATGAATATGGAGATCCTTTCAGAGATTTACTACTACACATAAAAAGAATAGACAGTGAAAGAGGGAGAGTTCAGAGGTCAAGTGGCATGCAAGAGCGAGATGGATGGAAAAAAGACAGATTTTTCAGGAGCTCATGTTTCTTAGCTATGTGGCTAAGTGTCCTTCTTTGTCTGATGTGACTGATGTCTCTTTCCTTACAGAAGATCTGTGGATGACATCAAGCCAGGCTGGCATGATTCAGAGCATTGTCCAGTCTCTCTAGAGGCCAGTATATTGTATAACTGGAAATAGGGCCAGCAGAGCAGGTAGCTGTCTGCTTCTCTTTAACCTTTAGCCCCCCCAGCACGTGCTGGAGGCTGCACGACTGCCTCACGAAGTCTCACATGCATGTATAAATACCTGGCTGTCTCTTAACAAACATGATTTCTCTGCTGCTGTCAGGCTTAGTATACAGTACATGTGTAACATGAGCTGGGTTTGTCTTTTACAGTGCAAAGATCTATTGAAACTAAATTACATCTGATCTTAAAGGGATGAGTCTGCTGACTTTGCACATGCTAGCACATCTTTATTTTGAACTGCCACCAACGCAGCAACAACTCACTGGCAAGAGAACACACAGCATCAGCTAATACAACTGTGTTAACACGCAACATCATGCAAAAACAATGAGCTCAATAACACTCTCTAAAGTTATACAGCCCAGGTGTGGTCTTCTGAATGGATCATCATCTGTAGTTTCTATCATAACTCACATTGTAAATCTTACCAGCAGTATATTAGCGTAATGTTTGACAGCATGTTGAAATATTGCTTTAAGTCTGATATGCAATCCAGGAGATCTGTCCAACGTATGGAATGTTTATGTAGAATTTCATCAGAAAGATTTTTAATTATGTCTCTTTTTTCCCCCCCAGCATTTGGGCTATAAATCGGCCTTAAGGGGTCCTGCTGGCTGCATGCCTCCTTTTTTGCTTAGCGATAGTATTGTCACACCTGTCAATTAGCTGTGCTAACTAGAGATGTATTTACAGAAGACAGTCACTCTCCCTTTTAGAAAGTGTTTTATTAATAACTTGTGAGATGCTGCTAGTGAAAACTACAGATTTTCTTTTTTTTAAGGTTGCTTTCTCACTTTGCATACAATTCAGAGTATTGTGACGGATGGCAGATTGTCCTTTTGATCTGATGGGTGAGATCAGAAAAAAATTATGACACAGGCCACTTGACTAGTTTGGAAATTTTTAAGGCCCCGTCCACTCAAAAAGCATTCGGCATGTACCTGTCCAGAAAAAAAACACGTTTAGCGTGAACCCCTACTTACACAACTGACTACGTGTGGCTGTGGCACCTCCAGGGATGAAACTCACAAAAGGGCCAACAGTTAGAGTCCACTAACTTTCTAACTTACACTTACAGCACACGGTCATGAGATCACTTAAAAACAAATAGACTGAAACATCTTTGTAATAAAATTTGAATTAGAACTTTTTGCCACTCGTGTGCACACAGCAGAGTTTGACCTCAGCATTTAACACATCCGTACAGTGAAACACCCACACACGCACACATTAGTGAACATACACTAGTTCACTAGGGGGGCAGTGGGCACACTTGTCCGGAGGGTGGGCAGCCCAATCTGCAGCACACGGGGAGCAGCTGGGGGTTAGGTGTCTTGTTCTAGGGCACTTCAGTCATGTTCTATTGGTTTTAATAGAAGCTGTTGGGCAGTTGCTGAATCAGTTCTATCAAATATTATTGTGAAGTTATGTGAAGCTAGTCCCATCTGTAATATACTACCAGCATAGTGGCTTTCACAAGGATTGTTGATCATAGATTAAAGCGGAAAAGTGGAATTTATGTTTTGATTAGTTAAAAAGTTAAATAACTTTATAAAAACAAATTATAATGGTGATGCAACTGTAATTGTAATGTGACTGTAATGGTTAAGCCCATATTGAAAACTGGCTTTTGTTTTATTCAAAGCAGTGTTCTTTTATAGTGCACTGGCTACAGCATTAGCATAAATTCATAGAAATGAGCAACTGCCTGACAACTGCTATTAGAAGTGGATTTTTGAATCAACAGTGTTTCTGTTCTTTTCTAAGTGAGGGAAAACTATTGCCCAGGGTAATCAACAGAACAACAAAGATAAAGCAGACATACACAGTCCGTCTCCAGGTCTTCCCTTCAGGAAAGCCATGTAATTTTCCTTGAGGCGTGACTCAGCTGAAGCCTGTGTGTACAGGGCCACACATTAAACCTCTCTAGCACTTGAGACTAAAACTGCTACTGATAGCAGCTCTTTCACTTGTCAGGTCCCTCTTGGCTAAGCTTCTGAAGCCACTATCAGCACCGGCTCTGCGGAGCGTCACATGCCATCAGAGATGGATGACCGGCAGCCTTAACACCCCGAGAGAGACGCATTCCAGCCCGTTACACTATGCCTTCCATTCACAAGTAACAGGGCAGTGTCAATCACAGAGAGGGCTTCTAACCTCCCCAGAAATTACACTAAAGCCATATTAAACAGAATAGACAGAATAAATGGATTGCGTCTTCGCCCAGAAACAAAGGAAGACCAGAGTTGTATAAAAACAAATCACAATCACTTTTAAACAATAATCAAAGCAAGTGACCTCTCGGTTCACCATCACTTGCACTGACTTTTATGGCCTGAATTCAAAGTTTGTGTTCTTTCTTACCTCAATGATGTACAGCACAATGTTCTTGTAGAAGCAGTACAGGATACATTTAGCAACCCGGTTATAATTCCAGGCACCGTGGACCAGCAGAAGGTTCTTCAGGTACTTGAACTGTTAGAGAGAGATTAAGAGAGAGAGTTTAGAGTTAATGAATGTAGAAAATTATATGCCGCAAAGTTTTCTATGCACAAAGTCTTAAAAATACATTTTCTTACTTAATCAGCAGGCATGCATCAATGATTTCTTAGGGCTTACTCAGATTTTTTCAATGGCCTATTTTTATTAGCCTATTTTATTAGAAGAAAATTACACCGTGTTGGGTAAATGAAAAAATAAGGCACCTAAACTTCACTCAAAGTAAGAGGTGACTGGCTGTTTTGTAAGTTATGTACAGCTGTAGCAGCAGCACTCAAATACTAAAAGAATTCAAATTACTGCACTCGGCGTAAATCACATCATAATATTGCAACACAGACGGACAAAATAAAAAATATATATATTTTACTGGATTGCTGATTTTGTTGAGCCATCAAGCAGCTTAATCACAAACAGTAGAACATTTACAACCTATACCGAGCATAAATGCATCATTCCTTCTATTTTAGTGGACAGAAAAATACAGAATTGTTGGTTGAGAATGTCCTTGAATTGAGACGTCGCTGTTTGCAGTGGCCTCTCGTAAAAAAGGCATTCATCTTCAGATGAACACGTTTCTGCTGTCACGTCAATTTCAGCAGGCTTACTAGTACAAGAGTAACATTCATTCACGCTGATTGATTGAGTTAATTTCATTTGCCACCTTTACTAATTACGGTATGTAGTACTTAAGGTTTTGCTGATGTGTGGTAAGGAGGATGTGCAGTAGAACACTGTGCCACTGTACCAGTTCCACAGTCTGTGATTATGTTATACACAATAACTATCAACTTGCCAGAAGGGAGTGAGGGAGTGAAACTGAGTTCTAGCTTTTGAAATAAAGGAAGAATGTTATCAGTGTTTGTCTGTGAGACGCCAGGAACTGCACAGAAGGATGGCACCGAACCTTTCGCACGCACATTCCTGAAGTTGTTCAGTTCCTGTGAGATTGGTTGAGACTTCATTTGTGCGGAGAAGTGTTGAAAAGCAGAGGAAGAGAGGCAGACTTTACTGCTCTCACGGGGTGATGTGGACGGCAACAGGAGGAGCCGATGATCCCTGTTTATGAAGCAAGCTGTGCACTTTACGCCTTGTTTTACGATACGCTGATAGCAGAGAGGAACTCGTGCAGGTGCAGGAGGTTCATTGAGATTAGTGACTGTAATGACCTTCGTTTGGCACATGGTAAACAAACATGGCCTATGTGAGCGGAATGTAAGCATGAACAAAGACATTAGTCATTGGATGATCGGCAGGGAAATGAGGCAAGGAGCTCCGGTTCTCCTACTCTTATCCAAAACAACTTAAAATGTCACCAAGTAGTAAACATCGTTTGTGTTAAGCTAACGGAAAGCCAGTTGGCTGGGGCCTGGATCAGTAGGGTCGGATGTACAGGGAGGAAAGGAAAACGTTTTTTGGGAAGAAGGAGCCGGCTGACCTCTGGAACTCGGAGAAAAGAGCTGTTGACAGACACAGAGCAGTGGATACAAGTGTACAGCCCTGAGCTTAAATTGTGCTGATCTCTATAGGGTCCCGAAAACAGGGCTGAAGTAGGATTTTCTGTCGTTCTTAAGCACTGATCCAGAACCTGTTTAGTCATCCTCAAATCCTTATGCTGAACATTACAGAAGATTCCACAGTTCTCCTCCCAGACCAGCGCTAAAGATCGAATTCCAGAAATAGCATAAATAAGACTCCTGCCATAACATTCTGGGGCCAAACACACCTTTGTAGTATGGATGTGTGGCCTCGTATCGATACCCTTTAATGTAGCTCTTTCTTTACTCACTATAAACAGACACGGCACAACTCTGTAGGCTGGAAATATGAGCAGGAGGGACGACCGTTCAACCATTTCAAATACAATGTTTGACCCAGGTACTTGATACCTACACGCCACCAGCTACTGCAACTGGAAACTTTCTTCAGTCATCCAAAAAATAAAGGTCTCCTGAGTGAATTTAAGGTTTTTGAAAAAAGGGAAAAAGGGGGTTAAAATAACAGACCAAACTTACAGTGAGCTAACGCAGAAGAATGTTATTCGGCGTGTACAGGAAGTTAGAGTGCTCTTCTGGTCCACTAAAGAGCCATTACATCACGCAGAATCAAGAAGCCAGTTCAGATGAGCTGTGTGAGCTCTGAGCTTCTTTACTGCACTGAGGGTTGTGGTGGCACTTAGGCAGTGACTGGACCCTTTTTAGAGTAATCTGATGCCTTAAATTTGTGAACAGAACATCTAGCAAGGCCTGTGGCGGTCTGGAAAACACTATTGTGACAAGACACACTGCTGGAGTCAGAGTATGAGAGTATGAAATGAAGGACAGAGGAGGAAAAAAATGGTGTTGACAGATATCCACGCATGACACATGAAACGCTGGACTTCTGTTACGAGCACAATGCAGCTCGCGCGGTATCAAACCTGCCCTGTGAATTACAGCCCAGTGAGATTAATTAAGTTTACATAAACGCAAAGGGATCCATTTCTCTGGCAGCGGCGAACTGGATAACAGAGCACTGGAGCTGCGTAAACTGACCTCTCTGACCTCTTATAGCCTTCCTGATTCTGCCCACCTGTTCACCTCTGACCCCAGATTTTAACCTCTGACCCAAACTACAGAATCTAGACTCCAGTCTCAGTCAGCAGGGATTGGTGCCATGTCAGTACAGATAAACGTGTGATGGACCGAGTACAGACTTTTGTGGATAAATGATAAAAACATAAGATTTTTGCTTCTAATACCGTTTATACACAGAACTATTACACAGAGATGGAGGAGGTATTCATCCGAAAATCAATACTAGCAGCTAAAACGTGGATCCAGGTAGTATAAATCCAAGTTGGTATGTTAAAGTGGGGAACACCTGGCCCTCCACCTGAGCGAGCACCTAACATCTGTCAACATGTCACCTCAGTTCCATCAGCTTAAGGGGATGTCTTGATTATTTCCTCCCACACACAATTCTGGGAACCCAGATCTGTAGTTTCTGTCAAAGTGGGTTGATCATGCTCTTGTGGGCAACCAACATACAAGGTCATGCAGGCCATTTTACAATGGACAATGTATCCTGTCAGCAATCTTGTCTCATGGCATAGCGTGGGCAGTGGTAATCGTATGTTGTGGGTATGTAAGCTGTATGGTGCTGTGGTTTGTCCCGACAAATACATTAAAACAGGCCTTAAACAACTGATCAAATGTAATACTTGTAAATGAACACAATAACTGCAGGGGTGTTGTGCACCTGGGCGATGGAGTAATCTGAAGAGTTGGCTGCCTGCAGTCCCTCGTTGCCCGAGATGCCGACACCCACATGAGCAGTTTGGATCATGCCCACATCGTTGGCTCCATCACCGATGGCCAGCGTGATGACCTTCACCTGCTTCTTCACCATCTCCACCACCTCAGACTTCTGCAGAGGGGATACCCTGCACACGCATAAAACATAAAAAAAAAATAATTCAGCGCTTCTGATCATCTGATACCACAGAGACACAGTCCACAAAAACCAGTTGAACTGCCAGAAGCAAAACATCATAAGGCTCTTAAAACAGGAAACATTTCAAATCTAAACCTGGATCATATACATATGATTTCCAGTTGATGACTTCAAGGCAATGAACCTGTTTATGTGCAAAAATGGTAACCCCTTAAGCAGCCAGCAACTTTATAACACAATACATTAAGGCAGTTTATCATGGCAACCAAAATAAAAACCTTAAAAAAGCCTGAGTTAAAGGTGGGCAGGTTGAAAAGCACCAGGACTGTGGAAGTTAGTCAGTCATGGTTTCAGACTAAGATGGCACAACAGTCAAGTCAAACTGGGGTATATAATGCCCACTCTTCTAAAAATGTTCAAACAAAGAAGACAACTCATGAACAATAAGAAGGGCTACACAAAACTAAATGTTAAGTAACAGTAACTGGTTTAATCCAGTAAAAGCCCACTCATCATGGCACTATAACACATTCAGTAATTTCATTTGTATAGGTGGCCTGCATGTTTAACAATGACCTTTTTTAATTGGCTACTGGCATCGACATGTGTTTCTAGACAACTCTTTGGAACTGCATCTTTACATCCTGTACATTGTTTTCACAGAACCAAAAGTGGTCCCCCCTGTAACAGCACTCTAAAGAACCCAGGTAGGCACCTTTATTTTGAAAAGTTGGCTGGTTGGTTGAGTTCAGTGAAAGGTTGAACAGAAGCTGCAGACTTTGCTAGACTTCAAAAGCATTTCTGCTCACTAGCAGTTCATGTGCCTTTAGTTTCCTGGGGTTCCATGAGGTGTGGATGAAATGAGGATGAGGGTTTGAACCCATCCCTCAAAGAAGTCTGCGGGGTCATAGAGGGAAGATGAGACATACAGTGGTGTCAGATTTGTGGCGGTGTTGGTGAAGAAGACACAGCCTCACGTTTCTTCCTCTGGTGAGGGCACAGGCAGTCCGTCACAGCAGGACTTGATGGATTCTTCTCTGGCTGCCAATGTAATCCCTGCTGACAGCCATTTTGTCTGCAATGTTTGGCTCTAGTCCCTGGGGACGATTCTGGTATGTGATATGATCGTTCCTATCCTTCCAGAGTTCCTGAAACTTGTACTTCACAAGTTCAGGTTCACTTTATCTTGATCATCATTGGGGACACATTTTGAGATTTCGCATACAGTCTGACCTCACAGGTCCATGTTCATGGTCATCCACACAGTGGGCATAGGAAGATGGTTCAGCATGTGGAACTGGAGCTTTCTAAGCCACTGTGTTTTCTATGACTATATAAAAAGAAGCACCATGCTGCCTGGGCTGTACTTAGTGCAACGTAATGCAATTCAGATAGTGATTAGTTTTTAGGTGATTTGAGTGTAAAGTATTCATATGTGTGTTTGTTCTAAACGGTAGACTGTAAAATGTAACACTAGGTAACACAAGGTATTTTCTGTTTTGTTGAATTATGTTGTGCATAATTCTAATTTGATAATGTGATATTATAATGCTCCAAATCATCTTCAAGTCAGATTCTTTTTTACTGGATATGCAAAAAGCATAAGCTAACAAAAAGGCAGGTTATAGAAAAATATCTGCGTTCCTGCTTCTTCATTTTAACAGACTGTGTCATTTGCTATTATGTTTTTGTTATGCAAAGAGTTTTGCTGATATGAACAGAATAGCAGAGCAAATAACACTAAGTGCCTTATGGCACAGCCCCAACTACAACCAACAAACCAGAGGCAATGCAATTTGGAGATTTGTGGGAAAGAGTCAGGAGAAATTTTCATCACTGATACGATACATATGAGTTTGAGTACCTCAGTACAATAGAATACAATGGTCTGGGAGATAAGCCTAGTCCTAGTTCTCCACAGGTCCGCTATGGCACAAATCATATTTAATAACCATAAAACCTCAAAACAACATGCAATTCTTACATGCCATTAACCAACATATCAGACTAACTTCCCTAGATGTTCGTAACTCCTGGTAGATATTCTAAAAGTACTATGCAGGATGAGATGTTGCCTTATCACTTTGAAGCTCATTAGTCACATCACCTTGGGAGCGATTGCTTTCAGGGACTTGTATGGAACAACACTGACTAAGGTCAGTGAAGTATTTCTTATTTGAGCACCACATCACTGAAAGACACCTGACAGACTATAAAGCTGGTTTTGATCTAAAACATCCACTGCAGACCTCTTAGTTTTGGTGCGCACAAGTCGCACTGCCTGCTTACACAACCCCAGGAATGACATCACTTACTACTGCGGTTAAAGGAGAGCGCTTGTGAGTCAGGGGTGCTGATGTCCTTGGGCAGTGTGTGTATGACTAGGGTGAGTAAAAGCAGATCTGAACGATTACATCATGGACCACATAATGACCGTGGCACCTGTGGTCTGTGTGCTGTTGTTGGAGAATGACACTGATTTGCGGCGGAGCCTTTTTCACGCTTGGCCGGTTTACCTGAGTGCTTCCCGCTCTGATACTGGCTCTGCACATACACAGACCGTACCTGTTTGATCCTGAGGCTAAAGGACTGTTGTAAAAATACTACTAAATTGCTGTTTCGGGGGACTGTGTACTTCTGTGTGCTGGAAAGGTTGTGACCTAGAGTGAAGGTGATTTGTTCTTTAAATAAGGGGGCCACAGTTCCCTCTAATTGTCCACCAGTCACTTGTTGTTTTTCCAGTCTGGAGTAATAGTGGGTGATGCAGTCAGCTCTCTGCGGAGCAATAAGGATTATTACCGTACAAAGTCCCGCTTCAATCACTAGTGTTTTAAACAGAGCCTGTGATTTTAACACCGCTACAATTGGGTGGGTGTAAGGGGAAGAAAGCGTGCCGTCAGAGCAAAAGCATTTGTTACTTTGGGCTATAGCTGTGTGCAACAGTTTATTTTAAGTTTAAGGAGATCTGTTTATTATACTTAAGAATGGATATTGTACTGTTACTGGAACTGCACAAAAGGAGCAGCTGGGAAAAGTAAGAACTCTAGGGTTCGGAGTTTATGGATTTAAGCAAGATATATATGTGTGGAACAGCAGTATTTTTAACTGAACCCATTACTGGACATGCGCTGAACCTTTCATCACTCTCAGGTGAGAACAGCCAAAACGGCACTTTTGTTTTTTGTCCAATAGAGAAAATAGTAATAAATAAATAAATAAATAAATAAATGAATAAATAAATAAATAAATAATATATAATAAATAGCCCCTCTTCCCCACAAAAACAATCAGGCATGCTTTGATGTGATATTATAATGTGATATTTTAATGCTCTAGATCATCCTCATCATCTTCAAGTCAGGTGCTGGTTTACTGGATATGTGAAAAGCATAAGCAAACAATAAGGCAGGTTACAGAAGAATTTGCTTTCTGTTTTCCTGCTTCTTCATTTTAACAGACTGTGTGAAGTAATTTGCTATTATGTTGCTATTATGCAAAGAGTTATGAACAGAATAGCCGAGGGAATAACAGTAAGTCCCTTATAGCACGGCCCCACCTACAAACAAAAAACCAGAGGCAATGCAATTTGAACATTTCTCCTGACTCTCTCAAATCTAAATCACTGATTTGGCTCCTCTTCCCCACAGAAACAAACAGGCATGCTATACAGTGTCATACTGTGAAGTGCCTAATGCTGTACAAGTAATTATTGGCAGTGGAAAAAAGAAATAATGCTTAAAATGCTGCTTGTTCTATTCACGTTCCTGCACTGGTAACACAGACCTGTTCAAGTTTGAGCTTTAAGTTTTCACAAGAGACATCTGCACTACAGGCTTAGTGCCACTTAAACACATGGCAGCACACCAAATACTGCAAAACGGCAATAGCAGAACGTCCCTGTGAGCACGTAGACTCAATCAAAAGCTACAAAATACATAGAAGCCAGAAAAATAAAAAAATAAATACATAATCTTGCGTCACCAATCATTCTCTGTTGCTGGACAGCGGTTACTGTGACACACACTTTAGGCTATAGTGTTCTCATGTCATTATTTTAGTTTATTTGTGAGCCTTTTTTAGGTTTCAGTTTTGGTCCAATGTGTCCTAATTTTTTTCTCCTGTGCATAACCATGTGTAGTGTGCCACTCCCCAGTGCTCTCCAGATGAGTTCCTTTACCTGCAGCATATGACGGCCTTGCAGGACAGAGCGAGGTCCAGGAAGTACTGCCGTGCTCCAAAGGTCAGAGCATACTTCAGAGTCTTCCCATCAATGATCAGTGCAAAGTCATTCTCCTTGTGCAGCGCATCTCCAAGCATGCTGCAGTGGTGGCTCAGAGTCTCCCTTGTCCCCTGTACACACAAACAAACCCACTCCTGTCATTTACAGTCACACCTGAACCCTAATTTACAGACAGACAAAACACAATAAACACTCAATAGTGCCTTACTTTGCTGTTAACAATAACATAACACTTAAAGTTAAACGTCATTCAAAGCCAAATTTAGAAAAATTAATCCAAAAAAGGCAACCTGCAAAAACACAGTCCAGATATGGAAATATATTTAACAACAACAACATCATTTTGAATTTACAAATTTACTACTTTTGTGATAACAAAAAAAAAAAAAAAATAACAACAACAACAACAACAAATGAGGTCTCTCTTAAGCCTACAGCAGTTTAGCCCCACCTATCCACATTGATCAGGTGTTTAACCAGGACTTCTATTGTTTTATTTATTTATTTATTTAGGCAACAACCAGAAAAAAGGTCGATTACACATATATAACTATCACTGCAGTGGAAATGTAGGTACCAGTGTGTGCCACGGCACAAATACTGTTCATATTGAATACACTGTAGTTAAACAAACACAAACTAAGAAATACCTCTTTTGGAACCTACAATGCGTTTAAACCTTCTGCAGCAATTGTGTGTGCTTGTAGTCGTAATACTATAAATCTTGGGATAGTTGTTTTTAGTAGTGTAAATCACAATTCTCCTCTGTCTTGATGACAAAGCACTAATAAACATCTCTCTGAGGCAGGGATAATTTTACAGTTGTGCCCCATGCCAGTGTAATCAACCTCAATGCATAACATGAAGGACATCACATGAAGCCTAAGAATGTCAGTTTATTATTAATGTAATTATGTTCAAAGAGAGAGGCTGATGAGAAGAGAGGACAAACATACATATGGCACGCTTCATTTGGTGGAGCGCACCACTGAACCCTGCAGTGATGGTTCGTTTGAAAGAGCCCAACACTCTGAAAGGTTCTCGCCATGAATTACAACAGCATGGGAATTTATCCTGAATACTCTCCCGCCACTTGTGTGGATGTCTCTGTTAGAGTGTTCTCAGGGCTATCTCCCACCAGCTGCATTTAGGAACTAAGAAAATCTCCACACACCTAAACTAAAGATGTTATAAAGGTACATTTTATTGAACTAGCAAGCCTAAACCAGTTCTGATTCTTTGTTTAGACTTCTGTATAATACTGCGCTCTATTTACGCCACTGTTCCAAATGGAAGTTATCCATAACTTTGGGTAGAGTTTTCAGAAATAAACAAAGAAGTTTAAATTTCTGTGGTGTTCGCGGAAAGTCATGTTTAAACTAGCCACACATAAACTGTACTTTAATTACTTTGCGGATGTTGGAAACAAAAGGAAATATGAAAATAACATGTTCAAGGCACCATCAAATAGCCCTTTTAAAAAGAGGCCGTTTACATCTTGAAGTATGTTTCAGTGATCAGATCATATTTCATTTATTTTATTTTTTTTATTTTTATTTTAGAACTATTTACCATTTGAGGAACTTGACCTCTGGATTTAACCCATCCGTGCAGTAAGCTAACTAGCCCAGAACGGTAGGCAGACCCTATCCACCCACATCACCCAGGAAGCAGTTGGGGGGCTAGGTGTCCTGCTCAAAGGCACTACGGTCATGTTCTTTCTGTCACAAGTCTGACCTCCAGGTCACGACAGAACAATATAATAAAAACATAAAGCGTCCATATGCTACACTTTTCTTGTATTTTTGTTTCTTCCTTTGTGGTTTTTGGAAATTTGCTCGAGGCAGTAAAAAATGTTTACATTACCATTTTTGATGCTGTGCCTATTTTGCCTCATTCAAAAAGCTACAGGGCTGAAACTCCCAACTGGACAAAAGAGCTGTGAGCTAAACAGGCGAAAATATTTGGAGAGACTTTACTGGAGGGTACCGTTATTGAGCCTACATGACCCCTACGTACGCTTGTCATAGCAGCTGACATAACCCTGCATAAATGTTTATAAATGTTTATTTCAACTGGGGTCATATGCCACAATGCAGCAATGTTCGCCAGTTTTGATGAAAGTAGCCTTTATGACAGAGACCACCTATTTGAGTAAAGATCTTGACCAAGTTGTCATGACAAGCTTTTGTAGGTGTCATAAGCTTACGTAACCTTATGAGCAATATCTGAATTCAAAAGAAGCATTTTTTGGAGTATTGTTTCTGTATCGAGGCTGGAGAGTGAATAGTATATTTTCAACTTTGTTTATATAAAAAGACTTTGTTGAAAAATATTTTCAGGTTAAAAAGGCAAAGAAAATGATATGAGCACCTCTTGCGATTTAAAGACTGCACGCTTTAACTGACTGTGAAACTGTTCTGTGTGGGGCAAGAGATGCCAGCCTTGTGATTGCTAAGGTGGTTGGGCGTTGCCCAATTTTAGCACTGCCCAATTTACTTTGAAAAAGAAATATATTGATAATTTATTTGTTGCTGAAATATTATTCAAATGGGCAAACATAGTTGTCCTGAATCAAAATCTACATAGAATTATGAACGTGGACGCCAAGAAATGAGCGCAGATAAACAAGGAAACACTGAAATTATACCAATTAAGTGCCTTCTTGAACTCTGGGCTGTTAAAGCCATCCAAGCCAAAGCTGTCAGTATGTGTTAGAACGGCAGATAGTTCAGAAATGTACAATACAAACAACCAAGCCAAATCAAATTCATCTAGTATGGAAATACACTGGGGACACATTTTATATACGACCCAGACATAAAATAGTAATGAATCTATGAAAGTAAAGTAATCTTTTAGAGTAAATGACAGCTTAGCATAACTAAACTGAACTGGGTTTTCTAACATTAATATATTTGAAGTGAAAACTGCATGACTGAATTATCCAAACACAAACATTAGATCATACTTATAATGGCATATACCCGATATTAAATGACTTTGATTGAGACTGACCCCTGATTTCAACCACTGAAGCGTGTTTTTGTAAGGTTTTGGGACAGACAGGAGGATGACTGCATGTTTGGTTTGGAAACGCTGCTGCACTTTATTTACTTCTCCACAAAAGAGTCAAGCGATTCCTGCTCCTCACACTCTCACATGACAGGCTGCTCGTAAATCATGGGGAATCCTCAAAGGGGGAAGAGACCTGATACACACCAACACAGGGATCTGATACAGTAGTGTGAGAGGGTGTGAGTAATTGAAAGAGTGAGAGAGAGTGAGAAACACTGGCTACAGCCACAGTAACAATCCTTTTTACCTCTTTGAGTAAGAGTGCCTTCATGACTCAGTTTGAAAAATATTTTTTTGTGCCAATAACAAGGGACTAAATCTCAAACAAGTTGTTTATCTCAGTCAGGGTGTGTCTGAAAAACACTGCCCCTACATACAATACAATCCAAACCACATCTCAGCGTTACAGAAAAGACATGCAATCCCAAAAACAGAACTTTTCCTTCAAAATTCTAAACACTTGAATGCCTACATTTCGTCTTACTGGAGGGTTTAATCTAGGTTCTAAAACATTTAACTTCCTCAACTGTTTTTCTGAGGTGTTCTCTTTCAGTACTAGTAGGTTTAGTATACTACAAACTATAGTGTAATAGTAATACTGCAGCAGCGTGAGCATTACATAAGAATAACCGTCAAATAAGTTACTTTTTTTCATTAAAATATGGGTAAAAGGGCAAGACATTTATACCCTCTGCAGCGTTCCGATGGGGCACTTGTTTAAAGCCTGGTGTAACTATTGGAAAAAACTGCATGCAGCACAAAATTTTTAGTTCATGTTTAGTTCATGTTTTATTTTGCTTTATATTTTATTCGGTCAAAGTTTGTCATGATGGTCAGTTCACCATCCGTAAGAAAAAGATAAGCTTGGTGTTTTATCGCTGAACGCCCCATTATTTCCATGCAACATGAAGGAAGCCTCTCTGCTCGAATCTGTGTGATTGTGCCAAAATGAAAAGCAAGACATTGTGCGTTGCTCAAGCCACGCAGAGGCAGTATGCGTAAAAACTAGAGATGGACTGATCAGCGTTTTTGAGGCCGATTCCGATCACAGATCACCTTTCAGCACGATCCGCCGATAGCCGATACCAATCGAGGGTGGAGTACACGCCACGGCAAGACTACATGTAGTTATTTTAGCGCAAGCAAGTCATAAAACATGGTTGAAACTGGTTTATTACCATTTTTAATGTGCACATGCAAAACAGCATAATATTTTTAACAAAATTAGCAGAAAATAAACAAAGTAAATCAAACAAATATCCCCAATACTGCAATTATTACATGTAGACCCTTTATTTAAAACAAAAAAAGCTAATTAAATAAATGCAGTAAAACTGCAGTCATTAAACGCAGACTCTGTTATTTTAAATGACAATCTGTAATCATTAAATGCAGATCTTGAATTGTTGCTGCTGTTCTGTTCGTACCGGTCAGATCTGGTCTGTATGGTGTTCTGGGTTATTT
This sequence comes from Megaleporinus macrocephalus, assembly GCA_021613375.1. Lineage (NCBI taxonomy): Eukaryota > Metazoa > Chordata > Actinopteri > Characiformes > Anostomidae > Megaleporinus > Megaleporinus macrocephalus. The sequence goes on along the minus strand of CM038713.1, from coordinate 14,207,713 downwards.
TTTTTGTGCTAGCTGTGTGTGCTAACTCTGCTGTTTACTGATACTCACTGTATTCAGCTGCGTGCAGTGTCGTATCAGATTAGTGTGTTAAATGTTTTGTCTTGGTTCCTCAACGAGACACACTGATTTTACTAATTCAAAAACGTCCTGGATGAGTCTGTCACGTACGGTAAAGAACTACCAGACGGACATGCTTACGTTCAGCGCATGGTTTTCTTGTGAGGCCACTACTTTAGTCAGTCTGTGGAAAATGAAAGGTTATGTATTTCCACCTAGTGGTTCAGATAGGAATTGCAGGGAGGGGGGGTCTTCTCTTCCTGGAAGAAACACTAGCTGGAAATACAGAAATTAGGCTCATTTGTTTAACGCCATCGTTTGGCTCTCGGGATCGGCTCTAAATTGGAGAAGTATCACCAATCGCATATTTTGATTAAAAATCAGCCGATACCAATACATAGCCGATCAATCCTTCCATCTCTAGTAAAAACAGATCTCACATCTTTTAAATGTATTTAAACTGAGAGGCAAACTGTTTATTTACTTGACTTGCATAAATGATGAGCACTTTTGAACAAAAATGATAAAAGAATCACTTTTTTTCAGAGCCATGGTAACTACATACCTTCAGATGTGTAGAGATTTATGAATGTGTTTGTGCGTATGTGTGTGCCAGTGTGGGTCTGTGTGAGAGTTACACAGTCTCTCTCAGTTAATACACATGCTGGGAGTCCACGACCACCAATAATACTGTTACACCTAACAGCTTGAGCAGACAGACTTCTCTGTTCAGCTCTGTTCCACTCAGTTCTACAGAGCAGTCAGAATAGGGCTGTGCGAGTATGTGAGCGTGCATGTGCACGTGTGTGTGTGTGTGTGTGTGTGTGTTGGGGGACAAATGCCTTGGGGCAGTAAGATTGCGCCTGAGGGACTCACTGAGCCCCTCCTGGCATAACAAGACCCTGAAACCCAAGCTCAAAGGAAATATTTGGAGAGAGCAGCCTCAGATTTCACAGAGAGAGAGACAGAAAGAGAGAGAGAGAGATATCACTGATTGAGTCAGTGAATAGTGCAGCTGTGAGGACTTCTCTATGCGAGTACAGTCATTTCTGATGAAGGCTATATAATACTGTATGTGAAAGTTATTGTGTATGTGTGTGTTAGGGGTGTAAACATATTGTATGTCCCAGTTACATTTTTAAAAAATTTATTTGAAGCATTGCAAAATCTAAAATTTGACCACAATTTGAGTATATTTGGTATGGTTTAGTTTAAAATATGGATAAGAAATGCCAGGATTTTATTTTGCACTTTTGCAGCTGGTTTTAGAGGAACCACAAAAAACCAGGCAGCTGGATTAATTTCATTTTCTCTTACCTCTAATAACTACTGCTATTTTAACTGCAAGTTGCAGTAATACCCAGAAATACTATAAGCTAGTACAGGGGTTCCCAATCCTGGTCCTGGATAGCTCAAAATCAACACACCTGGCTCTAATGTTCAGATGTCCCTGAAGGTCTAAATTACCCTGGATCAGGTGTCTCAGTTTAAGGCTGGGGCTATACATTGCAAGGTAGTAGATCTCCAGGACCAGGATTGGGCTCCCTGGAGCGAGACAGTATTTTGAGCCATTTCCTGAGCATTGGGTTATTATTAAAAGTAGCTTCATAGTCAAGATTTGCTCAAAAGCATTCTGGATTTGAATTTTATTAACTTCAATATCTATTTTTATAGCTCCCTCAGTCATTAGGAATTTTAAATGCTGCATTTAATTTTATTTCTTGAGGCCAATTTATGGCATGTGTGGCTTTATTTGCCAAAACAAGTCAATCTTTATTGTTACATGACCATTTTGCAAGCTTTCCTTATTTCCTTTAATTAAACAGGCTGTTTTTGTTAATGCACCTATAAAACTGATAGAGAATACGCAAATGACACCTCTTGTGATTGGCTGTTCTGTATTGACCAGAGGAGGATGGGTCTCCCCTTGTGAGTCTTGGTTCCTCCCAGGCTTCTTCCTCCAGTCTGAGGGAGTTTTTCCTTGCCACTGTCACCTCTGAACTGCTCACTGGGGGATATATATTGTAACTTTCTATTTTTTTAAACTTCTGTAAAGCTGCTTTGTGACAACCTTGTTGTAAAACGTGCTATAGAAATAAACTTGAATTGAATCACAGTGACCAGGTTTATTCCCTACAGAAAACTAATTTTTTAAGAACAAAGTGATAAAAGGCTCTTATTATACGATTACTTTAAGCAACAATGACAATCAGAAAAAGTCCAAACCCTATGCACTACAGTCTGTACTCACTACTTAAGTAGAAACATCAGTTTGCTGTAGTTGCTAGCAGGTTTACATTTTACTTTTGTGACTTATTTTATTATATAATGATAACACTATTCTTCCACTGAACTGTAAAAGTTTTCTGCTGATATGTAATCACATGAGCAGAACAATGAAGCAGCATTGTGGTAAAGCTGCTACTTATGTGGCTACAGATGTATAGTTTATAGTTGCCATAGCTGTTATTACAGCTGTCAATACTACAACATATTGTTTTATAATTACTAATTAGTTACAGCACATATGTTGTAGAGTGATAGCATCAATTCATAATACATAATACAATCAATTCATACATCCACAAGAAAACTAGTTTTATAATAGGGAACAAAGTGATTCCAAACTTTTGAACAGTAAATATGTGTATGTGTGGAATCTCTCCTCTGTGACAATGTGTTTGAATACAGAGGCCAGACTCACCCCATTCACATACTTCACCAGGAGCGCCAGTGTAAATGAAACAGGCATGGTATAAAGATCAGGCAGAGATATGTGCAGTGATGAAGACTGATAAGCAGTCGGATTAAACTGCGCTTCCATTAGTTGAAGAATTCTGAGCACACTCATTAAGGGAGGCTTCCACTCAAAGTGTTTATGTACACGTGCACATGTGTATCCTCTAAAGGCTCAACGCTCTAATGCTGTCTGTCTCCTCCTCGGGCCTGTGTATGCATCTGCCTGAGTGAATAGTGGCTGCTACTCGAGAGTGTTTGGTTTGAGCATGCAAAAGATGTCTGCTTAGATACTCCCACAGTCATAGGTCTACACAGAGTCACAGTCAGGATGCTCTTTATAGGATGTGGCCACTCGACTGAGACATCTGGACTTGAGTGTGTGAAACATGGCATTATACACAGAGAGGAAAACACGAGCTAATTACTGTATATACACATAAGAGCAGGGTGGAGGTAATGCAGCAGACTTGCAAACTCCCTCTTTTGGGGCTCCAGGCACAGCACTTCAGCAGGACAGCTCTGAGAGCCAGAGTCAATCAGTGAATGATAAACTAGCTTTTGGTGGGCCAAAAGTTTAGTGAGATTCAAGAGATGGCTATTCCATTTCCACTCCCTCTTCTCCATTTAAAATAACAGAATGATTGATATTTTTCAATCTCATATCTATCTGTTGAAATTTGTATTTTAAAATATCAGGTTAACACAAGGACAGAAATAGCAAAAACCCAAAACTGAATCTTTTTGTTCAATGCTAGCGCTGGACATTTGAAGACATGATTTATTATTCCAACAAAAGCCAGAGAAAACTGATAGGTTGCATGTTGGATAAGTGCTCGAAGCTTTCTGTTTGTACATGTTACCAACGCAATATCGGCTACTAAAACGCACTTTTATTTTTTTTTACAGATCTAAGATCAGATGAAGTACTAATATATGATACTTTGTCAGAGATACATATTTAATGTTTTCTAGATCTAACCAACATCAATATCAACTAGAATTTGGTCACTTATGTTTGGTAATAGCAAAATATACATATTCACAAAACACTTTTGGGTCCTTGTCTAAACAAACTAAGAACACTGTAACGTAAATGCTTCTTTCTTTTTCTCCAACCAAACTACATAAATACAGCATGGCGACCGTAGTGTTACCACAGTGATAGCTGAGGAGCTCTGTGTCTCAGTGTTTGTTCTGTTCTTGTATGTATCAAAACCCGCTGTTCTTCACTGCAGCACTACTCGATCAGAGGTAACTAATGTCGCATAGCTAGCTAAAGCACGTGTATTTAAATAAGATAGATTTTAATGCTTTAATTTTAAAAGTGACATTATACATATTTACACCAACAACCTCATCATAAATAGATCATTTATTATAATATCTGCGAACACTTAAATTATGTACTCATCCTTGGTCTGAAGAAATAGGTATCAATGCACTCCTAGTCAGAGGTGTCAAGTAATGAAGTACAAATACTTTGTTACCTTACTTAATTGGAAATGTTGGTTATTTATACTTTACTGCAGTAATTATTTTTCAGATGACTTTTTACTTCTACTCCTTACATTTACACTCAAATATCTTTACTTTCTACTTCTTACATTTTAAAAACGGTCTCGTTACTCCAATTTAATTTCAGCTTGTTTTCATTCTTGTACATTTACATTCCAGTAAAGGTTATTAAAGGCATACCTTTGAAGCTTGAACAGGTTTTGAGTAGGCTTGAACAGGAAGCCTAGTGCATCCCAAATTTATAAACATTAACATTTTAATATAACATTATAGTCATAATGGCTTTTAGAAGAATGGGTTTTTGGGGAGGTGGGCTAGTGCAATATAGACCCCTGCAGTGCGGCCTAAGCTTTTGTCCTTAATGGCATTTTTTCCCTTACATTACTTTTACTTTTATATTTTAAGTAGTTCTGAAAGCAGTACTTTTACACTTTTACTTGAGTAAAAAGCTTGAGTTGATACTTCAACTTCCACAGAAGTATTTTTAAACCCTAGTATCTATACTTCTACTTCTACAACAGAGGTATCTGTGCATACACCTAATTATCACAGACAATTTGATGTAGAGTAGCTACCTGAAGCACCTCCCTATTCTAAGTCTCCAAGGTCTGTCTGCAAAGATGCATCACAAGGCTGTCTCTGTTGCTAGCAACTAACCATATGCTACAGGTAAATACAATGGAGTATATCTTCAGCTATAGCACTTTTTTCCACTGTGATACCCCCATACTGCTTTTTGGACCTGTCCAAGTACGCATGCTACATTTCCTGCTTTAAAACAGTTATTCATTCTACAGATAGAAGAGGCTGCATTTAATCAAACTGCTTGTGAAGTGATTGATGAGTGTAGAAAACACAAGTTCCATTGTAGTCACAGGGCATTATGGCAAGAGCACCTTTCCACTGTCTGTATGCAACAAGGATGTGCCTACTTGGTTCTGTTTGGATAAAAGATTCTCATGCTTTTTGTTAGCAAGTAAAAAAGGATGTGCTTATGAAGCACAGTAGCTGCCACAACTCTCTTTTATTGGATACACGGTGTTGCATACTAAAGAGTTTAATCTCTAATTAAAAGCTAAGTACGATTAAAAAAAACCTACATGCATGCAAAATAAGTGCTGCAGCATGTGAGCAGACCAAAAATAAACAAGCGGTAAGGCACTGATGAGGGAAGCAGAGAGAGTTATTCATGCCCTGTGCAGTCTGCGTATAGAACTGTCCCTTAGCAGCATTGACATGCTTCCCATTATCAGAACACTCAGCTCCAAAATCTTGCTCCAGAGAAATCCGCAGTCTGTTTACCTTCTATTCATCTGTCTGTCTACCTTCCTTCCTTGCTTGCTCTGTGCTCATTTGGTTAAAACGCCTGAAATATAGCAGAGCTGAAGGGATTGATGCTAGTTTTTGCTGGCTGCTGCTGTGAGAGCAGCTGACCTGAAGCTCAGAGCTCCACTGCAGGGGGAGAATTTCTGCTTATTTGCTTTAACAGCAGAGATTGAACCATGTACCCCTGCGCAGAAGAGCAGACGGCTGCTGATGTTTCAGCCGCCGGCCCAAGGCTTTACAGGCCTCACTCTCTTCTCTCTCCTCTCTTTCTCTCTTTCACTTCATCCATCTTGCTAAATGACTGTTTGACAGACTGAGGGGCGTCTGTTATCACTCAGGGCCGCCAGAGGTTCCGCTGCATGTATGTGAATGTATATGTAGATGTATATATATGTGTGTGTGAGGCCTTTAGCATCCAGAGAGAACACCCAAAGGAGAGGTTGACCTTTGCATGCAATTTGGGCCCGCGAGCATATGCACGTGTTTAATGTTTGCTCTTTCACGCAGCAGGATCTTTATTCCATAGTCAGCAGACAACAGTTTCACTGAGCACTCTGCAATGCTAAGACGCTAGACTTGGGCAAGGCTATATGAATAAAATATATTTAAATATATTCAAGCTAATTTTGAATTAATTCACTTTTAAATAAGGAAAAGAATGAAATGCATTGCCTTGCAATTAGTGATGATACTAAGCAGTTAAGTGAGTGAGCCACAAGCATAATGTTAACATTAAGCATAATGTTAACATCTATACTCCATACATATTGAAACTGGTTGCCCCATTTCATTCTGATTGATCAGACCTGAAGAGGATATGGACAAAATTTCACTGATATGCTGTACCAAGACAGATCCGACCCCGATCCTTCATGTTTTGTGTTACATTTACGTCACTCTCCTAAAGACATTGCCCACAATCTGCAGCAGTGATGATAAATATCTTCAAAAATTATAAATATCTGCAGCGTACACAGTCGAGTCCTACTTTAGGAAGCAACACAAGCTGGTGGTGGCAGTGTTATGGACTGGGGAATGTTTTTGTGGCATTCCCTGGACCCACCCATCCATGTGAGAGGCATGATTTGGGTAAGAATCCATCCTTGCAGATCACGTACACCCAATGTCAGAAGGCTAGAAATACTAGAACTGTTTGGAAGAGCATGACCATGACTTCCAGGTACCACCCTGGCTCCCTAATTACCCAGACTTGAACCAAATTGAGCAACTGTGGGATCACCTTGATCATGGTGTTGGCTCTATATGGAGCCTCCCCCACATGCCCTTCAACAGCTGTGGGCTGCACTGCAGTCAGCATGGCTCCAGATACCTGTGACAACCTACCAAGACCTTACTGAGTCCCCAGCCCATCTAGCTGCTGTCCGTGCTGCACCCAGCGGTCACTCTGGATATCAGCTGGTGGCCATAATGTGACTTGACTGTGTATGATCAATTAGCCATTACACTTTAAGCCTACCTTCTGCTACTTATCCTGAGTGACATACTACCAGAATTATTTACAAACGCCTGCCATAGCATGTATTGTGGTAATGGTGTATAATCATAAAATGCTCATAAAACGCTCATTATACATTCTAAAATGGATATTTTGCATAGCTTGTCCAAAAGCATTTCAGTTCAGTTCAGGCTATATACCACTATGAGGACAGGAACTGGTAGTGAAGTAATCAACGAGATCATAAAAAGAATGGACAGACCATTACAGACAGACAAAGAAATAAGTATTACTAACTAGTGGCAGCCTAGCAGACAAGTACTGTCACTACAGCATCTTCTGTTGCTCTGTACTATCAGGGGATGATTTGTACTGTAGCTGTTACTTCAGACAGCACACACACATACAGTACTTACATCCAGAGACTCCTCGTTAATCACCAGCAGACCCATGTTCTTGGTGAGCAGCTTGCAGGAGTGTCCTAAAAAAATAATACAAGACAAATGCATCAGTCTTTCACTATTCACCTGGAGCGCAACGTCCTGCAGACATATGACATCTGAATAATTGAAAGCAGTGCACCACATTCTACAACGACTGATCCACCAATAAAAAAAATGTGGAACACAAAAACTGAAAGTAACACTTTAAAGCTTGAAGTTATAATTAAGCTGCTAAACAGTAATCAGCCGGGATGCATTTCATGTTTGGAGCTAGAAGGCTAAGAATTAATAACAGCTTATAAGCACAAGAACAGTCCTGGCTAAACTGGCCAAACCATCAGACACTTACCACAAACCAGATTTTTGAGTTTCATAATAGGTATTAAAGGATATTTAATTAAAAGTAAATAAATAAATAAATAAATATAAATAAACAGGCTTTCTGCCTCATAACATATCACAATGAAATCTGTGGTAAACTGGTGCTAGTGAGCTATACAAACAGCAGCATATACAAAAACTGCAAACAGATAATAATGCCTTATTTGAAAATAGCTAAGGACTAAAAACTACCACACTGAAGGCTACCCTAATGAGCTCAGCTAACCAGGACAAAATGAAGAGTACAAAAAAGCATGTTAATGACTCTTCATCTTCTTTATGAAGACGTTTTCTTGATCAGAGGATTATGTATCAAAACATTTGTCCAGATAACACTGAGAACAGAGATTTATGTTTACTGTTTTTGGCTGTGGCTAGCTGCAGCTAGAATATTTAGCCTAGATACAGCTGCACTGTCTCTGCCTTTTTAAACTATCCTTTAACAACATGTTTTTGGCAACATGCTCATCTTAAAACCCTTGCATCTTAAATACCAGCAAAACTGTCACACTTCACAGTCCTGTTAAAACTATACAGCTTCTGGCCTGTGCAGTGTCTTCCTGATGTTCTCTAGTGCAGCATAAAAACATCCGAATAGTGATTTCAGTATTAGAATACCGCTACCTAGTACCTACCAAGTACCTGAGTGACTGCACACTACTTTCGGCTTCATGTTGTTTTGTAATTAAATACAATAAACTGTAGAATTCTGTCTGCAATACTATTGCTAGAATCTATGTTTGAAAAGCAAAGCAAGAAAAGTCTGGATTTTGTTTGTGCTTGCATCCATTCAGTAAGTCATACAGAGACAGAAACCACATAAGAAAGTCCTCTATTTGTTGTCTACATTAGTCTTGCAGCTTCAGAATACATATTTCAAACACCAAACATATCTAGACTGATCAACTACATTTAAATTAAAGGGAAAATTGTGTACATTAGATTTTTGGGTAGTCCATTGCTTAGAATCAGACTACATGGAGCCATTTCAGTCCAAGTGTGAGCGGTTGCCCTCATTCTTCACCCCGTCACATTCCTCTTCATGTCTGAATGAGAATCCCAGACCTCAGCATGAAGTGTGTTCTCTTAGCCCTCTAAAAAAAAAGCATGACCAATGCTGAGTATTGACCAGGATGTTTGTGAAGAGCTTCATCAGCAGAAGAGCACATCCGTCTGCCGTCGTTACATAGGCTCTCACACCTTAGCCAACGCAGAGGAGCCTGAGAGTATGAAGGTGTGTGTGCTTGGGGACAAAGGGGGCTCCCACAGGGACTATTACAGTGAAAGGGCTCCTTCAGGTCAGAGGAGGTGAGGGGAAGAAGGAGATTAGAGTAGCGTGGCCTGCTTCCTCACACAGGTCAGCTATGTAAACTTTAAACTGGACTGCATAGTATACTAATGTTGCCTCAGGATTATAAAGCAGGCCGTTTCATTGCAATTTCACTGCGATTTGAAGGCAAAGCAACATCGAGCAGAACCAGAAGATTGTACGAGGAGATATGAGCGTAGTGTGTTCGTGTGTGTGCCAGTCTTTCTACAGGGCTCAGATCAGCAACGAGCAGGTCCATCATTCCTGCTCTTGATGAGCTGTTTTTTAAGTGCATTTGCAGTTTTGTGTGGGGAAAGCACCCGGATCTGATTTCCTCCGCCACAGATGGCGGCTGAACCAGAGTAGGCCTTAAAGGGCTATATGAAAAATCACGTTCCTCGTCTTTTAATAAAACGGTACTATGTAAACACAGTTGACGTTCCCATGCATACTTTTCATCATTAAGTCTAAACTAATCAGATCCAAGTTGCTAAAACAGCTCGTTTTGATTTCATCAAGGCCATGATGTCACAACCACGCCCGCTCAGCCTACACTAGCCACACTGAAGCCTGTTGCAGAGTTAAAGAAGAAGTAAATCCATTTTTTAAATAGTGAAATTAAATAGTTAAGCCAATCAGAGCAGTTTGGTGTGAAATAAGTTATTTTAGAGAAACTTACTAAGTGAGAACACAGTGGTCATTAGAGTTCAATGCCTCTAAAAGCTCCTTCACAGAAATGATTATGAGTACACTGTCTGGTGTATAAGATAAGTTGGTATATGATGGTTTTGGACTTTTGGATTTCTGGAATCCATTCATGAACACAGGGCATTATATAAAAAATTAATACCCAGAGAAAATGTTTTTGTTTTACTACTATTTTACTATTATTCACATTACATATAAAACTAGACCTGTGTAGGTTTACTGGGGGATTTTGAATAGTAAATAAAATGGCTAAACATTATGTGACCCCTGCTTCCTATCGCCACAACCCAACATCCCACACATCCTGTTTAAACATATAAGGATAAAGGTTGGTTCAAACACAGCCAAGCAAAAATGAATGTAATATGTTTCAAGTATGGCCCCTTTAATGCATTAACCTTAACTTTTTCTCTTTCTGCTTCTGTCTCAGAGTAGCTCAATGCACTCTCCAAGAAACACTCCCAAATATTATTTCCCCTCACACAGGTGGAACTAAATGATGCTCGCTTCAGAGAAATTAGGACATTTTTCAAAGACACAATCTTGCAACACAGCATCGTTTTTGTATGAGCATGGAAAGAGGGAATGTAATTAGGGGTTACACACACAGTGGTCACATTAGCTGTCCTGGACAGCAGAGGGGCTTAAACTCCCTGTAAATGCTGTAGTGTTGGGCTAGTGGAGGGCATGAAGAGCTGTTTGGCTTGGCTGGAGGCTGTTTGTTTGCGCTTTTGCGTCTAAGAGGGCTTCAGTGGCAGCAAGGCCAAAAGCAACAGGCCTGCGGAGGCAGAGCGCAACTAACCTTCTTGGGGTCTCGCTCTGCGTTCAACGCGCAGCCATTAATCCTGCATAGAAAAAGAGCACGCAGGGAGCCAGAACAACCTCATCTCAGACAGAGAAGAAGCCAAACAGCTCTTAGCACCCACTAACCACAGTCAGACTGAAATCACACTTAGAAAGAAATCAGGCTCAATTATACAGCAGATGCGAAACACATACACCACCATTTAAATGCCTGGAATTAATGTTTCCAATAATAATGTAGGGTCCCGCTACTGGCTCGCTCTGCCAGGAACAAGTGGGAGGTGGGACAGCGCAGAGCAGCAACACAAACAGGTTCGAGGTAGTGGCCTGGCAGAAGAGACCTGAATCTGGGAAAAAGGTTGCTATTGTCAGTCATACAAGATGTTATCAAGTGTTGCATGTGCTGTTCTATGGTGGGCCGTGGGATATTCTGAGTGGGTTTGCAGGTCTACTACAGTTGTATGGGAATGCTGGGCATGTCAGTAGCACTGACTGAGGTTGTTTTTTTTCTTCTGCTCCTGTGTTCAATAAAATGCATTTAATTAAAGCACCGCAATGCCAGGAAATATGTTTGTCCTGTGCAAGGTCACAGGTTCCATACAGTTTATGGGAAGCAGGCAAGTTGTGAACCAAATTTTCAGAAGGACTCGTATTTTCATAGTGCTGCCGAAACTGAGACAGAAAACTTTACAGTCCAAAAATCCAGACTGAATGAGCCCTGTTAAAACCTTATAAGATGCCCAATATACACATGCAATATACACACACTTATGAGGTATCACCTAACTATAAACCATTATTGCTCTGAATAGACTTTTGCAGCTGCCATGGACCACCAAGTTCATTGACAAATGAGGTAGAACTGGATTTGTTTGAGGGCAGACAGCAATTTGATTAAGAGTTCTAAAATATAGAAATTAACATGTCAAAGTTATGGATTTCAAATAAATGTATTTGAAATAATAAATCAATAAAATATAAATAAATAAAATAACGTTAGTATTTTTAATAAGCCTACTGGTTAATGTAGGGAACTATCTCTACATACGTTAAATGGTAGGGTGTTAGTTATGCATTTTTCAAAGCATGGTAACCACGTTTTAATGTGTACAAATTTTAAATAACTAGCCATTTCAAATGTTACTGTGGTCACAATACAGAAAATCATAGTGACGGTCTACTGAAAATTATAGTGGTTATTTGAAAAGCAAAAGTATTTACATGTCTCATATAACATAATATAACATATTACATAACACTACTTTATGATATTTCAGTAGCATATGACAAATATTGCCAAGCAATCCAAACGTCTATTGTGATAACTATGCATTATCACTAAATTACTTATTTAACAAGTATTCATTTTATTATATCTTTTATCATTGTATCCTTAAGCTGCTACATTCTGTGCCTTACAGTGATTTTATAACACTAAATGGTTTTTATGCACTTCTCTTTTTTGGCTGCTGTGGCTTATTGCTTTATTTTATTACAACATGTGGCTTATTTCTCCATTTTATTACTAACTTTATTGTGCATGAAATTATGAGAATCATTAACACCGCAGGTGATTGCAGAATTTGGAATGATGCTCGAACATTCACTAACTTTCACACTTTCTGGTCAGAAACACCAGAAATATGTCTCTGTTCTCTCACACATTTTTATGCTTTCATTTTATTTTTTAGGCTTTTGGCTATTATGCATGCAACGATTAATAAAGAACACAAGCGTTCTTCTTATAGGATTCTGGCGTTTGTTTCCATGAACCAACGCTTCTCTCTCTTTTCCAGTGCTGTGTTTAACCCAGGGCTCAGCCAATACCAAAACTATGATACAAAAGCTGTATTATTTGCATACATTAAACTCAGATGAAAGGCTTAAGTATCATGCCTGGCAGCTATTGGGCATGACAAAGCAAGGATTTGTAAGGATCACTATGATCTGGTAGTGAAAGGTGAGCTTCCACCAAAGAGCTTTGTTTCGGTGGTGAAGAAGTAGTAAAAACAGTTGAAATTACAGAGTGGCTCCTTGGGCAGGTTAATGTTCTGTTCAGAGAGTCTGAGGTGAGTGGGAAAGCTGTGAAAATACTCCTTAGAAAAGCAGCTTGTGAGTGTGAGAGAGCAGCACAGCACAGATGCTCAATACAAAGGCCTGATTGAGGGTCGACCTGCTAGGTGGTCACAGAGTGCGCTCTGTTAGGCCCTGCTCCTGGGCTGCTGGCTGCAGGGGGAGGCATGTTTGAAGCCCAAACTCACAGCGGGTCGCTGTTTAGGCTAATCGTATGAGCCACATCAGAGAGAGAGGGGTCAGCCACAACGGCTGAGGGGAGCTGAGGGGAAGGAGGAAGGTGTATGTGTTACGTCAGACCTCTCAGGATCTGAATGAGGAAAGAATTATGTTATACTGGTTGCCCATATTCATCATATGAGGAAGGATGTTTAAAGTTCTTCAGTATATTTTAAAACACAGATGTCAAGGCCTCCATTGAAAAGTGTTGAGAGATAAAGACAATAGAACTTAACAAGTGACACTTGTCACTTTCTCCAACAAAAGCTTGCTAATAAATAAATCTAAGCAAAAAGCAGAACCTCTGGAACAGTGCGATAGGGACAGATGGATCAAATATAGAGTCATTTGCTTACAATACAAGAAGCCAACAGCATTCAAGCAGAAAAAAACCTTATACCAACTGCAAAGGATAGTAGTGGAATGTTATGGTTTGGGGTTGCTTTGCTGTCACAGGGACCGACCAACTAGCAATCACAACACTGACTGAATTCTCTTTTATACAAAGAGCACCTGAGGAGAACACGAGACCACCTGTTAAAAAAGTTGAAGCTGAAGAAGTGGACCTTCCAGCAGGATAAAGATCCCAAACATACAAGTAAATTAATCCACCAAGGACTACTTCAAAATTATCATCATTCTGAAGTAGCCTAGTCAGAGCCCATATCTGAATGACAATGTAACAGGCTGTACGTGCAAATCTTTAAACAATAGTTTAAAGAATTCTGCATGAAGGAATGGGCAAAAAAATCTTCCAACAGAAACTGGTGGACAGATAAAAAACATCACTAACATCACTGGGGGAATGCTTCAAGCTGTGCAAACTTAATCATCTAGCAAACTCATTAATGCTTGCTGTTTATCAGCGTTTTTCTGCAATCTTTCCTACATGCTAGAACTTGCACTGTGTTGCATAGTGCTTTTGTTTTTGTGTGTTGTGGCCGTTAGGGAACTGCAGTCTTTATTGGATTAAGCAGATAAGATACTCTGACCAAAATATAAAATGTGGGCTCCTCTCTGCCCTCTACTGGAACTCAGGTTCTCAGATACGAGGACACATGACATTAGAGAGAAAAGAAAAGCTTATTAAGAGCTTGTCAGAAGCTAAAATAGAGGAGGTGGACCGTCTGATGAGTCCCAATAGCTGACACGTACGCATGCATGTCCTCTCTGTTCTTTGAACTCACCTATGTTAATGGCGGTCTCCTGCTTGTCTCCGGTCAGGATCCAGATTTTAATGTCAGCCTTCATCAGGGTCTCAATGGTCTCAGGGACGCGGTCCTGCAGCTTGTCCTCGATTGCTGTGGCACCCAACAATTGCAGGTTCTGCAGAGATTACAAAGAACAAACTCACCACTACTCATTAAACACTGAAAGCAACAGGAGAAGAAACTAGCATCCCAGTAATCATAACCGGGCACATCTGATTCAGCTCATGAAATATCAAGCTCTTCAAAGGTTCTTCACAAAAAAGTGCTAATAGTGGGAACCACTCTGTTTATTCTAATCTTTCATATACAGTCCAATACTTTCTGAAAATGTATAGAGTGCTTTCATTAAACTGGTTATTCTTTTAAATTAAAGAAACACATCACTTTAACATTATTGTAGAAAGCAATGAATACAAATAAGTCAGGAATTTGTCCAATTTATGCAAACAAGCAAGCAAGATCCTATTTCAGAGGACATTAAACATAGTTTTTTTACAAGGAAACTTTGCCTGCCATACATAAGCATACAACCTTCAAAGACCCTACAATCATAGGCAACGTAACCCTATTTCTCAAATCCTTTATTTCATTACTATGCAGATGAGTTCCAATGCAAATACGCCTAATATAAAGCTGTGCTTTCCCTAAATACTAATAATAACAACTTGGTTTAGCAAGTTATTTGTTCCCACTGAAGACATTACTACATTATGAACATTATCTGGGCTTTATTCACAGGATCTCCAGTATGATGTGCATGCCCGTGACAGGTTAGAGTTAATGAAAGGCAAAATCTCCCTGAGCAGTACTGTACCGGAGTGGTTGCTCAAGAGTGATGAAGCTTGCAGAACCCTAGCTAACCACCTAGGCCAATTCTTGGGTGGAGCTGAGACTTCCTGAAATGGATCTTGACTAACAGCCATATAAAACACAATTATTACACATGTCGAGGGCACTTACACAGTCTGAATGTAAGGAAACAGTAAGGCTTGAGTAAGCTCTAGGGTCTATATGCTAATTTGTCCTCACTTTTTGCCACATTATCAAATGTTAGTAAAGTATCTGTGTAATGTATGATCCAAATCCCTAATTCAATAGGACCCTCACTAAAATTTAGTAGTGTACAGATTTGCCATAGTCTGACAGGAAACCCATAGATTGTACAGCTATGGCACTTCTCCATAGTTTCTGACTGGATGTTTCAGTAATTCAGTTTAATGTTTAATGTTATGCATTAGGCAGCAGAGTTTTACATTCATTAGAATATGAAAGCTTTCGTTTCCCATCATAGAGGAAGCGAAAGCCTTCCCGTAACGAGCAGTGCAGTGGGAGTGTGGAATGGACGGTTTAACACTAAAGATACAGCAGGAAGCCAACAGTAAAGTGTGTTTTTCTCTGGTCAGCTGAACCTGCGTACCCTCAGAGCTGGCTGAGATTGTGGGATCAGAGGAGGGGCATTTAGAAAAATCACATTCATTCTCTGACCACAAAGTGAGAGAGAGCGAGAGAAGGAGAGAGACGGAAAGACAGCGAATGAGAGAGAGCCTAAAACCCTTAAGTGGAGAAAGGAGAGGTGGGGGGAAAACAGAGTGAAGAGAAAGAGAAAAAATAGAGAGAAAGAAAAAGAGATAGAAGAGCAAAAACAGAGAAGGAGAATGTATGAGAAAAAGACAGAGAGCATGAGATAGATAGATAGATGTCTGCCCTCAGGTAAGACACAGCTCTGTGATTTTCCTACCGTCAACACACACGATTGAACTGCTACAGCCCCCTGCTGGTCAGACTCTGTATGTACACCTTGAGACATGTCCATGATTGATGGGGCCCATTTGTTTTGGGCAGCTCGGCAGGTTTGGCGGTGATGCTTCAGAGCCTGATTAATGACAGTGGCCGGCCATGTTTGTACAGCACTTACAAAGCCCTCATATCTGCAGGTCTGCGATGGGGCTTTCCGCTTTGTGACTGCTTGCTCCCACTAAGATTCCTCATGTTCTGATAGTCCAGTCAGCATTAATCAAACTGAAGCTCAGAACTAGAGAGAGATCTGAACACACTTCGGCATTCAGCACACGACAGATGTTTCTAAGAATGTGTGGTGGTTAATTAAAGAGCAGTCTTAATGCAGGTATATGATTCTGGCTGGTGCCAGGATTACTCTAGTAAGAGAACCTGCTCACCATCCTTAATTTCTTTATCTTTTTCCTCCACTGAATCTTTGCTTTACCCTCTCTGTGATAACACAGACATTACTTTCTTTTATTTTAGTCTGTTTGGAATATCACTATCTATTTATTCAGGTCTGTAAAAGATTAGTGCTCAGGGAGCGGACAGGAACATTCCAGCATTTTGACCCTAATTTCTAAACATTGCATCTCTACTATACAATTACAATTACAATAAGCGATAACACAACACCTTTCCTTATGCTTATAGAAAGATAAAAGCCTTTTAACTTAAATCCCACTTATAACAGAAATCATTGGACAGTTTCTGAATTTCCATGAATTAATGTTTTGAAATATCAGGCCACAAAATTTCAAACTACCTTACACACTAATAATAAAGGGTCAAGAGAAATGTCTTACCAAAGAGAATGTCCTACCAAAGCTCTTTTAATAAGATATTGTTAAATGTATTAAGCAACTGCCCACTGGCTTCTTTCTAAGAGATTTGTGTTATAAACTTTGCACGGTATGCTGGTTTATTGGGCATATGACTATTTTAATATGATACAAATAAATGCAACATGCATGTCATGCAAAACAAGCTAAGATCATCTCATGCTCAGGTGTAGTCTGAAGTAATGCACTTTGTTCATATGGAAGGATCTACCAGTCTGTTCAGGTTAGTGTTCAGTATTACCTTCATATACACACAGAATCATAACTTATAGTGTCCTTTCTGCTGGAGAATAGCTTTCATTTTTTCCCACAATTTTCAATGTGTTTTTACTGATTTAAATATAAGTTTAAATATAAATTAGGTTTAAATATTTAAAAAACTATGTTTTCATGTCATTGCAAGAAGTCCATAGGTGGAGCCTTATTTTAGCAACACACCTGCATTTTAGAGCAGGAAGTGAGACTGCGTCCCTGTCCCTCAGGTCGGGCACTTACATCCCATTGTTTTAAAGTAAATGTGCTCAAAATCAGATGTCTAGAACAGAGCAAAATGATCCAAAATGATCTAAAACAGGCAATACCGAATGTGACGCATAGAGACTGGATTAAAAACCACTGAAGTAATTATTTAACCCAGCAGTCTCCTGTACAGCCAACCAGAACTCAACACAGCTACCACTCAGTCATTTAGGTCAGTAGAGTATGACTGCTGGGCCCTCTGCCTTCAGTTTTGACTCATATTAATGGTAGTTCATGTGGTGCTGACCTTCTCGATGAGTTCATAGCTCTCCTCCAGTTTGAGCGCTCTGTTCTGTAGAGAGGTGCAGGCTCGATGATGCACTTCCTGCCACTGCTGATACAATGACTCTGATATGTCCGCTACTGCAAAACACAGCGTACGCAAACCTGCAGGAGCACACATTAAACATTCAGTCCTTTCCCTCATATGGGAAATACATTACAGAGCACAACAAACCTCCGCAAAACACAGCAGGATTCGTATTACTCATTTAATGACTAACTAGTAGTACGTGTATTAGTCATGCACTCACTGCGATGACGCTCTTCTTAAATGGTTTGCAAAAACATGGCAAGGGACAAATGTATTCTTAGCTTTACCATTCATTGATGTATTGAGGTCTGTAAGTGCACCTTACTGAAATTTAATAATTGAACAAACCGCGCAACATCCCAGTAACCCACAAGGGGGCAGACTATTCATATATTTACACCCAGAAAGACTGCAGTGCTGCAGTTTGGTCTATCATTCCTATAATGAGAAACCGAAAGACACCTCTAATAGCTGCTCCAGATAAACAGCCTTTATTTGAACGGATCAGGCAAACGCACAGAAGCAATATAAACATTATTTAAAAAAAAAGAAAAAAAAGGAAAAAGCAATCCGATCACACTTTACTTTGTCCAATAAACCAGAGAAAGCTGAAATGTAGCGTGAAAGATGTGTGCGTGCTCTCACCCTCTGTGGCAAACTGTTCCAGATGTTTGAGCGTGATATCCTTATATCTGGAATTGTCTGCCAAGCGGTCATAGATCACTGTGTCCTGTAAAAGAGATCACTGTCAGTTTCACTGCCTATCTCTGAGAATTGACGACCAGACTGGTCATCAAAAAAAAAAAAAGAGCTTTTATTTTTGTCCCATACTTTCAGTATGATTTCATGCCCACAATCAGACACCTTCTCAAACAAAGAATGCTATCAGAGCAGACTCTGTCTTTAATTAGCTACGGCTTCCAGTTCTGTTCTAATCAATTATACGGCAGTATCAACAGCGACGTCAAGAGCTTGTGTCATATCTAATGATCCTGTGACATCACAACACTCGAGTTGTTGCTTTTTTTGATGCGCGAGCTCAACAGCAGAAGCACAGATAAGAAACACTGTTGCAAGTTTGCTAACAGATTGTGTGCCCTTACTTTATAAACAGCAAAGAGTCATTATTTGTGTAATCCTATCTGACCTAAAGTCTCCTTAGCGATGTATCCAGAGAGTCTGTCCCATCTTGTATTTTGTTAAAACTTAGAACCGTGCAGCTGGACACGTGTCCATTTCAACCCTGATAAAAATCATCATGTGGAACTGGAGCTTTGTATGAGCTACCATGTTACACTACATGATTACATAAAATAGTGTGTGTATGTATGAATGAGTGTGTGCACACATTCAGAACAGAATTAAGGTCAAGGGTTTATTATTGATTTGTTTTACCACAGTAACAATGAAACATAACTTGGATGTGTAGTGGAGTCCCAGTTCTACTCATGCTTTTTTTTAAGAAATCACATTATCATGTTATTGATGTTATTTATTGTAGATAAAAAAACCCAGAAATAGTCATTTTATGCTTTTTAATGGTTAAACACTTGACAATAATAGCAAAGCTTTTATTAGCTATCTTGGCCTGTGGAACCAGAAAGCTCTATGCTTCAGTCTCGCTCTCTCACACACACACACACACACACACGCCTCGTATACAAGTTCAAATGATGTCCACTGTAAGTCCATGTTATGATAAAGAATAAACCAGTGAGTGGCTGTAGTCTGGTTTAAGTCTGTGTGTCTATGAGAGTGTGTGTGTGCGAATGTGCGCGTCTGTGTGTTTGTACTGCCGACAGAAAGGTTGGAGAAAACACGTTGCCACGGTTGCCACCGTTTGGCAGCACTCTGTTGCCATGGCAACAGACAGGCAAGACACTCACGGCTCCTTTGCAGTAGAGGCGGATCTTTCCGGATGGGGTGCGCATGATGACTGACATCCTCTTTCTGGCACTGAGAGAGAAAATGACAATCATCATCACCATCGCTGTAATAAGGTAACCACCACATCAGCATCCAAACAAAAGATTTGTTTTATATCCAATAAAGAAAATGAGCCAAAAAAAAAAACAGTGGCATCACTGTACCTTGTGAACTCCAGCACATGCAGTAGTTCATATTTCTCCTCTTCGCCAAGCTGAGAGAGACAGACAAAGAGAGAGAGGGAGAGAGAGAGAGAAAGAGGCAAACTGATTAACCTAAGAAGAAAAGTCTGCTGGTAATTAACGAAGGGTTAGAGAGTTCTTTCTCATTATGCTATCCTGTGTAAATCCTCATGGGTCACTGTTCACACTGCAGAGGAGGATATTAGAACTTTTAATACAATCTTCCACAACTTAGACCACCAGGTACAACAACACTTAGCCCAGGGGGAGGTGAGGGTGGGGAATGATTTGGAGAGAGAAAGAATGGAGAGGCGATAGAAGGATGTGATGAGGAGGCGATACTAAGAGGTGACATGGGGAGGAGGGTCTTGTGCTCAGAGTAAGAATGTTTTCTCTCCCAGCAATGTGGTCAGAGTCTTTCTCCTCAGACTCCGGTCAGTGCTGTATACCTGCCCTGCTTTTTTAAATTTAGCTCAATCTGCACGTTTCCAGCCCTGCACGCAAAAAGTATCTACAGCACATTAGTGTGAACTCGTCTCCTGGCTGATTATCCCTCACCCACACGGCAAACTACTTCAACCAGTCAAAAAGTCAAAGACAATAAAAAAAGACAGAAAGAAACAGAGACAAACATTACAAATGAACGACAAAATACCCAACTAAAACACGCAGAGACAACATAATGAGACATTACACGTTCTAAAAAAGAAGCAGCTGAAGTTAAATATCTTTATGTTAAGACTACAATTTTCACAAGATCAGTAAAAACATGCACAGCCTGAAGTGTTGTGGAGGGCTGTGCTACCACATCACCTTCTGCCTATAAGAGTATACACATCTGGTGAGTTGTATAAAAAGGGAAAAAAATAAAAAATAAATATTGTCCCCATAAAGTGGGGGCTGGTGGTGTGGCCAAGAACACAGGGCCGGGTATATTAAAAAAAAGAAAAAAAAAGAAGTGTAAGCCAATCACTGGAAAGAAGACAGAACGCAGGACAGCAAGAAGGCGAGAGAGTGAAGCCGTGTGAGAGAGCGCCAGTGGATGTGTGAGAGAAAGCGAGGCTGTGTGAGCGCAAGAGAGACAGAGTGAGAGAGTGCAAGAGAGAGTGAGAAAGGAGTGTGTGAGATTTAGAGAGAGAAAGAGAGGGTGAGAGGGAGCACAAAATAGACTGACAGAGAATGAGAGGGAACGAGAGGAAGAGAGACAGTGTGAACAAAGGCAACTAGTTTGGCCCTGAAAGGAGTCAGCATTTCTGACTGAATCTCTTTGTGTCATAATCCTCTACACAACACCAGCAGTGAATCTATCAGAGACACACTGCACAGAATAAATCAGAATATTAGTGCAGTACTCAAAAATTTATATTTACTGCGGGGGTCTCTGCAATGAGGGGAAAGACATCCCTGCATTAATCTTACCATTTCTGTAGAACTGCAATTTACAATTTACTTTTAAAGAACAGGAGAACAGATGAGAGAGCGCGTCAGACAGACAGAGAGCAGAGAGGACTAGAAGCTGTGCAGTGGGTGAGCATGTGCGCTGCACTTACAGACTCAACGATGACGCTGTCCGGGGTCCTGGCTGAGAAAACAAAGCCAAGATTCCGCGCTGCACGTACCAAAGCCCCCTCATCTGTGGGGAAACGGAAGAGTGGATCAGGACATGCTAAACCCAACACTGAAAACAGAGTTACTGTTTCTGGTTCAGTACTTTATATTACTACACATTTAAACTGCAATATGCTTCCATGTGAACACCTTGATGCAGCCAAACACCAGAGGAACATCTCTGATTGGTCAAGATGCTCATATCACACAGTGAAGCCTTTAGTTATTGGATAAAGGCGTATCTGCATTTTTAAAACAATTCTGTAGACCTCTGTAATATCAGACTTAGAAAGGCTGACATGAGTAAACAATATATTTCCCAGCCCTGGGACCAACAAGCAATCCAGACCAATTCTATTCATTCCAATTCATGGTGAATCATCTAATATTAACTTACTAATCCACAGAAAGATTGTGGAAACATTAAAACTCACACAACCAACACTAAAAGATGACCAGTGAATGGATTTAAGAGCCAGCGTAATATGATCCCTCATTCTGGTGCCTGTCAGAATTTTACCAGCAGCATTCTGAATGAAGCGTTTGTGTAGGCCAGATAAGGGAGTATTACAGTAATCCAGTCTAAGTGACACAAAAGCATGCATAAGTTCCTTCTTGTCAGCGGAGGAGAGAATGTCATGCACCTTAGAGATATTATGGAGGTGACAGTATCCGCTTTTGGCCTTCAGAGATAAGCAGTCAAAACATAGCAGCACATATTTTCTCTGTGCTTTATTTCTCATAACAGGAACTTCGGTCTTACCTTTGCTTGACAGCAAAGAATTATGAAAGTTAATGTCATCTACAAGCACAAGTTAATGTCACCTGGTGCTTAGGGCTGTGCGTAATATGCAACGAAATATGCGATGAAAGTAAATGTTAATTATCCCAGCCAGAGGAAACACATACATTTTAAATAATAAAAAGCCCTAGAATGGAGCCATGGAGGACTCCTTTGAAAAGGAGAGAGAAGAGGCACGATCTAAAACCTTTTGTTGCCAAAAATATATTTTTTAAATATTTTAGCAAGACTAATCAGTAACATACAGGCTTCTGCTGTAAGTGATAGCGTAAACTTTTTGTACTTAAGTGCTCTTTTAACAAACTGAGAGGCTAGATTTGCGCAGTTCCAAATAAGGAACTCCTCTGAATTTATAATAAAGTGTGGGTTGTGGGGTAGGGACTGTTTACTGGAGCAACTGGAGACTTTAACATTGTTTGCTCTGCAGTTCATTTGCTTCAAAATGCTATATATTACAGATATAACACATTTTACCATGTGTCAGGCTGAACTCTACACTCTCTGAACTTGTGCAAAATAGTATTTACAACCACTTAAGCATGAAGGTAAACCATGAGAAATAGCACTCTTGTGCTATGGTCATCTTGAATCCAGGCCAAAATATTTCATTTAAATTATTTGTGTTGAGATAATAACCTGATGAACATCTAACTATCTAATTAATTAATTACTATTAATGACTGTATTATCTTTATTAAGTGCAGAGACCTAGTCTACAGTTACAAAAAACTAAATCTTCAAAAATTATTATTTAGTGATAAAATATGCTATAATAATTGAACGACCTTGTTTAGAACACAAACTGATGAACTGAAAATTAGTTTTTAAAGGTTAGTGGGTAAAGTCACTACCTCTGCACCCTGTAGACTCCATGTGAACGAGTACTGTTATGTTTTTAATTGCAGCAGTACATTTGTGAATTTTAATGAATCAATCTGTGAATGTGAATTAATCAAGCAGTAAAAACTGAAAATTCTGGGTTGTCTTTGTCAATTAAGCTCAAAATGCTAGCTTTCCTGTCAGGCTTAATTTTCTGTTTATGAGCAGGGCCTGCTGTCAAACACATACTGCCTGATATCAAAGGAGTTTGGTAAAATCCACAGTAATAGGATTTATAGGCACATCCATATGAATATTAAACCCCCCCTCCTCTCTCGTAATTAGCTGCTCTCTGTCTAGGTCAAATCTGGGACGTGCTCCAGTTTCTCCACACAGTGATGTTTCAATAGAACAGAAAAGGTAAAAACGAGCAGAGATCAATATTCTTACTTCACAAAGATATCACTTGTCAGTGTCCGGAAAAGAATACAGCAGGGTCATATGAACTGATTTATTCTGAGCAAGTCTCAGGCAATGTGAAACTTGAGGAAACCTGTACTTATAACAGATCACAAAACCTTCATCAGTGAGAAAAAAATATACGCTGATCTAGATCAGCCATAGGCTGGACGATATTTCTCAGTACGACTCAATAGATAACTAAAAGATGATTAAGCAAACTTTTAACCTGCTCTTCATTTATTGAGACACACTGTAATTAAGAACACAACAACGCAAAGCAATCTCTCATCTGAGTCAGAGCTGAACTCTGATGTCTGAGAGAGATGCTGACATGTGTGTCTGCAATAAAAAACAACAGGAAATTAACTGCTGCATTCATGAAGGAGAAAACAACAACAATTGTAAATCAACCAGAAAAAAGAGCCCATTCACACAGCTTACTAGTGCTCTGAAGAAAGCGGTACTAATACCTAGTGATAACTAGAACTGTCTAGAAGAAAGCTGTAGTAATACCTAGTGATAACTAGAACAGTCTAGAAGAAAGCTGTACTAATACCTAGTGATAACTAGAACAGTCTAGAAGAAAGCTTTACTAATACCTAGTGATAACTAGAACAGTCTAGAAGAAAGCTTTACTAATACCTAGTGATAACTAGAACAGTCTAGAAGAAAGCTTTACTAATACCTAGTGATAACTAGAACAGTCTAGAAGAAAGCTGTACTAATACCTAGTGATAACTAGAACAGTCTAGAAGAAAGCTGTACTAATACCTAGTGATAACTAGAACAGTCTAGAAGAAAGCTGTACTAATACCTAGTGATAACTAGAACAGTCTAGAAGAAAGCTTTACTAATACCTAGTGATAACTAGAACAGTCTAGAAGAAAGCAGTAGTAATACGAGGTGATAACTAGAACTGTCTGGAAGAAAGCAGTACTAATACCTAGTGATAACTAGAACAGTCTAGAAGAAAGCTGTACTAATACCTAGTGATAACTAGAACAGTCTAGAAGAAAGCTTTACTAATACCTAGTGATAACTAGAACAGTCTAGAAGAAAGCAGTACTAATACCTAGTGATAACTAGAACAGTCTAGAAGAAAGCTGTACTAATACCTAGTGATAACTAGAACAGTCTAGAAGAAAGCTGTACTAATACCTAGTGATAACTAGAACAGTCTAGAAGAAAGCAATACTAATACCTAGTGATAACTAGAACAGTCTAGAAGAAAGCAGTAGTAATACGAGGTGATAACTAGAACAGTCTAGAAGAAAGCTGTAGTAATACCTAGTGATAACTAGAACAGTCTAGAAGAAAGCTGTACTAATACCTAGTGATAACTAGAACAGTCTAGAAGAAAGCAATACTAATACCTAGTGATAACTAGAACAGTCTAGAAGAAAGCAGTAGTAATACGAGGTGATAACTAGAACAGTCTAGAAGAAAGCTGTAGTAATACCTAGTGATAACTAGAACAGTCTAGAAGAAAGCTGTAGTAATACCTAGTGATAACTAGAACTGTCTAGAAGAAAGCAGTACTAATACCTAGTGATAACTAGAACAGTCTAGAAGAAAGCTGTACTAATACCTAGTGATAACTAGAACAGTCTAGAAGAAAGCTTTACTAATACCTAGTGATAACTAGAACAGTCTAGAAGAAAGCAGTACTAATACCTAGTGATAACTAGAACAGTCTAGAAGAAAGCTGTACTAATACCTAGTGATAACTAGAACAGTCTAGAAGAAAGCTGTACTAATACCTAGTGATAACTAGAACAGTCTAGAAGAAAGCAATACTAATACCTAGTGATAACTAGAACAGTCTAGAAGAAAGCAGTAGTAATACGAGGTGATAACTAGAACAGTCTAGAAGAAAGCTGTAGTAATACCTAGTGATAACTAGAACAGTCTAGAAGAAAGCAATACTAATACCTAGTGATAACTAGAACTGTCTAGAAGAAAGCAGTAGTAATACGAGGTGATAACTAGAACAGTCTAGAAGAAAGCTGTAGTAATACCTAGTGATAACTAGAACAGTCTAGAAGAAAGCTGTACTAATACCTAGTGATAACTAGAACAGTCTAGAAGAAAGCAATACTAATACCTAGTGATAACTAGAACAGTCTAGAAGAAAGCAGTAGTAATACGAGGTGATAACTAGAACAGTCTAGAAGAAAGCTGTAGTAATACCTAGTGATAACTAGAACAGTCTAGAAGAAAGCTGTAGTAATACCTAGTGATAACTATAACAGTCTAGAAGAAAGCAGTACTAATACCTAGTGATAACTAGAACAGTCTAGAAGAAAGCTGTAGTAATACCTAGTGATAACTAGAACAGTCTAGAAGAAAGCAGTACTAATACCTAGTGATAACTAGAACAGTCTAGAAGAAAGCTGTAGTAATACCTAGTGGTAACTAGAACAGTCTAGAAGAAAGCTGTAGTAATACCTAGTGATAACTATAACAGTCTAGAAGAAAGCAGTACTAATACCTAGTGATAACTAGAACAGTCTAGAAGAAAGCAGTACTAATACCTAGTGATAACTAGAACAGTCTAGAAGAAAGCAGTAGTAATACCTAGTGATAACTAGAACAGTCTAGAAGAAAGCAGTACTAATACCTAGTGATAACTAGAACAGTCTAGAAGAAAGCAGTAGTAATACCTAGTGATAACTAGAACAGTCTAGAAGAAAGCTGTAGTAATACCTAGTGATAACTAGAACAGTCTAGAAGAAAGCTGTAGTAATACCTAGTGATAACTATAACAGTCTAGAAGAAAGCAGTACTAATACCTAGTGATAACTAGAACAGTCTAGAAGAAAGCAGTACTAATACCTAGTGATAACTAGAACAGTCTAGAAGAAAGCAGTACTAATACCTAGTGATAACTAGAACAGTCTAGAAGAAAGCAGTACTAATACCTAGTGATAACTAGAACAGTCTAGAAGAAAGCAGTACTAATACCTAGTGATAACTAGAACAGTCTAGAAGAAAGCTATACTAATACCTAGTGATAACTAGAACAGTCTAGAAGAAAGCTATACTAATACCTAGTGATAACTAAATAGAAAGTCCTAAAACAATGCAGTAGTATTAACTAGCATTAAAGTTTATTTCTAGAATAACAGCTGTAGTAATGACTAGTAATAACTGGATATTTGAGAGAGAGTAATAACAAAAGCTGTAATGAGTAGCTGTAATGAGTAATAACTGGACATTTCCAGACAAAAGCTGTAGTATAAACTAAATAATCTATAGCTCTAGTTATAACAAGTAAACTAATAAGCTGCAGTAGTAACATATGAGTAACATATTCCATAAGCTGTAGTAATAAATATGTCTAGAAAAGAAGTGTCTAGAAAAAGATTTGACAAGTGAAAATTTAAGAAGGCCAGCTGTAGCCATAACTAGTCATAACTACAAATTTCTATACAGCTACAGAAATGATGATAGACTGATCAGGTGTGTCAGAGACAACTGATAAAGATTCATCAAACAGCTGATCACTGATTACATGCGCTAACACTCAGGTAAACAGCCTGACGTCTTAGTTGGCAGGTTATTTGATTCATTGACGGAGAGACTGATTGATTGCTCTACAGGTGATTGAGTGTGTTGGTGTGTGCAAGTTGACAGACCTGGAGAAGCAGCCTGGTAGGTAATTGTGTCCTCACTGCGCTCAGGCACAGCTGTGTGACAGATCGCCATCATAGTCATAAACTCCATGATCACAGGGGCGGTGGGCTGTGAGAGGCAGGGACACACAGGAAGAACAGCGGTCATTTTTTGTACTCTAGCATGTTGTATCTAAAATTAAATAATGAGTTTGTGGTCAAACTGGTCAAAATGTCAGATATGGGAGCATTTTCATCAATACAGGATGAACTACATGGGAATCAGAAGCCTTTTTATTTGTAGTCCCCCATTTCAGGGGAGCGCTGCTTACATTGCATTTGTATGCGGAATCTGTCTTCCTGGTGATGTCTCTCGACATTAAGTCAAGTCTCAACAAAGCAGGTAATTATTCATTGGAATTGTTAGAACAAATAATTTAATGACATAAAACCAGACAAAGAATGGAAATATAAACAACTGGGCAGAGCATGGAGGACAACAGTGGTGGCTGGGAGGAAAATATTACCTATCTATCTAATATTATATATCACAATGAAAAACCTGTTTGTTAAGCAAATACAGATCAGGAACACTAATCTAGATATGGGAACAGAGATGTCAAACATCACCAGTATGACCTCAGAATGTTTCATTCTCAAGAACCCATCCAGGCCAATGCTTACAAAATCAAACATAAAAAAAAAGATATCTATAAATACCTTAAACTATGTGGGCTGAAAGAAATCTATCAAATGCTAAATCAATAAGCAGTTTGCAGAGCAGCAAATAAGTAATATCAGATAAGAAGTGTTGACACCAGACTGAATGAACCAGACTTGGAGCCTGGCGGCTTTTCTATTTTTAATAAACACAGTGAACGATTGTTCAGTGATAAACTAAGACGAGCATATGAAGCAGCACAACAAGTATTGTTGACGTCTACTATCTTCAAACCGTAGAAGGTTCTTAATTACAGTCCTATTACTACAGGCCTTTGAGAATGCAATTATGGGCTCTTTCACAGGCTTGTGTCTGCTCTCTGATGCATAATGTGACAGAACAAAGCAAGCAGAGAGAACAGGTATCAAAGGGAGGATCTGGATTGGAGTGGGGGTCCAGGTTTTTGGGACATCTATCATGGCTTCTTTACAATACACTAACCCCAACAGGGCCAGCGTGAGGACTTCACAGTGCGGCCAAAGCACCAGAGCCTTCTAGAAAGCTGTTATGCAAAGTGACAGCAAATAGAAAGCTCCACATCGAGCGCTGCCATGGTAACCAGTGTCAAGAGTGACTGACACTGGTGACTTTTGAAGCCATGCGTGCTGGTGAGAAGGATTTGAACATGAACACACATGATGAATGCACAATCACCCACAACTGACAATCAAACCAAACACCCAAGCAGCGCTGTGAGTGTGTAAAATGCCCCAGAGGGGAGCTCGTTTCTGTCTCCACATCAAACCTCTGTACAGTGTGCTGTATCCACACAGACTCATACAAAAAGACCACCACAGGGGCAAAACTCCTTTTTAATTTCTTTGTATACACTTGTCTGAGGAGAATGCACTGGGGTCCTATGCATTGCACATTTTCTCTTACACTGTGGTCTAACAGCAAGCAAGCAAGCAAGCGTTTAAGGCGACCTATTATGCTTTTCTGTTTTACTTTTTATGGTGTTGTAGCTTATTGTGCAAGTAAACAGTCTGCGTTATAAAACCTAAAGTATAAGTTATAAAACCTAAAGTACATGCCAGATGGAGAAACCCTCACCCACAAAAAACACTTTTCTCAGCTGCCTGAAACACCTCATTGCTCTTCCAGTCCTTTTCTCTATTACAATGTGATATCATCTCGTAACACAATCCTTATTGGCCACCTACTGGCAAGACTGGCATGCGCTCACTCAACACACAGAGAGCAGGTAATAACTCCACACTCTGAAACGTCCTACTCTAGATTGCAAAGGTCCACCAGGTCCTACCAACATGTTCTACCTGACCTCTGGGTTTGGACCCTGGCTCAAACTGAAATGACAGAAAGCCACTGTGTGGGGGCAGAATCCTTAGTAGGATGCCACAATGGCAGTGGACCAATTAAAACAGAGTGGGCAAGCTAACGAATCAGAGCACATTGGGCTCATCTATTCTTACCGTAAAACTTTCAGGATGCTTACACACTCAATGTCAAGTGTGCACATCAAGCCATGAAGTCAAGTTCACATCAGCCAAGTATTCTCAACAATCAGTGACAAACCTGTAACAATGCCCCGCCCCACTCCTGAAATGAGACTGTGGCTATTAGTACCAAAATAGCTTTAATGGAACAGAAAAGCAATCAATTAAGTTTTCTATCACAGAATATAAGCTATATAATACAATAATACTTTCACCATAATCATCATAATTCCAATTATTGTAAAATATGACTAAATGAATTCATAATGCTTATTAAACCCCAGTTGACCGTATATAATAATCACACTCCAGTTCTCATCATTCTTGATCTCTGCTTCCCTACACTGAATTTTCTATTCTTCTTCTGGGACTCTCATTTCCTATTTTTTTTATCCCCTCTTGTCTCAGTCCTCTCTGAAACACAGTAAGTGAGTGAGTGAGTGAGTGAGTGAGTGAGAGACAGAGGGGGAGAGAGAGAGAGAGAGAGAGAGAGAGACACCAGAAGTGAGAGGGGGTGTGGTGGTGTTAGTAGCGAACAGCAGCAGATATGAGGAGGTATTAGTGCTGGGCAGCAGCTCGCACAGGCAGGTTGGGCTTGGCCAAACGTCTGGCTCATTGAGCATGGCTAAGCAGCCGTGAGGCCCTTACAGTACTTACATGATTGCTTTGGAGGTTTTCCAGTAAGCTGGGGTCATTAAATCCGGCCTCCTCCATCGAGTGAGAGCTATGGCTGCGGGGATAGAAAGAGAGAGAGAAAAAGAAAGAAAGAGGAGTATACTAATAGGTCAGATAACAATAAAATACATAAAATAAATAGAAATATTTATTTTTCCCACAAGACAAATGCTTTGTATAGAGTTTCTCTCATTTTTAAACATCTAAGAGGTCATGCACTTGTTGGACTTCGAGATTCAGCTGCAAAGACATTGACAGCATGGAGATTACTCTGTTACACAAGCCAGCTTTATCTAATAAATCGGCACTTCTGCATTACGATGACGACCCCCTCCTCTAACACGCTTCAACTGATCATCCTTAAACAGCCACATTATCAGGAAAAAAAAAAATCAGAAAGAATGTATTAGAGGCAGACCACACTTCTCTACATGATCCAGTGATTCAGGACCGGAACATTTGTATCGGATAGGTTAGCAATACCAATACGTGCCAACAGTGATATTTTTACCTGCGACGCAGAAGCTAACTGAATTTACACATTGCAGGCTGCAGCATCTTTGGAGCAGTATTGATCTGTGTGTCAGTGATGTATGGTGTGCTGTTAATTCTGCTGCTAGTGGAGTTATCTATAGCCTGATACCGAACAAGCTTCTTTTAAAGGGCCATCCACACTGCATACATAATACTGTCCATCTCACTCCAACAGGCAGCATGTAAGACTGTAAAAGGTATTCAGTGGAACTCAGCAGTAGTTAAAAAGGCTGCAAACATGATATTACTAGAAAGCCAAAAGCATCTTCCGTTCAGCTCGGATGTAGTTTGAATTTTAAAATAGATAATACAATAATAACTTTTTAAAAACATGCATTGATTCATACAAACCATGCTTTTAAAATATGGATGGTAAATACTTCAGACAGGTGTCCCATTTTTAAACTTGTTTCACCAACACAGACAAAGGTCACCAGTAGAGGGAGATGTGAGGATATTAACAGGGAATAACTTGCATTGTTAAAACAGGCCATAGAATGGAAAACTATTAAGACCATCACACTTAAATAATTAAATACATTTAAATAGCACTGTTCTCTCCTTCTTAAAATACAAATTCTGAGTTTGTAAATAAAGGGCATGTTCTTTGTGAAACAACACCCCTCAAAATGTACATATACCAGCTTAAGTGCCAGCCCAGAAGAAACAACAGCAATGGTGGATTACATGTGCAGAAACCTATCGTTCCAGGCCATGAAGGGGATGTTAGCACTTTTCTTGCTGTTTCCATGCGTCTGGCATAGGTGACTCCAACTAGTTGGCTTCTAACAAGTTGGCTTCTAAGTTCTAACGAACTACTGAATCAAATGATCCGTTTTACTTATAAAGCTCCAGCTTGTACAGGTGCCAACAGACTGTGCAAAACTTACTTTTGAGGGTGTTAAGGGGGCAAACACCAGACATGGTCTTTAGAATTAATAGAAAAGTGTGCATGAAAAGTGTTGATCATTAGGCTGAAATGATCCTCTATAACAGCATCTAAAACAAATGTTCTGTTCCACCTTAAATGCTCAGGAAACAGAACATAGCTGCGGCACCAGCTCTCACATCTTTAACAGGATCCTGGACAACTTTATTCACAGTTTGCTCTGCTGATTTCACTCAGTTTCTCAAATATTGGACAGTATCAAGACTTCTCGCAACTCAGATCAGATCATCTAAAACTGAACGTTTTATAGTGAGACACAGGGTTGTTTTTTATTTCCTGCCTATGTCTGTTTTGACATGACAGAGATCCCTAGACTTTCTTATTGGAAAAGTATTTTAAATTTTGGCTCACTGAAACAACCCCAGGCATGTTTCCATTTCTGTGCCTTAGAGGAGTGGCTCCAACCCTGGTCCTGTACATCTTTAGAGTTTGCTCTGCTCTGCTCCCAACATCCCTGATCTAACTAACTAGTTTAAATGTGCAGGGTGTCCACCAGGACCAGCGTAGGTAAACTACTTTATACTACTCTTGGTGCAGTCTTGTTGGTACTCCTCTGCTGGACTTCTCCACATAGATAATCTACCAGGTTAAAGTTGGGGTAAAACTGTTGTTCTTGGAAACAAATGTAATTTTGTCAAGTCCACCAATGGTTAAATGTTTATGAGTCCAAATACATTTTGGGGTCACTATAGATACAGACTTAAGTAGGAAAGCTGACTGACAATACTGGTGTGTCATAAGATTGGTGAATGACATATTAAAGTATGAGCAGTTGGAAAGGAGGAGAAACAGGAAGGCAAATCAAATCTATCACACTCAAAAGATCACATTGTAACCCTGCGCCTACACTGCAGAATCCAATTTCCTGTCTCTCTCTGCCTATTGTGCAGGCAATGTAGAGAAATATTCTGCTCTCCACCACTTCTTATAAAATGTGTGCCTTTCTTACACACACACACACACACACACACACACACACACACACACACACACACACACACACACACACACACACACACACACACACACACACACACCATCACACACCATCACACACACACACACACCCCATCACACATAGTCCTCAAGGGCATAAGCTGAACTTGCTAGCATCATCACAGACTGCAATTAGAAGTGTTCTGCATGCAGCTTCAAAGGCCAGGACAACATGCTTCACCAACAAGACACAACCATTCCTGCCTGATAGCACATGCAGCCTGTGCAGCACATTTACTCACTTACATCACCACACAAACATATAGTAACTAATAACACCAGCCATACAGTTGCAGTCTTAAACAAACAGACAACAAAATCCTCTGCATTAAATCAACACTTACAACCCCTGAATGTGACATAAAACTCAAACTTGTGTTTTCTTGTCATCTCATGGTTGCTGTGTTAAACTCTGCTTGGTTATTTCTGGTGCTGACTGAGAAAAACGAAGGAAATCAGAGCAATTTTGATTACTGAGCTGAAACCTGGCTCGCTTTATCAGATTTTAGAATTAGAATTAGGCTAAGAACGAAGAATTTAGAACACGCTGTTTGCCAGATGCCTTTAAGTGGGTTTACAAGCGTTTAATAACTCCATCATAATTGGATTTTTGCAGTTGTGTAATTATTTAAATTGTCTTGTATCATTTAAATAATTACATAACTGCAAAAATCCAGGCGTCTGGCAACATATATTTTAAGTCTATTAGGGAGTTTCTACAGGCAATAAGAACTGCATATGTGAACAATTCTGACTTCTCTATATTGACATATCATATCATACAACTCAGAATCATGATGTTAAGATCTTAATGACTGAATCATGCCAATGTTTTAATAACATACTAATTCTTTTTTTTTTTCCAAAGAGATGTTGCTGTATATGACTATTATATATATTACATATAAGCCATTAACAATCCCCTGCACTACTCTCTCATTAGACAGCTGAATATACAGTTGTGGGATGCTTATGTGACTATAGTGAATTGTAATGTGACCAATCTGTTCCACTTTACACGCAGGAGGACAGAGCCTCTTATTCTGGCACGATGAGAACCATGTTACTGTTAACGAATGTGTGGAGTGACTCAGAAGCTGCACTGACCAGCCCATAATCATGATATTGACCATCTGCAACCAAGCAGGGCAGCTGTCGCCACGGAAACAGACCCTGCTGCAGAGGGGTCTGCAAACCTTGATGGCCTCAAGTCACCCAGTTATGAGATTAACACAATCTGCCTCAGTAACACACACAGATCAATAAACTATTACACTGCTTGAGCCAACCATGCACACACAAACACACACTGTGTAAAGATTCAGAAGCGTATTAAAGAATCCCCTCAGTTTCTTCCAAGTGACGCATATTTAGGTAGATTTCTGGAAAGACTGTAAAAGAAAATGCAGATGCATGGCATGAGACAAGAGTCTTGCTTATGGAACACAGTATGTACTGTATAATAACCCTTCATTAACTCCAGCCTTCTGTCAACTGTATGCTGGCCTAGAGTTCAGAGATGCAGAGCAGGATGGGCAGTGGCCCATGTAATGGGAATTGAAGTTCCAGTCCCACTTTACATTACCCACCGAATCTCCACAAATGCCCCCTAGGACAGAGGGTTCTTGGAAGACGTAGAGGGTGGGGCTTATGTCATGTACACACCCACACTGAAATGACTGCACTCAACTATAAATTCTAGAAGGCTGGGATGTTTGGGGGGGGCTTCATGTTTTAGTGAGCTGACGCAGCAGGCATACAAAATGTTCAACTGAACACTTTCATGCCTCTGAGCCACACCAATCTGTTCATCAAGTCACTTCTGAGCACTCTATACAATAAAAAAAAATTAAAATTCTAACTGCGTCTGACCTGAAAACCTGATACTTATGAGCATTTATACAGCGCTTGTGTGAATACGGCACACATTCACATACAAAAACAAAGCACATATACTGGAACTCCTGATTTGGGTGCATTAAAAATGCATCATATGAAATTTACTCTTTCACCCTTAACACACATGCACACAATGCACTATGTACACACAATGTACGCTGTATCAGCCACTGAATGTGCAGCCACTGCAGCAGATTCCAGCCAGCTCCATTGACAGTGCAGTGGAGCAGCAGAGCTATAGCCTTGTTTCAGTATGTGATGTGAATAAGAACATTAGAAGCAGGATGAGGAGATGAGTCTGGGGAGAAGACTGACGCTCCTCCATCCCCCTGAGACGCGCGCACACACAGACGCTCTGTTACGCATTAGCACTGACATGAAGTGTGAATTCTGCCCTGGAACTCAGGACAGCTGAGAGCAGAGGGAATTCTTCCAAGTTCCTAACATACAGCCTGCTCGTCAGTGTCTGCTGCTTTGGATGACGCCACGTTTCCATTCTGTAACGATGGCTCTTAATATCGTTACTGCTCCACTTGTTCATGGAACATAAACAAACAGACATTTATGGAACGGTGTTTCTTCAGGTTTGGTCTGGTGATCCATTTACTGGCACATTACTGAGAAGAAATAAAAATAAATAAATAAAACATACAGGTAAGTCAACAATGTCTTCTCAGATCAGCCTTGGACGTCTAGGGCCACTGTGAACAAAATCTGAGACCACAGTACTACTCCTTTCTCAAGCATAGGTAAGCATTCTGTGCCCACTCCCCTCCTTTATGTATCCACCATGGATGTGAACATGTGATTTTAGTCTTATGTGGCTTTTATGAAAATCCAGCCAAAACATGTTTGGTGCCCAAATTTTGCTTTTTTAGTGTAAAACTGGAGCCAAAACAATGAAATTCAATAGTCACCCAAATCTTTTCTGGATATATCCCCAAAACACAGTTGCCTCACTGCTCCAGTGATAAACTAATATGCAACAACTGGACACCCATTATGTATCGGCTAATCAACTCCTTGTCATTTCTTATAATTTCTTCTAAGTCAAATTAAACACCCAGCTTATGTCAGCGAGAAGAAGTTCCCCACTGAATATATTTCTCTTACACTTGTGCTTCTCCTGCCTGCAAGTGTTTGTATGCTGGAAAATCTGATATGTTCTGAAAGTGAGATCAGAGTGAAGGTTATAAACTCTTACCTGAGTTAAAGATAAATGTATTCTTTATTATTTGCATTTGGAACTGAACTGGGCATACGCATGACAAGTACTCATCATAATTAAACGAGAAAAATCCATTCAGACCTTTTCCACAGCACCTAGGTTTTTAAAGACACCAGACATCACTTCAGGCCAGATTTGAAACAGCTTGGTGTGATACCATGCCACTGAAGCCCACTGAAGAACACGGTTACACTACAAGCACAGGGCAATTCAATAACATTCTCCACAGAGCACCACGGCAAGAACACATGACAGAAGCAGAAGCATAGTCACCCACAACAATGCTTACCCATCCTCTTCTGCAAAACTACCATCCTCCACTTCAGATGAGTGACTGTTGGGTGGAAGTAAAAACAGTTACAAAGCACAGAACAGTACTTGTTTGGCTTACTGAGAATTTCTGCCAGGACGATGACTGCATCTATATTTACATTATGTATTTAAAACAAAGTCGAATAGTAGCGACAGAACATGTACTGCAGCATGTTAAAAAAAAGAAAAATCCTAGCAGAAAGACTGGAAATCACACCTCACTTGCATGTTAAGTCGCAAACACAGCAGAAGCACGGGTCTAGAGAATGCGGGTAATCAGGCATAGGTTTCTTGAGGGTGAAGCGTTCTGTGTATCTAACAGCACATTTATGTAAGTAAGGGAGTCACCACACACAACTTCTGCAAGAGCAGAAACAATCACTGCTAAACAAGAAGGGCTATTAAAATGACTGAAATTAATCTAAAAGCTGGCAGGAGGTGATGTAGTTACACTCTCTGAACCACAGTCACTGTTTAGATGGAGCTGTAGGTGAGTAGTTCATAGTCTTGATACCATGACAGACACTTATAGCCTCCGTTTTGCCATTTTAGAGAAATGTTTCGTCTCAAAACGATTTGTAAAAACCGTGTAAATGGGTTTTTGGCACACTAGCAACGCCTGAGGTGACAGGTATCTGCGTCATATGTAGGGATATGTAAGAGTGATATATAGGTATCACTCTAGTTTGCTGTCTTCGTTTCGTTGGCTTGCAAGAACCCCGATATTGTCAGTTTCTTTATTCTGACTATATAAAGACAATAAATAAAAGCCAATAGTAACTTAACAATACATTACATACACATTTCCATATTAATAGTACAAGGAGAATTAAGCATTAAAAAATAAATACTGTCCTATAAATAAATTAATTAAATAAATTAATAAACTGTTCCGGTACTACTCCATGGCCCAGTGATAGAGAACATCTGGTTTTAACCACTAGTGTGTAAACACGTTTTCCAGTCACATCTGCTTAATTGTACAGATCATTCTGAAGCATACCAAAATAACTGAATTGTAGTGAAATTTAATGAAGCACTGAATCATTTCATAAAGAATCGTAATCAAATCAGCGTGAGGTGAGTCAGCCGTGGCTGCTGCACGTTATTTTTGCCTCTTCACTGGGGTCCACACACGGCAGTGTTTGCAGGGAGGGGGCTTGGGTAAGCGTAATGTGAACGGACACTGGCCTGACTGAGTGTTTAAGAGACCAGACACGGGCCCTGTTGTGTCTTATTTAGGTGAGGGGGAAGAGATGCAGCTTTGATGTTATGAGACATGAAAGACTCAGCCAGTAGGGGAGGAACAGGACGGCACGAGAAAGGCGCAATCACTTTTTTTCTGCGTCACAGTTTTTGATGTTCGTTCGCTCATGGAACATGGGTGTTTGTTCAGAACGTGGCAATAAATCAGATCCACTCAATTTTAGGACGGTGGAAGAGGATGCAAGAGAACATGATGGAGGACTGCACCAACATCTGTACGCGTGTGACTCCAAGCTTCTGTGCTGTGATTATCATATCTCATCAGGATAAGTGAGAATAATAAAATAGCACTGCTATTATTATTACTAGAAAATATTTGTCACCAGTGTTTTCTTTCCACCGTCTGCCTGAAGCAAAGTGTTATTCAGTGTGCTAAAAAAGGTAGTTATACAGTGTTCATTTCACCCCTGCATTTAACCTAATATAGGGCAGAACATAACCTGCGGCTATAACAGACTCAGACACCTTTTAAACTATCCAAACAAATCAGTATTTCAGCTTTTCCTATTCTAATACAGTGGACACAGACTTTTAAACTGAACACAAACTTAATATTAATCATTTGAGAAAACAGGGGCATTCTTAAAGTGGTGCTTTGGCCAAATTTTTAATTTACATTGTCCTCCTATGCCAAATTTAAATAATGGACCAAGACCATGACTACGACCTGCTTTTCAGTTCTGAGGCTAATAAAGTTAACAAGTAATGGAAGCTTACACCTCACAAATGAGAACTGTATAAACTGCCCCACCTAAATCACAGCATGCTTCACAAATACTGTTACCAATAACAAGAAAAATTTATATATACCCATTGTGTGGCTAAAACAAGCAATAAAAGCTATTTTAAAGCCTACTATGTCTTTGTACTGTTATAGATTACAGTATTTAATTGCCAGAAACCACGCAAGCAAGTTTATTTGATACTATACTACTATACTATAACTGACTACATCTCACTTAGTTTGATTTCGTGATTTATCACTTACATTTTATGCACATAAAACAAATATAACCAGAGAACATAAAAACTACAGACACTCTCCCACATAAAACAACACAAACACTGAAACTGCAGACCTTACACTGTAACACCTGACCTCAAAAAGACTTGAGTTCATGGAAATACAGCTCAGCAGCTTTGCTTTTCATGTGAAACACTCCAGTCTAGTCTGAGCGATGCTGAGGCAGGAGATGTGTGGGTGCAGCTGTGCATTCTCACACAACACAGCACAAACAAGGAACAAAAGCACCGTGAACACCACCGAGGAAGTCGCCATGGGAGTTTCCATCTCTCTCTCTCTCTCTCTCTCTCATTGGCACACATAGTCACATCAAGTCGTGCTTGGGTGGATACAGTGGGGCACGCTGCACCGATGAGTGGTGCTGGTTAATGCGCCAGGCCACACATCCTAATGCGTTTCTAATTAGTCTAAACCAAAGAGTGCACGGGCCACACTGCCACTCACAGATACACTAAAAAGAAATCTGGTTTCTTTTTAAAGCACTTTTTAAAGAGTAACTCAAATTCAATAGTCAAAATAAAGTTTTTTAGCTGAGAAAATGATTGAACAACTATAAGTGCTGCTGTAAAAGGTACACATGCTATCTAACTCCTTAAACTCTATAAGTATATTCAGTTGTCCATTTTAGGACCTATTCTTAGTAAACCTGAACCTCATTATTAGATAAAAAGGTAACTCTTTTTTTCTATTTTGGATGTCCATTAGAATGCCTTTACAGTGCCCTAATTAATCAAGTCAATGGCTGGTAATTAACTGACTACCCAGTTTTCTATGGAACTCCAATGAGTTTATAAATATCTGCTAGGTGCGATTTTTCTGACTAATATTAAAATTAAAATTGTGATTATTTTATTTTAATTAAGGCTCAGCCCAAGAAGACCATAATGTCAGCTTTTTCCAGCTTGAGGTTTGACCCCTCAATGTAGTGTGCCAGACAGTTGTGTTTGTGATGTCACAACACATGAAAGTTTGGCTGTCTTTGATTGGTCTGTCTTACCTACAGGCAGTTCACAGGTTACATGTAAACCTGAATTTACCAGGTTAAATTTAAGACAACCTTTTTAATAATATTATTATCAAAAATTATTGATTTTTTTATTGATTGCTGATTGATCTTTTAGCCCAGCCAGTTAATTAACACTTCAGACATCTGGTTCCTATCATGACCACGGAGAACAGTTCTGACTCTGCCTGTTTCTCTAGAATTGAATTCATTCATGAATTAGGGTGAATTAAGCATTTCCCAGAGCACACTGTGTGAATTATACATCACAGTCTTTTGTACATCATGTTTTGTTATGGAGACATGCAGCTTAGTGCTTTGCCAAGACAAGTCAGATAAGACTTTGTAATGACTAGAAACTATGTTAGTAATAACAATAATAACTATAAACTAAAACATCAAGGTGTAAACATTAACTAGATGTCTTTACCTGCCTTCACCCATCTTTACATGGATAACTTGAATGAACAACTTATTTACTGAAGTATTTACTGAAGAGCTGACAAAAATAAGTACTTTCCAAATGTCCTCCAGACAGTCTAGTGCACAGGCAAGAGCTGTACACAAGATTATGATGTACAATACATACAGTGCTCTTAATTAGCACAGATTTGCTTGACGAGCCATAATAAGTGCTTTACAAGAGCATTACAACGCCCAATCAGAAAAAGGTCACCAAATAAACAACCCAATATTATTATGTACTCCTTTACGCTGTCCTGGAAAAAGCAGAAAAGCAGAAAAGGCTCTAGCTTCGTAAAACTACAGACAAATTCAGGGAAGAAAAAAAAAGGGCATTAGCACAAAGCAGTGTCTTTCAGAGACAGCACACATCACATCTAGTCAAATTAATTAACATTTTCACCCACAGGGATTCTCTTCATTAATTACTGTTCTACATAATTAGCTGTGTGTGGGAACATGTGTATGTGTGCATGTCTGAGAGTGTGTGGGATGCAACACGTCACTTCTTCCTCTGGTGCGAGGAGTGTTATGAAGGTTAACGTGGTAAATGGTCTGTAATCTTGTAACGGTCAGTAAAATCTAGAGGTCTAAGTGAGGTATTAGACTAAGACAT
Organism: Megaleporinus macrocephalus; assembly: GCA_021613375.1. Lineage (NCBI taxonomy): Eukaryota > Metazoa > Chordata > Actinopteri > Characiformes > Anostomidae > Megaleporinus > Megaleporinus macrocephalus. The sequence continues at coordinate 14,167,464 of CM038713.1, read as the reverse complement.
TTACCTGAGGCTTAGCAACGTAAGCTGTGGGACGTTCTAAACTTGTGTTCTAAATGCAGCGCTGCTTCAGAGAACCTATGCGTCTTAAGCTGCTGTTAAGACAATTACAGGAAGGATTGGCACTGGCTGGACTTGAGCAAACAAAGCTGCTTGTTTAAGCTCAGCCTGTTGCAGACCTTTTTGCTTTGCAAACTCATGCTTGAAAGTTCAGAAAACTGTGACACTTAATAGTACACTGTGAGAGCCACGTTTATTAAAACACCCATCATGTATGAACGGTTTGCAGGTATACAGTTACTAACTGCAGCACTTGTCAGCCGTCATCTACCAGATCCATCAATGGAAAAGGATCATGGCAACACTGCTGCATTATTTGGGTAGTGGCCTATTTTCACCATAGTAATGACACTAACGTGGTCGTGGAATACTTGCTTGAGTACAATTTTTTGCTAGGTATTTTCAAGGTCACTGGTGGTCTTATGCAAGGGGGACAAATAATTCTGCAGCAACAGTCCAGAGTGGGGCTTATTTTAATACAGCACATTACATGAGCCAAACAAGCCCACTCCAAAACTACTAAGACTACTTAAACATGTTTCAGATTAGATTAGATTAGCTAATACAGGTTTGTAAAACATGGTCATTTTAATCTTCTTCATTTTCTATATTTATTTGCTAGAACAAGATAACACAGTGGGCCAGCTACTGACAAAATACAAATCCGAGAAAGCATTTATCTTAAATGTGACACTCATAACAGTTAATATGCTATACATGAATGCTAGCTAGCCAAGTTCCTTTCTGCATTTCTCTCTGCCCATCTGCTTGCAATCCTAAAAGCAATCATTAAGATTACTGCCTGTTGTACCAATCAACACCAATCATACACCAAAAAAACAGGCTAATTGCTACTTACTATAAAATGTTCATTAACTGGCCAATTACAATGACCAAATACTGAACTTGAGAAGGGGGCTGCTTGCGTAAATATTAAATTACTACTCATACAGAACTGGATGTAAATATTTACAGCTGGTCTTCACAATCTTATATTTATATGTGGATTGTGTGAGCCCACAGTAATTGTTCCAAAATACTGATAGCCCACCAGTAATTTTCCTGAAGAATGAGTATAAATACAAGGCAGCTGTACTTAATAAACTGGAAACTCCATGTACAGTACTGTAGTTTACTTTTGGATGAATGGAGGGTCCTTCAGATTGAGCAAATTGGGTATGGTTGGGAAGAAGTTTCAGTTATAAAATTAAAAACATGCACAACGACCAACTAACGCAAGACAGAAAAAGTCTACTACTCTTTTTTTTTTCCACTGGCTGCTGAGAAGTTGATATTCTCCCTAATTAACTGCATCCTTTTTTTCTTTAAGGATGCCAAATCTAGGCCAAGCCTCACACCATACTGTGTGTTGGGTCTCTGTCTCTATCTTTTCCTCACTGCAAAAAAAACCATAAAAATTGATGTTGAGCTTGAGAAGTGTAACTGCTATTAACCTGCTGTTCTTCCTCTCCTTCTGGAGGCACAGGGAGGGGTGAAGGGGGTGCGGAAGACGAGCTGTGGGAAGCCTGCATCAAGTTGTTCCAGAGGCATTAAAAAGTCATTACACAATCATTTATATCATAATCTATTATATATAATCATAGAATGTTAATCATATGATTTGAGAAATATGTTGCCTATCCACGAACATTAACTAACAAGGCCAAACAGCTTATTTTAGGACCAGTTTTGACTTTTTCCTCTATTTCTGGTCTCACTTATTCTCTAAACCCCAAATTTAAAAATGTTTCCTTCTAAAATAAGCTAATGCTCAAAAAGCAATTTATACAGGCTGACAAGGTGCTTACATTTCACAAAATTGCATCCAACTGAAACTTATTTTTAATTTGTCTTTTCTCTTATTACTATTTTTATTACTGTTATTATTATTGTTGTTATTATGAATAACAAACAACAGACCTCAACAGTACAGGGACATGTGATTATCCCCTCTGGGCTCTGAATGAGAGCAGTGGCATCTCAGATTCTGAAGAAATGTCTAGTATTTAAGCCATGATTTAGGCAAATAGCGCAAGAACACCAAATGAAGGGGCAATCAAACAAATATTAGTCACAGTGTAACCTGAGAAACATCACTGACAGACCAGTTAACATATGTAATGACATAAAAACACTCTGCAGACTCAGACTTTGAACTTCTCTGCTCCTGTGGCCATTACTGTACTGAAATCATGGTCATGCTCAACGCAGAATGCTCAGTGTGAGAGCACTGAGGTGCAGTACTTCACACTACAACACAGTGGAGTGCCACTCAGCCCCTCTCAGATTCATGCTATTCTTATTGACACATAATGGGATTTAATAGTAGGCTGTTATGGCTGCACCGCTGCTGGATCTTTTCTGTTACAGCGGGGTTGCTCTCCACTCCTTCCGCCTAATAGTTACTAGCACAAAGCAAAATTCGGAAACTACACTACAACTACTTAAACACACAAGGACATCAGTATAATTATGTTAGCATAATTATATATAATTATGAGGATTGCTCCGATTTATCAGAGTTGCTGCATTACTCAGTGAAGAAGATGTAAACAAAGGCATTCATAGTGTACAGTACAGTCTTGGATTTCTTCACATTGGTTATTATATGAACCAGGGGTAGCACTATCTATTGTAAAAGATCAGTAAACGTACACATATCTTTATACATAATGTTAATAATACCATTTATCTTAAAATGCCCTGCATGCACTTCTCCATCACTAATGGATTTTAATGTCTTGGACCAAAACCATTATGTATAATCGTTAAACGTCTCAGGCAGTGAATTTACAACCACTACAACCATTAAAGCAATAACTTTCCCGTTACGTAGCTTTTAGAGGCATTGTGAACATTTCTTGGTGTGCAACGATTAAAGTAGTATTATTGAGTGAAGATGCATCACACATCTGTGTTCAGTGTTTCAAAAATAACCCATGTGTGTGTATCTGATCCTAAAATCCAATCCAGAGAGAGTCCTGGCCCCTGTGTGACCTCTGTGTGTGATCATTCTATGTCAGTAATAAACAGCACCTCTGGGAAGGAGTGAAAAGGAAAACATCCCATCAACTGAGAACACTGTAAAATAAAGGACATCATACGTCCTGTTTTTCCATCTGTCTCATGCTGTGCGTGGTGATCAACATTTCACACTCACACCATTAGCTGCAGCACTGAGAAAATCATTCTCTCTCTCTCTCTCTCTCGTACGCACGCACGCACACGCAGCTGGGGACGTCTCTCAGGCCACACATACAACACAACTGTGTCTAATGCAGCACATCCCTCTCGGCCCCTCCCACCCTATCATTCAGATCAGAAGCCAGAATCTGCTCTCACTTTTGCAAAGAGACAATAAAGTTAACAGTGACCCCCATCCAAAAAAATCCCTAAAAGTAAAGGAATGCAGCAAAAAGGGCTGTGCACAAATATGTGTGCATATGTGTGTGTGTGTGCGCGCATGTTATTTATAGCACACAGTTAGCTATGCGCAGGGAGGCAGAGAAACAGCTGCTAACGAGGGAGCTCAGGACAAGACAGCCATTGTAAACACGCACACTCTACTGATAATGAAGATGGTGCAGGGAGGGTGGGTGTGAATAAAATGGAAGGATCCTCACCCGTAGGCTACACCAGCTATCGTGCACTTCTTAAACTGCATTACGTTGCACGTCAGTGTTCCTGTTTTGTCAGAAAAGATGTATTTCACCTGTAGGCAGAAAAAGAGCACAATTAGTAAAAGAGCCAACTGACATAATCTCACGTAAATGGGTATAAATGCTTACTTCAATAGGCTACTGGAAAACTAAAAGATAACAGCTGCCAGTTTTCATCAAAGTCAGCTAAAGTAGCCTTTATGGTAAATGACATTTATTGGAATAAGCATTTATAAACATTGCTGGGTTGTGTCAGTTGTCATGATAAGCTTATAATAATAATAATAATAATAATAATAATAATAATAATAATAATAATAATAATAACAATAAAAATATTCTTTATTTATAGTGCATTTTTTATACCAGCAGCAGCTCAAAGTGCTTTCCAGACAGGTTTCATCAGTAATAAAATATAATTAATTAGCAACAACAGTTTGACTCAGCTTTATAGGTACTATGATGTCAAAGTTTGACGTAAACTTAAGATAAAGAGATATGTTTTTAATTGTTTCTAAAAAGTGAGCACAGATCCTGACTGCCTAATGAAAAATGAGGTGTGCAGTTCAGAAGCAGAATGACAGAGTCTCTCCATATTTTCTGATGTGCAGAAGTTCAGTACCTGCCGATCTAAGATCTTGAGCTGGATCATAAATAGTGAGGCATTCTGTGATGTAAGATGGTTCTAGATTACTTAGAACTTTAAAGTCTATTCTAAAAGATACAGTTTTATATAGGTGTCATGTAGCCTTAAGAACAGGAACCTACAGTAAAGTTTTCACATAAATTAGTAGTAAAAATGTAAACAGAGTTATTCAGGGTGGTTTCATGTTAGAGTCGGAATTATTCACAGTAGTGGTGATAGGAACCAGATGTCGGACGGATTTAATGCCTTTTTTAAAGCTCTTTTAAATGAAATGGATACAAATATGCTACCTGAGTATATTAATTTTTTTTGAGAAAATATCTTGGCTCTTCAATATTTTTTAAAGGCAGAAGAGGTACATTAAGGCAAAACAGTGACCCTAAGAAACATATTTTTTCAGATTTATAACAAATTTACCACTACATATAAAACTGCATATAACACCCAGGCCTATGCAGGTACACCAGTGGATTGGGGTTGCAAAAAAAATGCTGTTATTTGCCCTGCAGACATTGTGACGCCCATCACCACCACTGACTTTGTTTACTGAACAAGTACTAAATTATTCAAAAAATGAAAGAAATATACAACAACAGTCAAAATTTGGGTGAACGTTCCCTTGAGGTTTACTCATATGGCTGTTTAAGATTGATCACCAGCTTCAGAATTTCTGATGACTGTCAACAGAAAATGCTGGACCAGAAATTGGAGGGTACTTGGAAGAAATGTATTTATTTAAAAATAAATCTAATCTTTAAGAGCACACAGTCTTATTACATGATGTGACAATGTTAGCTGTGTATTTCTGGGAAAATAGTCTGAGCATGACAGCCTACTTTTAGATGACCATCTTAAATTTAATGATTTAGTTAAAAATAGGTCATTTTGAAATCTTTCTGTACTAGCCAATACTTAAGGTATTAAATATTGGTATCTTTCAAAAAAGAAGTGACAACACCCCACTCCACATGATCAAACTGCACCTAAGACCACCTACTAAACACACTATGCTTGTTAAGTGAGGTTAAAACAGGAAATGCAAGCTTAATGAAGAAAAAGCAGATAAAAAGTCAAAAAGTTAAGTGGAGTTGGTAGGACAATCCTAGAGGAGTTCTGAGATCTGAAACAAGTTTTATTCTGTTGGTACATGTTCTTTCTGCATGTCTCTGATGCACATGCCTCTATAATTGCTGGCAGTATTAAATTAAGTCCCCCAAGAACTCACTGTAAGACATCACCAAAAATTAAAACGTAGTTTAATGAAGTAGAAAACAAATTCTACACATATACAATGTGAAATATGTGATCAGAAGAATATGTCCTAGATGCATCTGGCACTAAAGCTTTGGCACACTGTTTAGGTATATGTATTATGCATATTTCTTGTGTCTCAGAATGCACTCATGCAGTACCTGGCCCAGCTCTTCATTCAGGTTGGATGTTCGAGCCATGGCTGGAGTGTTGGTAGCTTCATACAGCATGTCAGTGTCCTGAAATCAATCATTTAATAGAAACATGTTCAGACTTGGATCAGGCTCACAGCGTGCCGTCTGTGGTACAGCTGGACCACAGCCGACTATTCTCACCTACTGTTGTTTGAAGCATAAAGAATGGAGTAACACCCCCCCAAGTTGAAACATTCTGGGAAAATCTAAAAACAGTAGATGCTCTAGGTGCCAAGAGGGCTTTGCCCCAAATCCAATTTTATCTTCTTAAAATGGGTTATTCTGATAAAGTTCCACTTTTATTTTTGTTCTGAAGCTTTCTTAGAGCAGCCGTGGGGGTCAGGAAGTTTGCTTCAGAAGAAGTGGAGCCAGAGAGACCACTGAGGATTTAAAGGATTTAAGCCATATTACATAACACATCTCAGTTCAGGTTCCATATACACACACAGAAGCAAGTGTAAAGGCTCATTCACAACAAGTACAGCTTTTCCAGACCAGACTTGCTTTTCAATGTAATGGCACCATCACTTAAAGTCCAATGTGCTGTTGTATTAGTTGTTGTGTTCTTGTTTATTTGTTTGTTTTTAAAACCAAACACTTTGAACACAGATTTCTTAAATATTGTTTATTAAAAACCTATATTGTTTTTAGAAACATTTTATAGTTGGTGTGTTGCTTACAAGATAAGCTGTTCTACAGATATTAGGGGTCAACCGATTAGCACAACAGCCAATAAGTGGAGCCAATATTCTACATTTTCCCCAATTAACAGAATCACCTGAATGTGATTCCTGGCCAATAAAAACTCATTTATGCGCATATCTGATGCAACCACAAGAAAACAAAACAACATTAAGATTCATGTATTCAGGTAACATTCTGTTCTGTTATTTATTGTTTATAACCTCATTTTTGTTACTTCATACAGACTAGTTTTTACTGTTTAATGGAATACATTTTCAGATCTATGCTTTGTACCATTTTTAGCCTGCATATCGGCTTTCTTGCTTCAGGCTCTGCACCTGATGTGTGCCCTTTCAACCCTGACTCATATACAGTTCATTTATTGTTATATGAATATCATATTTGTTTAATTCTAAGCATTTACACTTATTACAGTTATTTTTTATGACAAACATCACTGACTATTAATCATTGACAGATTTTACAATATTTGCATCAGTTTATTATAAAAGAACTTCAAAATATATTAAACAGCTCTTTTTGCAGTCTATACTCTCAAACACTAGTATAATGTACTAATATTCATATAATGTTAGCTGTGAGCATGAGACTAGTTCTTTTACATTTTCACATTATAGATTGAGGGAAAATTAATATCGGCTCGTCAGTTGTCAGTGTCTTTGATTACTAAAAATCTGTACCAGTATAATCATTGAAAAACATATTAGTTGAACTTATGTCCCCACCGTGATTTTATTTTCTCCAGTTTTCTCATTGTAAACAGATGAATCATACATATTTGAGACATTAATTAACAACTCTAGGGAGAGCTTTAATTAACATTAATATTCAAAATACTTTTTGTTCACTTTAATATATTTGTAAACAAACACAACAAAGCAATTACAAAGCTTTATGGTTAACTGTAATGGCCTGCAGGATATTAAAAATGTGCTAACAGAATAAATCTGGATGAGGGTCCTTAGGAAGTGAAATCATAGCAGGGATGTGAAGCTGGGTTTCACACCAGCATCTTAATGCACATTTCTTTGGACTACAAGACAGTGCAGAAAACTGAGCCAGCTATAATTAAACATTTTACGCATCGTCAGTATCACATTTAATGTGAACGACAGGAACACGTTCATTATCACTACCAGACGTGCATTTTTATGTCTTATAAAACTGACAAGGCCTCAAAATAAGTCTGGATATTTGCTAGACTGGGTTATAGGGCTGAATGACATTAGGGAAAGTCACATTACAATATTTATTAATAAGATAATCATCAGTCTAGCGTGAGAAAATGTATATTTAGAGGAGAAATTAATGCAGTAGTTAGGACTACACAAGAAGGACAAAATACTGCACCGCAATTATAATGCTACACACTGCGAATGCAGTATACGTTAAATAACATTAATCATTGTTGTGATGTCGTTAAAGCCTGGCTTGCATTTTTTGGGAAATACAGTTTGTTGGATTATGTAAATGGGACTCAATTGAATATTGGACACTTTTGAGGTATCAGTATTATGCCACAATGAAGGAATAAGCAATAAGGAATATGATAATATTGTTCAGCCCTTCTTGAATGTGACCGAGATATGCTGTCCAAAACAGACAAGCTCACACTGACGTTTTTCCAGAAGGAAAACTGCTGTATCAATACTAAACTAAACTTAGCACAACAAGTCATTTGTGTTTGGTAGATTATTTTTGTTGTAACTATGCTTCTTGCCAATAAATCTTATACCAGTGAAAAGCCTGTTGTTTTCTCTTTTAAACTGTGCCACACTTGTAAGGAAAATGCATTTGTGGGATGAGCAGTAGAGCTGAGTATGTGGGTTGCATCCATGCAAAAAATTGCCAAATCCTCTCTGCCAATGCCAAACAGCTTATTCTGCCATTGACTCGTTTGGCGTTTAGTGGACTGGATGATTGGAATTTAAAAACAGAAGTCTTAGCAGCGCGTGGAAAAACCATACACAGCCACAACAGCCTGGCACCTCCTCCTCATGCTGGTCACCAGCCTGGTCACACACTGCTGTGAGATAGCATGCCATTCTTTAACCAGCATTTATTGCAAGTCAGCCAATGTGGTTGTGTTGGTCACTTGCATGAACAGCACGCAAAGCTGATCCCACAAGTGTTCAATGGGGTAGAGGTCAGGACTGCTGGCCATTCCATCCTCTCCACTCCCAAATTCTGGAGGTAGTCTCTGATAAACCCCATCTGTGGGGGCGAGCATTGTCATCTTGAAGGATAGAGTTCGGTCCCAGACTTTGGAGATATGGGATTGCCACTGGTTCATCAATTGCCCACAATGCTGACAAGCCTCTAGGCTACTGAGGCTCCAATCAGGCACCTGATTGGCAGCATCTGGGGTTTCCAGAAGCTCAAAACAAGTCTCAATAGCAACTACCCTCCAAGATGACAACGCTCGCCCCACAGAGCGGGGTTTATCAGAGATGTATCAGAGCTGTGTATGGTTCTTCCGCACACTACTGAGGCTTGTAAATATGAATAAATTGTTAAATTGTCAATATGTATTGTTTCTTTAAACTCCAATCATCCAGTCCACCAAACGCCAAATGAGTCAATGGCAGAATAAGCTGTTTGGCATTGGCAGAGAGGATTTGGCAAATTTTTCAAGGACACAACACACATACCCAGCTCTACTGCTCATCCCACAAATGTATGTTCCTTACAAATGCGACACCATTTAAAAGTGATATGAACAGGCTTTCTAACTGTATAAGATTTATTGCTAAGAAGCATTGTTACAAGTAATAATCTACCAAACACAAATTTCCTTACTTTTTGTGCCAAGTTTAATTCAAAAGCACACATGCAGACTAGCATATACAAAAGCATAAGCACTGTGTCTCAAACTCGCATTATTACTGGATGGATTTCTGGATTGTTAATTTAACATGTACTCAAGACCTTTCACTCACCCAGTTGATGAAGTAGGCCTGGATGAATTTGATCACCTCCAATGTCACCAGCAGACTGATGGGAATGAGGTTGTTGAAGAGGATGATGAAGGTGAGGAAGTTCAGGCCAAAGTTAGCCGCACCGCCGTCTGCCCCAATGGAGAAAGTAAGGGGTGAAGGAGAAAGAAGCACAGAGGAAAAGGAGTAATAAGGAAGATAAAGTTAGTGCAAATTGCCAGGAAATGTGTGCAGGAGGGGAGGAAAACAAAAGCAATAATGCCAGAAGCTCACCCCACCTAATGAGCAACGTTTCCACAACGTTCTGCCTGTGCAGCGCAGAGAACGTTGTGCAAATGCTGGGCCATTAGCTGAGATTTCACATCGCTTCCACCCCGCCTCTCCCATCAGCCTCTAGTCACTGGATTTACATCCCCTCCAATTAGGGCCCCCGTAATTCAGTTAGCCGAGCCACGGCCCGCTTCCAAACCCAATCAATGATGACGTTGCAGCAGCCTGGGCAAAACAAGCATGATTCCAAGCAATTCTACAAAGTACTGAGGTGAAAAGGACCAAAAGCTTGCCCCACCTGAAATCCCACCAAGGACGGAATGGAGACAGGAGAGCAAAGAGCAAATAAAATAACAAGAGGCTGCGTCGACACGTCACAGCTCACACAGAAACTGAACGTGATATAACGAGCTTCATCTGTTCCAGTCCCGCTCTATCGGAGCAGATAGGAGAGGGAGCCCTTCCCCATGACACAAAAAACACATTCAGGAATGGACACTAGGCCAAAAGGTGGGCAATGATGGAGACTACTGCTATGGAGGCTGACTCTGAACACAGCAAGAGAAAGAGAGAGAGATGATTGCTAGGGGTGGGAGGGAACATGACCAATCCAAATGTTTCAGTGCAAAGGAGGGGGACTCTGCCCAAAGCCTGTTTCCCACCTCAGGAGAGGGTGAAAAGAGAGTGGTGACACTTCAGTGGTCCTTTCAAACAAACTACCATTTTGAACTGTAATTATTATTACTGTATAAAAGATTATACAACTAGGAACGCCAGCAAGATGAAAGTTTTGTGTGTGTGTGTGTGTGGGAGGGGGGATATTTCAGTGTTACACGCTACCTCACACATGGGATGACTCAAGTGTCAAGGCGTAAACTATTTCAACAATGCTGACACTGTCGAGGAAGATACAATGCAAGTCACAGAGGCCAAACGTTCTTTACGTAATGGACAATGATGCTGTAATTTATACAGGCCCACTATACTGCATGCTTCCCACCAAAAAGCACAGTGATGCTGCCCACTAAAGCAGATGATTCTGAACAGATCATGATTACGGTTACGCCAAAAATTTTATTTATGCAAGTTTTCGGTTACCCTGAATGCTGTCAATCAGTTTGGTGACACTAGCTTCTTTAGTTTTATACTGAAACTATAAACAAGGTTTATATGACTAACAAGTAATGGAAATTAATACCCCAACGAATAGCATCATACAAATTACAAGCCTAAACCATCTCACATTCACTTTAAGCTATAGGGTGTTGTTAAAGATTAATTTGTAAATTGCTAAAAATCTTTACAATGAGATGATGCAGTATGATATTTCTTTAAACGTACACTGTAGTATCAGAAAGCAAAACAGGGTAAGTCTGTCTAAGACTACAAATCCTTAAGCTTTGAGTCAAACTACTAGTAAAATCCTAAAGAAAACTCTATCCCCAACACGTCCTACCCCCCAAAAACGTCCTAGCCCCAACACGTCCTACCCCCCAAAAACGTCCTAGCCCCAACACGTCCTAGCCCCAACACGTCCTACCCCCCAAAAACGTCCTAGCCCCAACACGTCCTAGCCCCAACACGTCCTAGCCCCAACACGTCCTAGGCTCACTAAAAACATTATTCAGCTTTCATATGTTGATGTCTTACAGACTTTGTACTTTCACTGCTTCACTATTGGAACTATGGAACGATAGCATGATCAGTTTAGCAAACAAGTGAATGGACAGACACCGCAGGTAGACAGGTGATCTAGCTCAGTTATGCTTTCTATCGTTGTACTTTTAAGTTTCTCTGTCTCCAATACAGAGAGATCATAGGAAAACACCATTATATTAAAGCTGTGTGGGCAGCTGCTTACATAGATTAAGCCTGTCCAGTTTAGTTTAAAAGAAGAGAGTTTGGCGAATTTCTTTTGGAAAATCATCTGTTCAGTGGGCACTGGAGGGTTAGCCACTGGACATGCTTTGTACATGTACACTGCGCACCTCTAAGAGCGAGATTAACCTGAGAAAACTTACATTAAGGTTCCCTAGGGCTGGCTGAGCCACCCAAGCAGCAGCAGAGCTTCAGCTCTGACCCATAGTGCACCAAGGGTTGCGATGAAGAGTTAACAAGTGCACTGCGGAGTCAGCAATTCTCAAGACGGCCGTCAGCATTTATGGCCAGTGTGCTGCAAAAAACTCTACCTGATATTTTTTTATGGCGTGGCCTTCGACGTGGAGGGGGCTGCCATCGCAGGTGGTGCGAATGCATACGAAATCAGTTCGTCTCCCAGGCCTTTCCGCACAAAGCTGCGCTTAGAAGAAGGCCTGGGACGAACGTCATGGGGCAAGACTGATGACAAGAATATCGCAGGGGTCAAAGTCACATGAATAATTCATGATGAATAATTGCTCACCCTGCTGCTGTATGAAGTAAGCCCTCTACAGTAAAAGCAGAGCGAACAGCTACACGTTCAGCATGCTGTGCACTTTCATCTTAACTCAAAGTCATTACTCCACAACTGAACGGCGCAAACGTAAAGAAACTGAAGTTTTTATATGAGCGGCTGCTTCTTAAATAAACTCGCAGGCAGCCAACACTGAACAATAAATCATGTCTTCCACGACTGTAAATGACTATAAATAATAGGGACAGAGTAAGTAAATAGTTATATCAGCCGCACAAGTCAAGGCCACCCCTCTCTTTTTTTTGTTCAGCATGTGGGTGGGGGGGGGGCAGCATTGGACAGAGTCTCACTCCTTTAAAGGAATACAATCAATCTCCAAATGAAGGCCTGAATTATGACTGCACTGTTCCCTTCCAAGAAAGCTTTGATCTATGATCACGGCTTTATACCCGGGCTATTGAGTTGACTTCATAAAGCAAAGCAGCAAATCTAAAAGGCAGGGCAGGGCTCAGGAAGTTGTGCACGAGTGAGACGACATTCTTCCCCTCACTCGTGCCACGGATGAGCAGGGAACAGCGCAGGTCATAAAACTAGCCACAATCAATTTGGACACAAACAACCCTTCTTATACAGGCCCAGGGAAATAAAGAGTAATGAATGTGGTGACGCGTTAACCAGTTTGCTTATAGTGTGTGGACTCTGATGATTCCTTGTCTATGAACGCACTGACTGACTTCTATATTCATTTTAGTTTAGAAGAAGTTTAAACAAGATCTCTTTAAAAACCTATGTTATACCAATTAGATTATTGTGTTTGTACATCTACCTGATACTATCAGGTCAGTCAGCAGTGGTGAAACAAAAGAAAGCCTGGCACACAGCAGGAGCAGCAGCAGCAACAGCAGGAGGAGGAGGAGGAAGAGGAGGAAGAACAGAACAAGGCATTTAGAAAATGTCACTGCTCGTCCCTCAGGCTCCTTCGCTAAGTAGGAAAAAACGTATCATGACTACTCTTACAAAAGGCCTTGTGAGTGCTGCTTACTCCTCTACCTCAGAGACAGAGAGAGAGAGAGAGAGAGAGAGAGGGAGGGAGAGAGAGAGAGAAAGAAATGGTATACATGAGAGATAAGAGGAAGAGATAAAACTAAAGTGAAAGATATAAAGAGAGCAATAGAGCACTCTCCTGTTGTGCCTCATATAGTGTGAAAAAGCAAAAGACAAGCAAAAGACTGCAGCCAAACACTCGCAAAGAGCTTAACGCGTCACCAGGGTGGTGATAGAGGGGTACACATGGCTCAGATCAGGCACTATGAGGGTCTATACAGTCACAGAGCTGGAGGGCAAAAACCTATCACTGGATCCCTGGTGTGTGCCGTCTTCTGCAATCACCCTCACAAAGTAGGGCAACCGCATAACGGCCTGGGTTTGCTCAGCAAAGCCTGAGCCTCAGCTAGGGATTAGTAAGGAGGGCTGATTCACGCATGGCCAGGGCTTTTAAATGGTTGTTACCTGGAGCTGTTAAAAAAAAATAAAAAACACGACAACAACAAAGAAAAAAAAACAAACAAACCAAACAGAAAGTTAGAAAGGAAACAGATAACGAAAACTTCAGCAGCGTTGCGATACTCAACCATTTCCACATCCATAACTGGTGTGTATGCATGTCAACAAATTCTTTATCTTACAGGGAAATACGCCATTTCCCTTCATTTTTTTTTAACAGACAAATATTCAATTGTGTTGCCAATGCATATTTGTTTACATAGAGCGAACACAAAGAAAACACTGACATTAATGCAGGTAAATAAAAGGCAACAAATGATCAAGCAGACAAAGACAGGTGGACGGTACAGCAAGAGAAAGATGACCAGTAGGACCCTTACAGTTGAGGTCCATGTACCAGGCGTCATTGCCGTACTGGTACTTCCAGATGGTCTGCCCGATGGAGCACACTAGCGAGATGGCCAGCAGGCAGCCAAACAAAACCAGGATCTGAAAGTTTGTGATGCGCTCCACGTTGGACAGCTTCAGAGGAGGTCGTGTAGAGTTCTGCAGGACACACACACACACACACACACACACACACACACACAGGTTTGGCTGGTCAAAATACAGAGACAGGCCAAGATACAGTACGGCTTTGGGACCTAGAAGTAACACTTGAATTAGGGATGTAGCTTATTACCTATAGTCAATTTAAAATCCTTTCAATACAGAATACTCTTGCTTAAAAATATATTTCTTACACCTCTAAATAACAGTTCTATAGCTCTGTGTCTCTGTGAGAACTGTGATTTTGGTTTAGAAAAACAATAACTGGATGAAACGTGACCTTGTTGACATTATTACAATGTTCTGCAGATTTTATTGGTAATTTTTATTTGTAATCAGCCACTGTATGTGTGGACTGTCTATTTTACATTAAATTTGCATAAAGGTAGAACTAGTTTGACCAAGCATGGGCTAGAGGGGGAAGACCCCAGCATGTGCTCTTTTTTCACTCTTTATTATTCTATTTCAGTGTCTCTGTGGCTTTTTTACTTTTAGCTTTTAACTTGCTGATTTCTTTAAGCTTTTGTCTTAGTGTCTCTTGTCTTTGTGTGAAAGGATACGTGCTGTTTGTTGTGTGTTTTTCTGTTGAGACTGTTTTTCCCACGTATCCGTTCCTTAGTCTTTTCTATGTTTGTAATTCTAAACCCATTATGCTCATTAAATTTTATAATCGACTTTACTTCAATGTGTTGAATGTGTAGTCTACTCTTTTTAGTTTTGGGGCATACTGCATCCCAGAAATGACGAATGGATGTTTTTATACATTATGCTGCAGTAAATTGCTCAGTCATCACCAGTAATAACTAAAATATGCTGGAAGTTGAAATCTCTTGCTTGCACGGTTTAGATTCTAAAGAGAGGATTCTGAACTTTAGGTAGATATTATGCGTGTGTTTGTAAGTACAAGGGGAGGGATTTTATTGCATTTGAATTGAAGTACCTGTCGACATAGAATGGAGACTTATTGTAAATGAAGACAACCATAATTATTTATGCAATTAAGTTATTGCTAGGGCTGTGAACATTGGTAAAGTTTTTAATATCGGTTTAACGCAATAAATACATATTAACGCAGTCAATTTGTAACACACCATTTTGACCCTACAAACTACTTTTAGTAGTCCAAGCTGAGGCCCAGCTGCTCATGTGCTGTATGTTGATGTAACAGAATACAGATACAGATGTAACACACTCCCTTCAAATACAGGTTTTAAAAAGACTTATGGTAATACCTTCAGCAGACTACACCGGACACTGTTCATAGGAGACCTATGCATAATCAATGAGCAGCAAACGAACAAAAGCAACAGCAATTCTCCTATGATATATGATATATATGAAATATACACAACCATTGGTTGCAATATACAACCACTCTCACTGGATATCTGCAATGAAAAACCTAAAACCATGTTCATTCTATGGGAATCATATGATTTTGTAATAATGTAGATATAGGGATAAATGCATTCTAATAAATCAATACATTCAGCTATGACAAAATACACTGCTTTACAAATAGAGAAGGTCTTTTTGGCAGAATATGGAAGCAAATCCGACTAATTACTCAAAGCAATTTGTCACAATTAATTAACTGTAATTGTTTGACAAACTTTCTAATTGCATTTATTTGTGTATTTAATTTAAACACATAGCAAAATGACAACAATGAATGGTCGTCTCAGGCGTGAGATGTATACGACGGAGCACTTAAGCAGTTTAGCATCTGCAGGCATAAGTTTCCAGTGCTTTTAAGGAGGACTGGCTTAAGTAAATTTGTCTCTTCAGATGTTTGGAATGTACTCCTGAATCCCTTAAGAAATCAGGCTTTTTCAGGCCCACTGCCTGTACTGTAGAGCAGGTGCTTAACTAGAGCCCTTTTGAAGATTAGGTGTCTTACCTGCATAAGCTTAGTGTCATGTCCTGTGTAGACCACAATGCCGTGCACCCACTGTGTGTTCCTCAACTGGGCTCCTCTCAGCAGGATCTGATCTGGCCCCAGTGGTACAGTGCTGGATTGGGAAATACACATTAAGACACAGTCCTCTGGATTACTACTACACTTCAACATAACAACAATACTACAGGGTATCAACAGCAGGAGGAGGGTCCAGTGGCAAATGAGAAAAAGCATTAGCTTGGCATGTCTTAGGCTACATTCACATTGCCAGGCTGAAGTGACTCAAATCAGATTCGAGGCACGTTGGCTTCATTCACATTACGAGCCTTATTAATCAATTCAGATTTTTCATATCGGATTTCATGGTTTTTGTTTAATTTTTCTGTACGTTTGCTTCATCAGCCAGCACCAGCATTGCAGGAAAACAACAGTGGAGAAGAGAAACAGCAGTGACAGGACGAAGAAGTTGGCAAATTGCTTGATATTTGGGAAACAAGCACAAGCAAGCCGGCTGGCTTTTTTCCCTTCCTGAGCAACAGCAGACAGCTATTTGCTGTCCTCTCTAGCAAAATGCAGTGCACAGAGGAGCTGCTAATAATGAATTCTCACTACAGACAGATATAGGCCGCTTACATTTACGAATGTGGACCGTCAAGCTAGCCAAATCTGATCTATGCAAAAAATCGTAATTGATTAATAAGGCTTGTGATGTAAATGCAACCTGAGATATGCACAAACAGGAGCCAGTCTTGGTTGTGTGCTACACTGTAAAAGGAGGAAGGATAAAGCCTAATTCAGAGTCAGTCAAGTGATTTAAAACCAGGGACATACTCGTGTCTGGGTGCTGTGCCCAAACTCACTGCACAAGGATGCAATAACTCATGCCAGAACATTGCATAATGTCAGCAAAAATAACACGCAAGCTACTGTACGAGTGTCACAGGAGAGAACACAGAGTGCATTTTGTTTTGCCGTTCAACCTTAACTCTAAATAAAAATAAGTTATAAGCTAAATTCAACCTACCGAAATTAATCTCACTTGACATTAGCAGTGTTCGAGGGACACTAAAGGTCCAAAAGTTTGCAGACAACCAAATGTTTCAACGAAAATCTGGAGTACTCAATGGGAGTTTGTCAATGAATTGCTTCCGTAACAGTGCCTACTCTTCGGGGAGGGCTTTACAATAGACATCAGAAGATTGCTGTGGGGATTCGACTGCATTTAGCCAAGGGAGCATTAGTAAGGTCAGCTGCTTATGCTGCATGGTTAGCTCTGCATCACAAACACCATCTCATCCCAGAATGACAGGATGGAGCTCCATTACTCCAGAAACCTAATTCCACCACTCCACAGGCCCATGCTGGGGGCCTTTATACCCAGTGCTTTGCACTGAGACTGGAGATCTTAGGCTCAGGTGAGGCCACTTCAGAGCATCTCATTCTTCTGGCAATGGCTTTCTAGTGAGAGTATACAAACTGGATAGAATGCCTCTGTAGCCAAGTTCACCAATCAGAAGGCATGTCAGAAAACCTTTGGACGTGCAGTGCAGAAAGAACACATTTCTTAGGACCTCACCTGTGTCCATCCAGTCGGATATTGCCCACAAACTCATACAAGTGTCTGTTTGGGCTTTCACATTCCATACGCCCCGACAGCCTCATCAGGCTGTCAATGTCCTTTATCTCAGAGGTGATCTGCAGGCCCTAGGAACAGTATCAGCATTAACACATACACTAAAGACCATCACTCTGGAACACACAACTGTACCCACATTGCATTTTGTATGGTGCAAGCTACAGGAAAGAAGAAAACAAATACTTACTTGTCTGATTTTTAAATTTGTTTCTCCATCCAAGTTTGATGTTTCTATGTAACACATTCCTTGAGGCTCACTAAGGTGGAATAAATGGCATAATTACACAAAGAAAACATAATTCACAAACACATTCTAATAAATTAACTTTCGAATCATTTAGTGTTCTCAGAAGCTTCACAGTACAACTATCAAGATCAAGGATAAAAAAGTGTGGTCTACAGCAAAAAAATGAAAAAGCTTGTAAAGAAAGCACATATTTAGGATTTAATGGAGCACAACCAGGTTTAGTCAAACAGCTAAATACAATCCTGACAACCAAAGATGTCATTATTACATGCAGTAAAAAAAAAAGTCAAAGCTTCTCACTCATGTAAGCCATAGGAAGCCCCAGGACTGCATACTCCTGCAGTGAACAGCGAATGAGCTGGCCAACATTGGTGACATGCACCACAAAGTGTAGGACCACATGTCCGAGACCAATTTACTTTTATGAAAAGTCCTCAAAGCACAGAATGCTGACATCTTCAATCATCGTAATGTTTTGTATTGAGCTGTTTTTTTTATTTATTTCTAACGTGCAACAAAGGAGAATGCAGCACACTAACACAGCACACAGGTGAGAGTTAACAGTGAGAGCAGAAGCAGGGCAGAAAGCAAGGAGGAACCAAACTAGCAAACAATTGTAAAAAAAAAATATCTGCTTTGATACATAATCCTAGAAAAATACTGATAAAAATATTAAAACTCTTTCAATGACAGATCACACATATGCTATACTTATAGGAAAAAAAACTAGGCGGTGTAAGCATTACGTGGCTCATTGTGCTAGTTTTGAATGCATGCAGTGTTCTGCGCGTCGTGTCTCAGAGTGCGTCAGCCGAAGTCATGCACTGACCCAGTGTTTGGGCCATTTACAGGCATTTAACAGGCCAGACTTTTCTGTGAAGCGCTCTGTGTTAAAGAGGCTTTGACAAACAGCAGACATAGGCACAGACTCAGTCCCATAGATTTAACCTAGAATTTCTCGAGCGCTCACCAGTAGAAACTGACCTGTCCATGCTCCACCCACAAAAGTGATTTGTGCTGCCAACACCCCACCACACCACATTAAACTTGCAGCGCACTCATCAAAACACCTAAATCTAGAGTATGTTATAATTTTTTAATTCTATTCATTTCACATTAGTGTTGTTGTTGCAAAATTGATCCAAGATGATGATGTTTTTTCCTGTTGACTGGTTTAAACTAGCTACAACAACACAGTACAGCTCAGTACAGTCATATTTTGAACTGGAAACAACCCAGTAAACAAGTTTTGGGCAACATTCTGTAAAGCTTTTTTAAACAGGCAGCAGTTAGTATGAAGCGACACCTTTGCGAGTGGAGCATTGACCGGTCAACTGCTACGTTTTCAAAACCACAGTATATTTTTACTAATATGCTTCCAGAACTATACTAGTAATATGGTGCCAAGCTAACCTAACTAAACAACAACAGATCAGCTACAGCGGCAAAGACATGCAAGCAAAAGAAGCACAAGGCCAAAATAACAACTAAAAAAAAAACAAAAAAAACAACAAAAAAAAAAGTGAAAACAACAGCACCCCTCCACCTGTGCACTGCTCACCACCCCCCAACCCTTCGCTCATGCAGCCCAGTGCTGTTCCTGACCTGGAGGACAGTATGATGAGGTCGGCCGGGAGGTGATCGCCGTTGGAGGCTCGGACTACCTCCCCTATGGCCACCTTAAAATTACCCAGCAGTCCCAACGCACAGTGGTGAGAGAGTAGTGGAGGTGGAGGTGTTGATCAAACACAGAGGGAGAGGGAGAAGGATGGAGGTAGGGTAGTTGGCAAGGAAAGAGAGGGACCAAAGGGGAAGAACACACAGACCCAAAACAAGGACAAGACACACACAGAAACAAACACACACGTTTAATTTCTACACAGGAAGAAAACAGTGTCAGACCCCTTGATCAATACTCAGAAGCCATCTGCGACAACCTGAACAGCAGCAAAATGCATCAGAGGTTAATATGAAGCTATATGAGGCCATCGCACTGGAATCAGCAGCGACAGCCAGTTCGCTCAGATTTATACCTGGTTAACAGATGGATTCTGAGAATTAAAAAGGAGAGACTCAGACATGATCAGAACACAGACACGAGCTGAGAGTATTAATCGGTAACAGAACACCTTAAAAAGGAAGTGGGGCACATTCCATAATAAATAATATTAACCAAATTTATTGTCAAACACATTCAGTGAAGTTGAGGTCTGGGTGCTGGGGTTGTCTGTCTATTGTTCTCCAGCACTAGCAGCTTTCTTTTCTCAGTACAAGCTTCCTGACAGAAACACATCCCCGTTTCTTATTTTTCCTTTTTTCCTTTCTTGCACATGTGGTTTATTTTATTTCTAATCTGATCTAATTAAAGCAATAAAAGGAGATGTCTGACCTTTGCACAGTGCTCTATATAAAAAGTTAAGAATGTTTTTCCTTCTCCTTGAAAGTGTTTCAGAGGTTTGTTCTAGCAGTGATGTCATACAACACACACACATACATATATATATATATATATATACATATATATATATATATATATATATATATATATATACATATATATATATATATACACATATACATATACATATATATATATATATATATATATATATATATATATATATATATATATATATATATATATATATATATATATACATATACACATACACAGGAGTTCATTGTTGTAATACTTTACTGAATTTTATCTTTACATTAGAAGAATCTTTGCCTCACTTCCTTTTGCCAGGTGTGTGAGTGTGAGAGAAGGGCGCACAGGGCGGGCAGATTTCTGCTTATTCCAGCAGTAACGTGGACGTCTCTACCTGGAGGACAGCAGTATAGCGTCTGCAGGAACGTAATCTTTGCCATTTATTTTAACTATATCCCCCACCACTACCTGTAAGAAACAGACTAGTTGTCAATTCACAAGGTTACAGTAAATCGCCAGGTGTTTGACTGCAGCCGCAAAATAAAACAATAAAAATGGATTTCATACGGCACACAGTCAGAGGGCTGACAGAAGTCAAACTTGCTTCCATCTTTGCAGGAAGCCCTTGGATGTACGCACCCAGCTCTTCAGTTACTATTTTTCCATAACATTTGCTGATAAACATTTTTCACTTTCCAGATTTACATTTCCTATCATATCATTTACTGCAGCTGGATGGAGGAAACATGGAGACAGCCACAGCCTGGATCAAACCAATAGTAGTTGTAAAATGGCTCCAGTGATAGGTCAATAAAACTTGCATTATTTATATCCATATCGTTTTACCCTGTGATAAAAAGCAGAAATATGTAATCAGAGTTTCTGTTCCACATAAAGGGATAGTTACAACATAGCTACTGAATGCTGATACTCAGGCAGTCAAGGTGAAATACAGCAAATTTCATCACATTTCTCTCTTTTTTCCTTCCAATGTGTAAAAGCAGAATCACACTAGAGGTAATACTACAAAGCCCAGACTACAGTACTGAAGATTTCACTGAAAGCACTTTTAATCACACAGACATGTCTGTTCCTTTCAGCTGTACTGCCAGCATTTTGTTGTGGCTGATATGATGTTGCCCTCAGAGAGGATCCTGCATTTTCCTAAACACGCTAGCCTTAAGCAGCAGGTAACCATAGTGCCCATTAAGCATACTGTCCACTCTTATTCTGGTGATCTGAAAGGCAGACATTAGAGTGCTACACTGCCAGTCAGGCATTGTTGGAAGGATCTGATCTGTTCACTCCTGTCTGAGACCGCTGCACTGCAGAACGTATGATAATAGGTACAACGACAGTGGTTTTGTTCACCACAGTGTTAATTTCAACAAGAGCATTCTTTTATCAGACCTGATTAGGTAAAGCAGTGTTTCTAACACACTAATTATCCTGCTCTTTATGAATAAGCATGGAAGATATTGCCTGTCTAGATGTATCACTGTCTCTTTAGTAACCACATATAAGCAGCGGCCTCATTAAAGTCTCATGATCTGGGTAAAGGAAGAGATAAGGAGAAGACAGAGAAAGAGGAGAGAGATAGCTAGAGAGATAGAAAACAGATAGATGAAGACAGGTAAAGATGGTGACACTGCAATGTGATCGGCATTGCAAATATCATTTTGGAAAGTGAAAAAATCTTAAACGTAGTCAATATTTTTAGTTGATATATAACTTTTATAGGAATATTATTAGATAATTTTATTAGATAATTATTAGATAATCTACCAATTTGTTTCTGACCAATACTGTTGCATGTTTAATGCATTAATGTTTGCCAATCCATGGTAGTCTCTAGAGTGAGAACCAAGAACAGCCCCCCTCCCACTTCTGATGTATCCTAGAAAAAAAAACAAAAAACATTAAAAGATATAAAATTAAGAGTTTTGTTAAACTAATTAGGGTAAGGGATACAATGCTGCAGAGAACTGCACAATGAGAAATTATATATTAAATGCCAGTTTTAGGTCACAACATCCCTTTAAAGGTGCCATAGAATGGAAAACTACTTACATTGGCATAGTTAAATAATTGTTGTCTCCTTTACCAAACACAAATCCCACATTTACAAAAGAGAGTAGTAAATCAGGCTGATTTCAAAACCTGATCTGTTACAGAGTCACAAGTGTCTCAGAATGTGTATATGCTAGCCCATAAAAATATAAAGCAAATCATTTAAAGGAGGCAGACTATGTGAAGAATTGTACTGATCTAGGTTGAGAAAGGGGATGTGGCTTCACCCCATAAAGGAACGAAACTGTCTTCGGGTACGGTTGATGTTTCAATTTAAACAAGGCTGGTTTTCTGTGTGGTTTTCTATGTGGTTTTAACCACTGTTTGACAGATGAAGCAGATAATCTTAAACTGAAAGCTTCAAAGTGCTTAACAACCTTAATGCGCTGTTGTCGAGACTGAAAGCAAGAAGATAGTATAGATATCCAGCAGGCTACAAGTAACTAACATAGCTAACTAAATAGTATGACTACTTAGATAGCTTGTTTACACCAGAGAAGATACAAGGATATATATATATAATCTTTGTATGAACAGAAGTTAATTCTATTCTCCAGCCTGTGTTTATTTCAACATGTTTCACAGAGCTGAGCTTTGACAGCCAGAAAGATCAAATCATGAGTTAATATCTTTATAATGAGAAGTATTACATAGTGTTAATATCCAGAGGAAAACAAGTTTTCCCCAAACCTGCAACTCTAACGTTGAAAGCAAAAATATTTTATATATATTTATACACACATAATATATAATATTTAATATATAATATTTTTTAAATAAATAACTTTTAATACATGTTACCGTAAAGACATTTTTCTAATGATTTCTTCACACCATAGAAAAAGGGCAGCTGCCGTTTTCAGATGATGTACAAAAATTAAATGTGAAATTAAAAAAATGGAGACGTTTCCTTTTTTGGACAGCGATGATATACTGACTACGTTTCAGAGGATTTCACTTGCCAAGAAATCATCACTGCTTCAGAGAATGATACCACTGTATTCTAACACAGCAGAACGGTCCCTCTATCCTTTTCTCTGATATTCTTCTGTTCTCTCTCTCTCTCCTTCTGGCTTGCTATTTTGCCAAGGGGCTGTTGGTGTGATTGACACCATCTGCTGAGATGCAGTACCTTCTCCCAGTGAACTATTTCCCAGGCTCCATTTCTTAGCACTGAAAACGAGACAAAGAAAGAGAAAGAGAAAGAGAGAGAGATAGAGAGAAAAGTGTGAGTTACTTTACCTTACATTTACATTTCCACCATAACAAAAAGTAAGATGCAAAACGAGGTCAAATAAAGTGGATACCTTGTGTCTCTTTCTTGTTGACAACACTGTCAGCTTTGTGACGCTTCTGGAAATAAACAGAAACAACACAGCAAATTACATCTGAACTATTCAATACATAGTTTTAATAAACAGAAATATCATACAGAGAGGTTACACCTGGGATCAGTATATGTGTCTATATGAGAGAGAGAGAGAGAAAGAGAGAAAGAGAGAGAGAGAGAGAGAAAGAGAGAGAGAGAGAGAGAGAGAGAGAGAGACAGACTGCTGTATCTCAGGGTGCCTATTTTGGCTGGCTGATTAGCTCATTATATTGAGGCCTTGTACTTGTGTCTCTTCACCTCCGCTCGGACAGGGACCCTACACTTTCATTAATTTATTCAACCATTTATTCATTCATTTAGTCCATCACTTAGCTATTCATGAATTGTAGAGCAGTGGGACAGCGAATGGATGAGGGAGCTGCATGGCCTGAATGCTTAAGAGCCCAGATCTGCAGCAACATTAGAGGCATTGGATATGTTTCTGGATCAAGTTCAAGTTTTTGAACCCAAGCTTAAATAACTAGGCTTGTCTAGCTTGGCGTGGATAAATAAAGAACTTTAATCCTCCTTTTAAAAAAAAACTCAGTGTATATCCTAGTATAGTGTGGTATACCTAGTATAGAGCTCTGCATAATTAAGATCTAAAAAATCTAAACCAATCTAATCTTGACCCGGTAAACAAAAATCTTTTTACACCTGAAACTGTGTAGTTATGATTGTTATGGTCCAAATTTTGTTGCTGTCCAAAGAAAAACAAGTATCTCCAAAACAGTAACTTTACAGTAGAGGCCAAAAACCTTCTCATCTTCCAGCGGAACAGAAAAAAGAAAATCTACAAAAATTAAGATACATGTTTTTCTTTGAACAGCAACAACTTTCTATATGGTTGCACCCATAACTTTGTGTAAGAGGGAAAAGGTGTAATTAGATTTTTTGTGAATTTCTTTAAAACACTCTTCATGAAGACTTTGCTTTAACAAAGCCAGGAGCAGTGCTGTGACTACCAGCAGCCGTAGCTGTGATAACATGCATATATGGCTGGTATAGATTTGGACAGAGCAGCCTCATGGTGAGCTCTACATTCTCTTCCTCTCTCCACTTTGAGAGGTTTCTAATTACCACAGGTTGCCATGGGAGCATCTTTCCTTCTTTCTGTCTCTCTCAGTCTCTCTCTCTCGGTCTCTCTCATTCTCAGCGGTATGGACTCTCGGCCCCCTGCCTGTTACTGCAGGGCTTAATGAATAGCTCTCATCACGTGGTCTCTCCACTCACTGCGCAAGAGAAGCTAAAAAGTTAGCCCCCCTCTCGCAGCCCATTCATCTTCTCCCCGACATCACCGCAGTGCTGAAAATCTCTTGCTCTCTTTCTTTCCCCTCTTTCCCCGTTTTAAGTCTCTTTCCGTTTTTCATTGCTCCCTCTGTGTTACTCTCTGTCTGTGTTTATTCCTTTTCATTTTTTGTTCTTTCTTATGCCCATCGGCTAGCCTCCTCTGCTCCTCTACAGGTTTCTTTCCTTTTTTCTCTTCTCTCCATCTTATACTGTTCTCTTCTTCTCTTGTAAGGAGAGTTAGAGAATAGGAACGGAATAGACAAAGATTTATTCTTTTAAAGAACCTGATGATTGACAAACACGTTCCCCACCTGGGCAGCCACCGTACAACACCCTATCAATACACTATATCGGTGAGTACTTTGGCAACACTCCTAACACTGTTTTCATCTACCTGTGTAAATGTAAACCGTAAGCTGTGCTGGATAAGGGCGTCCGCCAAATGCCCTAAATATAAATGTAAAAATCTTTATCCAAATGCATTACAGTCAAATGACCCTGTTCCAATACCCTGTACTGGGTCAATATGGTCAGGAAGGAAAGTATTAATCTCATCCAAGTCAACCAATACAGCCAGAAATGTCCCACTTTATTTGCATAGAGCCACTGTAGATCTATCTACAGAGGCTTATAATTATGGTTAGAATTTGGACCAGCATGAGGATTAGGCTTTGGCTGAGGTTAAGGTTGGGGTTAGAGCCAGGTTGAGGGTTAAGAAACATTGAGGTGCATTTGATAGATACTTAAAGTTAGATAAACACCTACAATACAAATACAGTGGGCAAGTCAAATAAAGTGTCACCAAAATGTCTTGAAGGGCAACAATAGCTAGCCAAGTATTACTCTAGCACTGCAGTTCCCTTTGTTTTAAAGAACAAAAAGTATAAGATTTCCTTGGAAACTGAGTAGAGGGGGACATTTGAAGTAGGCATCTAAACACTGGTGAACTCCCTAATGCCCTTCAGTGCCAGTAAGACATGACCTAACAGGCCCATCCTGCCCATCAGAGGAGGCTAAAAAGCGCTGTGCTGGCCAATATGACCACAGGATCCGGAGTGGAGATATTGAATAACTGTCCGGAGGGATCCGGAGCAGAGAAAAGCTCAGCTCAGGGTCACTGCATGGCTGAGCATCCTCAAGGGTCAAGAGCTTCACCCTGAGCATGCTTTTTATGGAAATTTCACAAAAGTCTTGAATGTATTTACATCATTAATAAGATGAAAATCTACATACAAAGACAAAAAAAGAGGTCTTAAAAAGGTCTCGCAGTCCTTTTGAGCATCACACTGCAAACCACACACCTTCCTCCAAAGATCTAAACCAGGACATCTAGGCTTAGGTAGAAAAGTCAAACCAACTACATTTTGAACAGAGTTTTTACAGAAGGCAACTGGCTTAACCAAATGCCTATATACCACAAAAGTTATCATTCTAAATATATATATATTTTTAAATCAATTTCACCCTGCACGTAAATAAAACCTCAGAACATTCTGGACATTAACAGGGCACTTCATTCAGATGTACACAACACATATCCATACAGATCAGATTACAATCAGAATATATTTACATGACAGTAGAATATGAATCTGAGTGATACACTTAATGCTTGCAAATTAATATCACCAATCTGCCATTCAAAGAAACCACAGAAATCACAGCACAGGGATAAACTGAGAAGAATTTAGGCTGCGCAGCTTCTAGGGTGCCTCACTGAAGGAGACAAAACCCATACCAGCAGTATCTCAAAAACGTGCATATTTGTAGTTTATGCAGTGTTTACTGTTATAAATTGTGCTTTTATGATGATTTGATTAGTCATCAGAATAACTGCTAGATTACTAATAAAATTATATATACTAATACAACTAGCCTAGTCACCCAGTTAAACAGTGGTAAGAAAGAACCACCATGTTAAAAGTATTAGCTAACTATGCGCTGGTATTTTCATTCTAAAAAGAAGGAAATGACTCACCAGGTCTTCTATCACCTCCTTCACAGCCGCCACCACAAGAATAAAGAGCAGAGGCACCAGCGTGGTCCATCGTCCCGTTGGCGAGACATCTGGAATTTGCTAAAACACACACATAGGCACTCATTATACATTGATACAGATAGGTTGGCGGTTAGGAGCAAAAATTTGGGGACCCTGAGGAGTGCTTTTAACACTAACTGTCAAAGTTTATAGCCCACTGGATGCTTCTGGCATTTTAACTGGAGGATCAGGTACAGGAAATCAATCTAACATGCAGTCTAAATATCTGCTATAGACATCCATTCCATATACAAACATATAGCTGTGTTTTATACATTTCTGATCTAAGGGAGCTGAATGACAGATTGTGTCCTTCATGATGGACTCATCCCTCCTCAGGGAGCAGGACGGAACTCCCATGCTTCTCCTTGAGCCTGTGCATGTGTGTGTATGTGATTTGTCAACAGGAGGTGAGAAGCCGGCTCCAAGGGCAGGTCATTAACCATAAAACTGACAGGCCAGAGTGGAGATGTGTGAGCAGAAGTCAACAAAGTAAGCACACCAAACATCACTCTTCTATAGCACTTGGACTCTTCTACAGTATGCTCCACTATAGACTGCTTATATTCTACAGATTGGCCAACAAGGCAGTCTACAGTATAGATGGTAGTGGATTAGAACAATCAACAGGGGTGGAACAATACACTGTGATACTGTAATGCAAAAGTGTGAGAAGGCATCATGGCGAATGGACAATCTATAAACTACAACTTCTAGGGCAACTGCCTCTCAGCCCTAGTGTAGTTATTTCACTAAACAACAACAACAACAACGTGTATAGTTATAATTTTTCAAATTTTGTTGAAATATCACAAGTATACTGATTCATGAAGCCAGCATCAAGAGTATCGACACACCAATCATCCACATTCATGTAGAGGATGGAGATATGGCAAAAGTCTAACATCACAATGCATGTTTCCACATTATATGACCGGAACTGCTGGAACAGACATAGTAGCACGTTTAAAAAATGCTATCAAAAATATATGCAATTATACAAAAACATGGCAACATCCAATGAGACTGGTCAGTTGTGGTGTTCGATAAAGGTTTTGACTTTCTGGAACTTATTCGTATGAAATATGCTCCTGCAGGCCTGCATATAACTATGATCTCATTTATATAAGTGGAAGCATATTTTATAATATCAGCCAGGCTGTAGCGAAACCAAATCTGCCCTGTAATAGAGAAAGTGACTGTAGTCATAATGCACCCTGAAATATGCACCCCTAATGCACCCTGAAAGACTAAGAGGTCGCTGATAACATCAGTTGAGCGCACGGGCAGCAGTGGCTCGTGTCTGTGGGAAGACATTCAATAGCAGACAGGATACAGAATCCCTTTCTATCTGGAGTCAACTTACTCTGCTTTCTTACATGAGCACAGAGACTGATGACCAGCAAAACACACTGGACCACATCAGTGTGTTTTTCCTCTGTGGTGTATCAAAACATCAAAACATCAAAACATCCCAGAGAAACTTGGCATTCCACTTGCAATCACAGCTAGTGTAAATGGTTTTACCCAGCCCCTTAGCCACACCTCTCCTGCAGGAGAGTCGACTCTGTGCTCTCCTCAACAGCACGGCTGCTTATTCAAGGTCGCTGCACTGACAGCTGCCTAATGAAGACACAGACCACCTGCGTTTCAAAGCACTCTCTCCTATTTCTCTCAAGGTCAACAGGTCAGATAAGCGAGAGCACAGTTAAAGGCCATACCTGACAGCATGTTAGCCAAAAGTGGAAATGACCAGCAGGCCATTCCTTGTTCTGCAGCCACTCACTGATCTTAAAAAGTTACTGTAGTACCAACATAATGTGGTAATTGATATTAGTATCATACACTATTATTGTCTTACAGGTTGAAAACAGAAGTATCAAAAGATGAAATTATTAAACCAGAGTAGAATACGTCACTATGGGAAGATGTTTTAAATATAAATGTTTTCTTTGTCAATATACAATTCAAATTTAATCAGTGGAAAAGGTGACTCACAGGACGTCTGCCCGGGTTATCTAAAGTTCATCCCGTCATTATAGTAAACTGAGCCAGACAGATGTGTATCTGTGGCAGTGAGAGCTGATGTGATCCTGGATCTGGCACTGGTTCTTACCTGCAGCAGGGCGATGAACAGGAAGAAGGAGTTGGCTGCTCTTCTGAACTGAGAGTAAAGGAACCTTGGCAAGAAGGTCAGCACGTTGTACTTCGCCGTACTGGAGAGGAAAACAAGAAGGTTAGAGTATCGGGCATTACAACCAAAATTAACATACATTAAACTCAAACTAACTGAACCCAAGCCCACTAAACCCCCTCCTATGGTCCACAGTCTCCATCCAACCACTCTTGAGACTACCTAAACCAATCATATAAAGCTTAATGTCAGCAACTATGTTCCTACTCCACAGGGGACAGTTTGAGACTTGTATGTTTCGATAGTCACAACATACACTCAACAGAGGTGGACAACATGACAGAATTTTATTATTACTATTGTGTTCATTTTTTATGGTGATAAACAATATGCACTTCTGAGGACATTGTAGACATCACCCATACTTACATACACAACATGCAAGATGCCATCAAATACATACTTCAAACAACAGGTAGCAACATATCACCAGGAGATCACAGTCCCTTCTATCTTCCCCTTCAATTCCTATCAATCTAGAAGAAATGTCAAACTTTACTCATCAGTAATGTCTCCAGCGGTGGGAAACAACAGCAACTCTTGTTTTGCTTTTATTTGTACCACTTCCTTTTTTTACTACTAAATGTGAATTCTTTCCAAGAGGTTGGTGGTTGTTATAATGAAAAGACTTGAAACGAGCTTTAGCCATCATTGAAACGAGCTTTAGCCATCATTGCATTTACTCTCCCTTTCACTGGCTCCCTGTCCCTTAATGTCTTAATTGGGGGTGGGACATTCAACATGATTGATAAGAGAAGAGATTACAGAACGCTGTCAGTGCAGTGCTGCTTCTTCATCCTCTCAGATTGGACTGACTCATCGCTAGAGTAACTTGCTGTGACCTCTTGAGGTACAAAGTGAAATTTGTAGACAGAATGGGCAAGTACTATACTGGTTTGGTAGATCTCAAAGTCTTTGACATACAATTCTTAGAAAACTTACATCTACACTTTCTTTTGATTGTTTTAGTTTATTTTGGAATGCCTTAAACTAAAAACTAACTCACATACTGCTTCTTTAGAGAACAGCAAGCGACTGCAGGTTTCATATTTAAAAGCCATTACATGACCAGTTTAATGAGATGTGGGTAAATATTTTGTTGAAATGGCATCCCCATTACTTGGGGATGATTTCTATGCATCAAAATTTTTTGATGCATATTGTGTATTGCAAACATTCACCATATTGCCCACGCTTTGGCAAAGGTATGGCTTGCAACACTATATCCAACATGGTTTTGCAAGAGATGTGTATGGAATTAAACTGAGGGGATGCTGAGTGGATCAGGCAAATAAATAGGCCTAAAACATGACCATGGTTGGAGCAGCTGGAACTGCACCCATCTAGAAATTTAAAGAGATGTAGAGAAAAAGCTAGCATGCAAGAAAGCAACTTAAAGAAAGCACAAGGAAAAAACGCAGACAGGGGGCCGTAAAGCAATGAAGAATGGTGACAGTAGCTTGGCAAAGTCTCAGAATCAGGGTCTTATCTGATTTATGTGCATATTAAGGCATAGGCAGGGATCAGACCACCGGCACTTTGGGGTGATATATATATACACACACATGCAGACACACAAATATACACTCTATATATCCCTACTCTGAAAACTCTAATCTCTGTCACCTCATCTTGATCTTTATCACTGCTGTCTTCAGCCTTTTTCATGTTCTGATGTGCTGCTGTTAACAAGTGGGGCGGGGCAGGGTGTTGAATAGGCACTCACTGGCGACAATCACATGTTTCTGTACTAAATAAAACTCAAGGTGTGGGTTATTTGCAGGGTGATAATGAAGCAAATCACTCCAGCAGTGAGATGGCCAGTGACTCTACAGAAATAAAGATGCAACACTGTTTCTTTTTCTTGGCACATAACAGTAAATGGGATTAAACAAACTGCAGTTTACGGTATTAAAACCTATACATTTGATACTGTGGTGCCCCCCCATGTGCCGGCTTAGGGGATGTGGCCATGCAATTATCCCACACTTCAACTGGTTTTAGGATACTGGGTCCACACTTCCGTGTTCTAATGAAATCTTGAACAAATTTCGAATCAAGAAAATTGATGTTGCTTGGTTTACTAATGATATTAGGACAGGGGGGCAAGGGTGACTATGTTTAAGCATTGGTGTCTATACTGTACATCGCAATGTCACACCCGCATGATACGCATACTGTTTTGCACTGTAATATCACAAATTCACACTGCATTGTTACACCTCAGCTCCTTGTATGTTGTGTCCCCCCACATTAACCCATGCCTGTGTTTTGTGTTAAGGTAGTGCTGGGCTGGGAATTTCTTTGCCTGTTCTAAAGCACGAGAGCATTCGTATGTACACAGTATGTTACCAGAGTCTTCTTGCACTGCACCGATGCTATTTCCAAGCAAAACACATGAATACCAGTTTGATCAAAATACATTTATTACGGACACCATTGGGCAGTTTTTTCAACACTTAGCCACTAACTGCCTTTGCAAATGCACTTTGTATCTGGAGTTCAGTTGTTTTTTTTATTTTTAAAGAAATGTAATGTGTAATTAACTAAAGTTTCAGGGAGTTGACAACTAAATTACTATGCTAGTTTGGATGTCTATCTTGGCTGCAACAAGCTATTTCAAGTTATTTTGCTTTTGCCTCCTTCCTTTAATAGGGGTGTAAGAGAAAATTAATTATTGCAATATTATGTTTTTGATTCTGTATAGATTCTTAATAACACAACATCAGTTTTTTACTCAATATGTGCAGTTAAGAGGCAATAATGTGCAATTGTTTGTAAATATAATCTTAAGAGTAATTAATATTCTTGACTTTTTATTGTTTATTCTGTACTGTTTATTTATCTATTTTTGTACTGACTGCCTTGCTATGCCTTCGCTGCTGTGACACTGAATTACTCCACTGTGGGACTAATAAAGGATAAAGGATTGAGGAAGGAGGAAAGATTTGTGGCAGAGAGTGTTTCATTTTATGTTGCATTGCTCAACACCATCATACTCTTTCATTCCAAGGTAAACAAGTAACATAAGGGTGCATTAACAAACCTAAGCTTATGGTGCTTGTATTATGACAGCTTCATTTATATTTAAAAAATCAGGATATATCACATTGCTTACAGTACTGCAATACATTACAATATATAAAATCGTAATGCCTATATCATGATTTCTGCCACTGCATGTGATGCTTAAGGTTTATACATAAGACTGAACACTTTTCATTAATGAAAGTCTTGATATCTGAAGCTGTATCAGCTGTATTGAAGTACTGGGCTGTATTGGAACTGTAGCGGGAAAACAGTACTGGAGTATGTCTGTGTATAACTGAAGGTTTTTGTTAGAGATTGAAGGATCGATCGGCTGTGTATCAGTATCGGCAGATTTTTAATCAAAATATGTGATTGGCCGATATTTCTCCAATTTAGCCAATCCCGAGTGCCGATCAACTGTGTTAAACAAATAATTTCTGTATTTCCAGCTAGCGTCAGCTTCCCTCTGGTCAGATGCTTGCAATTCCTATCTGAACCGCTAGGTGGAAACACATACCCTTTCATTTTCGACAGACTACATGAGAACATGTCCGAAACGGTACGAACAGTACAGCAGCAACAATTCAATATCTACATTTAATGATTGCAGTTTTTTGTTTATAATAACCAGAGTCTGCGTTTAATGACTGCAGTTTTTACTGCATTTATTAATTATTTTTTTTTTCGTTTTAAATTAAGGATCTAAATTTAATGATTGCAGTATTGGGGATATTTGTTTGATTTACTTTGTTTATTTACTGCTAATTTTGTTTAAAATGTTATGCTGTTTCAAATGAGCTGTTTCATGACTTGCCTGCTCTAATAATTACTTGTAGCCCTGCCATGGCATATAGCCCTGCCCTCGATCGTTATTGGCTATCGACCGATTGTGCTGAAAGGTGATCTGCGAACGGAATCGGCCTCAAAAACACTGATCGGTCCATCTCTAGTTTTTGTTTCCAACCTGTACCTGTTGGCTTTCCTACACTCAGCTTCACCTACAGCATTAAGGTGGTGGCCTAATTTAATCAATTTTGTTTATTTGTTTCTCAGGCCAAAGGAGTCGCTAGTCAGTAAACATGCAATTCTAGCACAACTTAGAGTTGTAGTGCCTGACACTGGTGCACATGTTAACTAATTGTATGCTACTTCAGGATGAACCTGAAGGCTATTCCTCTAAGCGTTCTATATAAAAAGTCAGTGAAAGAAGTGCATGCACACAAAAGCAGGCGTGCACGTGCAACCAAGCACACACCCCTTCTCACGCTGCAGAGTATAGACAGTCAGTGAAAAGTGATAGTACCCGTCTTACTGTGTGCGTGCTTCACTGATCCACCTTTCAGAGATCACTATCAGACAATAGCACACTGGAGCCAATTAGCAGCACAATGCGAGATGGAAAGTTCTGGCAGGAGCTCGCCTTACTCCCATCGCTCTCTCCTTTATCTGGCTCTTTTTTTTGATCAGCAGAAGAGCGCAGGGTGTATCTGTAAGCTGCCAGCTATTGCTTACATACTCTCTTCTTCCCTTTTCTCCCCCTTTTCATTTAACGTTCCTTCTCTGTTTCACTTTCTTCCTCCTTCTCTTTCATTTTTGTTGTCCTCTAGCTTAAAGTTACTAGCTGTACCGGATGGCAAATGCACTAATGCCGTACTGCTCATTTCTCATGACTAACACAACCAGCAGCCTGAGCTTAACAGTGACTCCAGATCAACCTGCTTCTTAGACAGCACACTAAATGAACCAAGATCTTCAGTTAGCTTTTTTAAATCGACAATTAAAATGTGCCTTGTTTAAGAGGACTTGTTAGCTGTTATTGTGATAATACATATATCACGTAATTCCTTTTTTGGTTCTTACAGTAGTAAACAGCATGCAGACATATTTGGAGAGGCCTATGTGACATATCTAACATGATACTTTAAGACTTTTTCATAAACAAAAGTGCAAAAAATGTTGTTCTCCTACGTGGTTGCCAAAATTAGTGAATGCAGTTGACGATTTTCAAGTAATTACTCATTACATATTACATTATCTGTCTAACCGCCCTGCTCACCAGTTAATCTGTTCAATTCCAGCTAACTACAGCACAGACACTTAGCTTAGATTAGAAACTGAGCAAGTGGCATTAAAGGGACAAATATATAACCTGTACTAAGGCGTCTTCCTTAGGCCCTGATCTGCTTTTTAATAATTTGCAGGAGAGATTTATTGAGGTACTTTTGAGACTGTTGTTTTAAAATGAGGCACAAATACAAGTCAGCCAATCAAAACAGGTCATTTAAATCCATTAGTCTTCAAGGCACAAAAACAAAAACAGCCTGTTTGAACTAACAGAGTTAATTCTCTAATTGTAAGGATCATAGAGAGATTGTTGAAAAACAATTCTACAAGGGGTCACTGATGAAACAGCTTTAGGTTTTTAACTCAATCACAGTGAACAGAAAAGCAACATGCTGTTTCTATGTACACAGCGTTTGGAACAGAAATGCTAGATATCCTAAATATTCTGTGCACTTCCTCCACCTTTAACTCATGCTGATTTATTTTGGGTTCCAATATTTCTGTTAACGCCATGTGATACAAGCACTGGTTGTATGTGGAAAGAATATCAGTAGAGCATAACCACATTTTCAAGCACACTTACACATGCGTGTAAAACATGAGAAGGCTCATACGCGGTGTGCGTCATGAGTGGTGTATTATTTAAAGGAGTGAAAGCTATGACCTGTTGCCGTTTGCAGGCACCAGTGCACGTACGAGGCACAGTGATATGTAACCCTGAAAACCTGTGCGTATTCTTGTCTTGCTATATTTGCGAGGATCACATGGCCTCATAAGTACAGGATTCAGTAAAAGCCTATAGATGTCCTTACAAGCCTAGCACAACAAATGTGTGTGTGTATATGACTCAAGCATGTTTTGTGGTGTGTGCGCATATGCGTAGAATATATGATTCTTCATGGAAGACACGCAACAAGACGCTTCTCTGTCCTGGCACCCAGATGGTGAAACGAACTTCCACTGGCTGTCCGAACAGCGAACTCTCTCGCGGTCTTCAAACACAGACTGAAGATCTATCTCTATGTAAAGCACTTATAAACACTAATCTACTGAAGCATTGGTATAAATTGTAATTGCACTTTATCTTCTAGGAACACTGGATAAGTATTGCACTCTTGTATCTATTCTCTTCTCTGTAGGTGTTCCAGCCTCGCTAGGTATTGCATGGTGTCTAATCTTATATTTTGTTGTCTTTTTTCTAGGTATCAGCACTGGCCCTGTGTTGGCAGTGTTTGAGTATAAGAGTAGTTTCAACTTAAACCTGTTTGTACTAGATAGAGATACATACTCTAACCAACACTAAGCACTTTTGTAAGTCACTCTGGATAAGAGCGTCTGCTAAATGCCATAAATGTAAATGTCCTGAAAATGTATGTGTATGATTGCGTGGGTTGTGAATGTAGTTGCTTTATACACATATAAAGTGTAGCACCACAGTGCTTTACGGTCGGTAAAGCACTGCGGTCAGCACTCTGTTTGGCCTGGACTGTCCGCTAGGGAAGGTCCAAGACCCCAACAGCCTCTGCAGCTCACATTAGCATTCCAATGACATCTAGCCTGACGAGCAGCCAGCTGACCACGGCACACCTAACACACACTGAACAAACTTGCACCAGTACAACTGACATAGATACACTGGAAAGGACCACTTTTTAAAAACTACCAAAAACAAGAATACAATATGACTAATTATGCTTACTTTACAATTTAACATGCAACTGCTAAGTGTTTAGGTACTGGAAATGATACAGGGGCATACTGTGAGGTAATTTATCATGACAATATTAAATATTGTCATATATCTCAGTGTTACTCCTTCTCCTGTAAAGTTGCCATTTTGGAGACACAAGGTTCAATATGTCCTTTAACTAGAACAACAGCGAGTAGCTTGAGCCCAACAACAGAAAACAGACTCAACATTTAATAACTACACTTGTATATAAAATGCTATAATGATAACTAGTGTATGTTTTTGAAAGAGGGACTTGTTTCAGTCACTGATTTAAAATACGCTTTATTTAGGTTTAGCACCACTGTGACAATCTAGTACTGATCTAGCTCCGTTGGCAACACACTCGCTGCAGTTAGTTAGTTAGAGAGACCAATCATGAGCAAACCAAACACCTATGTTCTGTGTAAAAGGCAATGTAGCAACAACTACCTGACAGTCTGGCTAGCATTTAAGCATCCTAAGCATGAAAAAGAGGACATAGCCTGAAAGATCTGAAGATCTGAAAGATCGTTCTGAGAATTATTCAAATCATATAAACTAGTGGATTGTGTCTGCACCAACTTCCAGCACCAGAAAAACTAAATATTGCAATGTGCATCATTATAATATCTTATTGTGGTCTGATATTTGTACTGTATTGCCCACCCGTAAAAAAGTGCCCGTCTCACCAAGACACTGTACTCTGGTTTAACAAAATAGATATAAAATAGAGGAAAGTGGTCCCTCAGGCCAGTGTGTGATCTGCCCTAACAGACGCTGGATTTAAGATTACAGCTTAAAACACATCGGAGGGCATTTCAAACTAAAGTCCATTCATGTGTCCCTGTGCGCGCGCACATGTGTGTGTGTGCTGTAAAAATAAATAAATAAAGAAACAAATAAATAAATAAACAGAAAGCAAACGGAGCTCCCCAGCCGCTCATGCAGCAGGAATGCTAACACTAACCTGGCCTGACAGAGGATGCCCATCCAGAGCCGACCTGTTAATGCTACTGCTTTATCTGCACGTGGGGGGAGGGGGAGTGAGAGAGATTCTTTCATACAACTGCATCATCTCTGCAACCAGGAATCACACTAACAGTATCACGGCTAAGACTGTAGTGGATAAAATCTGCAAGAGAGCTACCAATGTGGGAGTAACTGGCATACAACACAAAGAGAAGCCATGCAATCACGATGCAATACTAGCACAAAGGTTTGCAAGGCATACTTCTGTGCTATTGTCTGATAACAGCAAAACTAAAGAGGCAGTGATCGGACAGCCAGTGACCGGAATTGCCTGCTTTCATCTTGATCGACTATGACCAGTAAACAGCCGATCAGTGTCATATATCCGATTCCGTGCTGGTGTTATTTACTGGATGGTTCATGCTGGGCTCTTGTTTTTAGACTTGCTCACCACATAGAGGAAAAGCATGCAGATCCTGAAAATGCACATCCTGCTTTTACTTTGCTGTGTTAAGAAGCACATAGATCTAATAGAAGCGGATAGTATCATTTTTTTCACGTTCACTTTCCTCCATACCTGCTTAGTAAGGGTGGAATTATTTCAATACAGGCAAAAAACAATGTATCCAATGTAAACAATGTATTTGACCTAAGAATCCTGTGAGTGGCAGCTGGAACACATACACTGTACAATAAGACCTCACTCACTATTCCAAGACAGTTGCATGTGACATGAGGAGGCCTAGCTAGAAGGTGTGATCGGTAATGACTAAATTGTAAAACAGTAAAGGGGGGACAAAAAAAGAAAAACAATCTGCCAGTGAGACTATGACAAATGTGTCCTGATGTCCCTGTGTCCCTCCCTGCAGAAGCAGCTGGAATTGGCAGCTGTGACAGCAGACACTGTCCTTTACAGCTGTGCAGTAAAACAACTTGATCTAGCAATTCCACTTACCACGTCATGTTAATTTGAAAATGATCCTCACTGCAGCGCAGGAGAAAGAGGAGGGCAAAACAAAAACATCTCCGAGCAAAAGTGTATGTGTGTGCACGTATGTGAGGTATAGTGATGGGATGACTTACTTATTCCTGTACTGGAGTGGAGTGACAAACACATCAGTTACTGATGAGAATTTTGCTACTTGCATTACTCATATTATTACTTCAAAGCAATACTAAACGATGAGCTGTGCAATAAAATCAATCCTTTATTAGATCTCAGTGCTAAAGAACAAAGTTATTCCCTTGAATTTTTTAGGGCAGATTTGTTGGGGTTTTAGAGAGTAACAAAAAGAAAGCAGTAAAAAGATTATGTTTAACTGTTATTACATAGCTTGGGAAAAGTCATTAAAGACCACACGTCTGAGGACGTCTGAGAACTTTCCTTTTGGTTTTTGAGGTGAAAGCTATTTTTTGGAAAATTGTTACATACATCTACCTGTACAACTATTATAGATATATGGTATTTCTCTAAGCTTTTAAAATAGATCATGACAGAGTCATATTTTGTAAATTAGGGGTGAAGGAAAATATTGAAAATATCTAATATCGGGATATTTTGTTTTGTGATACTGATTCTCAAAAACACAGTACCGATACATAGATTCCTGGCAAACAGTAAATCATTTTGTATTGCGTTTAAACCTCTGACCGCTAGATGGCAGTGTTGTAATCCAATTTCAGCTCTACTCCAACACTAACAAGCAGCACAAGGGCACACTGCTATTAGCATTGGCAAACATGTTCATATAGTGGTGTGTTTTAATAGTAGGATTTGAAAAAATTGCAATATATATCTTTGCTTGCAGTATCGCAAAAAATTGTGATGTATTGAATCGTGACCACTGTATCATAATACATATTGTATTGTCAGGTACTTGCCAATACACAGCCCTATTGTTAATACTGTGACTGTGGTTAATAGAAAGTGTGAGTCATGGGATTAAAAAGGCTAACGACAGTTCATATAAATTGACACTCGCCATTAAAAAGAGATACTAATAAAAACTTTACCTCTTAATATATGTAATAAATTAGTATGACCCTATATCCTGACAAACAAATCCTGTAGTGTGTACCACTGAGTCTGGGCACTCATGCACGTTTTAGCATTTCCAGTGTCACACACAAATTCCAGACGGTTCATGTCTTAATAATCCAGTATTCACAGCAGGACAGTGAAAATGAGAGTGAGAATTAAATAATGTAGCATTTTGCTTTCGCGCTCTCTGCTTTTGGTTTCAGTTTTTACGCTCCATCGACACCACACTGTCACAAGCGGTCACACGTTGTACATGAGTGCGTAACCGCAGTGGTGTTTGCGTGTGTGTGTCCTACCCTGCCCTGTAAACACTGCTGTGTCCAGCTGCCGGGGCTCTGCCTGCCATTCATCACTCTGAGCTCATATTTAACTTGGAAATACTGAGCTGCTGCCAGAGTCTGAACTTTGTTGCACTCACAGCAACAATCGCTCCACGGTCTCGAGTGCCAACACCGACGTTCCATCTTTATCTCCTTTATTCTTCTCTCTGTTCACTCCATCATCTGTTACATTCATTTCTTCGCTTTCTTCACACTTTCTATCCAGCTCACCATGTCCAACTTTACTTTAACTCATTCTACTGTACGTCTATCTGTGTGTGCGTGTATATTTGTGTGTGTATGTGTGCCGACACACCTACTGCCCCAGAGGCTGTCAACACGCTTAGAAGACGCCCACATACATGTGAGCTCACACAAAAAAGAAAAATAAATTACCCTTCAATTTAGCCTTCCTTTCACAGCTGATGAGAAAACAACAGTACTATAACTGTAGCCACACCTGCACATACGAACAATGACTGACATTAAAAACCAGAAAGTACTGACAGACAGTTTTCCCGAAATGGTTTTTGTGTGTTATCAGAGTGAGCTAAATTGTGATAAGCCAGCTTTTTAAGTAGCCACACAACACTAGTGACTCCAAGCAGAAAACATGACACTGGAAAAACCTGCATGCTCTGCCTGTAGGCCTAAAGAAACTCAATGTACAATGTTAAGCAACACCATCCACATGGAAAACAATCAAAAACAACACCACTGTACGTGTCCACAGTGCTGGGAAGGAAAATTATACTAACTTTTTTGGTGGTGTTGTTTTTGTTTTTTAAAGAAAACAGAGATATAACATGATATAGTCAGGCCACACAGCACCATTCAATCAAATTTATAAATAAGAATATACTTCACTCTTCAGTTCCAATTATTATACAGAAACAAATCTATAATTAACCACTACAGCTATCTGAAATTCAGATTTCTATGTGCACTCATGCTCGCAATCAGTATCTAAAGATAGAACAGCGCTTCTTTTGCATAGCAATAGAATACATGCATGGCTCTTAACTACTCTAGGATCTGATTTTAATCGCCAGTAAGACAACAGCTCAGACAGTGTCTGAAACAGATCCCTATCCGTGTCTTAGAGCATTAATAAGTGCATTTAGAGCCTTAATAAGTACATTTAGAGCCTTAATAAGTGCATTTAGAGCCTTAATAAGTACATTTGGAGCCTTAATAAGTACATCTTCCTCCTAAAGGAAATGTAGAATGAGTTTGGGGGCACTATAGTCTCAACAGCATCTCCACAATTTCTAGTCAACACTGGAGATCATTGCATCAGACAACTACATACAAATGTGTATTGCCACAGAGCATAAAACTTTGTTTAAGCCACTTTATGTGAAAAAAAAAAAAAATCTGATTGATGAAATCTGAAATCATGCACCATAAGTCTCTTGTAACTAGGCAAAGGACAACATTAGCTTAAGTAAATGGTGGCTACTGAGCAAGGCTAAGCAATAAAAAAATATTTATTGTTAACGTGATAAATTAGGCCGTTTGTGAGGAAATCGCTGACATCTTTAGCACTTTTTAATGCTTGATTACAAAGATATCCAATTAGTCCTATTTAATGTGAAACGTAGAAGAGGAATTATTATGTATTAAAAAGCTTTTATCAAATGTCACAAAGATGTATCAAATTTTTGATACTTCCTAATGTTTTGTGATATCACATTTATTGCCTACACCTAGCAGATATTTCTACACCTAGCAGAGACTCTTAACTCACGATGGCACGATGTGAAAACAGCAGCTCTGCACAGTTTAAAACAAAGCTCCAGAAAACTGAATGATAACTGTTGTAGTCCAACACAATCCTAAATAACATGAGTAATCTAGTTAACAGTCTTCTTCCACTAATCTTTTCAAAACAATTCTTCTACAGCTACATATAAGAGCCCAACTTAACCCGCCCCCAAGTTGGTTTGTTCAGAAAAAGTGACCAAATTCACCTTGATGTTTTCACTGCTATTTAAATCAAACTGAATTCAACTGTCCACTCCCAAACAGCACAGTACTAACAGGTGAGAAGGGATCCATTTCAGTTACTGCCACAAAGTTTGAATGGCAGACAGTATGTAACATCAAACCAGAGGAGCACGGTTAAAGACATTCAATCTATTCTTAATCTTACCTGACACGGTTGTTGCAGAACTTCGTAAACTGGGGCTGATTAATAAAAATGAGTCGAGCATCTTCCTGGTCAGCTAGGGAGGTCTTCTCTGACGCATCCTCTGTCTTTTCATACCCTGAAACAAAGACACAGAGTAAAAAAGTGTAAGCATCTGCTACCAGAACTTATTAGGTTAATATCTGTGGAACAGTTGTCAGTCTTACTCAAGTCCTCTCTCACAGTTGTGGTAATACTGTGTTACATGTTTGCAGCATACAAAAACACAAATCAACTAAAATGTTCCCTGCTTTTCTCACAACGGGTAATGTGCACAGGTAGCATAATTTTTAACTAGTTAATTATAAATTCAAACAAAAGTATGTGTACAATTTATACTCTACACAAAAAAACTATTCATGTTATACAACTCTATCCATTTGTAGCTTGACATTGGTTGGACATGGCACACTTGTAAGACCTCCAGTGGGATTTTTAGCATGAATGTCAGAGCCATAGCTATAGTGGGCACTGCTCAAAAGGACTGTACTGTCCATAGTGATTGACTATATGAAAGAAGACTAGTTAAAAAAGTTCAACACATATTAATACATTTTCTAACATTATTTATAATATCATTGTCGGTGGTAATCAACCGAACCACTGTTATCAGGATAAACTCTCACGTGTGCATATTTAAGGAGTGCCTGTTGCCCTTTATATTGCTTGCAAAACTAGAATTACCTAGAAAATCTAGTTACAATGACTTTAAATAAAAGCGAAAAATGTTTTTT
The DNA here is from genome assembly GCA_021613375.1 of Megaleporinus macrocephalus. Lineage (NCBI taxonomy): Eukaryota > Metazoa > Chordata > Actinopteri > Characiformes > Anostomidae > Megaleporinus > Megaleporinus macrocephalus. The sequence goes on along the minus strand of CM038713.1, from coordinate 14,125,067 downwards.
TTTTATTTAAATGTACATTTGTTCTGAGAGCAGCAATGCACTACAAATGCAATAGATTTGGTTAAAAATGCTGGAGGAGTATATTTTGGTTTATTTGGTTATCTGAAAACTCAATGTACTCATTGTAACCCACCCAGCCTGTTCATTCAGCTCACTGGCACAGATAATTACATAATAGGCCACATCCTTCATTCCTCTGGAGTTTAAACATGCATGATGTTCATAAAGTCAATTTAATTACTGACCTGCAGCACCTCCCTACAACTACAAACAGAATACATGGGGAAAGTTTCCACTCATCATGACTTAAGCCTTGTCCTGTTCACTTTTTGTTTTCCAGCGCTCACTGTTTAGCGTATGATTCTCCTGATTAACCTGAATTCCAGCAGATGAATGTCCTTTTTTCCACAACTTGTTTAAGTTAGTTTTAAATCAGTGACCTTCCTCATTGTATATATGCATATACCTTCATCAATGTATATATAATCACAATAATAAAGCTAGTAGGGCAGGGTATTGGCAAGAATCTGATGATACAATACATTTCATGATTCAGAGGTTAGGATGTAAAATATTCAGAAAAACTATGATAAACGCAAGCAGATATCACAATATTAAACAAAAATCAAATTTAAGACACCTGTCATAGTATAAAAAGCACACCACTATATGCAGAGATTTGCTAATGCTAATGTTAGTGGTGCACCCTTACCTTATTTGTTTACACTGGAAGGGTTTAATGGTGACACCATCAGTCAGATCTTTAAATGCGATGCAGAATGAAATTTGACCAAAATCTAAATTTTTGATTTTAAACTATTGATTAAAAATCAATACTGTGTTTTTAAGAATCGATACTGTATCACAAAACATAATAAAGCAATAATATACTTTTTTATTTATATATTTATATAAATAGAGGCTGACGTTATCTTAACACAAACTTCCAACATCTTAATCTACAACAGCATACTACACACTATCCAGGCCAATGGACCTTACCTTCAGACATTAAGGTGGTTCAAGCGCCAACACAGGTTAAAGAAAACAATCCAAGATACAGTACTTAATCCAGAACGTGAATTTTGGAAGATCCATTCAGATTTCACTCAAGACAATCTAAAGACACTACCAGCAGCAGCGGCACATAAGGAAGTAGTGAAGATACAAACCGAAGAGAAATATTACAGGAAACAAGTGGAGGCCTCTGCAGGCAACTTTTTGTTACTTTTTGTTTCTTTTTGTCGCTTTCGCTCTCCCTCTCCCTCTCCCTCTCCCTCTCCCTCTCCCTCTCCCCTTCTCTCTCCCTCTCTCTCTCTCTCCCTCTCCCTCTCTCTCTCTCTCACACACACACACTCACACACTCACACACTCACACACACACACACACACACACACACACACACACCTCAGACTAGCCCTAATTGTGGCCCTGTTTAACTGGCTCAAGCTAATAAAGACTAGCATTAATTTTAAACATGACTGAGAGAACAGGCTCATTTGCAGACAAATAGTTTCATTTCCAAGTTGACATTATCCTCTACACACCCTTCAGATATGGAGCATATGGTAAAAGTAAGATAAGAAACATTAAACAACACACTTCTTTTTAAATGTTACAGGGAACATTCGAGCTGATGCTTGCTTTATCATAGTGTTTTCCAAACATAAGCTATACTTATGTATCTGTCAGTATGCTTTAAAGGGGCACTCAAGTACATTATGTCCCATTTAAACAAATACTAAAGAGATTTAAAGTGAGATACTTTACACAGTAAAATAAACATGGTGCACTTAATTGTACCAGTAAGTGAAGCAAAGCTAGGATTAGGCCTGTCACGATTATGAAAGTGGACAATTAATTGCTGTTTAAATTTAATTTTCAATTGCATGTAACTAGCGAACTACAAAAAGTTGCCAAATTAATTGATTAGCTATTCTACTCGCTAGCTTTGATAGCTAATAATATTTGTACAGTCAAAGTGATACAGTACACTAATCGCAGCTACATAGCTAACACAACAAAAGTGAAGACCAATCTTATTTACATCATTTTATTTCTCTGTCAGTGTAACATGTTGCTTTTGTGTGAATATCATAGTGACAGAGCAGAGTTCATCAAATAAGTTAGAGCTCCACAAAAAAAGGGAAAGATCATTTAATTTGGGAGCCAAAACATAGGATATAGAGTTTCATACCTTCTATAACCAATACAAGTATAATACAAGAATGCCAACACCAGTATAATACCAGTACAAGACAACATGTTATCCAGACCTCATCCACAACCCCACATTATTTTATTCCAGATGCAATTCTACTTGGTTGCTGTTTGTTAAGCAGTCACATGTCTACAAAATCACATTACCAGCAGTATCAGAAATCTGAGTCTATGATCCACGCAACATCTGTAAGACAATGTCAGCATTTAACACCAACGCACATGCACTTTTGAACAAGTGTAACAACATTACTGCTTTAAGGTACTGAAACAACACCCCCCTTAAAGGAGAACTGTTGCTTTCACTCTTGACTAGGCCGCTGACAAAACTTCAACTCCGCAGGGCTATTTGTGAGCATGACATTAAGACAATTAAGCTTATCCGCAGTCATTAATTTCAAGTTTTACAAGCAGCAGCCTGCAGAGGGCAACGGGAGAGAAACAACTTTTTCCATGTTAAGTTTCCCTAATTAAATCCAGCACAAACAGTTTCGGCTTTGACACAATCAAGTTAGATCAAAGGAGTGGAGAAAATAATTACAAGCTTTGAAATATCTAAACAGTTTCAATCACATTCTGATGTTGCAATCCTGCAGTCAAACTGTTTGTGTGTGTGTATGTCTGTGTAACTTTCCTTCTCCTATCAGCCGGGGGAGGATACAGCAGACCTAGTCACAGCTTGACCTCATCGCAAGCCAAACAAACAATGCTCCTTCAGTGAAAGGGCTTCTGGTAAAGAAAACAGGTCTATTCATTATATCTTTTAGTTAATAATTGATCAGGGACTGATAAATAATGTAGGGACCTGCTCCCTAATCAGCGACGGATAGGGCAAGTCATTCTCACAGCTGTCGTTGTCAAACATTTAACCTGGTGTGGAATCAGAAGGTGCACAACGTTTAAGGAAACAGGAATGCTGTGTGTTGGCATTCAACGACTCTTCTATTGACCTAAATAAATCCCCTCATACCATGTTTCCTGCAGTCTGCCACTCCCTTAGAGCCATACAGGCCTCCTCCTCCGCCCCCACACACGCACAGCATTAGGTACTGTATTGTGAGCACATGACAGTGAGGGCGGTTGAGCACAGAGGCCATGATGGAAGAGAATTAACCCTAATTTAATTGTCAGGCCTGAAGAGGGGAGAACAGAACATCAGTGACTAAGCCATTTGTTTTCATATGTGACACACAGAACACATGTCTTCCAGCTGAGTCACTCTAGAGTGAATACACTTATTTTTAAAGGTATACATACACATATTTTTCTAATAAACTCCATCAGAAGATCAGAACACAGCTCTGCTGCATCAAAGGACTAATAGAACACTTTTAACATTGCAAAATTAACCAAAATGTGAAGAAAAACAACAGTTTTCATGTAACGCCATAGATCTGAGATTAGTATGCTAACCAGTTAGCTTTGCATTACCACTCTGCACCTTATGAGGCAATAGTGAGTCACTACAGCATCAATTTGAATCGGTCCAACACAATGTAAAAAATGCTATCGAGCAGTGCTACTGCTTTATTCTCTTACTGTGAATCATGTTGAAGGTTCTGCTCCCGGACAGATCAGTTATCAACAGGTAGCCAATGAAAAGATCAGTAAATGCAATGACGGCTGAGGTTTCCAGCGAGCAATCAGTAGAACAACCTTCGCTGCCCACTCTTAGCATTAATCCACGTTTGGCAAACAAAAACAATTGATGTGATGTAAACAGAGACAAAACAAGAGTCAATACGGCCAGTTTTCCATCACTGGGGACAAGAGCGTCCCCAGTGGTGGAAAACTGGCCGTATTGACTCTTGTTTTGTCTCTGCAGGTAAAAGGATGAAGTCAGAAGCAGAAAGCAGAATGTTTCTTCTAGACTGGTAAGAATTGAGGAGGGACTGTGCAACTCTGGTTTGGAGTTTGAATTTGACAGGTTGCGTCATCTTACAAATTGCTCCTTTAAAAGGAATTTCCACAAATTATAACACATTTCAGTTTTTGAGATATAAACAATAGGTTTTTTAGGTCAAAGTTATTTCTTTAGAAAGAGGTTGTGAATTTTACCATAAATTAATATTATTTTTCATAAATTATTGATTAATTATTAAGCCTCCACATGTCTTCTGGATTAGACTATGTAATGCTAACAACTGTTGAACTGTGCTACAAAACACTAAATCAATTATTTTGCCTTGCATACACCTCTATGACATTAATGGTTGACAGTAAGTTTTAGGCCAAAGCTTTGTTTTCATATCATTGCGAATAATTAGAATGATCAGAGAACAGGCAACAAACTGTAACTGAAGTAGCTTCTAGCGATAGCAATGTGCTGACATTGAGTCCCTGCTGTAAACAGACTGTGACAGGGTTGGTACGTTTCTCTAAAACAAAACTTTCACATTCAATCACTCTGAATGACTGTTTAACAATTTAATTATGCATAAAAATGTTTAAATATTAATGGAATACTAATTTAAATATAAGACGTATCAGCTGAAATCAAACCCAGCGCAGCGCAGTTTCCGAAGACAGCAAACAATCCGTCAGAAGCACAAAAATCAAAAAATGTGTATAGTTCAGCGAGAATCTGAGGCACTTTACTTGTTGCAGGCGGCTTGGGCACTGACTGTACTGCATCAGTGTGTGTCCACACACACAAGCTGCAGAGCAGTAAAGAGCTGAAGCTGGTTTGCTGCAGTAACACAGCCCCTTCACCTGCCACAGGAAAAAAAAACAACTATGCCTAATTTAGATCACTGAAAATAACTCGTCAGTTATTACAAACTAAACTGTCTATTTCAGTAAATACACAGTGGTATGATTGCCCATTTAAAATTAACAGGTGTAAGAACCACTCAAAGAACAGTCATTGTACCTACTATGACTGAAGTTCATCTATGCTTAGCACCAATAACAGAATGGCACAGTAAAGCCCAGATTAGGGATGCACCAATCCAACTTTTTCAGTTCCGATACCGAAACGATACATATACTTTGCATATTGGTCAATACTGGATACCGACCCGATACCATTGTTGAATTAATATACCATATACTTTATCATGTGGGAAAGACTTAAGGCATCAGGGTTGACCTAAAGATTAATAAGTTGTTAAAAAATATATATAATTAACACAGCTATAAAATGTACTGAACTGCCATTTATCTTTAGATAAAAAAGAAGCTTAAGAAGAACTTCTTAAAATATTTTAAAATGAATCCAATGTATCAGATGACATTGATTGATTACTCTTTGTGTTAACCACATCAATCTTATTTTTTAAATATGTAGTTTAAACAGTAATTCAAAATAAAATCTAGCAGCGTAAGAACCTGAATATAAACGAATAACGAACGTGCACTTTGGTCAATAGAATTTGCCACTGATCAAGCAGTGACTCAAGTGACTCACATCGCTGATGTGTGATCCACGAAAGTTTTTTTGCTTGGAGTGTCGTACCGAGACGCGTCTAACCAGCGGACAGTTAAGCTTAAAAGTGAGATGGGACGCACGTCTGAGCTCCAGATATCTTTGGTGAGGTTCATTACTTTGCCATCTTTTAGCTGTTGTGATGTGTCCACATGCTTTGTTGTACAGTTCTGGCAGAGCAGTCTCAGAAAAATATTTTCGTGGCGGTAAATTATAACGTGGTTCCATGCGTTCAAGCCGGAGATGGTATCCTTCATCTTCCATCTCCGTCCACCAAAGTTAAATGTTTTGTCGTTTTTTCTCCTGCTTCTTTTTGTTTGTTCGACCGTAACGTTAGGAACACTGTGTGCTCTTTAGCGCTGTACTTTTGGAGGTGCTATTGCATGTTGTCATCTAAGTTGTTGGCACAGCTAGTGTGAATCACCTGACTGCAGCCAACTCTTTGGCTGGCTCTATGTTATTGTTCCTGTTTGCATTCTACGCCATACGTCAGCAGCATGTGGGCTTAGCACACGTCGTAAACTAATTAAAGTGAACGTAGGGGCTCCATGGATCGGCCTAATTATCCGATACCCAATACATCTCATTTTGGTCATATCGGGACCGATATCCGACCGTATTATCGGATCAGTGCATCCCTAGCCCAGATGTTATTATATCTGGAAAGGCATGTCCAATATCCTGGCTTCCATAACAAACGCTTCAGAAAGTTTAGGTGACAATAAGTAAGTTATACGTTGTGTTCTAAATCAGGACATAAATCATTAACACTGATCTAAAAGCCTTTACTCGAAGCCTCGGCGAGCCTCCAAACCTGAAACGGCATCGACTGATTGGGAGATCATTTGTGCATGGCGCCACGTCAACGGCTCCAGAGACACTGAACGAAGCAGCAGGACTATTTCCTTTATGCAGCAATGATTGTCTTTACAAACAGCAGATTGCCATTAACAAACTCTGCAATTAACAAACTTGCAATTGAATTACTCAATAAAACCTATGTGACATTAAAGTGCATTAAACCTATTGGTGAAAAGTGGGACAGGACATAAAGTATACATAACACAGGCCTACTGTCATACATGGAAATAATAGCATGATTATATAAGCATTACATCACTGCATCTGATCCCTCCTAGCAGTGTGATTTTTCAAATGCATACAAAATAAATATTACACTGTAAATTAAGAAATATAACTTAATAGATTTAATAGGATTTGGCTCTATATCACAACATGAAACAAGAAACCTGTGGGCAGATCAACATGAATGAAAATTGTACTGACTGAATTGAATCAGTCAAATTCACATCAACCCTGCCACTCTACACAACACTCCAGCCTAGCTCGCTCTGCCATCTATCAGGATGTCCCTACGAGCAGAAAATGAAAACAGAGTGTGGGGGGGGGGGGAGACAGACATGAATCATTAATCTAAGAGCGGTGATTCAGAATGTGCATAGTGACATGTGCAGAGGGCCAGAGCCTGGGGGGAGAGACAGCCATCAGGCCTGAGAGCCTCCATTTAATTACACTTAAGGGATTATCAACTTAAGTTAAGAAAAAAAAAAAAACACACACACACACAAAACACATATGCAGTTAGTAATGTGAGGGCTCTGCTTTAAAACAGGAGGGATTTCCCTCTTAGGAGCAAAAGTAGGAGCCCTCAGAGTGGGTGGTGAGAAACACACACACACAAACACACGAAAAGAAAATACAGAATTACACTAGCAGATAATTTGGGTCCATATCATGATGAGCGTAGTAGATGGTTTGTCCACAGTTCTCTTTGTGTGTCTATTTTATGTTGTATTTTTAATGTATCATTATAGTATTTTTTATTCCATCCATCCATCCATCTATTATCTTCCGCCTTCTGCTTTATCCCACTAGTCAGGGTCATGGGGGGGCTGGAGTCAATCCCAGCATCATCGGGCGAAGGCGGGGTACACCATGGACTGTACATCCCATGGCCAACATTTACTCACGCACACTCACACCTATGGGCAATTTAGAATGACCAATCAACTTAACATGCATGTCTTTGTACGTGTCGGAGAATATTTTTTATTCCATTAAATCCATTTTTATCCATAATTTTGCAGTTCTGGAAAATTTAAGCTTGGGCAGCATTTTGATTAAAACAGTACAGTTAAGATGTTTTAGTATTCACAAACTCTTGAGTTGGACTGAAAGAGTGTGTGACTATTAGAGCTTTCCTGCTCCACTCCTGCCTAGCATACATGGCTGCAATAGTAAGCGCTGCTTCCTGTGGCATTATGTGGGATGAGAGGAAGTACCATTCTAAAACAGGAAAGAAATTTGGCATGTGTTGTGGTTGAGCACAAAAAAAGAAACAACAAAACGCAGTGTCACAAGAGGCCACAAGAGGAGGCCAGGCAGGAAATGCCCCAGTTGCTCTGTTAGCCAATACCCCCTCCCCTCCGCCTTGGCTAAATCCAGTATTGGGGAAATGGAGTGGAAGTTTGACACAGATCCACCCCTTAACGCCAACCATCAGCCCCAACAAGCTCACACGCCAGCCCTTCCCCCACCTTACTCCATCTCTGTTTCCACGCCTTCTGACTCAAGTTGTGCAAAATCCGCAAATGCTCTTGTGTAATCAGTGAACCGTTTGTATGCTCATCAACAATTACTCAAAGCTTGTCGTCTCAAATTCCCCTTTCACTCTTTATTTCTCACTTTCATTTTCTCTTTTTTCACACTCTCACTCTCTCCCTCACTGTCTCACTCCCGATACTAAATATAGCTCTACCCCCAGCAGTGTTATGATCATCATCTTGCAGCAGGCCACAGTGCATTCCATGCTCAGACCATCCTAGCCCACTTGCGCAACGGCCCATCCAGATAAGGGGGGGAAGGAGGGGTGGAATGAGAGGCTTCCAGGATTCCCTATGGTTCAGGGCTCAGGGGTAAAAAGAGTAAAAAAAAAAAAGTACCCCACCTAGAGCCAGACTCCTTCTGATAAACTCCATCTGCTATCATACTAGCAATCTTAAACAATTGCTTAGTCAGCAAGTGATACTAGGGTAAACCCAAGTAAACAAACGGTAGGAATATTAAAGGAGTGAAGTGACTTATCCTTGCATGCATTCTTTCGTAGCTACTGTATCATTATCAGTTTTCAGACCGCAGGAAAGTCTGCAGGATTTGTTTTTCAAAATCAGATACTATATATAGCAAGTGATCAGATCAGATTTGTATGTCCAGACATCACCTAACCTATCTGCTATGGTAACAACGTAGGCGGCAGCAACCGTTTCAAAGATAGAGGTGCATTATCTCTCCCTCCAAACAATCGCACATTGTTCTTTTCCAACGTGCTTAGGAGTAGAAGATCTCTGGCATAAGCATGCATCTTTGGCGCTCCTCTTGAACAAGTCACTCTGGATTTGACATTATTGTAAGTTACACAGGAGACACTATGAAAACTGACTTGAGTGGCCAGAACATCCACACTATGATGCATCAGCAAAAGTCCTATTTGATCCACATTTCAAATGTGGTTTGGAACAGATTTGCAGAATTAATGTAATCTTTTGCTGCAGGATATCAAAAAATCTATCTGGATTTGGGCTGGCAGTCTGAATAAGGCCAACCTTTGTAAAGTTGCAAAAATCCCATTAACCTAATGAGAATCGGGTCGCTACATATGTACAAATTTCAGCTAGAAAATGCTCAACTATCAAACTGAATTATGTTGTTAAAAGGTAACTAACTAGGTAGGCTGGAAAATAAGAGCGACAACAAAAAATTGCCACCATGCTGACACAAGCCTTTACACAAAAAAACATGAAGTCTATCCTAATATTCGAATCCATCACAAATGTACAGGTCAGGTACTTGAGTATTTCAACATAATTGTTGATCTTTTGCCAACATTGTGTAAAGCTGAGTTTTTGGAGAACCTTCAGGTTAATGAAACACTTGGTCTTCTAGACCTGGATTTAAGCCTAGCCGTAGACTACATAGCATATTAATGGAGATTTTCCATTGAATAGAACATGCATTCCAGCATTAGACTTGTCCAGGAAACAACCCATGAACTGATAATGAACAACAGAGCCTACACCAAAAACCTACGATTATAATTTTGATCTAAAAATTATATTTTATGATATAATTTTCTAGCTTATGTTTAACTGTGCATGCAGTCCAGAAGCTTTATATAACCATGTGCTGTAATTATAGGGTGTAAATTAGGTCGAATCAATGAAGGAGAAAAATTTTCTGGCATTGTCACCTTCTGGCCATCTGTATGTACAGTAAGCAGCAGGCTGGGTGCTAACACAGGGCACTAGCAGCAGATCTGCAGTAATTGGAAGGGTCTGGGTTGGGGTGTGCTGAGTTCAGACCTCACCTCAACCTGAGCAGAGACAGCTGGCTAGCTGGATCAGCCAGCAGGCCCTGGAGGTCACGACAAGAAAAACAGTGCCCTTCTCTCCTTTACGCTTTTAGTAAGAGTGGACTAAAAAGATGCAGCACAAAATTTGGTATTTTGCATAACGGGCAATGGGTGAGATGAAGTCCATAGTAGATGGCATAGACTGTTTTAGTTAGTTTTTTTCTGTGCTACTTTGAACATTTTTGAAATTGTAAAATTGTTAAGATGAGAACACAAATAACTACTTTAGTATTGTTTCAGCATTTTTAACACATCCAATCCTCTACAAATGAGGCAAAGTCAGGTGCATGAGCAGCTTTTCTAATTCCAGCCTCCTTGCCACATTGGGGAGCAGAACTTCCATAATTAACGGCTGCACAGGGAGTGCAGTGGAAGGGGACAAGATCTCTGTGAGAGGAGACTGTGACTGATTATGTGTCTTTGTACTACACACCCTACGGAGAGCTAACTGGAGGACTGAGACAGCCAGATGAAGGGGAGGGCTATGACGTCACATAGAGGACTCCAGAACCTTCACAAAGCTTGTATATAATGTAGTTATACCAAAATTAATTCTGAAGTCCATACAATGTGTTGGTGTGGGTACCAAAATGATCATAATTAATTTTAATATTCCAACTTCTTCCCTGGAATATAATTTAAAAAGCTGTTTTTGATATTATATCTGCAAGACTGGTTTTGTAAAAAGGACTGAAAATGTAGAAAAAAATACAAATACAATATTCACAATATAATATTGTGAACGATATTATACCCCATCATGCCATGTCACCCATCCCTAATTATCACATCAGGGTACTACTTTTTTACTGTTTTTATTAAAAGGAAAAAAAAAATCACACTTTTCTCATTTCCCATTATATATCTACTACAGACAGATTTTATCTGTCTAGTATGATTCATTTTACTTCAGTCCCGGATATATGGAGATATGTGGAGTGCATTATTTAGTATCGTGACATTCTGGATCATTGACTTCTGTTACAATCTGATGAAAATTCAATCTGATGAAAATCTCAGTTAGGGGTGTGCCATATCATATCGTATGCAATAATAAAATTTTATTTTCAATTTATTGCAGTATTGTATTCTTGAAATATATTTTTTAATGCAATGTTTTGTCATATTGCTTGGGGCAAGACCACCAGCATACCAACAGCTTTTTGTAGCCTTTTTGTAGAGTCTTGAATGCTGGTTGTGTTATGAAATGGCTTGTATTAAACCTTATTAAAAAAGCAAACCGCTTTAGACTACACAGGCAAAACCAGCTATTTAAAAAAGGCTGTTACTGCAGAGTAGTATGACATCACTAAGCAAAGAAACATGATTTGTCACACTGCCTAAAAGCTTAGGTAAAGTTTTGAGAAGATGCTAGACAGCACAATGGTTTTGATTTCATTTATGCATCATGAGAAGTAGTGCAGTGCATTCAAATAGTCAAGTTAAGTGCCAAACACCTGCCCAATGCCACGCTTACTCTGATATGGAGGTGTGCAGGTCAATAGAAGGCATAATACATTAGTTTACTGCCTGGAATTAATGTCCTCTAAGGGCAGAATAATTGACAGGCAGAGACAATCTAAGCCTCTTCTCCATAATAAACATGATTTAATAGGAACAATATCCAGCCGCTTGTCATTTAAACCTTTGCTTGAACTCAGAGGAGACTTTTCCATCTATCAAAACAGGCTGTGCCTAAACTCCCTTAAAGGGGCTTTGAGTGGATTCCACTCTGTGCATATCCATTTCACTCGGCTGCATATGTCTCTGGAGGCCAGCCTTAGATAAAGGGCTCAGGGGTTGACACACTTTTCCCAGCATGAGCTGCTCTTAACACCCCAACCCACCCCCCACCCCCATGCCCTGCCACCATGGGCTCACTGTCTCGATCAACGCTAATTTCTTTAGCCAAAGGCTAGTCGCACCTTAGCTTGCCACATGCTAGAGATACACAGTCTTAAGGGTGCAACGATTCTCCAAATTCACAGTTTGGTTCAGCACAGAACCTTACATGCTGACGACTACATGGAAATCGACAGCCACGAGAGAAGATGTAACTGTGCCACGAAACCCATCTCCTGGGTCCCGCATCTGATCCCAGTGGCCTTGAACATAAGGTTCGAGGGCCTCTTGCAACTCTCATTGGTGTCCAAGGGACAGACAAATAGCACATATGGATTACATCATTTAGTGTGAAATTAAAAAAATATTTTGTTACATTGGTAATGCAGTGCAATCTATTGTGAATGTCCCTTACAGTCAGGGAGCCCTGAAACGTCCTGGAGGGTAGAAGAGGAAATGACAGGAAATGCATTATAAAGAGGGACAAATAAAGAAAAACAGTGCAAAGAAACAAACACGGCAAAGAAATGCTGAGAGTGGAGGCGCAAGAAATGGATAAAGACAAAAGGGGAATAGCAGGAGAGAGAGAGAGAGAGAGAGAGAGAGGGAGAAATTGAGATATGGAAAGACAGAGAGTCTCACTGGAGGGGAAGCCTCTGGAGGCGGGCTCAAAGGTGGCGCTCTGTAGCCAAGCTGGATGTGGGCCAGATGTCAGGATTATTGCTTGTGTCAGCCAACAGACAGAACAATAGCACACAGGGCACAGCGTCCAGAGGGGTGCCCAGTGGAAGTGGAGAGGCCCATCCTGGTCCTGGCACACTCGCACACTCATGTTGAGATATGGCACCCGCTAACATTTATGGGATTTCTGTTCATTAGGTTTATTCTCTAAATACCCTGCTTACTTGTACCAATGACAAAGGCAAGGGCAGCCAAAACTGAATGCATGTGGGAATTTAATGAATTATTTCAGCTGGAGAGGGTGCACTCTTCCGTCCTATGTGACCCAGTGTGAATTAAAGTGCATATAGGCTGCTAAAAGCTCCCACTCGCCGAAAAGCCAGCTGACAGAGGTCTACCAACTGGTTAAAGAAATCAGTTAAGTTAACCTTTACTTGCAAAGCAAGATTCAGCCCTAGGACATTGCTTAGGCCCTGGGGTGAAACAGCTGGTTACCATCCAGAAGAACAGAAAAATCCAGTATGTCTACAAGACAGAAAAGACACTTGTAGTAACACAAAAACTGTGGGGGAAAAGAAAAAGCAAGCAACAGCTACCAACTTCGGCATCAATTTAAAAAATGGCCTACAAATACAATCCTAATGGTCATACTGTAAAATAAACATAGGTCTACACACCTAATCTGTAAGAACCAACAGGAACACTGTCATTTATAAGGATGCCATTTATACAGTTTAATTTGGCCCGCATGCTGCATTTTGAGCATGTCTGATTTACACAAAACCCATAAAGAGTAATGGTCTTAATGGCTTCAAGTTATTTTTGTCTGTAGATGTAACACCGCCCCCTCACCATTTATGACTAGCTTGTGTTTGTCTTTGGGGTAAGGTGGGGGTGGAGTTAAAAGATTACAGCTTGGCGGGTGTTGACGGCAGGAAGATTAAGTGGTTGACGTGGCAGAATGACAGGAACAATAGAGCTCTCACTAAAACACTACCATACATGAACTGGCCTGACAACCTGATCGCTCAGTGAGTAAAAAAAAAAAAACTAATCGCCACAGGTCTGCCAAGTTAAAAGGGATAGAGGGGGTTGAAGCAAACAAATAACTGTCATGCATGAATTTACCTTTAAATATGATACACATTTTACAACCATTTACAGGAAACAGTATGACAGAGAATCACTGTTCAAACTTTGGAACCAAAGGCTTCAGGGGTCTTCAAGAGTCAGATGCAGTAAAAGAGCTTAAGCCTGGTTGTAGACCAAGTCGGACATAACTTTAAGACAACCCACTGGTAAACTGCATGCGCAGCAGGAAATAAAGTACAATTTTAGATTGTTTTACCAATTTGAGGGCGAATTAATGATTTTAACAATCTGATGTTTTATAAATACATTTTTCTTGCATTAGTATGGCACCCTCTAAAATATGGCATCTGTTGACAAGTACCTGAAACAGCAAACCATAAATATATCAAGTGTTGTATGTTTCCAGGTATTATTCTGCCAGCTCTATAATACAATACAGTGATTGTCAGTTCTTGCTTGTTTTAGGGGCTTTTGGCCTACTTCAGTTTCAAAGTTACTGTTTACTCCCAATCCAATGCCACCCATGTCACTTTCTAACGACTTACTAATGACTAAGTGCACTCCTCACAGAGTGGTGTACTGCCAAGTATCTCTCCCTCAATGTCAGCAAAAAGCTAATTGTTGACTTGAGGAGGGGCAGCAAAGTGCACACACCTTTCAGCGTTATGGGGACGATAGTGGAACGGGTGAGCAGCTTGAACAGAGGGTGGTGAAAACTTCCAAGCACATCATGGCAGCTGCCCTCCCACCCATACAGTAAATAGACACACACACACACACGTCTGAGGACAGCCTTCAACATCTCCTCCGACCCCACACATCCCAGTCACTGTTCCAACCTCTGAAGTACCAGAACATCCGAGCCAACAGTTTTAACTCAAGAGCTGTCAAACTGGTCAGACCGGCAGAAGTCTCACCAGTCTCATGTTTCTATTTTTTATACTGTCTTTTGTATCTGCACTATTGCTTATCTATCTCTTTTCAACTTTTTTTTTTTTGCTTTAACATCTACTGCACTGGAGCAATAGCCTGACAGTGTTTCATTACACTGTATTTTTTCATCATACTCTATTCTGAGAGAGAAAGAAAAGAAGAGAAAAAGACAGAAAGACAAAGTCAAAGCAACCGGGAGACAGACAAAGAAGCACAAAGAATGAGGTAATACACATGAAAAGGTTGAGAGGGACAGAAAGAGAGGAGGAAATAAAAGAAGACAAACACTGAAAGCTCTGGGACAACAGAGAAAGTTAAGGACGGTAAGAAACAGTGGGTATAAAGAAAGCACTCCAAGATTTGTTATGACCCAGTCCCCCCCCTAAACAGAGTATTGAAAACAATGCTCTCCATCACACAAATTTCAGCAGGTTTTCAGATGCCTGGAAAACAAGGTTGCCATATCACAAATATGTCTGCAACAGCTGCATTTGATGGCCCTTCCAATGCAAGCCCACAATACCCACCATTACTGTTATCTGATAACTGTGCTGAACTGCAGGCTGGTAATACAATACCTCTTTAAATGTCACGCAAGCCCACCCCAGCAGTGTGAGATTGAAGGTGTAATCAGGAGACCTGGGGTAAAAGCTCAGGGGCTCGGCACACACACAGATGCACTGAGCCAAAGCAGATGAGAACGGAGAGAGAGGACTCGAGAGTGTGTTGACAGTGCAGTGCAAAAAGAGGTACGCAGTCCCCATAGAGCCACTGGCTGATCAGTCTTTCAATTAAAGCAGGAGGTTAAAACACAGCTGCAGGGCTTAAGCTATCAATCTCTAAATGCACAGCTCAGGGGAAATGAACACAGGAAAAAATTACACCATAAATGCACAACAGAAAAGCAGTAAAGACAGAAAACATTATTTCAATTTGGATTTTGTTGTAGCAAAATCTGCAGATGCTCCAATTGTTTGGTATTTTGTAAAATCAACAGACAACATGATCATAACATTGCTCATTTTCCCTTTAGCTGAATTTTGCACTTTGTAAGTTTAAAAGAATACACCAATATAAAACAAGCAGGCACATCAAAATGTTATAACATCGATGCTAAATTATTACACAGTTTGGCTAGTATAAAAATTAATTGCTTATTTATTGATTTATAAGACTATGGATGATTCAGCCACTGATTGATCATTATTAAGAGTGTAGGATTTAGTGGCCAGGGGCAAGATGTAGCAGCAAGGTTGCAAAATGCATCCAACAGCCTACCCTATCACCACCCTTCCCTTCCCAAGCCTGTGGTACAACCTACGATGGCCATCAGGTTTTTGCTTTGTTGAGAACAAGAAATTACTCTGCTTGGCTTATACATGTACTAAATAATAATATGTATGATCTTCCATCATGTCTCCCAATTCATGAAATAGCTCCACTTAATTTAAGCTGTTGCTTTTTAGAGCCATTGTTTGGTTTGTGCGTTCTGGCTGACCCAACAAGCCGGTCTCCGTTGAAAGAGTACCTGCTCCCTGTGTAGATATGAGGGGCTCATTATAAGCTAATGAAATCACAATTTGTAGCTGCAGCTGATTATCCACTAATGAAAACATGTTTTTGTATCCTTGTATATCTTACATATTGCACCTTTAAGTAGTTTTAGTGGTAAGTGGCAAAATTATCACCATCCACTAGCTAAGAAAATATCTAGCTCTTCTAAGTCATGGATCCAGTCATAAACAATGAGAAGCATTGGAGATGAAGGTTACTGGGGAGGTCTTGTGAGATAAACTAATTATGAACATACATTTCTGAACAGTGAATATTTCTAATATCAATCCATTGTTTTGTTATGGTTTCCTCTATGGCTGCCATAAACATTTGAAGAAAAAAAAAATCAGAAAACACTATAGACCCATATACAACCTTTTGAATGTGGCTGCTTCTGACAAGAGAGTGTGTGGTGTGCTTGGTCCTGTCTTAAACAGTTCTGCCAAGTCTGTGTCCGTTTCACATATGTATTAAGAGTCTTCAGTATCTTGCCATTGGCTCACTGTTTCTTAAACACGTTTCCACATGCATCATTCATTTATATAATGTATTAATATTTCAGCAAGCACATGCCTACTCTGTATTCATGAGATCCTTTAAGAATATGCTGCCTTCGACAGGGCCAGTGGTGGTTGAAGGAATGAACAGCTACAAAAGCTCAGCCTACACCAAGAAAAGCCTGCTGGTGCTGCGTAATTCACATCTTTGCTACATATCATAGGCTGCTCTGAAACATCCTGGGATGCTGAAGCACTCTGCTACAGGAGGAGGGGGGGAAGTGGGTGTAGATGTGGATGGGCTGGCAGATGAAAGCATAAAGAGGGATTAAGAAAGTGATCAGTAGTGAGAAGAGAGAGAGAGATAGAGAGAGAGAAAGAAAGGGGGCAGTCAAATAGAGCTGGGTCTTTCATGTTTGCTGAATGATGGAGCTGATCACATGCAGCACGTGTCCAATCCGTTCATAAAAGAGCCAAGGAAAACCAGTGCACACACACATTCACAAAATAATCTCTCATTCAGTCTTTCCCTGGATTCAGACCTTTTAATCTCAAATCTCCGATAAATAGGCACACCAACTGTCAGACGAAATATCAATGGAAAGAAAAGCGATGCAAAACATTGAAAATATACACAGTGACTCCACTGACTGTTAGTTTCTCAACATTACCAGACCATTTTGAAACAAGGTGTTGGAACATAACTCATTACAACACACTACTACAGGAGTTATATACTGACTGTGGCATTCAAGCTGCACTATGTAAGATTTAGGTATTTAGAGACCTCTCTGGTAGAAATGTGTATTTGCACACAATGTACAGAAAAGCATTTTTTTGCTTCAGAACTCTTCCCTAAGCAAATGAAGTATTTGTAGTATTCAAAACTCAGTCAAAACTTGGTGAAAGACCAAATATACCAATATACCAAAGACCAGTATAATTTTGTATTTGAGACCTAAACATCAAGCCATGTGTTCATACACTGTTAATACATAAACTCAATTAAAGTCTGATCTGACTTTTAAATGATTATTTCAGGATTAGTAGGTGCCTTTTAGTACCAAACATACACCACATTACAGTGTATTATTTACTCAGCAATGCTACTTTTAGCACATTTTTTTTAATCAAAAACTTACATAGTGCAGCTTTAAACATCTCTTTTTCAGATGCACCGATGTGGAGTTAATGTCATTATCCCGAAGTTTTTACATACCTATCTGTGGATGTTTATGCAAGTGCCAATGCATAGATATTTCTAAAAATGTAGAAATGTGGGCCATGTGTACTGAATTAGCATTACAGAGAAATGTTGTTTCCTTTAGGATTACAAATGTAGGAAAACAAATAAAATCTAAATTTTAGCACAGCAGCCCAGCCTCACCTAAACATTCTGCTCTTCCAGAACACAACAAACATCAGCCAAACCTAATTTTCTGCCTGATACCCATAACGTTCTCTATGCAATTATGTGCCACCATGAATGTGATTTTGTTATCATTGCGCATTTCTAGTCTGTTGTTCTGTATTTATCTCAACAAAGACAATACAAAAACACAAAAAGACCTGGTTAGACTAATTAATGAACAAAATAATGTAATTAAGTCCTCAGACCTGCAACATCACCTTTTCTTGTAAGTCCATTAAAAGAACACAAGCCTGGCCACAGGCACTGAGCAAATGTCAGTACTTCTACCTAATCAGGAAACAACTGTTTGTCTAAGATTAGTATCTGTGTCAGAGAGCTACAAATTAATGAAGTAATTTTGGGTGCAGCTAGCACAACAGCTCACAGCTAAGGACAGTAGTCAGTACACAAAAACAATTTCATGGAGCACACAAATGCATCAACAACAACATGCATCAATAACAAAAATGGCTAAACTTAATCTTACTGTAAATAGAATTAAACCAAGTTTTAAAGTTCTGTTTGCTTTTAACCAGAGTACCAAATTCATTTCACTCCGAAGTCTCGCAATTGTTCTTCCCATTTATTCTTGGATAGTAAAAGATAAACCAGTCATATGTGGTTCATCTCTTCAAACAAAAAAAGAAAAAACAGGCTTTCAAAGCCAAACAAAAGTTCTGCTGTGAACAAACATATGGAAGTCTCCACAAAACCAGGCACACCTTGCAATCTGTCTCTCTCTGAAATCACCACTCTCGTAGGAAAGACACTGATGTCCAAGATTTGAAAAACAGTACTAGGTCAAATCTAATTACTAAATGGCCAGAGAGTAACCAATCTAGACATCCTTTTATACAAAAAAATCCCTCAGGTAAAATTGATTCAGCTCCATAACATGCAAGTAAAAAAAAAAAAAAAGTCAAACCAAGAAAGCCAAATCTACAGAAGCAAAACCACTCCAAAATAAATACTATAAAGAGGGACAACAAGCTTTCACATTCAGGCAACTAGTATGTGTACTTCTAACAAGAAAAACCCTCAATTTCTCAGATCAGTTACAACTAAAAACACAAACACAGAGAGAAATTAACAAAAACACATCTAATACTAATGCATAACACACACTAACACGCAGTAATATTACTGCAGCTGCCCTGCAGTTACTCTGCAGCTGAGCATGTGACACACTCAGGTGAGGTGAGGAGACAGAGAGAGAGAGAAAAAAGAGAGAGAGAGCGAGAGAGAGAGAGAGAGAGACAGAGAGAACTGGGCCAATCTTTACCTGGACAGATCTGCAGTAACACCATCCCATCACTATTGATATTATAAATCACATAATAATAATCAACCAATCAAACAGCCCTAACTCTAATCTCAGCCTAAGTGAGCTTATATCTTGTGCACAATTATCAGGATTATGTATGTTGTATTCTGATTGGCTACTAACAAAGCTTTGTGAATGTATTTCCATATAAACAACTGCAGGTAGGTACCTACACACTGTGACTGAGCCTTTCAGACAGAGATAGTCACTGGATTGGAAAAAAAAGTGTGATGTTTATGGCTTTAGATCTTTACATGTTATTCAAGAATTTTCCATGTGACAATCAAACTGTTGAGTGGTTGAGGGACTTGTGAGACTAGTCTGGCTTTTGAGACTATTGTCACAACACAAAGTGTGTTGTGACAATACAACATATGATATTTTGTGTGGCAGTATCATACTAACACATGGACAACATTTTATTATATAAGTAAAGCAGAAAGAACTGCATTAAATTGGTAGCAGATTAATTTGTATGTTTCAAGTTAAAAGAAAAAGGTAATAAATCACAATATACTGCAATATAGATTTTTCACCACACTCAGCACGTTTAAAATTACAATGATATCGCATCATGGGGCCCTCAGACAAGATATCCCTGTGGTTTGGTGGTTTATCACCAACATCCTTAAAATTGCAGAGATGACGATAATGACTTCAACCCTCGCGTGATGAAGAATCTCTATTATGGTTATAGCTCTACTGCCACAAATATGCATACACTCCCTCTGTAACATGCTTTAAATTCACAGATAACACAAACAAAACAAGCTACCTAGCAAAACAGGCTTCAAACAGTGTTGACAAGTGCACTCCACCTTCACAAGCCTTTGGATTAGTTTAGAAATTGCTCGCTCAGTTTGTTCTATACCTAATAATGGTTACACCCATATTTAGTTAAAAATGTCTTGCTTTACAGCCTGGAACAAAGGCCTAAAGCATTTACCTGACCTTTTTATCAGTACAGACATTTTGTTTGCAAGGTTAAAGAGAGTTTTACACTTCAGCAAATACTGCAAATGATGCAACTGTACTTAGGAGAACCATTGCAATGCATTGCATCAACTACAGGGATATGTGGTCTTGCATGCTAAGGGAGCAAAGTGGTTTGTTGGCATAGGGATGCGAGAGAACACTTCTCAATACAATGCTTTAATTGCAGAGCCAGTCATGTCAATCATAAAGATTAACTATGCGGCCTTATGTAATGCATCTGAAAGGGTCAGACGGAGAAAGATTTGTGAATCTGATATGAACATTCAGTAGAACTACCATGAAACCGAACTGAAGACGACAACAAAGACCACTGCCGCAACAAAGCTCATACCAAAGCTATACAACCGTTTTGCACTCAAGTATTTGTACTCTAAAACAATAACAGCAATTTAGACACAAGCAATATGAATCATTATTACATTTCATGAATGGAGTTAATGCTGACAAACATAGCTACAACATTAACTGAGTCTTTTTTTATACCACCTTCTAAAAAATGACTGCGTCTACATCGATTTTGGCTGCCACCTTGGTGCAACTGTTCTTCTGCACACCACTGCAGTTCTCTTATTTGATGTTAAATGGCCACTTCTTATATTGTCCATACTGCATAGTACATCGTCGGCTGTAATTCCATAATTCCACTTTGTATGTACATATATTTTAACTACATAACTCCAGGTTGTATATTGTTACTGTATTATCCTACATTGTAAACTGCATAATTTGATTGTGCCAATATATCTACGATCCATCTACGTCAGAGAGGGTGCAGATACACTGTCCATATACAGGGTGTCTGCATAATGTAATTGTATAACCCCCCCGGTATACTGTGTATTTTTTATTATCTATATTGTAATTGTACAAATCTATATGTTTGTATAATTTCATTGTGCCAGCACCAATACATGTTATATCTGGCATAAATGGCAAACTGTGTGCATACACATCTATGAGTGTGCCTGTGTGAGAAAGAGAGATCAGGACGAAACGCTAGTTTATCAGTGGTGGGGAGGCTGAGAGTACTCCGGTAGGGGAGGCAGGCAGCACTCTAGGATCTGGCCTGGGGATTTAACGCCACTCAGCTTTTGTGCTGCAATCGCATCTGCTAGACACAGCGCTAACAGCCACATCTGCCAGCAGGGACCAACCTGTTGGGCTACACACACACACACACACACACACACACACACAAACACACAAACACACAAACACACAAACACACACAAACACACAAACACACACACACACACACACACACACACACACACACACAGTCTATTCCCACATTAAAGTAGGGGTTGAAGAGGACTGAACATTCCTTCCCTCCTACAGTGACCATCTCTGAATAAGGGCTCCATTGAAAAGAGATTAATTTAATCCGTAATGTAATAATGAAAGAAATGTTTGGCATTTTAGCTGTGGCTGCTTGAATCTGTAGCGCCGTGAGATTGATCGTGACAAAATTGAGCTACCTTTACATTACAATCAATCATAAGACTAAATGAAATTCTGTCAACATTCTTTAAAGTAAAGTGACTGACACTCTGAAAGCGTTTGTGGGCGGAACAAATATAGGATAGGCCATATGGGCTGTGGTCTGATACAGTTATTTGCTAAGGTAAAGTTACTGTACACTGGAGGACAAAGGCAACCAGCAGTGAGCATAGCCTCGTCTCTCTGGCTTCAGGCCGGATCAGCATGTCAGAGAGGACAACCACAGCGACCACAGCCCACTAGTCTTTTTTTGTATCTGATGAGCCTTCTTTTACTTCTGTCTGTTTTCTATTGCTGAGAAGACACACTGTCTTACAAGGCTCATCAGCTCTAAGGCAGTGACAAATAATCTGTTCAGTTGCAAACATTCACAGATATTATATCGCCTGCTGCTTTTTTCAGCGGAGAAATGATGAACAGGGAAAGCAGACAGTCACGACTGCAGTTCAGATTCATGCCGAGCTGGACCATAAAACACCAGCTCTTGATGCTATTTTGTAAAAGCGCTTGGGCGGCTCATAAAACCCAATCTCCCTGCGGTCCTTGCCAGCCCGGCCTTCCTGTCATCATCGCCTTCGGTGTGGGCAACTCTTCGGATCCCAATCTCTGATCTCCTCCACCTGCGCCCACACCAACTCCTCTCACTCACACACATACGCACCCACACCCAGTCAAACTGATAAGGCTGTGTTGGCAAGTCTCCCGGTTTGCCATGCTGAAATTCTGCACTCATGCTTCCAAAGCAGAGGCACGTGCAGCGATGGACATTCATTTAATTTCTCTAGCAGCACAACTTGGGCCAGTAATCTACTTATTGCATTAACCCATACAGGAATGGGAACGGGCCATTAAACCCACTTCCTTTCCTGTATTACTTCAGTATAACCACAGCACTGTTAAAAACGACTGAGAAATGGAAGAATCGATATAAAAAGGGAACACTGATAATAAATCATGAGTCATATAGAAGAAATAACATCACAATACTCTATTAAACAAACTTTTTTACAATATTTAGTTCTTCTGAAGTTTGTAACAAGTCAAAGCAAAATGTAAGAGCTAAACAGAACTGTTGCTTAAAAAATTTACAATGTGTTTATTCATTCAGTGTTTGCAAAGCAATAAACTAAATAATAAACTAATAAGACCAAATGAGTTGATCTTTCTTTTGATACATGAATGTAGTTGTTTAGTGTTTTGAAATACAGAGGACATCCACAACATACTTTAAAGAGGCACATCCTGACAAACTGATCATTATGCTGACTATTCCCAAAAAATGCTGATCTTTGTACATCACTGCAGCACTGACCCCAACGTTGAACACAGATCCCTGTACATTGTAGAGTAGTGGGTAACAGAAAACAAGGAAGAGCAAAGCAGTGTGTGTGTTTAGGGCCCGATGGGCTGAGCTGGTCTGGATTAGGTGGAACGCTTGCCAGGGTCCTGCCCTCTTCCAAGCAGAGTCAGCCTGATGCACCACAGTGACTAAACAACACGCAGCCGGCCAATGCATCAAGAAACTCCACAAAACAGCTCAAGCAGCACTAAAGAATACAGTTAAACATCTTTCTCAGGACACAGTAGGTCACAGGCCTGATCAGACACTTAGGGCTTTATCGATCGCAACATGCTTAGAAATGCTTGCACAGACAAATTGGATACTTTTCCAACAAGGTAAGGGAGGGAGCGAAGGATAGGGCCAGCTCCAGAGCCAACAGGAAAATGGAGAGCCTACTCTTTGAGGTGGGAAAGCTGAAAAATTGGGATAATGGAGAACGTTGCTGCATTATTGATGATTTTAATCGCACAAGAACAGCAGCAGTCAACATTCTCCTGAAACGATGCTTTGTTGAATTATTTAGAGGTCCATGAATGCAGTCTCATTCAGTTTCAGGCACAAATCCAGGCAGCAAATGCATTAGGTGACAAATTTGAGCTTCACATGCTAAATGAAAGAATCATACATCATTGTTATTTACAATCTTTAACTCTGGAATGGATTAAGGTCCTGAATCAGAAATATAAACCACACATAGCTTACAGCTGTAGTATAAGGTACGAAGAATGTCATCCTCAGCACTAAACTTTACAAAGAATCTTGATATTTGTTTCTGTGTTAAGCTTTTGAGATAGTGGGCAGTGCAGTCATGCCATTTCAACTGAAGTGCAGACAAACAGTGGCGGTCAGCTGGCCAGATCAATGCAAATCCAACCATCTGCAACTTGCCCAAGGCTGCCATTTAACTTTCAACCCCACGTCTCCCTTCTACATCCATTAGTGAGTTCATCAAACATATGTCCTGGCCATGCATTTAAATGAAACAGAGGGAATTAAAAGGATAAGTCCTCACCATCAATAAATGGAACAGATGCAAATGAATGCAAGCAACCCGTGGCGCTCCCCGGATGTGGTGAGATGATGCTGAATACATTAGCTTTTTCTGGTAAAATGATAAATACTAAGTCACTGAACTTTGACCAGTTGATTTCAGAGGTAAAAGCACAATGAGTGACAACGAGGAATGCCTTGTATTTTCAATTATTTAAAAGAAGAAGTGACTACAATTAATTCTATTCTAACTACTTGCACACAGGCCTAGTGACGGACATGTAGTAGTGGCCAGAGACGTTTCATTGAGGCTTCTGGTAGTAACTTCAGAGAAACCAGACACTCACATTACACGCTACTCTTACTAACACCAAGAAAAACACCCTGTAGTCATACAGACGCAGCATGCAGAGGCACCAGTTTTTTCACCAGTTTTTCAAAAATTCTGAATAATCAAGTCCTCGAGAATCATTCAGAGAGGTTTGATGTGAAGTGGTTCATTGTAGGAGAAACATACAGACTGATTTCTTTACAGTGGTGGTGGTGGTGATAGGAACCAGAGGACACAATGTCTACAACACAAATATAGCCACTGTATTTACTATTTACTATCAGAAATCACTAGTAAACCTACATGTGCCTTCTGAGGTTTTTTTTTAATGCACCCAGCATGGATCCTAAAAAATACAGTTCAGGACAAAACAATCAGAATGATATATATATATATATATATATATATATATACAAACATGATAACTTTCTGTAAGACAGCTTTCAGAGGCATTAGATTGTTTAAACGTCTGGAACAGAGCACTGAACGACTTTGCTTGCATCACAACCACTTAATTATGTCAGGTTATCCCTTAAGGGTCAGAAAACTATTAAAATGACTGCTAGGTTTCCTTCCAGCCTAGTCTCGGAGTACAAGCCCAGCTATGATAATGTGGTTCTGCACTATGTGCTGCTATCTGCTCTGGGATCAGCGCCCTGCCAGTTAAGCAGCTGTTGGCTCCTCTAAGCTGCCGCAGACAAGACCGTTACAGTAGAGCTAAGCTTATCAACAATATCAACAACTTCGCTAGCGAGAGGCACGCTGGCTGACCGGC
Source organism: Megaleporinus macrocephalus (assembly GCA_021613375.1). Classification (NCBI taxonomy): domain Eukaryota; kingdom Metazoa; phylum Chordata; class Actinopteri; order Characiformes; family Anostomidae; genus Megaleporinus; species Megaleporinus macrocephalus. The sequence continues at coordinate 14,099,722 of CM038713.1, read as the reverse complement.
TAGCGCACTTCTTCTCTCAACAGTTTGTCAACCACAAGGAACAAATGTCACCCAAATGGCCGCTACGAAGTCAGTATATCCGTTCTGGGGGGGGAATTACGAGACAATTAACAGGTTTTCTTACCTTCAGCGCGGGAGCGGAGGTCTGACATAGTTCTCTGAACAGGCGGCATCTTGGCTCAGTTTGAACTAAGCCGAGTAACGGCACCTGTCAACTGCAGCTTTCTCCTCCTCTCTCGGTCTCTCCTGTCTAGGAATTTCGGCGCGGGTGGGCGGTTATTTCTCACAGCTATTCATTGTTTGTGAACGAACGACATTAGTCCGCTTCGACTCGCCGGTTTGCCTGCGTCGGTTCTCGGCCGATAAAACGGTCGCGCACATGCAAGAACCGATAAAGAGCTTGAAACGGAACAGTGGGAAACCAGTGCCGCTTCACAAGTTGGGCCGTACCATTTTAAGCTCCTGGAGGGGGGATACGCGCTCAACACGGTGAATGTATATTTAGAGTTTCCATCCCGTAACTGAGTCACATGAGCAGCGTACGTTAGTGTAACAAGCAATTGTAAATTCTGATACTGCTTTTTAGATGTTCATCGAGCTGCTGGAAATCGAAAAAGTGAACAGTTAGAAGGGGCTCCCCCCGCGGCATGCACCGTGTGTAGATGGCTCTAGTGGAGATTCCCCGCTGCAGTTACTCATTGTTTCGAGAGGGGGATTGCAGAGGGACCGTGACAGCAGCAGCAGCAGCACAGAGCTTCTTTATTTCTTTATCTCAACGCCTGCAGCCATCACGACCATGCCGCTCCCCTCTTATACTTCTCATCAAACAATGAGTGCAGTTTCACTGATTTTTCTATAGTCTGCCTTCAACAGCTGCTGTTTGGACGAGACACCATACACGTCTATTGTCAGTTTGCATTCACTGGTGCATTACTGGTTCAACTTATAGGAGAATCTATTTCCATCAGCATCAAAACAATATAGCTACACGTGGTGATGTAATCAGTGTCATTTAGCTATTTTACGCTGTGTTTTAATTGTTGTACAGAAGTGACAGTGGATGACGCACAGAAAAAACAAACAAAGTTGCAACGTGTGGTGATTACATCTCATATGTAGCTGCATAATTCACCATATCTTCATAAGAGATGGTCACTGAAAGCACTGCACAGCTGGGTTTCCCCCTATGCTGGGAGGAAGCTCTTAGTACAGACATCTGATAATGTTTGAAAGCCTTGATTAGGTTTTAATGTCAGATATTTCTGAGGCAAATCTAAAATGATGAATGACGTTCATAATGCATTAGATATCAATACAGTCTTATTGTGTTCCAGGCTGCATTGAATAAATGATCCTAATCTCATGCGGCCTAATGGTGTGGTCTAATTTCCACTGATTTTCAACAACACCCCCCCCCCCCCCCCTTCCCCTGTCTGTGCAGAGATTTTGGGTCTATGGCTCCTGCGGTTGCCTAGCAACAGTGACAAGATGCCTGCTTCTTTGATTATGTGTGTGCTGGTTTTATGTTTGGGCTCATATCAGTCTAAATAATGACTCACGCTCCAAATCCCCTGCACGTTCCCACATATACAGGCTTTATGTGCACGCTCACACACTTCAGTGCTACTGAGATGAACATTTTGACCATGATTCATTCTTTCATCCTTTTAAGAAGGAGTGTGTTCTCGAGAACGCCTTGAACTTATAACATTTTCACCACAGTTTATTTGGTTATCTTTGGCACTGATGCCGATTGTCTTGAGGTACTGTAGCTGTGGGATTTTTTAAATTATTGATATTAGAAAGATGTTTAAAGATTGATTGAAATGATAGACAGTTTGATCATAACATGCTGTGTCACTCTTACATGGCTGTGTGTGCGAGTACTCTTTTCTGCGTGCACCTGCATGGCCCTGAAATGTTATAAATTGTGATAATTGTATGTTGTTAATATCTGGAATTATTTTAAAAAGGTTATTTTTTAACTTAATAAATAATGGAGTCTTTTTTTGGGAAAGGCAAAAAGGTGACATCAATTACAATGTAAACCAATAATCAAAGAAACAACATATTCTGAAAGAAATGGTTTGAAACAGTGGTATTTGATGGAGTTACGATGAGATGTAAGCTAAAAATGTGGGTGGAAATTTGAGATGCTACAGGAGGGCCAATGAAAAGCCAGGTGATGCCACTCTTTGTCCCAAGAAAGGTATAAAAACTGTATTTTCTGGAATAAATCAGCTGCTGCTGGATCAACTCATGATTAGCTTGTGTTTGATTGTCAATCTTGGTATTGGAGATGTATTTTTTCTTAAACAAAAACAAGTCTTTTACCTTTTACCACAGCTTTGTGACAGTGCAGTCAACAGGATGAAAGAGTTGAAGGTTGTATCTATTGTGTGATGATTTTAGAATTAGCAGCTAGAACAATTATCATCACATTGCTTCTCTCCAAAGCGGGATAGACATGATCCATGGAATTGATTGGATCTGCTGGGTTTGATTGATGTGAAGACTGCGAGACACACAGACATTGATGCATTGATTCTTTCTCCTCCATGTCCGCAAGGCCGCTTAGAGAGGAATGGTATTGACAGACAAAGAGCCCTCCCTCCAGAAGCATAATTACCACTGACAGCTTAACAAGCCGTGAATAAGCAGCGCGTAGCTCTGAACCATAAGTATCATTTATTTTATAGAATGTGTCATTATCTAGCTTTCAGCATGGCTTCAAACATCTTCTATAAGTTTCCACCCATTTTTTACAATATTTACATAAAATGTCCTTAAGCATATTGCATAGCATCTTACATACATTCACTGGATATAAGATGTACAAGACACTCCTACCTTGTTGGTCCACCTTGTAGATGTAAAGTCAGAGACGATAGCTCATCTGTTGCTGCTCAGTTTGTGTTGGTCATCCTCAGGCTCTTCCTCAGTGGTCACAGGAAACCGTTGGCTGGATAGGTTCAGCTGGAGGATTACTCTCAGTGCAGTAGTGACATTGAGGTGTTCAAAAACTCCAGCAGCCCTGTTGCATCTCATCCACTCACACCAGGACAACACACACTGTCACTCCACCACCACATTAATGTCACTGCAGTGCTGAGAATGATCTGCCACCCAAATATTAATTGCTCTGTGGTGGTCCTGTGGATTGAATAACAGGTTAAAAGGAGGATAATGACTAAAACAGATAGTCTGTTATTGTCAAAATACTAAGTGTACCTATATGGTAAGTGGATGGCAGATAAAATGGGCAAAGAGTGTAGATGCAAGGACGTGTACTTCATCAAGTGAGTAGTCAGTGTATATCTGTATTTAAGATATAGCATCTGATAGCATCTGTATAAATGAGTTTAGCTCATTGTATATGTATCTATATCAGTATAAAAGATGCACTATAGCATCCTATATATCTGCGTTTACAATGCACTTTATCATCTTATATGGTATCTCAAGATGCACTTTGGTATCAGTAGGGGCTGAAATCTGTTGACGTGGAGCTACAGGCTGTTACTTTGGTATATCACACTGCTTTCTACCTTCTAACCACCGGGTTATCAGCGCATCACTCTCTCTCTAAGTGCACAGCAGATGTAGCACCGCAGTCACAAACCAACAGCAGCAGGGAAAGAGAGGGTGCCGCATGCACGTCCTCCTACACGGGTCAGGATCCATACAATTGCACATGCAAATGCGTGCAAATCTCCTGGCCTAATTGTTGGAATTGTGCAAATCATGAATATGCATACAAATCATGATTACCTGTAAAAAACCTAGTATTGCATACCACAGCTCACAGACCATTACTGCAATAAGAAGTCCTCTGGGTCCCCAGAGAACTCATGCAAAATTTAAAAGGGAGGCTATATGGCTTTTTCTGCCTCCTATAGAAGCTGTGCTCACGCTGAAAGAAACTAACAGGACTGTGGATGACACCAGCATACTACAGACCCAGTATATATATGTTTTTAAAGCCATTTTTACCTAAAGATCTCTGTAGTCACTTGTATCGCTTCCTTCAAACCACCATCACCACTTCCTTCATCACAGATGCGTAGTTGCCACAAAGCAGATGAAAGTAACCTAAGCGGCTGTCACTCACTCAGCAGTCGAATGGCACCACGTGCCCTGCCATAACAACAACCTTTCCACACAACACAATCAGCAGCACCTTATTTCCGACGAACAACAGCCGGGCATTTGCTGGGATAATAAAGCCTGGGGGTTAGAGGATAGTGAGCTTAGCAGATATTGATCTAGGAGGCTAATTAAAACACAGACACCCTCCGTCTTTATTTAGTTCATAAGCTCCAGGTGTCTGGGTGAGGACAGTATTTCACTGGGAGATGTGTGCCATCTTCTCTCCACAGGAGCCAAAGTAGTGTATCCACTGTGAGTGTGAATGGAGTTTGTTATCTTATGCTGCAAATGCAGGAGAACATCATGCAAATGCATTGGTGCTTATTGTACAATAAATTCAAACTGCCATGTAACCTAGTGCAGTTATAAAGCCTGAAGCCCGAACTCATATTCCGAGCCACATGGGACCTGTAAAGAGGCCTGTGGATAAAAAAGACTAATGCCTGTAAGTCAGCTAACATGTGTCTTTGCTGGTGTGGCAGAGTGAGCTGGTTTAATATAGGGTAGAGGAAGTGCCTCCACGAAAGAAGCAATATCACCTTCACTTTTCAATGTCGCATTATTAGCATGTTCTCTGAGGACCTGCGAGATTTATTAATAAAAGGCCATAAAATACCAGTTTAGAAACCAATAACCGAATGCTAAAATAAACATTGAAAATGCCACCCCACCAACAGGCAGTTCCATAACACAATAGCCCTCATTGGATTTTGGAAAAGATAAAGTTAAATAACTCAAAACGTTCTATGAATAAGAATAACCTGATTTTCTTATCCTGCTTCTCTGGGACTATCATGACTGCATCACTTTCTTTATATACATTTCAGACAGACTAGAATAGACCTGTCTTCACACCTGCACTCCTGCCAACCCGCAAGATCAGAGTCTGCCCCCTGCTGGACTAAACAGGACAGGGAAGTCATGAAATCTTCACTTCTTCAGAATCTTTCTCTGAATTAGCACTGTAATTCTTTAATATGATATGAATTCTGAATATAGAAAAAAGTATACTCATTAGCTATTGTATGTAGTTCTGATCATGCATATTGATTGAACTGTTTCAGTTTTAACAGTGGCCTCTATGATTACTTGCAGGGCTAGTAAAACATTTTCCAGTAACTTGGAAAGCACTTGTATTTTGTATTTTTATGACTATTTGATTTCACCGTCTATTGCATCTGATTTTGATACCATGGCTATATTAGCTTTACAGCCATTGGGTTGCCTAGTGCCTTTGCAGTGATGTTATGGTATGTAAGGTATGAAATGATATGTATTTAAGGTACTCTATAAAATACATATGAAAATAAATTGATAGACCATGTATTTCAAATATGTTTATGGCGAATGTACTTACCATTTTTATCTGAATCGCAGATGTACGTACAATCTTTACCTAAAACAACCTTGCTAGGAAAAACAAACAGCATAGACCAGACAATATACCAGGTTTATGCTAGTCTAAGCTGGTATATGCTGACCTAAGGCTGATCTTGTGCTGGTTTAGCTGAACACCCAGCATGGCTATACCAGCACCCAAATCACAACATATGCCAGTTTTGTAGGTGACCAGCATAATAATTTCTGTAGCTGCTGACCAGCATACTAAAATCTAAACCACAACATCTACTGGTTTTGCTGGTGACCAGTCATGCTGTGTTATACTGATTTTCTAAGAGGGAGGAGTTGAATGTACTATTTAGCATTATAATTCTGTAGCACAGCATTAATGTTGGTGTGACAGGGCTTTATAACATTATCATCTTTCACTCATCAGTGTTCTTTTATTACAATTTCCAGCATGCATTACTCAAGTACGTCATACAACTAGGAACCTTACTAAGCTAGCATTAATGCATCTGTTATACTTGTCTAACAAAACTGCAAATGTATCTTTTTTTACCACAAAATGAATGAATTCCAGAAACCAGTTTTGTGTCTTTTTAGAAAAAAAACTGGGGAAAGCGTTTGGTTACACTGCTAGCAGTCACACTTATTTGTTGTTTCTTTGTTCATCAGTTAATTAAATGGCCCACTAATTGAAAGATCTTCAAATATTCAGTATAGAAATAATAACATTTCTCTCTTTTGTAATGCATGGGAAGAAGTAGATGACGCATAGTAAATTAGATGACGCAACCTGTTGAATTCTTACTTCAAACAATAGGGGGCATCATATTACCAGCTGTGGTGTCCACCCTGCAAGGAAATGCACAGTCCATCTTCATTGATGTTGGCTTTACCAGCTGTTTACATGCTAGACAAAGTGTTGACAGTTCTGCATCAAACTTCATCCCTTTACCCGCTTTACCCGAGAGTGTCTCCAGTGGCAACAATACCCAGGTTAATTCTTGTTTTACTTCTGGTTATGGCAATTCTTTTGTTTGCTGCTGAATGTGGTTTCTTGCAAAGAGCTCCAAACAAGAGCTTGGTTACCTGTTCTTAAAAGAACCTAAAAGAAGTTAGAATACACCGTCTGGTGTAGCAGTGCTACTTCTTCATCCTCTAATGTTGGACTGATTTGACTTGAAACAACACTTCTTGAGGTATAAAGTGGTATTATGAGACAGAATAAACTAGCTTCAGTACATCTCTGCAGCACAATACAAAGATATTTTAACCTGCGGCACCAATCACTGACACCCCCTCCACTGACATCATCAGTCAGTACCATCAAAATATTCCTTGTAACAAGAGGCACAGAAATAATTCTTCAACAGTGAGCTGAGGCCTCAAGTCTACAGAACTGACACTGACAATAAAGAGAGGCAACAGAAACAGGACCGGGGCTCTCTGTAATGGAGACAAGAGACAATCACTGCAGTAATAATGAGAGATTAAACGACATGATAATCATTAGTACAGGCAGCTAAGATGGCCTGGCCAGGTCATGGCTCACAGTGGCCCTGTGACTGAATGGGATTTAATGAGATGCAATTGGCAAGACCCGTCTCTGAATCAGCACAGCCGCTCCGTCTGACTCCAACTCTACGCTGTTGGGAAAAACTGATTTGTGGAGCTTCATAATGAAATGCAGAGACATGCAAATCTTTGTGTCTATGGAAGCCGCCTCTTTGGGGCGATATTAGTCTATCAGTGTGATCCTGTTCAAGCTGGTTAGAGTGTATCAGCTAACCGCCTGCGGTCATGACCAACTCAGATAAGCCTCTTCACAGCGGCTGCTAAACGGAGAAGTGCTTTGGGTGAGATTGATGCAAGAGGTGATAACTTCTGCTTTGAATGGTGCAAACCGCTGGAGGTTAGTACAGATTTTATTTAGTCACAATTTGGCAGTTACATGGAAACCCAATGCAAGACTTCAGCCGAGAGGTTGAAGACACAGCAGGTCAAGCTTGAGGATAAAGAACTTCACCTCAAACATGCTTTACTAAGACATTGTCAATGTAAGTGATAGTTCAGTTAAATATCACGCTGGCACAATGTTCCCTTATCCTAAATCTATTTCATCAGCTAAGACTTGATCGGTGAAATTTGACATTTAGTTCTTTAGACTTGTACTGGGTCTATATATGAGCTTAAGCTTATAACATATAAATAGACTTATTAGTCTTATTCGGCATTAATCTGTTTTTTAATGGACAGAATTGCAGAAAATGTTGAAGGCTGCTGCTGCTTCTTGTTTTCCATTAATAAATATAGCATTAGAGAACACATAAACCAGCCTATTTGAGATTATATTAATGGGAAGTAATTTTTTTTTATTCTGTATAATCCAAACTGTAGAGAAACTACATCCTTACAGTGGTGTTAATAGAAACCAGACATCCAAACCATTCAATGTATTTAGGGTCTGGAAAACTTTACATAAACATTAGCATAATTAAATAAGTGTATTCAGTACATAGAACTGAAAAATAGTGAACCTCAAACACTTTTGTCTGCTTCAAATATAAATTCCATGTTGTAACAGAGAGCAGTAAAATGTGCTGATTCCAAAATCAAATCCTAAACTGTTACATAACAGTCCTAACACCCAAAATGAGGCGTAAGTTCCAGCCCAGCAGGAAACAACGACAGTGGAGCAACAGTAATAGCAGACCATTAGTGCCCAAACCTTTTAAGACTGTGAGGGGGATGCTGACACTTTTCATTCCTATTTCAAGGAACCGGACTGTCAGTGAGTGTGGACCAATTTCAAATGTTCTGTTCCACCTTAAATGCTACAGCTTGTGCACGCACCAGAATGTAGCAGTCGCACCAAAACAAGCTGGTGAATAGGAAGCCAACTTCAGCTCCCACTACTGCACTACTTTAATTCAAAGTTGTTAGTTTGTTCTGCACTTTTCACTTTAAATATTTTCTCAAACCTTGGACGCAGTTCCATCTTTACTAGAGTCACAGCCTCAACCATAACCTGTAAGTAGCAGCCATGCTGAGTGAGTTTGTAAACTCTTTGCTGGTTGAAGCAGATCATCTTAAGTTGAAAGTTTCACAGTGAGTAACACCTTTGAGTTACTTCGTGTTGATGTCAGAGTTCACTTTGTTTTTTCTGTCTGTCTCAAAATATTGTTTCTGTGTAATCATCACAGTGTCTCACTGTAAATGAGCAACTCATTATCAAATAATGCCTGTGCTCATCAAAAAGGGAAACAGCTTGTTTTAGTTTATTATAATTGGATTATAAATCATTGTGCTAAACCATATCTGTGCATTTTTGGCCCTGAATAAAGTCACATACCTTCAAAGTAGACATCGGAGAACATAGAATGCTGAATAAATGTATTCAGGGGGTTGAATTAGTTGGTTAGAAATATGCTGCCTGATGCCTGAAACATTGTTGATGATAGGTTTAAGAAGTTTTTTGGACTACAACATCCATTCATTCATCATCTAAACCTGTTATTCTCCTGGTTGGCTGGGGTGCGAGAGCCTGGCTCTTTGAGTGGAAGACAGGAAACACTCTAGACATGCCCCTGTCCATCACATACAGACAAACACATTCACACACACTCATGCCTGGGGACAATTTAGTATCTCCAACATGCAATTGGAGATACTAAATTGTCCCCAGGCATGAGTGTCTTTGGGCTGTGGCAGGAAATCCACACAGACATGGGAAGAACATCTTTTTACAGAGAGGGTACCCACTGCACCGCCATGCCGCCTCTGAACTAAAACATACCGCCACAGTTCTTTAGGGGTGGTGATAGGAGGGGTTGTGATGTAAATAAAAAAATTAATGCCATTTTATTATGATTAGCCTAAATAAACAGAGAACCTGCATGTGTTTGTGTTTTTATATGTAAAGCTGATAATTTTTAAATGGTGGCACAATTTCTTTGTGTACTAAATGGCAACCATGCTTCTGAATGACTTTAAAAGAATACATTTAGACCAAAATGTCTGAACTGTCATAAAACATCGTCTCACAAATCAAGCAGAACCATTCGGAACCTTTTTATGAGAACATTTTTGCTGAAGGAACTTTTAGAGGCATTACAGTTGTCAGACGTCTGGTTCCCATCACCACACGCATTTAACACTGCTGGGATTCGAGGCAGTTACGTGATGTTTAAGGAAGGCATGATGTGCCCTGAACAAAAGTCAGAGTAAAAGCTTTTTTTAAATGCAAAACTAAAGAAACAACCTCCAAACAAACAAAAATGTAATGACTGTTGGAATATAATTTGGCTAAACAGTACCCCTGTGCAAGTCCTATAACAGCCCACTCAACCCAAATGGCTTTGTTTCATTTGTGGTTGGTGTATCACATGTCCAGGGAGTCATTTCATCACCTGTGACAAAAACGAGGTGTTGGTATTAAGTGGCCTTGTAGTGGTCTGCTGGGCAGAGTGAGTCAGTCAGCAGCTGCCTGGCTGCTCCATTTCGACGGCACAGGAAGGAACATGGAGGAAGTGGCCAGCCAATGAGGGAACAGCTCACTTCCTCCATATGTCAGTCATTTGTTTGTGTGCAACAGGTGTGTAGGTACAGGCCCAGTCTAATCTCACTAAGTGCTGCTACATGTGCATAAAAGATTCTCTGATGAAATATAAAGAAAGCACACAACCCGCTGGTCAATTCATAAACACTAATGTCTGCAGAGTTAAAACAGAGATGAGAAAGGTGTACATATCACAATTCATGTGTTACAAATCAGTGCATATGTCAAAACATTCAAATCCAGCCTGGATCCATTCTTAACCAGTTAATTATCCTACACAAGCCGAGCTGGTCACATTTGAAAAACTCCATGTTAAATGAGATTATAAAAAGAGATAGTTCTCCTTTAACATGGTGATAGATTAAATTGGTCTATACATTGTTTCAACACAACTAAGAAAGAATAAAAAAGCTTAAAGAGTATGATAAATATTTAAAGAGCACTATCAGTTTCCTCATGGTTGGCTTTCTCTGTAACCATGGCAGAGCCGCATGAATTATTAACACGTTAACGGTAACACTGGCGGTGAGGCTGCTGGAGTTGAGCTCATAGTGCCGCTTTTTTTCTGGAGCGCACACGCTGAGCGGGATACGCTGGTAAATATGGGGAAATAAAGGCCAGTCCTGCACACATGGACAAGAAAGGGGAGGAATAACGCGGGACATTCTGTGGGGGATGTAACTTACACTGGAGTTTACCAATGGAGGGGACTTTGCCATCAGCGGGCGGAGAGAAGCCCCAGAAGCGGGTGAGGTTCCGGGTGGCATCCGGGAACAGCGGGCGTGTGCTGAAGGAGATGTTTAAGGACGAGGGTCCGGCCGACTCTCTGGACTCAGACTGCACCAGCAGCTCGGAGGCGGACCGAGCCAGCACGCCCTCCACCAGCGGGGAACTAAATGGACATCTGGGGGCCTACCTGGGCTCGGAGCTGGACGACAGTGAGAGTGAGCCGGACGACCTTCTGCTATTCGCGGGAGGAAAAGACAAGGACAGGGTTTTCAGTACCAAACGGGTCAATATCCTCAGCAAGAATGGGACAGTGCGGGGAGTCAAGCACAAAGTCAGCGCTGGCCAAATACTGTTCGACAACCTGACTAAAGTCAGCGGGGTGAGTAGCGGCCAGAGGGAAGTGGACATTCAGGATGGTCAGGCCTACTGCAGTGCGCAGGTCCCACTCTGACTTGGTGAAACACCTAAATATTTAATTCCTTGCATCATTTCAGTAAAAAGTCTTAAACAATACGGACCTGTTGGTGACTTTTGTACACTTTGTTCATTTTCAGAACTACATAACCTACATATTGGTTTCATAGTAGTTACTTAATAATTCATAATAGTTACCGGATGAATGAGAACTGAAGAATAAACCTGGCGTTTAAAGGGTTACTTGTAATTGCCATATGTTCACACAGAAGAAGCTGAACGTAGCTCATCAGTCATTCCTAATTCTGACTACGTGGAAAGCCAAACTCTTCTGAGAATCATCTATCACCAGTGTCCTTAAGAGGGTCAGAGTGTCCTTCCTGAGCAGCGATTGGTTACAGCTCCTCTCTCATGCTCTGGCTGGACAGGCGAGCTGTCTTAAGGGACAAGGTCACTGTATGATTAAACATTAATGGTACATTTCTTTAAGTGTTTCAGCTAATCAGCTTAATTAATTCTTGTGACTTCCACTTTCTGCTCACTGTGCCCACACCAGCTTTTGTCTGAGATCACATTCGATTCAGCTTTACAAATCCACCTGAGCCCAGTGCAGTACTACACTTTATCTCCAAAGTAACTAAACAGATTCTTTTTCTAATTCCTGCATAATTCATGTCATCAAGATGTGCACAAAGCCAGTCACAGTGGTTTTGTGTAAAATGGTTCACTGTAGAGAATCTTATTGACTCAACAACTATCAACTTTCAACTCAGAAATATTCTATATATATTTTATGTACTATCCAAAACCACCAGTGAACCTACATGTGTTTTCTGAGTTTTACAAGTCATGTTGATGATGGTAAAGTAGGGACAAATCTTTAAACAATTGTATGCACTATTTTGTCTTAAATATCTAGCATGTACATCTTTGATATAAATCGAATTCAATATTTAAGCCAAAACATCCAAATCTTTTGTAAAACAATGTTTCAGATGTCCAGCAGTGTATTTGTATGACTTGTATTTGTGTAGTTTATATAAATATTTTTAGAGGCTTGTATGTTTTCATAGTTTCTAATTTAAAAAAATAGTTTTTTACCCCGAATGTCATCAACCAACACATTTGTTGTCTAAAGTTTCTTTCATTTTAAACAGAGGCTAAGAGGCTAATGTAGCTAACAAGTGGAATTAGCAATTAGCATTGGAAATTGCAAGCTTAAGTCATTACTATCTTAATAAATAACAGGTTGAACTAATTAAGACTTGCTTATGTGATTTCTCTCACTGTGTGATCTGCTGTTATAAAAGTTAGACCTGAATCTTGCCCTGTTTTAAAGATAGTGTGTCATACAGTGTTAGAAACCACAAAAGTAAGTCTGAGATTCACTCCAGTATGGTGTGAGGTAAGTGTGTGATGATTTAAGGATGAAGTTTGTATGATGCTAATCAGTGATAATAAGCTTCCACCAATCATTAGCCTCATTAGTTAACAGCTCAAAGAATAACATGGCATGTAATTATGTATTTGCGTTCCTTCAGATTACTCACCAGTTGCACAGCAGATCCTTCCCACTAGGAACTTAGAACTAAGTCATGAACTAACTGAAATGCTGTTCTTTGGCACTAAAACTCTCTTTTCTTTAGTGTCACACACCAAACCTGAAGTAACAGAGACATGGAAAGAACATCTTTTTACAGAAAGGGTATCCATTGCACCACCATGCTGCCCCTGACCTAAAACATACCGCCATAGTTCTTCAGGGGTGGTGATACAAGGGGTACTATATGGCAACCGTGCATGTAGTCTTCTATATGACTTTAAAAGAATACATTTAGGCCAAAATGTCTCTCAAAACTGTCATAGTCTCAAAAAATCAAACATTCCAAACCTGATTTTATCATTTGAGAAATGTTGGTATAGTTTGTTTTTTTCTATCTCAGAGAAACTGATTCATGCATTTGTTGATCACTGTAATGCTCTTCTTATTGGGGTTCCTAGGAAAAGGGCTGCACTGGCTACCCTTGTCTTTTAGGATAGATTTTAAAGTTCTGCCACTAGTCTAGAAAGCTCTAAATGACCTTAAAGCACCAACTTACTCATTGAATGTCCGTCTATGATCATTCTATAGCATGCAATCTGGATCTGCACATACTGGTCTTCTGCAAACTCTAGTGGAGGGATTCCTTTAGTTATCACACTGCTAAACTGTGAACCTCAATTCAACCTTTTAATAAACTGGCAAGCTTCATAGACAAAGATCATTATTTTTTATTGTTATTAGAATTATTATTATTATATTCATAAAGAAAAAAAGACCGCAAACAGAAAAGCAGCATTAGCCTCATAACCCAAGCACTAAACTAAAGAAGTGAACTTCAGGCACCAAACATGTCTTGGCTGATGAACTACATTTCGGGAAAGGAGGAAGACTGTGTCTTATTTATCACCTATTTTTTGCTTTAAATGCTTAAAATGCATTTGTGATCAGGCAGCTGTGCCCAAAGCCGTGCAGAAAGACTGTAAAATATAATTAACCTTATTAACCTTATTACTACATTGAGTTTTGAAATGCAGAGCAGGTTTAACACTGCATATGTACTGCAGTAGATCACAGTGTGTGAACTACTTCACTTCTCTGATTCACACTTTAACATATGACCTTTTGGGTTAGTTGTAAAAAAGGTAGTTGCTGAAGGTAACACTATTAGTACTGATAGTTATGGTTGAGGAAATAATGAACCGCTCAGATATGGATGATCCACAGGATCCACAGGATCATCCATATCTGAGAGGTTCATTATTTCCTCAACCATAACTATCAGTACTAATAGTGTTACCTCCAGCAACCATTCTGTAGTAAAATGTCATAATGGAACACATACAGTAAATCAAACTCTCTTCATATTGATGTTCCCTTTGTTTCCCCACTGCTCTGCAGCCTGAGCTGACTCTGGAGTTTGGGCGGATTGTGATCTACACCACCAGTTTCCGTGTGGTCAGGACCACGTTTGAGCGCTGCGAGCTGGTGCGCAAGATCTTCCAGAATCACAGGGTGAAGTTCATGGAGAAGAACATCGCCCTGGACAGTGAGTACGGAAAGGAGCTGGAGGCACGCTGCAGAAGGGTGGGTGAGCCACCCTCCCTGCCTGTGGTCTTCATCGATGGACACTACTTGGGGGTCAGTCCTCTTTAAATGAAACCCTTAAAACCCCTTTTGTCAGGGCTGCTGTGTAAAAGTCAGAGACCACTCTTCATGTATTTCATTTCCAGACGGAATAGCCGTTACGTTTCTCATATGAGGAGAGCAGATATTAGATTTTCCACTTCTCTAAAGAGAAAAACGACTGGAGAATATGAGGCTTCTCGAAGAAATAAAGAGCACTGAAACTGCCACCATCAGACACAGACAAACAGAACTTAAGAAGAGAGAGAGAAAAGAAAATCAGGTTCCAATCCGTCTTCATTCCTGAAAAACTCCACAGGTGTTTCTGAGAAAGGAAAACAGAACAAATGACTGAACATTTTAGTCCAGAACTAAACATTACTGATGTGTTTAGGATTAGTTGGATTATTAAAAGATGAAAACGAACTTCTAAGACTGAACTTCAGAGCAGTGGAAAAACATTTCTGCAGATTTCTTTGAAAAGATTAACACATCAACCCAGTGCTTAATTTGTGCTAGATCCGGCACCTCTCATATTTCAAGCACCTGTGTTCCAGAACTTATTTATGTGGATCCACCACCTCTTTGACGTCTTTTTTTTGTAGGACACCAAAAGCTATTCGTCCAGTGGCATCTCTAAGATTTTATGGTTGCAGATCCTTACTGCATTCATTAAAGCTAGGATTATTTTATTGTATAAATTGCTACTATGTTATGTGGACACTTGAAGCACTGTTGTGTCTGCGTTCCAGGACCTTTTCCCTCACTGCCACTTGCTGGATCACCCCACCTTTAGTGTTCCATTACCTGATGTTTTACAAATTAAGCACTCCAGCAACCCACAATAGAATGGAAGTTGCTGAAGTTGCAAATTTTGACATCATTTTAGTGGTTATCCTTTTAGTGCTTTAGTGCTTTAAAGACCCCCCCCCCTTTTCTTTTTAAGGCTTCATGGCCATAAAACCCTTCGTCCTCTGTGTAGAAAAATACCGCAATATAATATTACAGTGAACTGTGACGCATCTATTATCTAGATTGGATTAGTGGTGTAGTGGTTAGCACTGTCGCCTCACAGCAAGATGCTCCGGGTTTGATTCCGGGTCATTCTGTGTGGAGTGTGCATGTTCTCCCCGTGCTTGAGTGGGTTTCCTCTGGGTATTCCCGTTTCCTCCCACAGTCCAAACCCATGCATGTTGGGTTGATTGCTCACTCTAAACTGCCTGTAGGTGTGAGTGTGTGTGTTGGCTGGCCATGTGATGGACTGGCGACCTGTCCATGGTGTACCAAACCATCACCCGATGATGCTGGGATTGGCTCCAGCCCCTCCGTGACCCTATGACTATTGGGAAAAAGTGGAAGATAACAAATGGATGGATGGATAGATTGTGGGCTGTTGCTACAACTGCTGCCATGCAAACCAGATAGTAACATAAACAATACTTAAATATTTGTTATGTTAAACAATAAAATTAAATGAATATTACCCACCCATCAATCAGAAACAGAGCAACCTCCTCATGTCTTCTCATGTCTCCTGATGAAGCTTCTTGTTAAAATTTTCCTGTACCACCTTAAATGGGGCAGCAGTTATTTTCTGGTGTTTGAGGCATTTCCTCAGATCTTCTACTCTCCTTCTTGACAATGTGAGTTCTGCACCTTCTGTTATGACTGGAAATGGAAAAGTTCTGTCTGTTCCACGCATTATGTCAATAATAGCCAATGTTTTAAATTGTAAATATATATTTTACTCTCCGCTCATTAAAAAAACATGTTTTATACCAATTCCGTAATAACATGGAATGTACCTTTGATATTACGTTTGAGGTTATGTTGCTTTGATGATAGCTGTACAGAATTCAGTATTCAGTGGTCTGTTTATATTCACAGGGTGCAGAGAAGATACTGGGTATGAATGAATCAGGGGAGCTACAGGATCTCCTAACCAAAATTGAGGTAAATAGAAGTTGCTTTGGTCAGATTTTTAATACAGAGTGAAAAAGGGATACTGAAGAACTGAGGAAATAGGAAATCAGCCAAACTTTGTATATCTCCAGTGTCAACACACTTTCAGTGTAGAGGGTCATGGTTTGATATATGGCACAAATGGCTATAAATAATGTATTTGAATTGTCATACATTTTTCATAGACATCAATAAACGTCCCATGAATAATGGATAATGGCAATATTGATTTGGTAGATGACACGGTTTAAGGCAAGCGCTTGCTCACTGTAACACACATACACACTGGCAAGTCCATTTAGCAGTAATGAGTCATACACTGTGACTCAGGCTCAGTGAGAACGCCAAAGGCGATGTGCTTTCATAAACCCTGACCCCCCTCATTTCCTCAGTAACCCGAGGTGCATGCGCTATTATAAAAATGCCTTCTTACATTTTCTTTTCTTAGCTCATAGAAACAAACTGAGAATTTCTGCCAAAAGTGGGGCTTTTCCACTTTTAGCTGATACCACATTCCTATCACAAGGCCTCTGAGCTGCCAGTTTATTAGGTACACTTTTATTGAAGGTAGATTCACTGGGCATTTTATCAGAAATATATACTATATAGGTGTACTTAGTGATCCCCCTCTTCTTGATCCCTCAATGAAAAAAACCCATGAGACCATTATATGGGTGGTGGAAAGTTTGGCACATCACCACTGCCTGGGTTTTAAACACTGTGCACTTACTGGCCGTGAGACACTACCTGGTTTACCTTTCATATGTACAGCTAGGGACTCATTGTTTTCCATGCACAATATTTATCAGTCATCTGTTAGCCCAGTTGTTCACAGTACTGCTTCTGGAAGACCCCCTGCACATTTTAGTATTCATCCCAACACACTGCTACCAACACACCTGATCCAACTAATCTACTAATAACAAGCCCTTCCTGAGCTTAAGTGGGTGTAATTTGGGAGGAAAACACTTTTTAATATCTTAGTATATTATTATGTGAGCATTGTTTTTTATGTTTATGACATCTTCCTCTTATCTTATGTTTAATATGTCACACATCCTATCTTTAAATTACCTGTTGTAATTTGTTAATACAAAATGCGAAAATTAATTTTAGTGACTTAAATGTCTGGTTCCACTGGCTTACATTAAAAGCAATGTATTTTTTTTAACTTCTCTTGTAAAGTTACGCTTTGGAAATACAAGGTTATGTTCTGATAGCAGCGATATGCTGAGTGTAATGTGTATGACTCATAGAAAGATCCAATTTCTTAGTAAAATACCTCAACAGCTATCTTCCATCATCACATCCCTCTTATTCATAATGCACTCATCTACAGTAAACCTGCAACCTGATATATTCACTATGTGTATCTCTAAAACAGTGGTCTCCAACCCTAGTCCTGAAGAGAGATACTTTTCTGTAGAGCTGAGTTCCAGGGCCGGCTCTAGTCTTTTGGGGGCCCTAAGTAGCACTTCCTGGGGGCCCTAAGTAGCACTTCCTGGGAGCCCCACTATCTTGCTAAGTGACTTATTGTAAAACTAGAGACTAACTACTACCAGTGACAACCACAGGTTATATAAATGTATTATGGCTAATTGTGTATTTAGTGTTCTAATAAGTTTATCTTCTACACTAACTTTTATTGCACAAGTTGTTTGCTGGGGGTTGCTGGGTGTTCCCTCTGGCCACAGGGCTCAAAGCAGCTGCACTTATGTCATTTATTAGTTATAGCCAGCACAGCCTAGTTCCAACCACAATTTGTTACATATGTTACAGCTAATCAACCTCTATTCAATTCCCTGATTGGCTGGATGATAAGTATTAGAGTTAAGTAAGGGGCAGGGCAGCTCATTGGATAAAATTGCAAACTAAAATTTGCCTGGAAACCACTGCTCTAAAATCTTCTATAGGCAATCTAACCAAAGTCTAACCAACTTCCATTAACACTGGGCAGGTGGAGTGGCATGCCTTGAGCACATCAACTGGTCTAAGACATGACAATAGCGAGCAAATTGTTAATTTATTTATTTATTATTTTTTTTCCCACTGGTGCCCATCCTAGTTATGGCGATGCTGGTTATGACACTGGCTCAGATAATGGTCATTGCTCTTTCTCATGTATGTGTGTTTCACTCTGCAGAGGGTACAGCATCCCCACGCATGCCAGACGTGTGGCGGCTTCGCCTTCGTGCCCTGCTCTATGTGCCATGGCAGTAAGATGTCCATCTTCAGAAACTGCTTCACGGACTCGTTCAAAGCTCTTAAGTGCACGGCGTGCAACGAGAACGGCCTTCAGCCATGTCCCAGCTGCTCTCACTAAGGTCCTCTTCAAGTGCCTGCTCACCTTCCGACCCCGTCCAATCCAACTCCTCTCCCTTTTTGGCCATGCAAATGACTGCAGACAGGCAGAGAGACGACGACTGGTGTTTTTTCTCCTGTGGGGATTGTCAATAAATTTAGTTTATAAGAAAACAACACTGTCTGTCCGAGCATGTCATTCACCAGCTTTATTTAGTTTGACTGTACATCTGAATGAATACATTCCAGCTTATTATTTGCCAACACGGGTCATTAAACATAGTGACAGTACAGTTGGACTGTGTATTATTACACTGCAGTGCTGTAAAGAGTTATGAAACCACTGACAGGAAATCACACATAGCTCATTGTGATCTAGGACACAAAAATAAAATAATACCATTATTATTATTATTATGATTATTATGATTACTATTATGGGTGTCAGTATTGATATCAATGTAAAATGTGATATTATTTCTAAGTACATTTTACAGTCTAGACTAATTATATCAGGTACGGGTTGTAAACACAGTGTCCACTTTCTAGCCCCTATTAGAAAGATAGGCAGTTGGTGTTTCTAATGTTAATTTCTACACAGTAGGCCTTTTTTGTTGAGGCTCTGTATTCCAGTCAACTTGATGTGATGGGCAGGATTAATTTGAGAGAATGTATCACAAACTGAGTATGAACTACAGCTCTTTATATACATATTTCTCCCATTTCATGACAATAATGGGGTGTAGGGGTGGGCAATATGGTGATAATATATTGTTATGATGGCAATATATGCCCCATTATGCTTTTCTGAGCATATTGTAGATACTGTCAGTATTGAAAAACACTTCTATCTAGGTTTTACTACAAAATGAAGATGATTAAGCCTGTTTAAACAGATTTAATGCAGCACTGTTTGTAAAACATTGAATAAAGTAACTGTAGTAATTCTGTTGGTCTATTATTATTATTATTATGGTAGTATTTTATTATATAAAACTACTTGTCTGTTCCAACTAAATTTAGTGATGCAAATTGTGATATAATATTTGTGCCATATTGCCCAGCTCTAACGGGATGTATAAGTAATGGGAGATCTGCTCACTGGTTTACTTGCCAAAAGGGCTAAAATAGTGGGTTAACTATAGAAACGGGATTTGCATCCATCTGGGGTCTGTTGTCCCTCAACAGGAAACCCACAGAAGTGTTTGAGCGAGCAAAGCTGGCCATAATGAGGCTGAAAACTCAGAATAAATCAATTAGACACAGAACCACACAGTTGTGTCTGGCAAAATCAGCCATGTGGGACAGAGTCAGAATACAGTCTGCACAATTTAGCAATAGCGAACAATCTGGTGGATCGTGGAGGTCCACAGTGAAAGACCAATTAAGAAGAAAAAAACTTTTTTTCCCTTAACAAACCAGGAAAGTACGTTCATATATATCAAAGATTATTATAAAGAGAGCAACACACCAGTCTGACCTCAGAGAGCATAGCACACGACAAAATTTGATCAGAAACAAGACGACCAAAACACAACCAGCTCAAAACGACATTTAATTCTGCAGAATTTATTCAAACCTTTATGGACTGAAGAGATGAAGATCTGCTCCAGAGTGATGGAACATGTAACACTCTCTTTTAGCAGCTGCCTGAATCATCTTGAAATTCTGGCCCTTTTCTCTGCTACAAGATGATGTCATCTTGTAATACAATCCTTACTGGCAAGCCTGGAACACCCTCACACGACACACAGAGAGCTAAAACAGTAAAAACTGCACTTGAAAATGTCCTGCTCCAGTCTAGCACGTGAAGGCGGGTCAATCTACTAACCTGACTTCCAAGATCTGACTCTGGCTCAAACTGATACAGCCTAACCAACATCGTTGTAATTACAGCCACAGTGCTTTGGGGCACAACTGGCAGTTGGCCAATCAGAGAACACTTGTTTCAATGGGAGGCTGGGCTTAAAGACACAAGGTGAATACATATATACAGTATGTGATTTTTGAAAACTGAAGTACATACATCTCTTCTAACAGACCCCAAAATAAAATTATGAACATTGAGGTACCCAGATGAAGTTGATGGCACCTGAAACAAAGAACTAAGGAAACTAAGAACCAAGTGTTTCAGGACCAAAAAGTGGAAGTCAACCATCCGACCTGAACCACAGAGTCAGCATTCATTTTACACACTGAAGCTAACACAGCAATTAGGAACTGAAAATGACTGCATTAGCCTGCAGGCCTTGCTCAAGTCTAAGGGTCAGAGACTTCAGGGAAGTCAGTAACTGTCTGTAAAAGACTTGCAAGCAGCTGCAATGTTCATTTATCCAACTACTTTTACACCCTGAGAGAACTAAATTGGTTTTTGATTACTACACAGTTTAAACATCTTCAAATAAAAGCCATCTTAACCTCACTGTCATCCAATAATCCAATAGGCTGGAGCTGCCACTGTCCAAATACATACTGCACACATATTGACCACAATGGGAAAAGGCTGTAGAGCACAAAGAAAGCCAAGTGCAAGCTTTAACACAAGCAGCAACGTGTCAGCAACGAACAAGAGGTCAAATTATCTGTCATATCCACGAGAGTCTCTTGTCCTCCGTGCTGTACAGTATGTCCACTCCAGCCAGGCTCAGAGAGACGCTGATGTGAGTGTACAGATGCTGTCAGAGCCTGGCGGTCCGCCGTGTCCCAGAAACGCAGGGCTGCTCTCTGAAGTCTAGGGCTCTGCGCTGTCATAGCCCTGTACAATGCTGCTTGATTCTCAGCCCACAAGGCAGCATTGTAAAGAGGCTCAAGGCGCAGAGCAGGGAGGGCACAGGGGTCGCTTCTCTCCTCCGCATAAATAAACAAAACAAGGGGTAAAACAGTGCTCCTACAATAGGCACGCGGCTTTATCCCACAGATCCTGCTGTCATTTCCAGTTTTCCCAATATAAAGCGAGCTGCCTGCAAATGAATGGCTGTAGACGAGCGCAAGCCAAGGCAGGAGATGTGACGATCAACTGCGCCCCCTGCTGGTGAGCGTGTAAAGAAAAGGTAAGGGGTTAACAACATGCTAATAAAACACACAGCTACATTGAACCAATTAGACAAACGTGCAACCTGAAAGAAGACTTGAACACCGACAAAAACATTATCTCCTGTCTTTTTTTTTCTTTTTTTTGGGGGGTATATCTGACACATTTCTCTTAACTGCTTCCATATGTCGCAATATAAACAGCAATCACCAGCCCAGAAAAAAAACGAATAGCTAATTATATAGGAATTGACACAGAACTCCACCAAGAAATGTATGCAAATGTGAGTCTCGTACATTAAATGCTGAACATGCATAGCCCCTAATAAAGCCCTACAGAAATCCTACTCCCTCGCTTTACTGTGGATTTTCTCTGTGAGATGATTAAATCGATTAGCTTCGTTATATTTCCTTGTTTGCACCGTAATGTGTCTATACAAGCTGAAACAGCTCCGCCACCTTTCAATACACAATAAAGCATTTTTTACGAAAACCTGTTTGACGTTTCTTGACACGGAGCATGGCGGGAGATGCTGTCTGCGATGGCGGGAGGACACGAGCCTCTGAGCCGCTGCAGAAGCTCCGCGCCTCGGTCTCCTCCGGTTCAGCGACACGCTCGCCGGTTTCCTTCAATGCTGATGAAAAAACGGCTTCAAAAACCTCCAGCTCCTTTTCACATGCTTAAAAAAACCCACCAGCTTTGAAATAAAAAGCCCACATCTCTGTGGACCCCCCTCCCGTAGCTCCTGGAATACGACACCATTTTGAGGAAACCATGGACTTCTTGAGGTAGGGCTGGAGTTCCCATGGCATTTTTGCTTTAATGGAAAGATTTCTGAGCCAATCCAAATGTAAGTAACGACTATTGATGATGCAGCTGACCAATAGCTTCAGATCATATATTACATACACCAAGGCTTGCTTGGCCAGTGTGACAAATACATACATGTAAACATTGACCACAAAGCACTAATAGGTTGTTTTAAAAAAATGGACACACATGGTTTAATATAGCTTCATAAATTAATTGCAGTTTATTTAATCTTAGGTCCATCAATCTAACCAAACAGCAATCTGACAAACATTTAATAAAATATATGTAGAGAATCCTAAACCCCACCCTGAAAAACAAAAAACAAATCTTAAATAGCCCTCACTGAGAAAGCAGGGGTTCTCTGATTGATCTAATCCTACACAAGTCTTCTTTCAACCACATTTGGCTATGAAGAAGGTAACATTGAGTTCCTGTCACCGAGGGGGGATATGTACATACCCGCACCAAGCACTAGATTAGGTACACCTTGTATCTACACTTATTGCTTTATTACTTTCCACATAGATACACTTTTTATTTCTACAGTTACAGACTGTAGTCCACCTGATACTCCGCATTATTTATTATGGGTCAATAATCAGCAGCCCTGCTGTGTCTGATCCACTCGTACCAGCACGACACCACATTCATATTACTGCAGTGCTGAGAATGATCTGGTACCCAAATGACACATGCTCTGTGGTGGAAGCACAAAGCACCCCAATATGGTGAAAAAAAAGAACAATAAGTGTATAAACAAGGAGGTGCTCCTAATGGAGTGCTTGGTGAGTGTACAGGTGTAACGACGTCCAGTTTGAAGCACCTGTAGAAGAACACACTATGCACAGAGGAACACAATGTAAGGTGGACTGCCAGAGCACTTATTCCAGTGGACCAATGCATGAGACAGGACCAGCAAGTAGAAATGGATGATTCAGCGGAACTTCGCTCTCCTTTAGTCAGCACTACTACATTCATTAGGTTTGGTAGAGATCAGTCATTTCACAAACTGTGATTATTCACAGGAGAGAAAGAAAGAGGCCGAAATACTCGCTTTGTGTTCAAATAATAGTTCATAATGACCGTGCTCCTTCAAACAGGTCAATGGTATGTTTTACTGTATAATCTCTAAAATATCTTGTTAGTATTATGGTAGCGTAGTTGACAGAGGATAAGCATGAACGTCAAAGTCTGTACATGAGTAGAGGGAACTACTTATTCTGGCTTTACAGTGTTTCCATCAGTGCTTTTCTACTTTTCCAATTATCAGCTAATGTGTTCCTAAAGTATACATGCAAGTCTTCAAATGCAAGTCTTCATCCAGGACTTCAATTGCATGTATGTTACGGTGTAAGACCAGGAGTGGGCTAAAAGGCTGAACATGGATCAGCAGGGAAATGATAAAATAAACAAATACAAATAAGAAATGTTAAAAAAAAGAAAGAAAAACTTTGGAGTAGCATTGAATGCTAGCTAATCCTGTCTCAATACGTGGCTCAATAATATCTAGCTCTTAGAAATCTGAGAACTGATCATACGTCTCTTTAAACATAGCAAATAACATATGCCTTTGCCGATATCATCAAAAATGTAATGATTGACTGATACATGTTCGTACCGATAAGGTACATAAGCTCCCTGGACAAAACAAAAATTGTCACGTGAGTCATTTGTTCTCTTAATAATTATGTTTCACTTTCTGTAAGAACAACGTCGATCCTGTCATGTACGGACTGCGTCAGACTCCTGCCACCTTAGTCACAACACTGACACTCCCACACGCCAACTGCAGGGTGCCTGTACGTCAGTGGTTCAACAGACATAATGGAAAACCCTGACACCTTGACTGACCAGCAAAATCACCACACATCAATCCCAGTTCTCAAGGAGAAATGCTGAAATTGACACACACACTTTAGCTGATGTGTGCACCCAGTTTGTGTAACGGTGGGCAAGAATGGAAAGAAATCTCAAAAGAGACCTGGACAGTCCTTACCTGACAGGACTGATGGTGTTACTAATGGAAAGGGACGTGTACATGAATGAGTAAGAAACTAAATAAATCATATGATGAATTTTGTCTGGAGAGATTATGTACCTGCTTCAGTTACTTTATCAGAAGTTCAGGGAAAATGTACTGCCTACATAGGTTCTGCATGAGCATGTGATTTCAAAAAAAGCCAAAGGGGACTTTTCCAAAGGGAGTGATTTTTCACCCATCCTTACATCTGACTGCAGTGCAAATGAAATACTTTTGGAGTAAATAATGAATACTTGCTGCTTGAAGGGCAATAGAAAAGAAGTTGTGTTAATTTGCTGGCCTGAAAACTGTGATCTCTCTTATTACCAAGACCTGATGACTGTGCTTTGTTTAGTTATTCACCAAGATCATTAAAAAGAAACTGCTTGCAGAAGGTGAATATTACGCCCAGTGAGCTTTCTTACATAAGAGGCATACTGAATTTAAATATAGAGCTAATCTGCTTTTCGAAATAAATCTCAGGCCTTATGTATATTTATCAGAGTGCTGTTTTAGGATCAGCTTTTGCCTTTTAATCCTATTATTTAAATAGACACAACGGAGCTGATCCTATACCAGCACCACTGTTCGTTAACATAAGCCCATTCCATCAGTGCTCACCAATAAAGCATACCAGCACTGGATGTGTTTTCTCTCTGGTCTTTTGTGCAAGTAGCAGCAAACCTCCGAGTTCCTGCAGTGTAAGCTGACAATACGGGCTGAAATGTTGCTCCTGTGAGCACTTAGATGACATGGGATTTCTGAAAAGTAAGACTTCATCTGACTGGTGGGTCTGAGTTGTGTCACTCAAGGTCCAGATCCAGGTCTAAATCATCCTTCCGCTGTCCGGCTTCTCCGCTTCCACAGTGACGCTGCTCCCTCTCAAGGTTATCAGAGAATCTCCAGATCTACGTGCCGCACCTCTGGATTGCGTTGCTGATTTCAAAACAAAGGAGTCAAATTCAGTGAACTGACGTGTGAGAATAGATCATAATCATTGGCATGAAATAAAAATCTGTTTGCTTATAAATGGCTTTCACAAAACTAAACAGCAGTCTCGAGAGCTGTTCATTTTGATTTACAGACTTACATTCTAAGGAAAATGATTTACACCACTATGGAATATTGTTGTATATTACTAAATTAAAACTGAGGTAGAGATGAGCGTGTTCCAGTTTTTTTTTAGCTTCTTCTGATTGCAAGTATGCGTTGTGTCTGTTGTATGTACACCTAAATCCACTGTGACAGAACAGGTTCAGCCTCTACACAAGAGAGGAAGCGCTGACGCAGTGTCTGTAAGCAGATGGACATGGTAGTCTAAAAATATGAAGAAACTCTAACATTAGGCTGTCAGAAATGAATGACCGCTAATCAAGCACCTTGTGTTCATGGTTTACTCTAAGTAGGGATCTTATCAACAAATCTTAATTAAAATAGCACAAATATACAATTTTATCAAAATAAGTTCATCTACAGAGAACATACTTCTGCACATTTGAATGTAAAATATTAGAAAAAATGCAGCTATCATATGGAATTACCCTATTGCAATATTTTATATGTGCTACAGAGAGTTTACTCAGTATTTTAAATTGTTCTCTGATGGTATGTGACTTTGGTCAGAGTGAAAAACTCCCAGCTGCTGTTTTACACCCTATGATTTAGAATCTAGAGTGAAATAAGTTGAGTTCCCTTTATTGATGAGCTCAAATAATTTGATGAGCTCTGCTCTGATTGGCTCTGATTACAGCGAGTCACTGCAATGATCACACAGAAGCAAATAAACACAGACAGGAAAATAAAATCAACCTCCATGTAAATAAGTTTGGTCTTCATACTATTTAGATAGCTATGCTTCTGTTAGTAAGCTAACATTACCTATACAAGCTACTTTTAATATGAACATCAACACAAAGTAAATTAAAGTTGTCACATTTAAGATGATCTGCTTCAACCAGCAAACAGTGGATATAAAAATAATACAGCATGACTGCTACTTAAATGTAATTAAATTTAAAGATGTGAGAGCTGAAGTTGGCCTTACTATTTGTTAGCTTCTTTTAAGAATTGCTCATTGCACCTTAAGTGGTGCAGCAGTTCCATTCTAGTGCCTGTAGCATTTAAGGTGATTCCTTAGAAATTCTTGGAACGGTACATTCCTGCACAGTCTATCGTTTTTATTCCTGTTGCTCCAGTGCCATTGTTTTGTTGGGCTAGAATGTGAGCTGGTATATGTAAGTCTTAAAGGCACACACATAAATGTGTCACGTAAAACTTTAGAATTTTGGAACTGGCCTGTTCTTCCGGCCTCTTTTGTTAAGCTGGGATTTGTATCTGAAGAAGGAGCAACAGGGATCATGGTATATCAGTTTTATGTACTGAACTCTTCTTACTCAACTACAACAATGCAAATACAGTCTCCCATCTTACAGCACCTTTAAACTCAGCAAATAAATCTAAACTCTCCACTAAAATTTGTACAAAGTAATGTTTATGTTTGTTCACTGCATCACCTATAGCATGTGTTAACTTGTTTTCAGCGAATGCATATGTATATGAGCTTTTCTGTATAAGTTAAAGTTAGAGAGATGATGAGAAATGAGGCCCTGTATACATTAATGTAACCACAATGTCTGCATGTTCTTTTTCTGTGCCTTTAAAAAGACATCATGGATCTAGCTGTCCTGATCCTGTGGTAGTTGAGCATGCACTATTATCTGATCTGTGTCTATGCATAAACGCAAGGTGCCCCATGCGCTTCACCCTCATCTTTTAATATTGTTGCCACCTCTCTATGTTTTGCCCTCTGCACCTGTGTTTAGACTTGCAAAAGTTGAAAAGCCATTTGCTGCCTGTGAAGGACAGTACAGAGTTCTCTCACCCACCCCTGGCAGTGACTTACCCCATATATTTTTATTTGGACTGTGCTTCAGTCAGAGCTACCAAGCAACATGTACACAAATACGTTCCTTTCTTTCTATGCATCTGAAAATGTTTTATTAAACACTGCATAGCCTGTATAGGCTTCACCTACTCTGAACCTGCACCACACTATTTTTTAACTATTTAACTTATAAAACTGATTTTTTTAATTGTTTGGGTAAATGACAGTCTATCTATATCCAGATGCTCCATCTACATTTGAAAAAGGAAGTGTAAACATGCCATGACTTGGTTGGACAATGATCTAATACCTACGATTGGATCATGCTGAGCAGATGTGAATGCCAAAATGTAAGTCACAAACCTTGAGCTCTTTCTCTAAACGATCCACTTCCGCTCCCAGTGTGTCTATGATGTTCTCCCCATGCTTCAGCATGAAAGCCTCTAACTCCTCTGGCGTTTTCACCTGCTGGATGTCCTACATAGCAGAACCCAACCACAAACAGGTGAAATGTTTAGTATTTTAAATATCCTAGTATGTGCTGTATATTTGTTAATGAGCACAATCAGTGCAAACAAATAACTTTACATGAACAATCCAGTGATGACAACCCTTGTTTCAAGCTCATTATCATTAAAATCAACAGTTCACTGTTAAGACTATCGCAAATTCTTTAAATGTGCAGTGGTGTATTGATTGAGAGCCTCAGACTGCCCAGAGTGTCGCCACCAGCAGCAACACTAAAATCAGTGAAGAGTTCAATATTCCAGTATTGTTGTTCTGTACGTACATTGAGGATCTGGTCAATGTCCTGCTTTTCCAGATAGGAGCGTGTAACCACTCGCCCGTCAAAGTCCACCTCCGCCTTGAACCGCACTGTACTTAGCCCCATATCTGTGGCCTTCACATCATGAATCGCCCTAAGAACACAATGCAACCGGATATACAAACTAGTACCATAACCACTCACTCGTCACAATGCAGGATCTTCATTAACAGAGTCATTAAACGAGGAAGATCAGTGCCATATATAACAGAAATAAGAAAAAAACAATAATTAGGGTGAGGCTTGTCCTAATGCTACAGAGTGGCAGAGGTGGCTGACCTGACGGCAGGGTCACTCTCCAGGAACTCTGTGAGCTTCTGGACATGCTCGGCTCGAATGGAGCGGCCCAGCAGAGCCTCAGTGTTGGTGTAGATGAGGAACGCTGAGACTGTGCCCAGTAAAGTGCCCACACCCAGAGAGCCCAGGCTGTCATAATACGGATTACCTACAAAAAAAATATTAGCCATTACCTTTTTTGAGCAACATCTCACACACACACACACACACACACACACGCACACGTCCATATTATATACTAATAAAGAAATAGTAGGTGTATATAATGTACACATATAAACACTCACACACACACACACACACACTATACAGATACACATACACACACACACACACACACACACACACACACATCCGTATTATATACTAATAAAGAAATAGTAGGTGTATATAATGTACACATATAAACACTCACACACACACACACACACACACACACACACACACACACACACACACACACTATACAGATACACATACACACACACACACACACACACACACATCCGTATTATATACTAATAAAGAAATAGTAGGTGTATGTAATGTAACCATATAAACACTTACACAAACACACACTATACAGATACACACACACATAATATACAGATACACACACACATACTATACAGATACACGCACACGTCCGTATTATATACTAATGAAGAAATAGTAGGTGTATATAATGTACACATATAAACACTCACACACACACACACTATACAGATGCGCACACATAATATACAGATACACACACAAACACACACACACACACTTAATATACAGATACACACATAATATACAAATACACACACACACACACACACATCTACTTATATACACCTACCACTTCTTCATTAGTTACACCTGCTTGTATCTAAATTCACAGTCCATTTTATCAGCTACAGTTACTGTAGGTGCACTGTAGGTTGCTCAATGGTCAGGACCCCCAAAGAACCACCACAAAGTATGTATCCAATGAGTAGTGTTGTGTTGTGCTGGTACGAGTGGATCACACACTGTAGTCTCAGCTGGACTAAGAATAGTCCATCAATCAAAAATATCAATCACAACTGTCACAACTGTGCATCTATACATTAAGTGGAGCTGATAAAATGGACACAGAGTGTGGAATTAAGGTAGTGTAACAAAGTGGCCAATGGGAACATATATGATACAATTATATATGATATGTAAATTGCAAAGTGAGGAGCATAGAAGTAGTCACAACAGAGGAAATACATGATAGAGAAAGACACGGACATGATATATCTATCATAGTATTTTGCTACTTTAGCAATACATTAGCAAATGATACATTTAAGTGAAAAGTATTTTGCACTTACCTGTAAGTGAGGTCAGACCCATACATCCAGCAGCCAATACAACTCCCAGAACAGCTGCAGCATCCTCTAGCAGGACCACGTTGGTACTGGGGTCTCGACTCTGCATAACTGAAACACAGACGTCCAGCACTGCACGGTAAATAACCAGACACCTCTGATAACCCAGACAAATGCTCTCCACTCCAGAACATTCAGGCTAAGAACACAAGCCAAAAGCAACAATGGCTCAGTGTGTTAGCTGTGTTGCAGCACCCCTGGAGCAATTTCATAATATCTTGCACAAGCACATTAGCCTTGAAGCAAAGCAAACCTGCCCAACCTTTCACCATTACACAATGTTTTAAAAAAGCAAATAAAACCCAAGTTTAATATGAACTTTTATATGGATTAGTTGATTAAATTGATTTCAACTCTTTCGTACCATATTCATAGAAGGAGATTCCTTGCTTGTGGGCACTCTTCTTGATCTCATTAATAGCCACCAGCAGTGTTGCTGCAAGAAGGAACCATATAAGAGCCTACAAGTCAAACATAATGTGTAATATCCACACCTGAAATTAACTTTTACTAAATATTCCAAAGTTTAACATTCATGAAACATTACCTCCTTCAGAAACCAGAGAGCCAGCCAAAATACAATATGCCTGCAACACAGGTACATGTATGATAGTTTGAGAAAAATTTCACTGTGGAAATTCTCTTTTTTAGACAAAACTCTTCAGCACATATATTTGGGTGGCCACTAACCCAGAGCAGCGACTCCATTGGTTGAGGGTGCAGAAGTCCCATAATACCGTGATACCAGGACAGGCCGGCTCCCATCATGAAAATGCCCACTCCGCTTATGAGGGAGGCGATGTAGCGCATGTTGGAGAAGCCATAGCTTTACCAGAAGAAGAAAGTAAGAACATGAGTACCTCTTCTGAGGCTTAGTGATCCATTATGCCAATTATCAATTTACATTAAGTTCTGTAAAGCATGAGGAAGTACTAAAGTGACTGAGCTCTTACGGGTGCACAGCATCTGGGTTGCGCACAGACTGACTGATGCCCAGTGCAAGGAGAGCCTGAGGGTAGAGGGTAGAGAGAGAGAGAGAGAGAGAGAGAGAGAGAGAGAGAGAGAGAGAGAGAGAGAGAGAGAGAGAGAGAGAGAGAGAGAGAGAGAGAGAGAGAGAGAGAGAGAGAGAGAGAGAGAGAGAGAGAGAGAGGGCAAAAAACAATGTAAAGCATGTGCA
Source organism: Megaleporinus macrocephalus (assembly GCA_021613375.1). Lineage (NCBI taxonomy): Eukaryota > Metazoa > Chordata > Actinopteri > Characiformes > Anostomidae > Megaleporinus > Megaleporinus macrocephalus. The sequence continues at coordinate 14,068,645 of CM038713.1, read as the reverse complement.
TTAAAACCGACATCTGCAGTGGGGTTGGATTCTGGTGTCCATGTGTACTGTTTTTTCTACTGAAGAAATAAAAAAAATTCAAATCATAAAAAACCCTGACAACTGGACAACTGCAGGTAAAGCCTGAGACTGAAAAAAGGAGAAAAGACAACAAATGTGTATGTTCACATCATTTTGTAAATAACAGTTTTTGCAAACGTTGTATATGTTCAGAATATTCATGTTAACAGTTTTGCTAACAGTCTGTGGTCTATTCAGTATGTTATGTGTCACACGAGTGGTCTCACAAAGACAAAGTCCTTGTATGTGTAACAAGTGAAAAACAGAGATTCTGATTCTTTTCACTTAAATTACTTATAACTGTCTACCTGTTTATAACTGCACTTAAAGAACTGTGCAACAGTAAGTTTTATTTAGTGATATTAGCATACATTCAAATGTTGATGCAATGTCAATGTCATGATTTGGACACATCAGTGTTTTTCCAATCTGCTCTTCGAGGAAGCCCAATATTGTTTATAGTTATATTAAATCAGATGCTGGAGGTGAATTTGAAGAAATGGATGCGATGGCCGAGGACATCAAGGAGCAATCTAAAACCAAACCCTTCCTAACCAGCTTTCAAAATAGTTGGTGCTTTCTTTAATAAGAATGTACTGTGACTTTTCCTGAATTAAGAGAGAGAGAGAGAGAGAGAGAGAGAGAGAGAGAGAGAGCAAAAGACACTACACACAGCAAGAGTAAGAGTAAGAGAAAGAATCTATTACCTGATTACACGTATCAGCCAGTGAGTGGATGGCTTCTGAGAACATGCTGGCAGATCCAGTATAAACCCATGCCAGGAGTTTGAAAAAGAAGTTCAGTCCATTTCTAAGGACCAATAACAGAATTTATTAATCCTCAACAGTCATTAATTCCTCTAAACCACTGAATACCTCATATAAGTGCAACACTGACATGAAACAATTAGAATAACACTGCATATGTTTAACAGCATGGTGAGGAACTCATTATCTATAACTATGTAGTAACACAAATTAGGTTACAAACGGACAACGCCTGGTTGTCTGGCACTATCTGAAGCAGACCTATTTCACAAAGGCCTGGTGGGTCTCTCATGTGAGTGCACATGTTTTATAACTCAATCTCTCTTTAATCTAATAGAGAAACTGCATGCAGCCACTCAGGTCTCGTTATGCTGTGGCATTATCATCCTTCCTGCAGAACTAACACTGGAATGTGTCCCAGTTCACTGAACTCTACATCACACATCTGCACAAACAGTTAGATGGTTTGCTGTGCTGTGATGGAGTGCTTCAATTTACAAAGGACTCAAATGCGATTTAGGAAACTCACATGCAAATAGCTACCATCACCACTTTCCCTGGGCCCTGGAGGAAAGTTGCCCTCTTTCTTGACCGAGGCTGCAGAAGAGTGTCGAATACAAACAAACACAGATCAGAAAATGAGGTGATTTCTAAAGGTGAGCACTTCATGTGTATGAACATGTAGGCAGACAAATGTTAATTAACAGAGCATTTCTTTAAATAACAAGCACTTCAGAGGAGCTCTACCAGGTACATAGCTGCACGGCATAAACTGCTTACTGCTGCCCTATTTCTCAATGCTGTAGCACGTTTACATGTTTGTTGCATGAGAACACAAACAGGTTCTGTCTGCATAGAGCACAATGTGAAATGTATTACGTAACATTTATTCTCACCTTTGTGTTCCCCCAGAAATCTTTATATTCCTTCAACAATCGCTGATTGCGAAACATATCTGAGGATGAGGAGACAAAAAAAATACAAGAAAAAAAAAATCAATAACAATGGAGGTTATTAGAACAAACATCTATTGGTGAGATGCACTTTCATGATAAGCTCCATTAGCAAGGACACTCTTTGCATCATCTACAGAACAATAGAGACTGGAATCATACATTCCAAACAGAGGAATATGTAGGCATTCCCACCACCTCCTTTCAGAGTGCTGGGCTGATGCCTGATCACATTTCACTTCACTTCAGTCCACTTATTAAAAAAGAAAAAAAAAGAAAAGAAAAGAAGAAGGACACTCCGCACTCACTAAGCACACTTACCAATAAGTGATAGACACAAACAGATACTGAGCGTATAGACCTATTAAAATCTCCATTTGAGCTGGATGGTAAGTTAAAATATTTATGCACTCACAGGTTGTGTTACCACATCAACATTTACTAAATGTCATATGCAAAATGTCTTGTAGATTGCAAAGTCTGAAATGTATGGTGTTTAGAAATGCTACCCCTAAAGTTCTGATCTGAGTAGAGCCCAGTAAAGCATGCTACATCAACACAACACAGACACTGTGAGTGTAAAAATTCCAAATGGGGCATGTTATTACATTTTAGTTATGACAGCTATACGTAGAGCTGGAAAGTAGTTTAAGTTAAAGAATCAGTGGCTCAGCTGTATCAGTGAGAGAGAGAGAGACGCTGTAAAGGAGAAGATCAGTCACTATTTGGAAAGTGAATGGGAAAGCTTGTAAAGCTCAACATGGCATCTACAGGATGTGTGCATGTGACATCACAGCTGGTGGGAGTCAATGTATTCGTGCCCACTGAGTGTCTAGAAGACCAAGTCAAATAAAAAAAAAAAAAACACTAAAATATCTACAACAGGAAAGAGCTGCTTTGACATTGACTACAAACAGACTGAGGAAATATTTTGAGCTATCTTTTTACAGACTGCTTAGTATAAAGACAAGAACTAGTGCTCAATTAGAGCTGATTTAAGCTATTTAAGCTATTCATCAGCCTCTTATTCATACTTTTCTGTTCCACCTTAAGTGCGCAGCAGTTACTTTCTGGCACATCAGGTCAGATTGTAAAAGCTGCACCCTTTAATGTGCATCAGCACATACTGACTTCAGCTTCATGCTGCAATTCACAAAAACAACTGCAATCCAGGCACCCAATCGTAGATTTGCAGTTGTCAGGAGTTTGGAAGTTATACAAGCTCTACAGACTACTCATCAGTCAAATATACATATGTTTTTTTTTTTTTTTTTCATTTTAATTTATTTGCTGTGTAAATGAAAAGTATTTGTCAGCATTTATTAAAAAATATCCAGTATGCAATGATTGGACTGTATTAGCCCACCAATACAAACACAGGTTTCCTTACAAGCAGGAACTCCACAAAGCTGGCTCAGACATTTAGCCAGATAACTTTGTAGATTTGGAAGTTACACTTGGAACAGAGAGACATTAAAGATTACGATGAGCACAACAACTGATTTCTTACTTTGGAGTCCAACTGATCACTGGTTTCATTTACGGTTTCACCGCTTTCCCTAATAAACACAGTCTTGTTGCAGAATCTTTCGCCACTCGGTCTGACTGAAGGGGCGGGAAAGTGACATTGATGAATACCTATATTTATGAGAAAACACCTGCCTTACAGAAAGCGCCAATCGCCTTGTTGGTTAAGCTGCTGGCCGGAAAGGCTCTACCAGTTGTATCAGTGGTTTGAAATATGTTCTTTAAACATTCATTTGGCTTGTAGTGTTGGTTTTATAAGTCTCTCCCTATTCGAGCCGCCTGAGCCCAAATTTTATTTTCAAGAATCATGTAAATGCACTGTCTATGTTGCATCATGGTCCTTGAGGAACGTTGTTTTGTTTCACTGTGTACTATGTATGTGGTTGAAATGACAATAAAACTCACTTGACTTGACTAAATCTATCAGAAAATGTAGGATGAACATACTTTCTTGGTATTGTCTCTCCACCTCATTCCTGAGTTTTCTCTCTCGAGCAAGTGCCTCCATACTACCCCAAACATCCAGAGCCCTACAAAACATGAACGAAAAAAAAAACAGAATTCCTCAAACAAAACAGATAAGACAAGAGTGATATTTAAAATACAACTGAACGCTATGGTCTGGTGAGGACTACAGCACATACTTGGCCTCCACGTCTGAGCGCAGAAAGACTGTAAATGCCTCTGTGTCGTCATGAGGACTGCGTCGCCGAATCTTCCTCAACTGCTCCAGGTCACTGAAAGCACACATTCCCAAACACATACAAGCAAATCAGAAAAAAACACACACAACAAGTAAAAATCATGCGTGGCTTCACCCTGAGAAGGTAACCAGCTCTGAGGAACCACAATACAACACAACACAACACTCAGAATTTCTTACTATCTCAATTTTCAGCTTGTGTGGTTGTAAGTGAACCCCAGTGAAACAAGTGAACTGCCCTTTACCTTGGTTTGAGACAGAACTCGTTCATTGCCCTGACAGCAGTGATGAAATTGTTCTGTGTGTATCTGGTACCATATTCCCTCTTCTTCAGCACTGCCCTCACTGAAAACAGCAGAGTGACACCGGTCACACCACAGGTCATCATTCACTACAGTCAGCTTGCGATGGCAAACAGCGTTACCTTTCACTTGGATGTTTTCTACCTTCGTTAGTGCCTGAGATTTGGGTTCTTTAAAAAAAAAAGGAACAGCAATTATTAATTATTAATGACTACTTATCATCTATATAGGTTTTCACATCACATATAATCAAATGTATCAAATGGACTCACTTACCAGAGGGATCACCAGCAGCTTTACAGGAAGTAATGGAAAAAGCAAACATTAAACAAGCCTGAACGTAAAATGTACACAAAGAAAAGCAACAAAGATGTAATTACCGGCCGGCTCTGTGGAGGGCCGGGCAGTGGATACTTTATCAGTAGGTTTTGGCCCATTTGGGTCCTGTGGTGGTCCGTCCTTACTGCTTCCAGCAGTAGAATAGTACTGAATCTGTGCCCAAGCCAAGGAGGCCCCTCTGTGGTCAGGGAAACTAAACCACAAGCTCTGGCCTTTACCTCCGCTTTGCCAAACTGTACACAGACGATTCAAAAGATTCACACTTACAATCAAATACAGAAAGCACCAAGACACATCTTTCAATAACAGTTTGTTCTTCACCATGCAAATTCAGTGCAGGAGTAAGGGTTACAGTGGTGCTTGAAAGCTTGTAAACTCTGTAGAATTGTCTATATTTCTACTTAAACATGACCTACAACATTATCAGGTTTTAATACAAATCCCTAAAATTAATGTAGAGAACTCAACCAACAAAGATCACTTCTAGAGCAAGGTGTGTAATAGTTTATGAGGTTACACATGAACCCAGCGTTAACTTCTGAGCAGCTAAAGGCCTCTCTCACAGTGACTAATGTTGGTGTTCATGAATCAGGAGAACGCTGAACAACAAGGCTGTGCTCTCCAAAAAGAACATTGCTGCCTATCTGCAATTTACTAAAGATCCAATGGAGAGGACAGAAACCTATTACAAAAATGTTCTGTGGACAGAGGAGACCAAAATAGAACTTTTTGAATTAGCTTCATATCTGGAGAAAGAAAAACAATGCACTCCTGCATAAGAAACTTCCCATCCCATCCATAAAACATGGTGGTGGTAGTATTATAGTGTGGCTGCATCTGGGCCAGGATGGCATGCCATTATTGATGAATTATGAATCATAACAGCTATTTCTAACAGAAAATGTCAAAACATCTATCCCTGAATTGAATCTCAGGAGATATGTGGGGATATGCAGCATAATATTGACCCTAGGCACACAGGCTACTGTTCAACCAGTAGATGCTTAAAGAAAAATAAGGTTAATGTTTTGGAACAGCCAAGTCAAAGTCCTGACCTTAATCTTATAGAAATATTGCAACATGACCCCAGTACGCAGCTCACTGATGAAACCAACCAACATCCTAAAGCTAAAGCCACTCTGTACGAAGGAATGGGCTGAAATTTCTCCAAACTGATGTGCAGACTTAAACAGCAGTTACTGAAAGTATTTAATTGCAGTTATTGCTGTGCAAGGAGCTTACACCAGATAATGATTCACATACTTATGCCACTCACAAACATTGTCGCTGTCCAAAGAGAAACAAGTATCTCCAAAATGACAACTTGATAGGACAGGGGAAAACCTACTTTATTTTAATTAAAATTCTGGCACATTTCTATTACGTAAAATGCTATTTAAAAAATCTAAAGTGATAACAATGTAGGTACATGTTTTTCTTAAAGCAAGGCTATGCAATACTGGATCATTCTCCTAAATAATAGACCAAAGTGGATTAATTTATAAGTCTTATTTATGAAGAAATACAGAGAATTTTAGTTTTAAATTTCAAGCACCACGGATTGAAAAGCATGCCACACTAATGATTGCCAAGTCTGAGGCTAAGTTACTTACCATGACATGGGCGTGTTATTCTTGGAGGAAGCTGAGACAGATGTGCTCGCTGCTGCAGGTAGACCCTGCAGAAAACTTGCCATTGTCTATGGGCCAGGCAGGGGAACATCCTGGCAGTGGCAAGATTGAGATAATGACACTGGAACCTGCAGAGATTCACAAATGAACATTGTTAAAGTTACATACATGTTACGGCAAAACATTGTGGAAAAGGATGCACACCAATTAAATAATTCACTGAATACAGAGGAGCAGGTACAATTACTGACTCTGAACCAGGTCATGTGCCAAAGGCGAAGAGATTTCTGAACTACAGTGGAGTGTACAAGTTAAACAGCACACATACTAATATAGATTATTACTACACTATCTAATTGTAATGATATGCACCAGCACAGTAATTTGTATCATTTGAGCTGGCTAAGTTTAAGTGACATGACACCTACAAGAGGGTGCAACAGACATCATAGACACAAAAACATTTCGAATTACTAAATGATTTGCTAATCGGGTATGTTGGCTTATTAGCTTTGTAACTAGCTGGCTAGTTAAGCTGTCAAAATAAGCCACCGCCGTAGGCAATGAATCAGTTTCTAAAACAGGTCGATCCTCTTTTAATAAAAGCAGTGGGGCCAAAACATTGCTTAGCGTTCTACTACAGCTAACTAAGTTAGGCTGACTCACTGAGTGAGATGCTGAAGAAGATACAGAAACTGTTTTATGTCAACACGGCTGGTCAGTAAACCCAGTGTGGCAGCTAACGGTGGCTAGCTAACCCTAAACCCTGAAGTGTCCACCAGCCTAAACGTCTATTTTCACCTAACTAACGGGCCCTGAGTGGCCCAAGAAACAAACAGGTGTGTTGTTTTATTAACATAATAAAGTCAGTGGGGTGATTCGGCTCATTTGAGTTATGGCAGCTTCGGCCGGCAACTGTTATCTTACTCACTCTTCCTCTAATGGTAGCTAACTTCGCTAGCCCGGCTAATAGCTGAAAGCGAATAAAACGCCTAGCTACACACACATGATACCGCAGTAACATAATATCGGGTGAAACAGTTAGAGTTTACCTTTATGCAGCAATTTGTCATCCACATATCTCAGTCCATCTCCTGGATCTCACAATCAGCTCACTCACATCTCCTCCATAGCCACACTCCATAAACATCCACGCGAAGAGACGGACTTCTCGCGAGACTTCCGGGTAATTAGTTATTAGGAAACATGTGGTCCATTCAAACTTCTCTGTTTGAAATGTAAATGCTTTTCATGTGTTTAACTTATTTGCCCTCTCATTTATAGGAATGAAATGTCTGTTTTAAGACAGAGAACTGTTATAAGCTTGTTTCTTCCTTTTAAACAGGGCAGATAAATAATATACAAAGAGCCTCATTTCATATTCATGTAAACTCAAAATTATTTTTAATTTGTAATGACTCTAGGTTGCTTTAGTTCTATCTTTCCTTCACTGCTGTTATGATTGATGTTGTCTTATTATATTTGTATGTTTGAATTAAAAAATGAAAGTAATAAGTAAAAAAGTATAATAACTGTAATAAACCAGTTCTAATAAATAAATAAATGTAGTAAGATGAGGAAAAATAGTAAAACAATTGTCCTGATTGGCCTGATCGTGCATAAATATGGGCCAGAGTACAATGTTTTTACTGATTGTTTTGGGTGGTCAGCTTTGAACCCCATTGTTAATATGTTTTTCAACTGTTTGAAGCCTTTCAGTGCTGAGTGGACTAATACTGACTCTTCTTTTTGTTAAAGACTGTCTGCAAGTCAATGTCTAAAACTAAACAATATAAAAGACACTAAAGATAAAACGTACCTTACTAAGCTACTTTCTCTGTTTAATGATTTGTTGTTAAGCTTATTAAAAGCATTATATTTTGCTGGTTTGTGACAGCCCCCTTTTGCCCAGCAAAAAATGTAAAAAAATGTTTAACAGTACCCACTAGTTAATTTTTTATTAGCTCACATTTTCTTACTTGTACACAGTCAAAGTTCATGTGTATATTGAATCAACAGTCCAATATCACCACAAATTTTAAGATTATATATCCAAAAAAAACCCAAAAACTTTAGAGAAAATACGGAAAACAAGGAAACTCAAATGTCAGTTGGTAATACTTGTTAATAACTGCTCCAATGTCTCAATAATGACATAGTTATTGGAATGATAAACACATCTTTACAAAAATACATTAAAATAATAATGTATTACCATAACCACCACTGTCAGTTCCACTTACTCTCTAGCTGAATAATAATAAGCAAAGCCCTAAATAAATCTCATTGACTCTATTGTGGCTAATGGCAAAATTCCTGTGAAACATTTCAGTATTTGTGTTTTTTGTGTCTGTGTAACTTCAGCCTTTATACAGAGGCTTGAGAACATCTATACGATTTCTTCAACAAAAAAAGCAATCTGAATGCTTAACCACACTTAAAGAATGAGTCCAACTCTTTACAACAAAACACTGCATGTTGGCGCCATCATGTGTTAATATCTGTTAGTGTATGCAATAATGAAAGGTAACAATGTAACAGTATTCGCTGTAACAATATAGCTTAATAATAGCATAAAAATAATATAATACCAGTAAAACAACACTGTACAGCACCTTATAAAAGAATTACTTCATTAGAAAAAACAAAGCTATTAAGTAATATAAATCTAGGAAACATACATTAAATGTAACTGACAGATCATAAGCTTTAATCCCATTCAGATAGATTTTCAAGCTCCTGAAGCCATTCCCTCTCAACCTAAATACAGAGACAGAAGAAAAAAGCACACATACAAAATAGTGTCATAATTAATTAGGGCTGTTGTTATTATTAATTATGGTTATAATAATTAATTAATAATTATAATAACCAATTACAACATCTCCTCGGTAAGTCACCAATCATTAGTTTGCAATCTGAAGGAATTTATTAATTAATAAAGTAGTATTGCAGTAGGAGACACAGCCTAATGGACACACTCACTATTATGTATTTTGGTCACATAGTGTTTTTACTAATTACATATATAATCAATAGTTTATTTATTTTATAATCTACACTCATTATGACTATTATGACTAGGGTGTATGACTGGACTGGCTCAGTTCAGAACAGACAGATTTTTGCTCCAAACATCTGCAATATTCCAATTTTATTATTTTTATTTTGTCTGATCTGTGACCTGTTGCAATTTTATAAAGCAAATTATGTAAATATATTTAAATTATTGTGTGTAGATGAAAAGGCAAACCATATTATTTCTCTGGCAAATTTGACCAATAGAAATTACTGATAATGTGCAGCTCACATAGTTTGAGCTTAGCATTGAAAATAGAAAAACTGGCCCAATATTAAAAAAACAACAACAACTGCCTGTAAACAAAATCAGGCTTTAAAAATCATGATTGGTGCCTGCCTAGTTTAACCGTAACTAGCTCCTCACCTGTTGGTTTTTCAGTTTAACGTTAATTTGGGAGTTGGGTGATAACCTGGATAAGTCAAATTCGGGATGCTGTGAAGAGGACTGAGGAGTCAACTGTAAGTCCACACCCTCCCAGCTGCTCTCAGAGAAATCACAATCCCCATCGGTGGTCTCTGAACACCATCTCTTAGGGCTTGAAACTGGAGGCTCCTCCGTTTCTTTCTGAGTCCTTTTGCCTGGCAGGCCTAAACGATTACAAAAGTGCATGAAGATCCAAGAAATCACTAAGTCAAGGAGAACAGAACTGTAAACCCAGTTTTAATCAACTCTCCTGAAGGTCTTAAAAGTAGGATTTGGCTATCATTTGCCAACACATGTTTTACAACTGGAGATAAAGTTACTCTTACTCTGTTCCAGGCTCGCACTGCCATTTTGCTTAGAGACAGACGCCTTCGTTGCCTGACAAAAACAAGCCCTGAAATGTATATATCCTGATCAAAGCATAATGACCGTTATAATCAGCTTCCTAGATATCTGGAGTTTTCTAACACATTTAATTGAAAAAATCTAGGACTGTCAGTCATCAAATGTCGAACCTTTCCAGCTGTACACTTGAGGCTGGAAACAAAGCGACCACCTATGACTCTATGAAGAGTCTGATGCAGTGATTTAGTCAGATCACTGGTGTTCTGTACCTGAAATACAGGCATATGAATGAAAATACTAATAAAGCAATGCGACCACAACAGTGCCTTAGCACAGTCTGTTCTCTTTGTTTTAAATGGCTGTGAAATACCTTCATGCTATTCAGACACGCAGAGCGAAACTCTCCATTGCTACTGCTGCTCACGATACTGTTCACTGAACTCACAATCACTGATATGGCAGACTGCACCTTCGCTCTGGACTACAAAAACAAACAACATACAAATAATAAAATGTACAGAACAGCATAAAGGAGAGGGAAGAACAGAGACAGTAATATCACACACACTGTAACTGTGTGTGTGTTGTGTGAGTGTAATGAATGATGTCAACATAAAGCAGCTTGCCTTTTTCCTGTTCAGGAACACCCTGAGGGTGTTTTCCAGTAGAGACTGCAGAGCGGCTCTCACTTTCTCCACATTGTGCCACAGCACTCTTTCCAACTGTTTCTCTAAAATCTCTTCACTCGCTTTATATGACATACAGTAAAATTAGAAAAATATTAAAATTAGATGACAGTCTTAGCCATAACAGAGTTTTCAAACATCACTGGTTTCTGTAACAGAGAGTTTATTACTAATGTCCTCTAGAAATCCTTTATTCCAAGCCAGCGTTCTGTGGCTGGACATAAATGTTACAGGGGAAACGGTTACAGACATGCAGTCTTATGTCTAAGGTGTTTTAAGGTCTAAGGTGTTTTGGGATAAGGTCTGGACTAAAACGAATGTTTAAAAAATGAATGGTGCAGAGGTGCATGGCTTTCTATGGCAAAATAGCCCCTACAAAATCTGTAAGGGTGCTCTCTTAAATACCATTTGTAGGCATTAAGGTGTCAATATAACCTCAAGTTCACACCACTATATTTATATTACAACAATTTGAATATTGCAATATCTGTGTGTGCTGTTTTAGATTTATGTAACCCAAAGTAATTACACTTAAAAGTACCCATTATGCATGTTTACCCATAGACTTTTCAAGGTTTATTTTCAGCTTCTAACACGAGTACCTGAAGGCAGCAGAACCTTTACCTAACCTAAGGTGTGTTGGAAAATGATTTTTAGCAAATACTGACTCTTAGTGACAGGGACTCCCGCCCTGTTGTAGAAACTGTTCATAACTGAATCAGAATGATGGGATGACTTGTACCGACGAGGTCGATGAGCTGAGAGTGAAAGGGGTCTCTGTACTCCATAAGTAGAATAATGGTGACGGTCTGCTCCACAGTATGGACATCTGACTTCATATATACAGCCTGGCTACATACAGGCTCAGTTTCTGAACAGTGCTCATCTTCTGTAGAAAACTCCATCTCATAGAACCGAGGGCCTGAGCAGACAAGAATGTGTATCGTTAACACCTTTAATTATTCAGTAATTACAGGCAAAACAATCTATGTTCTCTCTTTAATAACTTCACAGCCAGCAGATTTGTCATGCATAAGCTGTACATGTCAGAGATGGCACAATATAAATTCCAAAACCTATACTGACACTGAAATTTTGATTATTAACTGATATATACAAATATGAAACAAAATGTGTGCAATATTAGACCATTCAAAATAAAGAACCTGTGGCTGTTGTAATCAATTATTATTAAATAAACTACCTTTTCCCCCATGACATGCTGTCATTGGTTAAAAAACTTTGCTTTTGTCCTGTAATTATACCAATTTAAGATGAATGTTAAAAAATTGGCCCAAATGTAATATAACTGTTGAATGTAACCGTTTGAAAAAATCACATTACAGGTCATTTTATCACACAAGGACTGAAATGGTAATTGCTGCGTTACAAAGAAACATATATTTATTTAATGCTAAATATTTCAAAGAAGACAGAAATTAGTTTCCTGCACTTTCATAAATATATGAAAAAAGTCTTTCCATAATCTACAATAGACATTTGCAAAATTATTTTATTTTTAATTTATAAAGGTTACCCCTTGATAAATCCATGCTTTAAATTGTTTGAGGACAATTTTGAGATTAGTTATTAGACTTTGTAAAACTAATAATAGAGCAGTTTTGATAGGAGGTTAATGTAAAAGAAATACAGGACTAGCCTTTTACTGTGTTTTAAATGATGTAAACACTAATTATTTTCATTTTCATCTTTACTGACAGTGAAAGCGCCGTGTCAACTCATCAGGTAACTGTAGGGTCATTTTTCTGTTCTTTACCCTGTGAAGCATGTGTATCAGCACAGTGGACTCCAGCCAGGCCCAGTTTTCCCCAGACCAATGAGTCAGCCAGGCTCTGGAGGAAGCTCAGCTGTGTCTGTCCCTCTCCTCGCATTATAGGAATGCCACTGGGACTGTACACTAACACGTGTCACAGATGTTGAGGACAAAAATGCTCATAAATCAGAACAAGTAAGGTCATTAGTTCAATAAGCAGATGTACAAACACTTATTTAACGATTAGCTGACATCACAATTATTGCAGCCAGACAACTGTAGTGGAAATGCTTTGGGGTCCTCCATGTGGTTCTAATGGGAACTGCACACCAATGATTCCCACACAAGACTGCTTTTAAAAATGTGGTTTAGCCAAAAATTACATCATTTTCATCCTATATGTAGCTTATCAGCCCAGAAACATCTGCTGAGTAAAGTTTGCTGATTTAGCTTTACACTGGAGCTATGTGGCTACAGCAACTAACATGAAATGGTAGTTTGTTGGGACCGGTTTAGAAATTGCATGCCCAAAGCCTCAAAATACTTATTTTTTAAAATAACTTTAATTGACTTGCTTATGTGGTCTGTACTAGCAGAGTATAATTTCTATCCAGTGTCATAAAGTAGTTTGTTTTGTAGCAGTGTGTAATGATTACAGTCACTAAAGCAGCTTTTTATCATCTGAGAAACATCGTAGAAAGTTCTGGCTTTTTTATCACAGAGTAACACAGAAAAACTTCATATGTTTGTTACAAGCAGGACTGATTACTGTAACACTGTTCTTATTGGGGTTCCTAAGAAAACAATCCATCCTATACAACTCATACAGAACACAACAGCTCGGATCCTAACAAGACCAAGAAAAAGAGCTAATATCAGTCCTGCTTTAAAAGAACTACACTGGCTACCTGTATCTTTTAGAACAGACTTTAAAGTTTTGTACTCGTCTATAAAGCTAGAACCTGCTACATCACAGAACATCTCTCAGTTAATGTTCCAGCTGGTGATCTTAGATCTACAGATCTAACCTGACCTTCTGCACATACCTTCAGTAAAATACAGAAAATATGAAGAGACCTCTTTCAGATTTTCTGTTTTTAAACTGTGGAGCTTAATTCCAATTTTCATTAGACTGTCAGGATCAGTGCTCCCTTTTAATAAACACATCTCTTTAATCTGGCGTTTAATTAAAACTTTGACATCATAGTACCTATAAAGTTGAACTTTGTCATTGTTTATGTTATTACTGATGAAAACTGTTGTCTGTATAGCACTTTGAGCTGCCACTGGTATGAAAAGTGCTCTATAAACAAAGATTATAATTAGTATCATTTTTATTATTATGATTTAGGCATGAAGTTTGTACAATACTGATCGCTCACATGCAAACTGGCACCACTGCAAAACTAAAGTAGAGCAACTACAAACACCAATCATCTCTTTACTGACGACATACACATCATTAAGCACTGTGAAGTTTCTGTGAAAGAAGTGCTATCTCAAATGTAATAAAACTGTGCTTCTCCTCTTTACAGCAAAAAGGATATTCGTATATGTGAGAGGCGCGCTGGCCAGTTGGGGTACTGGTCCATGCAAGGTCCAAGACTTGCTACACTAGCGACACTCATCTCCCCACACAGCCCAGCTTCCACAGCTTCAGGGGGGAGCAAGAGAGGGAGTTGCTCTCCCAAAACCAGGTGCATCTGGCAACAGGAAGAGAGACTCTCCACAGAGAACAAACTGAGTGAAAAAAACATCAAATACAGAAAGTATAGTTTTGCCATACATTTTAAAATGACAAAGCTGAAACAGTCAATGTACAAATTCATACCATCGAGACTGACTATTATTCTTGAGACCAGTTTTTATATCATTGAAAGCCTTCTATGTCATCCGTATGTATGCAAAGGTTTGAACACACATAGTCATGTTTTTGTGAGTAAAATAATTTGAGACATCCTTTACAGGAAACTCAAATATGGCAGGTTTTTGGAACAACTGTTTGATTGTACTGGCAACAATCTATGTTTTAATATGAAAAACATGTGCCCCAATATGTTACATTCAGCAAATAAACAGCACTGGTGTACTAAAACGTGCAGAAGTGTGTTCTCTGCAGAGGATGCGTTAACAATCATTTTCTCTTCAACAAAACATGTAACATGACCAGGGACGCCCAAAGTTTAGCACACAGCTGAGTCAGGGTTCATAGAAATAACTGGATAATGAAAAAAAACAGACTATGCCATGTGTTTACAGTTACTGTAGAAATAAGAGGACAAACTGTGCATAGGAGGTACTGTCTCTGGCGATAAAATGATCCATCACTGGTTTCGGACGTCTGCTTTTGAAACTACAAAAGAAAACAGAAGCATTTTACAAAGTGCAAAAACACAGACTCTTACGACCGAACATGACAGAGCAGTTTCACACTGAGAAAAAGTAAGCATGATCATAGGTGCCATAGAATGTAAACTTTATATGGACAAAGTTGAATAAAGAGAGTTCGGTACATATACTCAACACACTACGAACATCAAACACAGTTGTTCCTCCTTCAAATACAAATGAGGTCAGTAAAATAGACTGATTCCAAAATCTCAGACTTACGTAGACTTTCTACGTAACCTCCTTAGTTCATTAAAATTTCTGTGCAACAGAAAAGGGAGACTATGTGGGGAAATCCATTGGTCCAGGATGTGAATGGAATGTAGCACTGTTTCTGAAGTGTTAACAGGTATGGCTGAGGTTCTTCTTTAATCAAGGAGAAGTCTGCTTTTTATTCAGCTAACCAGCTTCTTAATCCAATATTTTGTCCACCTAGTCAGAATGTAACTGCAGCACAGTTTTTCAAACCTTGGAAAATATTAAGCAGGCTTTGCTCAGTGTTCAACACTGAAGAGAGGCGCCGTTCCCCCTTTATAAGTACCACAAGCACAACAGTAACCTGTAAGTAGCAGCCATGCTGTGTGATTTCATCCACATTTTGACGGTTGAAGTAGATCATCTTAAACCAAGCAACAACCTTAATTTACTTTGTGTTGTTGCTGAGATTTAAAGAAAGTAGCTAGTATAGGTACTCATATTCCCAATCAGGCTCTAAACTAACTGCATTAATGTGGCAAACTAAATAGTACCATAACTTATTTACACAGAGGTTTATTATATCTTTCTGTCTGTGTCTGATTCGAAACGTTGATCATTGTGGCGTCATACTCTAAATCAGTCATTCAGAGAGCAGGGCTCACAAAATTATCCAGGAGCTCACCAAAAAAGGGAAAACAGCTTGTTTTATTTTTACAAGGTGTAAATGCGTGTGTAAAACTGCACCTGTGCATTTTTTTACCCCAACCAAAGGCACATACCTTCTTTGTAGATACTGAATTAATACATTACGTGGAACCTGTAAGTGATCTCCTTTTACATTTACCTGAACACTTGCTGGTGTGTGTATTCTTTATTCTTCACTTTGAAAACAATTGTGATCTGCTTGAGATAAATAAAAGGTGATAGTATTAAAAAGAGAGCCCGGCTGATAGATTCCTCAATGTCTAATGGTGATGATGTATGCTGAATTTCGTGGCTTTGGTCCGACCTGAGAACGGACCAGGCTGACTCTTTGAAGAAATCTTTCAGTTTCAGTTTCCATGTCTTGAAAATCCTGGTCAATCTGTAAGTAATTTAATGAGGCACTCATGTAATTACAATTCACAGAGGACATAACTGATGTTCTGTTGTTGAACAGATGCACAAACCTGAAAAGAGTAGACGAAACGTAAAACCCCAAAGTTATGTGAAAATGTGTTAAGCTCTTCTTCATAAGGGCAGTCACAGGGAGAGACAAACGAGGAAATTCGCTCCTCAAGCTCTAAAAAAAGGACCAAAAACATCTAATTCACAAACACATATAAATATAGAGCCTCAGTTAGTTAGTTAGCCTTAAACCAGTCAATAAAAACCTGTTATTCTGCAAACTTTTCTGCCAAACCACTGACCAGCAGCTGCAACTGTGAATAAGAAATGCATGTTAATTCTACACACAGTGAAAAATAATAGACAGAACAAAGAGGTAAATTTATACTAGTCCAAAAGTATCTAGACACCCATTTAGTAAAACTACTCCAAAGTGCACCCACTGCAGATAGAAGTGTTCAGATTCAATGTGTATCATCCAATATCCCTGGATTGAGTTTGATGTGGTGTTGGTGGCCCAGACTTAATTATTCAATGTCAGTACCAGATCTCACTAATAGTCCTGAGGCTGAATGCAATCAAATCCTTACATCACTGATTCAGCACCTCGTGGAAAGCCACCCCACTCACATTAATGCTCTTAAAATTGTTGGGTAAGCAGGTGTCTACAGAGTTTTGGACGTACAGCTGGTTTAAGTATAACTGGTTGTGGTCTTGTACCTGTGTATATCAGCTGCCTGGGAGTCGGTGAACTAGGCTGAGAGGACAGAAGAACCAATAGCGCTCCTCGACTCCCAATCTTAGTTCTTTTAGACAGACCGTCCTGACTATGACGGTATAGACACATCACCAACCTAATAACCTGAAATACATGTAACATAAACGTTTAGATATCTGAACAGTTACTCGGCTGTTTGTGTCGACAGCTAGCGAACACAGTTAGCATGGCTAACCGTCTTGAAGCTAGTTGTGTCAGCTAGCTAGAAATAGCACAGCTTTCGTACGTGTATACGTACTTTCCCGTGTTTTTGAGTATTTTGTCTTAAGAGTAAGAGACAGGACTATTCGGTTATTTGCCTTTTTCTTGATATTAAATTACCTGTTGAAGTTCAGAAGACATTTTGTCTGACGCTCTCGCGCTACAACAAACACATTACACTGGGCTTCAGTACCGCGAAGGTGTGGCTATTAAAGAGCCCGCATCCTACATTTCGAGTATGTTGTGTTTTCTCCTTGTGGTTAACTAATAACATTTGTGTGGTTTTAACTATTAAAACCATCATTTACATTGCAGTTTTCCAAAACCCTTTACAGTTCCTTCACGACTAGTTCTAAAGAGTCGATTTCAAAGGAGTCGGTTCTTCGACTCTCGCAGAGTCGAGAGTTAAGAGTCGATTCCAGAACACAGGTTTGTGCATCACTGTTTTTTACTGATCTAAGATAAATGAGTTCTGTTCTGATTGTATTCAGTAAAGAATGTAGAGCTGAAACTCTCTTAAGAACTTACGGGTGAGACAATCATGAATTTAGAGACTTTATTACATTTTTCATGATATGGGCTCTTTAAATAATACCCTCTTTATAACCGCTGGAATTAAACAGACTGTTTTTATTACTGTGTGTTTAAAGGTATGAAAAAAATTACTTCACTAAACTGTTGAGATGGAACAAGCTTACTCAGAGTGATGTGATGTGAAAGAGGGCATCATGGAAAAATTCACATATTCAGTTTTCTTTACAGTGCTGGTGACAGAAAGCAAGGTTTGTAAGTTCTGCAGTACAAACATAAACATTAAATTTTTTGACAAAAATGACCCAAGATGCTGATCTTTGTAATTTTAACTTTACTTTCTGAGTTAAAATATTATTTTTAAAAGATCATAAAATGTTTCACAGACATCAAACAGCGTATTCCTTAAATGTAGTACATGTAGTAGCTTTCAGTGAGGTAACTTTTTTTGAGGTACATTTTTATTGTATTATATTTATTGTTCATTATTCTGATGTTGTACGTTTTTTCTAACACTGCATTTCACACCAAACCACTCTTATAGACTTTGTTTACATCATAGAAATAGAGTTACATAGAAGTGTTTAAAAAAGCATTCAAACTCCCCTTTTAGACTGATAAATGTACATTTCTCTGTTCTGATCGGTTGTTCGTTATTGTGTCTTGTATTGTGCCTGTGGAGCATAAGATGATGCAACCTGTCAAATTCATACTCCAAACCAATAGGGGGCAACATTTCACCAGAAACTTGTGGTTTCCACCTTTATGCTAAGAAACACAGAGCTGTTTACTAACAAGTCTAGAAGAACTGTTGCAAGTTCACCAACTTCATCCATGCACTCCAAGAGTCTCTCCAGCAGTACAAAGCAAAGCCATTGTTAACTCTTACTTTGCTTCTATTTATGTCTTTTCTTTTGTTTGCTACTAAATGTGGTTTCTTCCAGAGAGCTTTATCCATTGTAGGGTTTATTCTACCTTTCATTGGCTATCAGTCCTCAAATGATCTAGCCGAGAGCAGAACCTTTAACATGGTTAACAACAGAGTACACCATCAGGGCTGCAGTTCTACTTCTTCATCCTCTCATGTTGGACTTACGTCAGACTTAATGCTACAGTGACTCACTATCGCCTCCTCAGGTGGAAAATGTTATTATGAAACAGGATAGGCAGGTCTAGCTGGTTAGCATGCTAAAGTCAATAGATATCTCTGTAACACAATACCTTGCGTTTTTGCCATATATTTACATTCTGTTAATTATTTTTAATTTTGTTTTACACTACATATCTTACATATTGCTCCACTTTAAATGTGAGTGGGGCCAATTTTGTGGCATATTTTACACACTGCATGTTTATTACAGACACAAAAACAATTTCCCACAACCAGGTGAATTTAATATATGAATTTTATTTAATCTGCGTTTGCAGTCACCACTTATCCATCCATAGACTCAGAATATCTGATTCTGTCCAGTTCCAGGAATCACTTAAACCACTTATAGGACATTTCCTGTAAGCCATAATAACAGACGACACATTTCACACAAGTCAATAAGGTGCAAGTAAACAAAAGAACTGAGGACAATATAAGAAAGTCATCCATAAAGCAGGCTGACTTAGAAATGCTGGATGTAAGTTGGACGTTAAGTTCCAATAGTTATACTCATGAGATTCACAGTGCGTTTCCTCAGTGTATATGGTCCCTATTTCAAGACATCATCATGCCTCGGTGTCAACTCTCATCAGAATCAACAACATTCTTATCAGACACTTATACTGCAGAATGTTTGAAGGAAAAAAGTCAATCTCAATGCATAAATAAGAAAAGCCTTTTTCAGTTTACAGACATCACGTTCAGCTGCTTTTCATAGGACCTTTTAAGGCTATTAGAGCTAAATATAAACTAAGTAATGGGATTTTGAGCATTTAGAAATGTTTTATTACTATGGATTAAAGAATCGAAACCCAGACTTCCTGTAGGTCTCTGTATACTTTTTACAATCCACACAACTATTTCTTTGTTCTTTTGCCCAATGTAGGTGAATGTAAACTTCTACAGTAGATTTGAATGTAAGTACAGTAAAGAGCTGTGTGGGTTGTAAATAGAAAGAGCTTTCAGGTAATTTAATGATCGAACATAGCAAAACAAGCACTTTAAAGCTAAAAATTTTCACAAGGTCTATACAGTATATCATTAATATACATTCCCTGGTTTGATGCCCTTAGTGTACATATTATAAGGCGCATTTCGTCAAGTGTTCCCGAGTGGCTTGTGAGTAAAGATAGAGCAAAGCCAGGCTCATCTCACTGGAGCATTACAGGACGGCAGCAGGTGATTTAATACATCATTATTATATACAGTGTCCAGCATCTTTGCAAATATACTCCTGATCTAGTTGATTTAAAAAAAAAACAAGGCAACAAAAGAACTGAAAATGTACACAGCAAAGTGTATCTGTACTTATTGCTATACATGAGTTTGAATTGTCTTCCTAATATACCACACGGAAATTCCACTTTCTTTGTTTTTCCAGTTAGTGCTTAAAAATGCTGTTCACACGAGGGGGGCGCATTTTTCTATACTGCGTGCAATACACATTTAATCTCACAGGTTCTTAATGTAAGCCATTCGTTCATGCTCATAGAGGTCATCCCTAGTATCATCCTAAGCCTTAGCAATAAATAGATGTGAAGTAATTTAAAAATATGGCACGTGAATATTAACAGTACCAAAAGAAAGTTTAAATACTTTCACAATTCTGGTTAAAGGTATCACACTTCTGGTTTCAAGTATATCAGGCAGACATGGTGTTGGACGTGGTGTTAGTGGTCTCCATGGCAGTTCCTGAAGAAGTGTAAATGCCTGGATGTCGGAGGTCATTCCAGTCTTTCTTTTGTACAATACTCTGCACAGAGAAGTAATGCCCATTGTCTTCATGAGCTTCACAAAGTCTCAGCTTTTCCAGCAGAGCTCAGTGTGATATCTGCAGAATATTAAAGGAAGGTCATGCTGACACTGTGTCTTATTTACTGCATCGTGTGGATTAGACACGTGTCAATGTAAAAAAAAATTATCATACAGTTTGGGAAAAAACATTTGCACTTGTGAGGTGCCACCTCACTATTATATTCTCATGTGGATTACCTAACATGTCCAGCAGGGGGCATCAGACTGGACTTTCCTTTCTGTAACTGCCCTTGTGACACTTCAGGGCCTTTTCTTTGTGACACCTCCTGGAGCAAAACAATAAAACATAATATGTTACCACTTGAACTGCATATATCCTACATTTATGTAGACCCTTACTGTTTTCCCTGAGGTTCACTTCTGATTTGGGGTTAATGAACCAAAAAACATCTTCCAGTTTCTCCTCATCCCGTGGAATGAAATAGGGTGTATTTGTTACTGCACTTTTAAGACGGATAAGTAAATGATCTCTCTCTCTAACTGACTGTGTGTTGTTTATTACCCAGTCCAGGCTCAAACAATCCTTACAATTACACAGTGATGGAGTAGAGCTAAACTTCAGTACACTGTGGTGGACATCCATGCACATTCACTTTATTAGGAACATCTTGTATGCACACCCATTTTATCAGCTCCAGTAAGCATATAGGAGCACTTTGTAGTTCTACACGTACAGACCTTTTCTCTGCATCCTTTTTTTACCTTGGTCATAAATGGTCAGGACCCCCACATGACCACAGAGCAGGTATTAATAGAGTGGTCGATCATTATCAGCACTGCAGTGACACTGATGGTGTGGTGATGGTGTTAGTGTGTGTTGTGCAGGAAGCTGTTGGTTAAATAGTTTAGGTTGGTGTACTGTTTTTCTGTTTTTTTATCTGAGCCACTCACACTAGTGTCACTCAGTGTCACTGGAGTGGCGAGAATGATCCATACCCCAAATAATACCTGATCTGTGGTGGTCCTGTGGGTGTCCTGACCATTGAAGAACTGGGTGAAAGGGTATAACAAAGTATGCAGAGAAACAGACGGACTGCATCTACAGTTCTACGTGTAATTGGAGAACTACAAACTGGCAAAGGCAGCTGATAAATGAAGATTGCCCAGCATATATAAGCACATTCAACTAATTCAAATAATCTGTTTATATATATAAAGGAATCGTATGATTTGAAATAATATCAACATACGCTTATTTGGGCTTATTGGGGGCTGATATGGGGTCCCAAGTCAGCTTGATCAAAACTGACTCGACTTGTTTTTTGTGTTTCTCCTACAATGACCAAGGCTAGGATTTGAGAAGTTGAAGGTGGTCTGGGGTCAGGACAGTCTCCTGCAGCTGAGGGACACTCACCTCTTTGATTTGAGAGGTCTTGTTAACAGGGCATGGTGGTGGAGGCCTACTGGGGGGGCTCGGTCTGGGTTTGGGTGCTACTGAGGGAGATGGGTGTGGACTGGAGGGGGTCTGCTGTTGTAATGCATACGCTGGAATGGGTGGGGGTTTAACCGTCGGTCGAACAATGGAGTGCCTCGATCTTGGTGGACCAGCAGGGCTTGCCCTCGGGCTTGTCTGGCGTGGAGAAGACACAGAAACAATGCTTGTAATTCCAGAGCTTTAAAAACTGTAAACCACTGATACCACTGATACAGAAAGAGGCTCATTACCGGTTTATCTGTGTCAGGTTTCTTTAGCTGAAATGTTGGGTTGCTGTGACCATTAGCAGGAGCTTTGGGGTCTGCTGAATCTGGTACACTGTAGAACAAATCAAAGCGAATAAATTCAGGACATGTTCTCATGTTCTGTAATCAGCACCTCAAACAGAGACATGATGAGAACAACAGAGCATTTAAATGATGAGTTCATGAACATCATCAAAAATGTGAATCTGAGTAATTACTTAATGCATAACCGGGGAGGACTGTGGGCAGCGTCTTTTAGAGTCTGGTGCTTATGCTTGTAGCACCACCAGAGAAACAGAAAAGCCAATCCCACAGAGAAGAGCAGCGACAGGACCACCAGTACTGGAAGTAAGTTGCCTACAACATCAACAAAAATAGGACAGTTACTGCTTAGAGTAATACTGTAATGAGAAATACTGCTTAAAGAAATAATAATATACTGATCACACAGTGAGTGCATTCCAAGGTTTGCTACATAGTCGACTTACTCTGTGAGATCACTGGACCACTGTCCACACTACCACCAGTTCCTGCTTGATCACAGTATGGTGGCGCCCATCCTGCATGACAGTGGCAGTTGTGGTTGTTGTTGCACAGCTATAAGAGAAGAGACCATTTAGACTCAATCAACAGTGCAGAAAACAAACGTTCTGGCATGTCCTCTCTTTTATCCTGGCCTGTATTTGAACATCTGAGTGCACACATACTGGTTTAGGGTTTCAAAAATATAAAAGTAAAAGGGTTTAGTTTCACCATGACCTGTTTTAGCTTAACAGAACACTTTGATAACCATCCTTATGGAAACAGCTTGACCAAATATGTTAATAAAGTGAAGCGAGTAATAACCACTAGACCTCTAAAGCTGTGTTGTGAATCTGTAGTTGGCATAATGCCAATATTAGGAACTCGGGGTCTAGTCTAATTTCTCAATAGGAATTTGAATGTATGGCGTTATCTAAAAAACGCTGGTATCCTCCAAATATTACTGGATCCTGATTTATGAGGTCCTCGAGGGGTTGAAAGATGAATGATGAACACTGCGGTGCATTAAACTGACATGATAAGATTGGTAACCTCCCAACATACCCATCACAAACCAAAAAGCTTTGTCAAGTAAGTTCCTTTTTTATCAAAGGCAACTTTTTTACTATTTAATAAGTCATTTAACAAGCGTGATGAGAATTGGTGCCGTGTAGAGAAACTTACCAACTCAAATGTCTTTACATTGACGGTGATAGGAACCAGGCATCACCACACAAATATAGCCATTGAGTTTTTACATGTAATATTGATAAAACAATGGTAAAACTGAGGGAAATCGTTAGAACCATTTTATCTGACAAAAGGCATCAGGCAGTTTGTTCATAAACCTTTCATGTAACAACTTTTTTCAGCTTTGAGAGGCATTCAAGACTTTGAACATCTGGTTCCTATCGCCACCCCCTGACTCGGAGGGTTTTGTTTCTAGAATAAAGCATTTCAAATCAAACAATCCTGAAAGAGATTGTTTACTTAGTGATGAAGTGATGAAGAAAACAGTAGCAGATGTTTCAGTATGCGGAAGTGGAAGCTGACCTGTAGTATGGATGTAGCATTATTTGCATTATGACTTCTAAATCATGGCAAAGTCCAGAGCATACAGTGATATTCAGAATGCACATATAACAGAATGTGCAGGGTATAGAGCATTTTTTGTCTATTTTTATCAGACACATTTATTTTTTTCTATAGAGACAAACTGCTTAGAACTAGAGTTCCCAATATGGGCATTAAGGCCAAATACAGAACAATGCACAGAACAATGCACCTTATTTGCATAGTGCTTATTTTGGCAGCTTGTTTTTGTCTTTCTCTGGTTCACACCAGGTGACTGAGTGAGACTGCGAGCTGATGGGGTGGTGGAGGGGTAGGAAGCGCCTGGCACAGTGAAGCCAGTCCGCCTACACAGATTAAAGGTCTTTCAGTTTTCTGCCAGAAAGACAGTGAGGGTGTACACCTACCCCATGGCCATGACACTTGGCGTTGCATTCATCCGCTTGCAGGAAGGATGCATTGCGGCACTCACCATCAAAACAAACCTGCTCCAAGGGTAAGATAAAAGATTGCATTGTCATATGTGGTCAGTGATGATGACTCTAAGGTGAAGTTCTTGAAGAAATCCTCAAAAATAATTGCTTTGAAACAAACTTGCCCAGTTAGTGCTACTTTTTTTAAGTACTTTTGTGTATTCAGTACTTACTGCATTATCCCCACATTTGGTTCCCGTCATAACCAGCCCTGGGTCTAGTGTATCTCCTTGGCCCTCCTCCTCTTGGTCAGGACGGTAGACATGCGTACCTCGGCACAGGATCTTCCGCGTGCCGTCGGGGACAGTGGTATCGATGGGGACAGCGTTGGTACCAATGGGTTTGGAGGCAGAGCTCAGACACTGAATTTTGCCACATTTAGCATCCCTTCAGTAGAAACACATGGAAAAACAATTATGCATCCTCCACTCTTTTTTAGACAGTCTATAATTTGACTCAAAGACTAAAAAAGACCCTTACTTCTCAGTGCAGCCCCTGTATTTTCCCATCAGGTCTTTGCCACAGTTTCCATAGGAATCTCCAGCCTCATTCACCTTGGTGAAGCACAGGTCTGGTGCAGATCGAGCATCTGAAAAGGAACCAGAATGGCCAGTTTAGAGATCAACTATCTTAACAGCCATGTGCTCTGTCACACTTTTTGCAAATGCTAAAATCTGCAGTAAACGGCAGGGAATTAGGACATTGGTAACAAGCTCTCTGGAAACTGCGGACAACAGCAGATGGCATCACCCACTGTAAAGTAGGTTATTGAGCACAGTATTATCCACTGTATAACCACTGATGTTCCAGCCAAAAACAGCATGAAAGTCTGTTCAGTGCCCAATACAGAGTCATGTTACTAATGCCTTACTATTCTGAGCTGTGCCGTAGTAGAACTTGAACGAGGAGGTATGATTAACATCTCTGTACTTACAGTAAAGCTTGAAATATTTGTCCAGACCCAACAAGACTGGACCGGTCACATCATTTTCAAATATGTCTCCTACTTTTCACCTAAAATGTTACCTTAACTTCCATTGCTTTCATTTTGTCCCTTGCTTTATTCCTCCCCATAATGTAATCAACTTAAAACCAGTGTGTCAAATACCCCTGAGGGTCCCATGTTGGCTGGCAACTCCAGAGGTGGCTGGTTGCCCACCATAGCAGTGCTGATACTATAACTATTCTTCTTCTGGAAAGACCCTTTTCTAGTTTAGTAATGCGCACTTCCACACATTACCTGAAATCTTACACATCTCCTCTTTTGTCTTAGGCCTGAGAAATGAGTAACAACCCCCTCTCTCTTGGGAACTTGGGCATAGTTAAAGTTGGAAGGCTATAAGGGATCAACTGGGTGAACAAGTTTGCTACAGCATCACCCTGAGGCAGACCAGTGCTGCATCTCTAGTTTCTCAAGAATACCGAAGAGAGAAGCCGGGATGCCCTGTATTTTATTTGGGGAATGGACCAAAAGTTTAGTTCTACCAGTTAAAATAAATTTCAAATTGAAAATGTAAAATGTAAAGCTTGGGGTCACTTCATTATGGGACGAACATCTAACCCATCAAGAGTGCTTGTGTTATAACGCTAGTTCAGTGACACTGTATTACCTTTCCCCCAGAGAGAGAGGCACTGCTGCTCCAGGGTCAGGCACATGCCTGTATAGCAGTAGGCTTTGCCATATGCACAGGAGCTGCCGTCCACCAGGTAGAAATTAGAAGGGCAGGACTCCGATTTTCCATCGCAGTATTCAGGCAGGTCACAGGAGCCTGAGGGAGGGCGGCACAGTGCACCGGGACTCTTCAGCTGTGGAGAAACGAGACAAGAAGTGGTGTGACACCAAAGATCAGTGCCATTTTAACAAGACCTGGTATGACCAAATGGAGCTAGACAGTTAGTAAAGTGGGAAATACCTTGCAGTTATCACAGCAAACTCCATGGGCACATTCAGCACCTGCTTTCAGAGTGCAGTTATTGGCATTACAGCATGGGCTGGAACACTCCTACAACATGAGACAGAGCGGACATGAGACAGAATATGACAGAGACAGTGAGATACACTGAGTGTCCTGCATATTTAAGTGCTTTCTCTGCTCTGCTGCATCTGATCCAACAAATCAGCTATTTAACCCCTTCAACTTCAGCCAGAGATAACAAAAGCATGTTGTAAATAGATATCAAATCAATATATATCATCAGTAAGTTCAGTTGGAAGCGCAGGATCAAACCTTTTAATACAGAATGTAGAAATATGTAGATTCCTCACTGTCATAACTACATAACTTAAGTATTAGTATCATATTAAAAAATACTTTCTAGTCGAAAGTAAAAAATAATATATTTGAATAACTCCCTAATGAGTCTATAGTGCAACCCTTAACCCTTGTGTTAGAGCAGGAAACCCCCCAAAATTTAACAGCCTCACCTCCTCCTCCCCACAGTCACACTCCTCTCCCTCTTCCAGGTAGCCGTTGCCACAACGCTGGCCTCCATACATGGACTTGGTGTTGGGGGGATTAAATAGACATTTCCCCCCACCTGAACCCAGATAACGCTTCAGCTCTGCCTGGTTACAGGGGTTAAACACACGTGGGAATGGGTGTCTGTGGAAAAGTAAAATTTAAATAAAATAAAAACAAGACACAGCAGAGAATACAGAGATTTAAAGAAATATAATGAATGAAATCAAATTTCCACATTATCCTCTTACACAAAATGTTACCTCTTTAGCCTTGCACTGGAGCTAGTGGAAGTAGTTAAAGCTCATACCCGACCAGCAATCATCATGCAAGAACTGTGTCAATTTAACTTCTTACTGACCTTCTTTCGTTTAAGGAATTAGGCAATTGCACCAACTACTTACTATACTAGCTTGTGCTTCAGAACAACATATCTATTGAGGAACAGTCGGCTCTTCATTATTTGCACTCATACATTATTTTTCTACTATGGTTGTATATCAGAAAGTTGAATTTCACAATTTTCGGAACAAGCTAATAGCCAAGTCCAGCTGATAGCAATGTCCATTCATTTTTCTTGTTTAACTTTTTCTTTTTTTCTCATTCAGTACCCAAAATGTTTGTCTCTGGGGCTATAAAGTAAGAAGTCTTTAAAAAAGTTATAATAACTATACTTTGCTACCAAATGTCAGCAAAAATATTTTTAAGGACATATCAGAATGTCATGTGTTATATGTAGTAACAAAGTATCTTTGTTCTCTTATTGGCTGAAGTTCTGGGGTTAGGTAAACTTTTTGATGGCTGAAGCAAACATCCTCACGGGCCACGCTTTTGGGGAGCGCTACTCTAAAGTTTGAGCAGTGGCTTTGTGTTTTAGGACTGTTTTGTGCGGTGATTGGGATTTACCCTGTGGCTGCAGCCATGATGCAGCCCCCATCCTCTGGCTGAGCCTGGCAACAGCCCTCACTGTCATGGCTCATCCCAAAGTTATGTCCCATCTCATGGGCCATGGTGGCAGCTATGCCAACCGCAGGTTCAGAGTGGTCCTACAGAGAGAGGGGAAACAGAGAGATTCTTTCTGGTGCATGTACAACTGAAAAAATGTCTATCATATTAAACTACAGCATGTTTTACCGAGTTCACTCCTCCTGACTGGTAATCTGAGCACATGGTTTTAAGTGGAGCAAGTCCGATAGTGGTGCCCTGGAATGACACACCCCTACAAACACAGCAAAGATGGCTACTTAGATTCAAATCACAATTCACAGTAGCAGTCACACTTTTTCCGCTGGAAGTACAGCGATACCAGCAGAGCACTTGCGTTTCATGCATTATTCTGCATTCACACTGTAAATTTTAATCACTGAGGAGACAGTTTGGCAGTTTGGTCCTACACAATTTCCCCTTTTCATACCTAAGGCAGCTGATCAGCCGAGTCGTGTCTTGTGTGCTAAATTTATTTTATTAATTTTGCACCTGAGCTAAAAAAAAATACAGTGTCAAGCAAGATTGCTTAACACCAGGTTTGAGTTTGATGATGCAGTATGCATGCTAATCAGCATGGTTTAATATGCTTTAATGACTTTTTTCTTTTTTCTATCACAATATCTGCACAATTCCACTGTTTAAAGAGGGCCTGTTACACTTTTCTGTTTTTTTTCTCTTTTCTTTTGTGTGTTGTAGCTTTTTGTGCATGTAAACTGTCTATGAAGGTCACAATACATGCCAGATAAACTCTCTCCCACAGAACCCACTTTTCTCAGCTGCCTAAAACGCATTGTTAGAATTCCAGCCTTTCCTCTGGTACAAGGTGATGTCATCTTGTAACATAATCCTTAATACCAGCCTATTGGCAAGCCTTGCACGCATTTACGCAAGGCACAGCAGCAAATAGAACCTGGGAAATGCACAGAGCGTTAACCAATCAAAACAGAGTGGGTGAGCTGACCAGTCAGAACACTGGGCTCATTGGGGGGCGGGGCCTAAAGACAAAGGGTAAATACACTATGGGTAAAATTGTTTATGGAACATTGATGCATGTAAATTTCTTCTACGCAGAACCCAAAAAGCATAATAGGTTCTCTGGAATTTAGTATTATATTCTGAGTGACTGACGTGATGAGCTGAGCGTTGTCATTGGGCATTTGCTGTAACTGTTTCCTCCTCCAGGTGAGGAAGGCTCCCAGTGTGCTGTAGGGGTTGTCTGTCACGGTGATCTTATCTTCGTCACTCCAAACCTCCAGCCTGATCAGTGCCACCCGGATATTCAGTGACTTGTAATACTAAGAAAGACAAAGGATGCAAAAAGGAGGAAGTGCACACAGTTACTATAAATGAGACGAGGAAATGCCACGACAGAGACGGTAACCTGCGTTACTCACCTTGTCCACATAATTTGCTGCTTCGAGCAGTCTGGCCTTGGTCTTCTCCAGGTCACGGCCGTGTTTCACAAACTGCAATACAAACCGGAAGAGTGTCAAAATGCTATTCTGACCTCAGAGGCCTCACAGTCACAGGCATACAGCCTCACAGCACACAGGCTTCATTTAGCGTGCGCTCCGGTAATGTGGCTGGAGTCAGATGAATGATGAAAGGAAATAGGGCTCCATGATTATCTATGGCTGCGCCACACAGTGAGTCATCAAACAGATAGTACTTCACTGCCTCACTGAAGTAAAACCAGACCCATCTCACTCTCGAACTCTAGAACTGTTTACTCATTGTGTGGCCTCAGCAGGAGATTCTAGGAGCCAGAAGATTCATCAAAGCTTTGCTACATTTTCACCATTTAAATGGTGTGATTGATGACTGTGGTGTGGCAAATATTTCAACAGATTGCTTTGCTCGTTTAGTTCCAGCGCAGATGTTTGAAAGCCTTTAAAGTCTGGCAAAAAAAACACATCACATTTACACATTTTCCTCCTTACTAGCAAAGAGCCGTTACCAGCCCTCCAGTAGTGGCAGAGGACCACCAACAAGAATAAACTTAAATATGTATATATATTAAATATGTATATACCAAGTTAAACCTAAACATAAATTGTGCCACAGCACAGATTACATGTCTACATGTCTTTGTTCTGATGTTGTTAAATTCAAATAAACAAACAGTATTTGTGCATTAAAATGTGTAGAACTGTTCTCTGTAGAGAACGTGATATACTTATTTGTTTTATTTACACTAATCCTCATTTAAAAAATTCATAAAACATATAAATTGACCCGGGGGGCCCAAACTATTGCATATGACTATAAAATGGATGAGATAAACCAGACAGATTGTAGAGAATTACTGTGTTGCACATATTCTGTGCAACATATAGTTATAGTTAACAAATGTTAAAGCTATTATATGTGTTGATTTAATTATATTACTATTAGGGAAAATGCAAGCTATAGAGTAAAACTGTTACATATGGATCATATAGATTTACACTGGATCACAATGATGTTGTCAACAATTCTGTGGACAGTAATCGATTAATCCCAAAGGTAGTCAGTGAGTCTGAGAATGATTGGCTTCTTTAGTTTTACACCAAAGCTAAGAGACCAATGTAGCTAACAAGTACCAGAAGCTTATACACCACCAAACATCATTCATCAACATGCTTCTGCACACTGGGCAGCAGTAAAGCAATGTAAAAAAGAAATGCAGTGCTTAAGGACACACTGGACACCAAACACATCTTGACTGAATGACCATATTTGGAACAACAGAAAATAACAAAGCAAATGTCTTTATCACACTATTCCTTCTATGAATCAGGTCCTAGATGGCTCCACTGGTATCTCGAACAGAGAGGACTGACTGCCAGGCTGTAAAGAGAGAGGGGACTGTTCCCTAAAAGCAAAGATGCCTGTAAGATAGCAGTGCATCTTATTACAGTTCTGATGCTTTTGAGAGATCATGGCTTTCATCACAGTGCTTTCTGACAATGACCGCACTTTTACCTCAGCATGATCAGCCACCATCATCAGCTCCACATACTTTGTGTTGTGGCTCACATCTCTCCTCTCCTAAAGAGAGGAAACATGAAAGAAAGAGGCCAATGTTAAACGCTTCTAAAGAGATGAGTCACTTCTGAATATAACTGACTTATGACAGGATATAAGGGGTCATCAAATTACACACTTCCTGTGTCACTGACTAGTGTTAGTGCTAGTTTTCATTGCTTGGATTCTACTTTTATTTAACAAGAAAAGATTTAAAACCACCTATAGACCTACATACTCCTCACACCTGCGTATGTAATTGCTTGGCAGCGGTTAGTGGATAATTAACTAAAATTAATTAGTCATAGTAACAATAATAAGCTCATAGTTTAATAATTGGCCCTAAACAGTAAACTAGTTCATTTCAGTCTTAAAGTGATAGTCTCTCTAAAAAATATGTACACAGAAATATGCACAATTTATCATTCACCACAAATGGTGATCTTATTTTTTGCTTCTTTCGTTTGAAACTGGAGTCTATAGTCATCTAAGTATTTTAAATACATCCCCAAAACATTTCTCAACATGCCCAAACTGCAGCATGATAGGTTGTTTAAGTCACATGAGCTTCTTGACTGTATTTTAGGACATAGCATGAACATAGTATGACTTTTGACCAAAGCTGAGAGAAATTTTGGGGATGTATGCTACTGGGCAGAAGTCTGAGGAACCTAAGCTCATTGTTTAAAAGCCTTTATGTTCATCAGTAAGAACACCAGATATCATTAGAACAGATGTAAATAAGCATAAATACAATACAAAGTAAAATACTGAATAAATTCATACATAATCTGGAACTAACCTTTCTTCTTCAAACTGGAGCTCAAGATATGATATATATATATATATATATATATATATATATATACATATATATATATATATATATATATATATATATATATATATATATATACAGATATATATACAGATGTGAAGTTTTCACCAGCTTCAGTGTCACTTTAGTTGTGACGCACTGAATTTGCTTCATTCGTTACCACATCAATCACATCAATACAAGTTTGTGCTTCACTTTACTTTTGGTAAAAACTGATTTTATTTATGTGGAAATGAATAAAATCCAATGAAACACTATTTTCGGTGCAAGTACTATATCAGGCCTCCCAGTACAGGAGCGCAATGTGACAGTTTGATAATGATCAGCCTTAGCTTTACCCTTTTGGCCTTGTAGGCTTGTGCAATCCCACCAATCAGCTCCTCCAGCTTGTGCGTGTGATTCTGGTCTCCATGGAGATGGCCACAGGCACCAGCGTGCATCTTCAGTGTGTCAGCGCGGAACACGGCGTGGTCCTGCGAGACCGTGTGATTGGCTAGAGGCTCGATCATGTAGGTTACACTGTGGTTCATGTTTATCATGCCCCTGGAAATGGTACAAGACAACAGGTCACTGAGAGGGGAACATAAACTGTCACACACTGACATTAAACATACACACAAAATACACACATACATTCACTCATGCGCATATTCCCATAGACCCGTAATTCACCTATATCTGCTACTTTCATATGGTCATATGGTCGACTACCATAAAAATGTATTTCCTAATTATTTTTAAATACAGATGCAACAGACAGTGATGAAGTTAAAAACCAGTGGAGTATACTTTTAAACAAGACTAGCATCAAAAACCAGCATTTCACCTACAGACCTATATACTCCTCACACCTACACCACAATTGCTTGGCAGCGGTTACTGAATAATTAACTAAGATTATTAATAATAACAATAATAGCTCAAAGTTTAATAATTGGCCTTAAATAGTTAACTAGTTTATTTCAATCTTAAAGTAAAATGTATACACAAAAATATACACAATTTATCATTCACCCCAAATGCTAATCTTATTTTTTGCTTCTTTAGTTTGGAACTGGAGTCTATAGTCATCTAGGGTTAGGGTTAGTATTAAAAAAAAACTAAAAAAAAAAAAAAAGAGTAACAGCATTTCAATATTCAGATTTGAGGACGGTGGATCCCAGAAGAGCACCTACATGGAAGAAGCTTAGTAGTGATTTATATACAATGACAGATTAGAATGCAAGTCTGTTGTGAGTAGAATTGCAGAAGTATTGAGGGTTAGTACCGTTTAATACTGCAACTTGGCAAACATTTCAATACTTTCAGTTCTTTATTCATATAAACCAGTATCAAGTTTATACCGTCTTGTCATCCCAGGATATGAGGTTAAATGTTGCTTAATTAACTTACAGCACTCATTATATCTTTATTAGAGAGGTAACAATGCAGCATATCATATTGCAGCATAGTACTGTATGTTAGCCTGCAGCTAATTTACTTGTGGCTAGAGCATTACATTACTTTACTACAGACATTAGAGATACTAATAGCCCAGCTTTCACTGCAGAATACATTTAAAACATTGAACACTGTCATAAAATTATTTGTTTTTATATCTACTGATACTAATATATTAACATTTGTGAAATTGGGACTAGATACATCTGCAATAGTCTTACAGCAAATGTAGCACTTATAGAGTTATTAATGCAGTACAACAGATAAAATTGAGATATTTTACAACTAAAACAGACTATCTCTAAAAATATCATGTGGTTTTTGGCATATAGTTAGTAAAACGAAACAACTGACATAATAGTAACAGGGTAAAATAAAATGGCTTTAATGGTAAACAATACAAAGTCTGCAAAAATGGTGCACAAAGCAGCTTGTAAATACAAAATATACCCCCCATACCCACCACCCCAAGTTTACATTGTCCACTCAAGACTGATGAAAAAAAAAACTTTACATGTGATTCATTAGGCACAAAAAAGTTTTTAATAATTTTCTTTTTTTTTATTATGTGGGTTTTCATGATTCCTAGTGAAAAAGGAAGGTCTTCAGAAGGGAAAGTTTGAGAACTTCTTGCCGAAACAGGGGTCTTGAGTACAATATTGATCATTGCATCCTTACTTATATTTGCTGTATTTAAAAATCGAATTAAATCCAAACACCACTGTATGGTAATCTGAATAGAATGGGATTCTGAATTGTGCAACGCTTCCAAACTTTAAAGAGGACGATGTGCTCCCTGATGAGGCGAGAAATGTGGAGAATAAAGTTCAAATGATGACAAGCTGGTGTTTACAGAACGTATATCTAGGTCACTTAAGCAGAAACAGATTGCACTGCTTCCAGAAGAGTGCTGTGTTTCTCCAGCGGCTCCCAAACCACACACACATGTACAGACACACACAAACAGATGTGCACACATACACACACATATACAAGAAGGAAGCAAACTGGAAAAAAAAAAGATTGCAGATGTGCAGCGGTTGGACGGTGAGCACAAACAAAATGTTAGGAAATGTAAACGATCTGGCAGGACAAACACACATTCACAGACAGCAGTGAAAGCACATACACACCACTGCCACACACACACACACGAGATAGAAAGAAATAAATCTATAAAACATGCAGAAATACAGACACGCATAACCTAATACGCCCTCACATGTGAGTTCTCTGAGTTTAGGTATAGTCTGCAGCTGCGAAAAGCATCTGGATGGCTGTGTGTGTGGAAGAGCCTCCCACGGCTTGAATCCTGCCATTCCCCAGTTCTGAAGGGCTACGCTGACTGTTCTATTCCAGAAGATGCCCATTAATTTGTAAATGTATTCAACCCGCCCTGTCCCCAGTGGTAGTAACACTGCAGTATCAGTCAATGCGAGCCTGTTCTACTGCCATTTGTCTCCTCAGAAGAACCCAAGCAGGAAGCTGGCTCTCCACAGGACACACACAGCATGGAACAACACTCCATACATGCCCGGTCAGCCCACTCAGAGCCACACATCCAGCCGCGCTCGCATGCGCTGAACCCTCTGAACTCAAATATCCTAAGAGCCGTGGATGACCCAGAAACAACTCCTGCTCATACCGCAGCCCAGATTTACTGCAAGATTTGCACAATTTCTTGGCTCGTACGAAAGCACTCAGTTATGCTGGTGATCATATATTTGAGTTACGCTGGAATTTTACAGGCTAATGTAACTAGTCACAAATAATAAACTTGCCAAGCAAGGTCCTTGGAGCACTGCCGGCTCCATAACGAACCCAAGCTTTATAGAACGGAAAGCTCATTGACACTTATAATAGATGCTATTGAGTGTCCTCAGCCGACATGTTTTCAGTTCTTTTCTATGCACAATGCAGCAGATAGAAAACGCTGGAGTGTTTATTTATAGAGGCACTTTTTGAAGGGTTCTTTAAAAGTATTTCTTTCCAGTACCTTTATTATTAAAGGAGCCATAGAATGGAAAACTAAGTTACGTCCCCAATGTTTACATACACCAGCTCATTATGAAGTCCACAATCAAACAATGACAGCAGAGCAACAACAATGCTGAACTACACATGCTGAAACGTACCCTTTGCCCATGCCGTGAAGGGGATGTGGACACTTTCCAAGTAAGCAAAGGATGTTCATCCTTAAACGAGGCTGTAATTGACTTCCTATTCGCCAGCTTATATACTAAAGCTTGCATAGGCACCATTTAACTTAGAATGGAAAATTCACAAAACAAGCTGGTGACCAGGAAGCATCTTTACCGAGATCCTGGACAACTTCACAAATCACAGTGATAAGCTTGCTCTGCATGTTTCACTCCCAACAGTTTCTTAAACCTCGGACACTATCAAGCAGCTTCCCTCAGCATGTGACACTGAGGAGAGCAGTTCTACCTTTATTAGCATTGCAACCCCAACATCAATCTGTAACTAGCTGCCATGCTGTGTGAGTTCATCCACTTTTGCTGGGTGAAGCAGATCAAGTTAAACTGAAAGTTTTATAGTGAATGACAACTTTAATGTACTTTGTGTTGATGTTAAGATTAAAAGGCAGCTAGTACAGCTAACATTAGCTACTAACAAGCTCCAGTTAACAAATGTGAGCATAGCTAGAGAAATAGGACGACCTGGATTATTACACAGAGATTCATTTTATTTTCTTGTCTATGATCATTGCAGTGTCTGTAAACCAGTTAATTATTCATGAGCTCACCCGAAAAATGGGAAACCTGCTCATTTAACGAGAAGGACAAATAACTGGTGCATTTTGATGGTGTAAAGGTGTAAAGTGTAAAGGTAAGCAAGGAAACTTTTAAAATCTAAAGATAGATATTGGTATGTACAAGCAGTATATCATAATAATGGCATTATCTCCTCTGTGGGTGGTTTCCAGTTGCCCTTCTGTTTTTAGAATGATGATGCACTCTGCGTGGGATGTGGTCTCATAAAAGTAGCGATTTTGTTTTTTAGAGACCCTGACAGTGGAGAGGTATTAAAGAATCATTTTTGTAAATGTGTAATGTGAGTTTGTAGAACATTCTTAAAGCTCCAGAACCTCCACATAGCATAAAAGAATACGTAACAATAGCAGAAGTCATCAATTGTGGTCCTGGAGGCTAGCGTCTGACACAGTCTGATGATTTTCCTCGAACACATAGAAGTAAAATTGGCTTTTTAAAATTAGCTGTTGTTTTTATCAGGGAATTCAAAATGTGCTGAACCCCAGTTGACTATTGACTAAAACCTCTATGCGTATTTCTTCCACAGGAGAGCAAAATATGCTATTTTTATCCTTTTTGTAATCAAATTTTGACTCTGTGATCAAATTTTGATTTTGAAATTAGCACAAAATAATAGCTTATTTTCATGTGATTTTGACTTAAAAATGATTACATATAAAACAGAACAATGACATACTTATTTCTATGTAATGTGTAAATATTCTGAGAAAATATAACTATTTTTGACATAATAGGCAATGTATTGGAAACAATAAGTATTTCTGTGTTGAAACACATATGTCTATGGTTGGAGTGATTACTGGTTGTTTTAGAACTGTATGATTTTGGCTTTGGGGTGAGCTGATGCTAGTTTGAACGGCGAAAAAATGTTTGGTTTGACAGTTCTTCTTCAGGAAACCCCCCTTTTCTAGTTTAGTAATGCGCTCTTCCACACATTAACTGCGACCTTACACCTCTTCTTTTTTCAGATGAGGTTTTCAGTCCACCCTAAGGCAGAGCAGTGCTGCAGCTCCAGTTACTTAAGAATACCAAAGACTGAGGATTGCAGGTGAACTTTCCCTTCATTTATATTTGAGTGTTTTTTTTCAACAGCATAATATGTTTATTTTCAGGGACCGCTCCAAATTTTAATTGTGAGACATTAGGTTAATTAGGTCCCTGCAGGGCTCCTGCATTTTGCATTTTGGTGGTGTGCAACAGATTCTGCCACAGAAGCCACAGCACACACAAAGTAATAAAGTAACGAGTGGCTTTTGTAAAGCAAGGAAAACTTTCTTTCCTCTCTGACCATCAAGAATGGCTGCTATGTTAGCGCCACAAAATAAGCTTTTCACAGGCATATAATGAAGGTAAATCAGAGCATTATTATTACATAACCTTCTCCCAGTATCATAGTCTTTGAGAAGGAAATCCCTATAAATGCATATACGATGAAGCTAACAAGCTATTCAATCTGACCCTAAGTGCCACAGAGTCCTGTGAATATTCAGGAGCATTTGGGTGAATATCTGTGGCAGAGGCTGAACCCTGGTATTTGTGTGTGTGCATTGTGACTGCATTGCACTATAGCAACTATAGGTTCTTACCTGAGCCCATCACAGGTGCTAAGAACAACGCTGGAATCCTGCACCCCTTTGACGGCGCCGTGGTAATAACAGTGCTCCTGAAAGAACAAAGCAACAGTGCACCCTCAGTTCAGACTCAGCATGAAAATCTGGCTTGTATTCTCCAGGTCTAGCACTTTAGAAGACTAATTCAAAATATGCAACTGTGTTTATAATAAAAGATAATACAAATGTCCTGCATTGAAATTTGAGATATAAAGGCTATCCATCAAGCAAGGGGCTGCTCTCCTCTCTAAGTGTTCAGTGCTTTAAAAGCACTGATAAGAACATTACAAATGACCTTTTTTCCAGAGTCGTGTTGAGACTCTATCTTGCGATAACCAAGACAACATAAGCTGTTCATTTATTATACCAAGTGCTCATGAATACCATCTGCAGTGCGTAGTTTTGGACAAGCTTCTACTCACCCTGTTGGATGGATTGGAGAACTGGCGGGCTCCGCTTGAACTGTACCATATCTCCTGATAATTGGGGGCCAACAGCTCCCTTACATAAACAGACCAAAAAAAAAACCATATGGATTAATACTGCACGTTTAACTATATGTCTGCACCTAATCCTTGTTTAAGGTATTGTTAATGCTGGCACACCCTCCATCTTTCACTGAAAGGAGGAATATAAACAGGCCACCACTATTTCTTCTCTTCGTCTGAAGTCTAAAGTAAATGAGGGTTTAATCTATATTAGGTGTGAGTGTCTGGATCTCAGTTACTGGAAGATCTCTTTAATTAACTAATGTGTTTCAGGGGGATTTTTGAACAGGAAAATGTCAGAGTGTGATGGTGCACTTCTTTCTAAAGGCTTTAAGCTAATAAAATGTTCATTGCTACAAAACAGTGCAGCAGAATTTATTCAGCAACAGAGAAGCAAAGACAAGAGGCAATAGAACTCTGAAACTGGGTATCTGAGATGAGGAGTATAGATCAGTGCAAATGTGTGGTTGTATAACAGCCTAGCAACATCTAGAGGCATCATGAATACTGATAAGTACAAATCAGTGTAAACACTTCAAGCTAAACCCACTAGAAAAAAATGTATTA
This sequence comes from Megaleporinus macrocephalus, assembly GCA_021613375.1. NCBI lineage: Eukaryota > Metazoa > Chordata > Actinopteri > Characiformes > Anostomidae > Megaleporinus > Megaleporinus macrocephalus. Next base: position 14,029,946 of record CM038713.1, on the reverse strand, counting down.
GTACAACCCAAGCACACTCCTCAGACTTTACTGTGTTTCAGACAAATAAGCTACTGGTCTTAATAATGGACTGACCACTCCAGAGCCCAGAACTCAGCATTGCTGGGTATGTGGAATAGAGGGGGCCGATAAAGCAAACATTGTTGAATTAGGGCAGCATTTAAAAAAACAAATACATTATTATTATTTAATATTTGGCTCACTGTGTTGACCTTGTGTTGTCCCGCCTTCACCAGATCCATGAAATAAACAGTGTAACTGTATTTTAAACCTAAAATCTATTTTTATGTATAACTATAATATAAATATCTGGCTTTTCTGTCTTCACAGTGCAGAAAGTGCATTCTGGACACCAGTGGACACCCCTTTTTTTTATCACAATACACGGTCATAATTGTTTACTTATTATTATTATTCTTATTATTAGTACTAGTAGTAGGAAAAGTAATAGTAGTAGTGGTAAAATATTGCATTTATGGACATATAAACAAAGGTGATCATTTTCTTTGCTATTAAACTTGTGATGGGTCATTTTTAAACCTTAAATGAAACTATAAGTACTGATGACCTGCACGATTTACTCAGAAAATCAAGTTATATTGTACCGTGACATAGTTCACCACAGTAATTATAGATATTGTGGTATTGCCTAGCTCTAGTTCGGAATTACCCTAGCTGTGAGTAGCAGGAAACGCAACCTAAGTCTAAGACTGATCAGAAAACATCTCTGCCCATTTCTTGGAGAAACTGAAAGCGAGACTCTAAAAAAAGAATGGCAGCTTTAACACACACTAGATACTGAAAACACTAGATACTAAGCATTCTGTACAATGTTCTGCTAACTAATCAATAAATAACTTGTATATAATGGCCATTTTGACTGTACATCGTGGCAGTCAATACAACCCTCAGTTCACACACCAGTCTCTGTGTCTCTGTCACACGGTGTGAGTCCTATAAATGGCTTTGCAGTTTGAATTGAATCTGATGCCAGGTCTACAGTACTACATTACAGTGTGCGGATCTCAGCCTCGCAGCAGACAGTAGACTACTTTTACTGTAGCACTGACTAAAATATTGACATACTGAAATAGTTTCCTGAAGCCGTATTCATACTTCCTTTGTATTACAGATCTGAAATATAGTCTTTTGGTTCCATCAGGTCAAGTAAGCAGACTTGCCAGTGTCTCAGCTGCAGTCTAAACGGAGAGCAAACTACACTGCCGGTTTACAATGAAGTTCTTCCTGAGTAAGAAGATTATGTTATGTTATGCTATTGTTATTAATCTGTTTTACAAATTGCCCAATAAATAATATAAATATAGCTGTAACTGAAAATCAGTCCAGATTCTGTGAGCCAGGATGATAGATTATGTCTTCTGTGCTTGATTTTTTTAAATATGTGGGTAACACACAGCATTTTAGGCACTGCAGTGATTTCAGGCTTTATATTGACGTACAAATGAGGACCTAGTTTTCCTTAGCTGACCAAACAGACAGGAATTCTCGCAGCGGGAGCGATGTCAGGAATAACTAGTGACCTTCGTCCTCACTCAAATAACTGTTTAGGATTTCAGTGGCTGGGGTGGGGCTGGTGGTATGCACAGCACTGATCTCTTGCATTTCCAGTTATCCTCACACACACCAGCCTCATCTGAGAGGTTACATGTCCACACATACTTGGACTGGATGACACCATGTGGCTCTGTAGAACTGATTGGATAGTTGCCAATATAATTTAACCGTACACAAATTTACCTGCAGGAAAGGATTTATTTGCATCACACTGATTAGGATTATTGAATTAAACAGCTATTTTACATTTAAAAGTTTATATTAGTCATATTTATTATTTTTATATTACATTACATTTACTTTTTGCCAGTCAAATGGCCATCAAGCTATTCATTTTTAGGAAATGTTCATAACATTATTAAGTGATACAGAAAAACTGGCACTGTAACAACTGTAGAAGACCTGATAGACCAACAAAATTACCAGCATCAGATCAAAAGTACCCAAAGTTATCATCACTGAGAAACAGACAGAATTTGGAGACCAGACCTCAACATCACTGAATGTGTTTGGGATTATTTGCATTAAACGAAATAGAAAATTGAACCAACACTGAAACATATCCCTGAAGATTTCTTTAAACAACTGAAAGCAAGTCTCCTGAACAGAATTAAATTAAAAAAGGGATATAACGAACTTCCTGTCCAAAACAAATGCTACTGTGTTTCAGAGGGGTTGAACTACTGACCTGCATCAAACAAAGAAAACAACTGGATGAAATGACTAGAACCGGGTTAAGAAGTGTCCAATGCATTAGTAAACCTGGAAGGAGAGTGATGAAGCGTGAACTTCACTGAATAAATGCAATCAAAACCAAATGTTACATAACTGGGCACTGAAACACTCGGTGAAGTTGAATGGTAATCTGCATGATGAGAACTCACATGATTATTATTCTGTGCAGCCATAAGAAAATCCCTTGTTTGTGAGGCTAATTGGGAAAAAAATACTTTAGTTTGCCAGGGGGAGTAAAAAGTGAACGATAGAAGGAGATCATGTGGTCCAGATTAACCCTACCTCAGAAAGATAAGTGTGTCAGGGTACGAAAGGAAGTCCATGCACCTATTATGCATGGTGCTCACTGCATAAGCCTCTGGAGGCAGTGTTATGATCTGGGGGGCTTCAGTTGGTCAAGTTGAGGCGCGTTGATTAGCTGAATGTACTGAATGAGCAGGCCGTGACCTTAACCACACTGAAAAAAAATTGTAATGTTGCATAAGATTGATTAAGCAATGTTTTAATCAAAGTTAAGGATGGTCCAACAAAATATTACAGTGTAAGACCTTTATTTGCCCAGGCAGTGTACTTAGTTGTGTGGTAATGATCTACCAAGAATGTATGTCTTGATCCCCACATGAAATACCCAGCATTCCAGATATTAATTCATTCTAACTACATTTTTGTTCCTATACAGCTTTCTCCTTCAACTTACAATCATCTGTGGCTCTGTTCAACTTTCTAATTTTGTTTGACAACTTTCTACTAAGCAGTTGAACCTGTGAAATCGCTCATGACCAAACATATCTTTTTATTCATTTATCTGCAGCCCAGCTGTTTTCACATTATTACCGAACAGAATACAATTAACAAAATGAAGCAAATTAGCTCTCATTCCTAAATGAGCTGCTGTTCAAAACTCAACAGCTCAATTGCTGAGCCTGACAAATCGGGTTTCTGCGCTAGGCCGACAGTCCCACCCAGAGCACAGGGGATATTTATGGCTCCATCATTTACTGTGACACCGCTGCACCTCCCACACAGGCAGTGGGTCTGTAGGGCAGGCTGTGAGTGAATGGTGACTGCTCAGTGTCAGCCGGCCCGGCAGGAGCACTGTCTCTCAGTGTTTATACTGGAAAACTCCAACAATGCACTGGAGACAGTCCAGACTCACTGGGCCGCGACCCCATGACCATCACACAGGAACACCCGAACTGCTGCACCTCCTCAGGCCTCATGGGATTTTACTGAATCAGCTAATCTCTGTGTCCTCTAGGCCAAAGAAGAAGTGCAGCAGATGATATTTAAAAAATGCACACATGTCCAGGTACCATTATCTAGAAATTACAATACCGGTCCCAGCACAGAAGAAATGGTTATCTTTGCTCGTTCTCAGAGATGGGCAGTGAGCCTGTAAATGACATCAGCACCTGAGCACCCACTCAGGCACAACCATAAATAGCTTTATGGTGCTCTAATGTTAGCGACCACAAGATTAAATGCTTCTGGGTGAGCGCTGACAGTCGGCTGCAAGGACATGCTGGCACAATGACAATACATGCAGGAACTTGAATGTAATGCATTACTCCCCCCAAAAAGCTGCAGGCAATCATGTACTAGAATCACAAGGATTAAAGGCTTGGATCATCACTAACTGTACACACATTTCCTCTAATGTAGTGGATAAATGAAGACACGTTTGGTGATTAAAGTTTATGTCTTTGGTGTTGCAGTGCAAGGCTAAGGTAGCTAGCAAGTAATGGAAGCTTTTACCCCATCAAGTACCTTTAGGTCACTGTGATGTGTTGTTACAGGTAAGCTCCAGCCAAAATAAAAAAAATGGAAGCTTTGTTGGAAATATGCTTACTCACAGTGCCGCAGTGGCCTCCAGAGCGAATTTGTTTTACCAATTTAAAGGCCAGGAGTACTTTCTTTTTTGGTGTATTTTGGTTGAAGGAGGCTATGGGAGCTTTGAAAACCTGCTCTAGTGAATTTACTTGCTGGATTATACATATATATATATATATATAAGGTACTTATGAAAACTTATTTTTGTTTATTTACTACATATATTTTAGCATTTACTAGTATATTATTATTCACAGTGTTAGCAGTAGCAATGTTCAGCATTTATTCCATTTTTCACCTCAATAACAATCAGTATTTTTCACATGAAACACGGCCATTACAGATGTAGCCATGAGCTTTTTTACTGCACGTCAGTGAGTGTGCATGTCAGAAATTGCTTCATTGTGACAATGTGATGTTTATAACATACTCAGAATATTATGCTATAATATGCTCAGAAATGCTTGTTGTTATCATTTATAATGATAAAATATTATTACATTGCTCACCTCCAGCCATAGAACAAATGTTACTGCTATAATGTCAACTATACTAGTGTGGTTACAGAGTAGTAACTGTTTTCAAATCTGTAAAGACTGGAAAGAACAGATTTATGATAGAAAAAAACTGGCTATTTAATTATTTTAATTGGTTTTTTATTGCTGAAAAAAAAACCTTGTCTCTAATATTTATTTTGTACTGTATGAAGCTAGAATCACATATTTTATTACAATTTTGTTCAAGGACTGAGGCAAGACAATCACTGATGCTAGCTCGGTATCATATTTTAGCCTATAGATCCATGGGCCAGCAGTGACATTAACATTTGGTTGACATTTCATCTGTGGTTATTTTCTGTGGGTGACATTTCATCTGTGGTGAGATGTGGGGCCGTTTTTAAGAAATTTCAAGAGATTACATTGAATACTGCATTAATCTGTCAGAGTGACCAGCCGTGCTCGTGCTTTGATAAATAGAGATCTTTAATACATCTGGTTCGGTCATGATTTGCTCCAATTCCAACATGGAGCACTGACTGTTCGCATCTGCCACACACAAAGACAGAAGACCCTGCCGTCTTATCTTGTTACCACAGCAGCGTCCCTCTCTGCGGCCATTCTGCTCCTAAGGCCATGGAAATGGTTTGTGATCTGGGGCTGGTATGGAGGGCAGTGGGGCGGAGTGCTGTGGAACAGTTCTGATGTAAACCCCTCCAGCAGCACCACTCAAACAATGGCTGTCTATTGAAGCCATCACACCACGAACAACACCAGCTCTCAGTTGTCAGCAGAATGACCCACAGTGGACGCTATATCGGGCCTGGCCAGCAAGCAGCCGCTGGCACATGGCGAGAACTGTACGTGACAATTAACTGACGCTGGCACAGCAAGACAACGTGACCTGAAAGCACAGAAAGATGAGAGATGGGAGTGCCGGAGTGGTCTCATTGGCTTACATACCGGAGGAGTCAAGGGTGTATAATGTAGTGATGCACAATTTAAAATGTTTGCAACTGGACTGACCAGAAGTATAAAATGCAAAATGCCTTTGGCGAAAACTGGGTTGGTATCCCCAAAGGTATATCTTAGTTAGCTAGTTTTAGCTAAGGGAACATAACTGTCCCATACTCTGTGGGCACTCATGGTCAAATTACATGTTTTGTTAAATATCTAAGTCAAAATAAGTTAACACACCCTATGCAGACAACACACTTCTGCACAGTTTCTTTAGTAATATCATATATAGTATATATATAGTATTTGCAGATTTGTGTACAAGATGATTCTACATTGAAATGAATTTATTTAAGATTCAAATAATTGGCAGGAACTAATTGTTTAAATCAAATTTGTTACATGTGTAAACATTTTAATGATAAACTGAGCTGTAAGTGATTTCATGATAATGGATAAATCTGTACAACACTGAAAACAAACAAGTAAGTGACATCCACGGTTTATTTTATCCATTATTTTATTCTACTTCAATATGTTTACCGTGTATTAGCTTTATTTTGTTCCTAAAAAACTGTGAATAAAGTATAGGTTAGTGTGGATTTATCAGTCACACTATATGAGTTATTATAAAACATGAAGTGTTTAAATATGACAAGTAACCCTAAACTTTTCAGTGATAGCGTGAAGCTTGTGTAAAAACTGAGATGTTCTAAATGAAGAGACTGGTCACTGCTTTAAATATGATTGACAAAACTCATTTAAAAGCCATTCTGTTTATGGAGAAAATCACCCTTCAAGTAAAATAGCTTTAAGAAAATCTTGCTCTTCATGCCGCGAGCAGTAAGGTTTTGAAAATATTGTGGTGTTAGAAGAGAAAGTCTTGTTGTTGTGGAGATCTGTGAAAGTGCAGTAGCCAGATAAGCTGAAAAAAATATGAATTATTGAGCCAAACACTAAAAACCATAATTTGAAAGAGTCATTTGAGTATTTTGATCTGTCCCCATACAAAGAGACAGAAGTCGGGGTATAACTGAAATAACTGCCTGATAGTGCTGCAAATATGAATAGGTGGTAAACAGACTTTCCTATAAGGACTTTGGCAAAAGTCAATAAATCAATACATACATTTTAAGAAACATATGTTGAGTAAATGAGCAGAAATGATCATAGTTAAGTTTGTTCTTTGTAACGGATGTGACTTTGTACATCATGCATTGAGTAAAGTTGACAACTTTTACAACCAACTTTTTGTTCATACATAACCTCAATACCAGTATTAATTAACTCTATATAAAATATACAATTTTTGGTCCAAAACAGAACTAACAGGCAAATTTAAAACATACAAATCTAAAAAAACTTAAAAAGTCTATATGGTTTGTTTTTAGGTAACATGCTTTTATTTTATTTCAGTTCATTCAGAACTCAAAATGTAAGCAAATCAAAATTGTGGTCAAAGTTAAAATTTGTAATTTAAAAGAAATGACAATATCTAAAAAAAATATTTAGTCATGGATGTTTGTCCTAGGGCAGGGTCAGATTACAGGACATGCAAAATACAATCTATTTAAAAAGTGAATTTATTCATGCATGCAAAATAAATATCATTTGAAATGAATATGCACAAAATCTGTGTTTTGATAAATACTTTGATAAATACTAAGGTCGTTGAAACAAATAGGACTTTTGCCAATGTTCTCTTAAGAGAACATCACACAGCTGCTACAGCACTGCATATGTGGGCGGAGCTTGGAGAGTACAGTCGATTAACAGAGTCTGCATGACGTCACTGACCTACAGGCATAGACAGAAAAATGACAGAGGGGGGGTCTGCAAGGGGATCTTCTTGTCTTACATATAGTAGAAATGCTGCTACTACTGGGCAAACGATTGACTGGGCTCTGTAAGTGACACCCTGACAGAGGCTTCAGTCAAGCCAGCACTAGCCTTTCCCTAGAGAGGCATGCCATAAAGCACACGCAGGCAAAAATAGCCCTGTGTATTACAGGATAGGCCTCGAGGCTTACAGTATATTTACTAATGCTGATGGCAGCAGATTAAGAGGCTCTCCCGATAAAGCTACAGTCTGCAACCCGGACCTGTGTGGCAGCAGTAGGAGGTATAATCAGAGGCACAACTGCCTTTTAGAAGAAGCCACACTTTCTAACAGTGAGCTGATCTAGAGTCAGTTTTTGGAATATCCGTCATTATACTCTTACTCCAAAACTGCTGATACTTATGGGACTGTGTAATGCAAGTCATAGCAATTACTAAGACCTATCATTTCCTTCATCATCATTCTAAAGCCTGTCATTAACATGCTGCTTTACTCTAGCTCTAGAAATAGGATCAGGTTAGTATACAATCCTAAATTGCATCTTTTATAAGCTTTACAAATTACTGCTTCAAATGTTACCTTTATAGAAGAAGAAGAAGAAATGCGCTATGCGAAGGACCCATATCCTACATGAAAAAGTCAAGGCAGCTCTGGCCTAAATGATTGTTTTTGTTAGGTAGAAGATGAATAAATTTCCACAAGGACAAAAAATTTCCAGAAGTTATATATAAAACAATTTTAACACAATAAGCAAGATGGGTTATTTAGTTTTGTTTTTAATTGTAAGGTTAAAAAAAATTAAACAAGCACCACACCCAAGTTTGTCCTCAACACAAAGTTCTGGTTCAGAAAGAAAATCTAAACAAGGCTGATGTATCCTGTCCTGCGAACTGAAGAGGTTAAAATAGAATGTTTTGGCTGCAATCAGTAAAGATATGTTTGAAGAAAAATGGGTGTAGAATTTCATGAAAAGAAGACTTCTCCAGCTGTTAAGCAAGGAGGTGGATCGATCATACTTTGGACTTGGGCTGCAGCCCTGGGAGAGAAGAATGGATTCAGTTACATTCTGGAAGCAAACATCACACTGTCTATAAAAAAGCTAAAGGGTATGGCTTTTGCAACATGATAATGATCCTAAACACACCACAAAATCCAGTATGGGCTACCTCAAGAGACACAAGCTGAATGTTTTGTCATATCCTCCAGCCTAAAAAAAATACTGAAAATCAGAGCACTGCAGGTAAAATGGCCTAGAGATAGTAACAAAATACCCCAAACAAGAACTGAAAGACTCTCTGGCTACAAAGCTGTGATCCTTGCCAAAATGGGTAAAACTAAAAAAAAAAGTACTGACTAGGCAGGATGCCCAAACATTTGCTTCAGGCCCTTTTTGTATTATTTTGAAACTGCCAAAATGGTAATAAAAAAGTGATTGGAAATAAATAGAAATAAAAAAGTGATCTTTTATTTAAGTAATTTTGATCAGGGGTGCACACTTTTGCATGCCACTGTATTAACTTTGTGTTAACCCATAAAATTAAACATGCTGACTGTACATAGACTGATGTGTTGTTGCCGTCAGAACAAAATCTTGTATCACTATAACATAAAACATTCTCGCTAGTGTAAAGAATTTGAACAATTTCTATCAGTCTGTTTATTGTGAAATTTGGGCAGCTGTGTTTAGGACAGCTATGTTTACAAATTATCTAAATCAAAATGAATACAACAAAAATGGAAATAAGAAGTCTTGTCACTGTTCAAATAACTCTCAAATGAAATGAAATGAAAGTCCGTTAGAAATTTGATTTATGAGATGTATACTTTTGTTAAACTATTCAAATCCTGACCTCACAAACAAAAAATACAGTCCTCATTTTAATTGGTCTACAGACTCAATATAAAATCCAATGACAACAACAACTTGGCTTATTTTACAAAGATAACTACACCAACCTCAGTGAAGTCTATACATATAAGGAAGGCAACATACTCTGAAGCATGAAATCTCTTTGTGGTTCAAAAGATTTAGAGCGTCACTTCCATTTATTGTGCTGAAATCTTTCCTTTACGCCTCGCTTGCATTCCTTTTTCTTTTTCTCTTTTCTTTTTCTTCTCCCCTTTACAGTAAGTAAGGAGCACATCAATATGTCCCCCCAGTGGAGTGTCAGATGAATGGAGCTGATTTTGTATGTATGCAGGTCTGTGCAACTGGAGCAGAGCCAGACGGGTGCGTAGATTAAGTGTGTTTGAGATGCGGCCGTTTAGCAAGAGCCGAAACAAAGAGCACAGTTTAACGCGGGCGGGGTGGTGGGATGGGGGTGAGGGGGGGGGGGGCTGCCGCTGCTGTAGGGTCAGCAGGCAACATTCTCTAGCAGCACTAAATGACATCACTCTGAATAGAGGAGGAAAATAGGGAGGGGGCTGTATTACAGAGAGAGATGCAATATGATGAATGAATGAAAAGGAGACAGTGGAAGGGGAAAGAAAAGGTGGGGGAAGGTAAAGAGAGAAGGAAAGGAAAATCAGATGGAGAATGAGAAAAAATGTGAGGGAGAGAGAATGAGAAATGAAATAAGATGAAAGGAGGGAGAAGAGATAAGAGAAGAAGGAAAAAGAGAAATAAAAGAGAGAGTGAGAAAAAGGGAAGAAAAAGAATGAGAGAAAATTAAAGAGAAAGATAAGTAGAGGGGAAGTGAGAGGGAGAATAGAGAGATGGGGGGTGTAGGAGAGCAAGAGAGAGAGACAGAAAGGGAGACAGAGAGCCAAGAAGATAGAGGGAAAGCTAGTGAGATTCACATATAGACAGAGAGAGAGAGAGAGAGAGAGAGAGAGAGAGAGAGAGAGAGAGAGAGCTGTTATTCTGCGCTTGACAGCCAGTTCCTAAGAGGGGTCACCACAAAGTCAAACAAACCAAACTACGAGACAAAACAGAGAAATAATGAAATAAAACATCCAGAGCGCAGCCGGCAGGCTTTATTATCATTTCCACAGCACACAAACATCCACAAGAGCGAGGACCGCACTGCCTCGTCAGAGGCCACAGTGTCTGGACATGCCTCTTTCTGAAGAGGAAAAGCCAAAAATGGGGTGAAGCAAACAAATGAAGAGAGAAGAAGGGAGAGGCCATTCTCCGACAGGTCAGAAAAAACGTGAAGAACTGTCCACATATGGGAGCGGAGGACAACAAACAGAGAAAAGAGAAGGATGAATGGCCTTCACATCTCTCCAGCCTCTGAGGCTCCAGAGGGGGTGCGCAGGTCATTAATTACAAGAACTAGTTTAAAAAAACACATCAGACGGCCACATAGCATCCACATCCAGACCCTCTGCTCTAGGAACCAGGATACTGCCTCTGCTGTCATAGCTCTAGAACACTAACTTTAGGAAACTATAGGAAAAGCAATTAAAACAATATTTTAATTAATATACAGTTTCAAATAACAAATAACAACAAACATGTATCACAGTGGTAATATTTTATGTAGGTGCTATTAGACCACCTGACTTGGTTAAATAATTGTACAGACCAAGTGGCTTATATATAGAGGTCAGCACTGAAAAAGCATCATGAACTGTCTAAATGAACAGGGTGCGAATAGTCCATGTGTTCAGCTGGATACTACATAAAAGGCTTCCAACTACAGTTTTGAATTAAAGCTAGACAAAATATCAAGTCACAATATAATTGCTGTGTATTGCAATTATGATATACAGCAATACTTTTACATTGCTGAATCAAGAATGTGGCATGGCTGATGCTGCATCATCTAAACATAAGAAAAATACTTACTTTGGAATATTTATCTCATACAGTAACACTGAGGAAAAGCCAGTGAGCTCCAGTGCACAGGACAGGAGGAAAGGAAAGGGGCTGAACTCAATGAATGGTCAAGAAGGAGAGATGGCTGAGAAACAGCTAGAGATTAAAAGATCTGAAGATCAAGGATTAAGAAAGGATTAGGTCCTCAGATCATGAGCTAGAGCCATATTAACATTTCAACAGCAGAGAAACGTCCAAAAGTTAACAAGGCTAAAGTCCTATTTGCCAGCTTCTTTTTAAAAATTGTCTGCTTTCACCTACATGAGTGCTGCAGTTCTAGTGCCCACTGCTAGTGCAACTGCTGCACCATGTAAGGTAAAACCGGAAAGTTTGAACAAGTAGCTGTATTTGATTTACTGTTCAGTTCAAATATTAACAATCCTAATCGATAACTGCGTCTTTAAATACAAATTAATATTAAAAATTCTCATTTGTATATTGTTCAGACCAACATCAACGAACAATACTATTTGCAGACATGTCCAGGAGTATCCCTGCATGTTTTAGTGTTTGCTCCAACATCCCTGATCTGATTAATTAACAAGCCCATTCAGAGCCAATGAGAGTATGTACAGCAGGAACAGGACAGGGAGCTCCCACAGCATAAAGAGGAACCTCTGCCATTTAATATTCCTGAGTTTTACATCCACTGTTCTCCATTCCTGGTCCAATCCCTTATCCTCCATTTGAGGTGTGAGTCAGCATAGTCCCGTAAGGCACAGGGCCAAATGGGCTGCTCTGGGCCAAAGCCTGCATGAAAGGCACTCATTAGGCTAAAAGCTTGGAGACACTGACAACACACACATACACACACAAACAGAGTACACACATACACACACACACATACTCACACACACGTACACACTGAACCTGACTGAGACAGATCTACTTTGGATGACAGCCACTGACTACAGATGCCTGGAGATCACTGCTGCCTTTTTACATTCTGGACAAGTGCACTCTCTCGCAGCCAGAGCTCAGAGAGCAATGAGGAAGAAGAGTGACAAACCTTATGCCTTAAAGCTGAATATAAGCTAAGCTGTTTAAACTGTAAAATCTTTCAAATGAACACATGTTGTCTAATAAGATAAAGAAATATGATCTAGAGTTGCCACTATTGGTTCTAATAGTAATTAGGTAATCTACATTATGCGTATGTTCTTTACCACTATACATCAGGGAAGATGTAATATGCTATCAGGGGTTTCTACTTTATTGCCATATCAGGTTTTTTCAGTGCCACCTAAACACACACACAATGTACATTCATACACGTACATTCATGACTTCAGTCTGATAGCATGGAAGATGGCAGACAGTTACTGAACCAAAATGTTTACAGGTACAAAAGCCTTCAAGCAATTTAAAAAAAAGGTACTGTGTGGGGCAGGAGCTATATGCATAGCTTTGTAATGCTTTGTTTTCTATTCTTCAAGCATGTATGTCAACAGATGTCTGTTTGCAATGATTTTGGTCACAAGTGCTCTATAAAAGCATATCAGTCACACCAAGTTTATGAGGTGTGTTATAAAGAAAAGTCTTTGATGAGCTTGTCCTATTAAGGCAGCAGTGTTACTTTCCTCTTTAATAGATGTGCTAATGAGTGTCCCCAGGAGCTTATGGTGTCAGCCCTCTTCACCCCTTTACCATTAATGATTAGAAATGGTGGGTTCACCTTCCATCTCCTGAGGTCCCCCACCAACTCCTTTGTCTTCTCAATATTCAGGCTTAAGGTATTCACCCTGGTCCACTTGTCTATGGCTCCAACTATGCCAAGTATGTAGTTCAATCATCATTAGATACCAATCCAATTAATTAACTCTAACCCTAATCCTAACCTTAACCCAGTTTGATTGCCCTTTCCTGTTAAAGGCTCCATATCCTACTTTTTTCTTGTACTTTATTTCAAGGCTGATTTCTATGTCTAAACCTTGGTGGGGGCTTTAGTAAATAAACAGTCATATTTAACTCTTGCAGGACTATTTTTCAACCTATCCTTGATCCTTAGAATGAAACATTCTGTTTTTGTTACTATGCCTTTAAGACTGATGTATGTAAACAAATTCTTAAATAATGCTCTGTATTGTTCAAAAACAGTGCAGGCTGAAACACTCCTGATAACTTTAATGGCTAAATGGGTGGAGCTAAACTGTCATAGTCCACACAGGCGGATTTATGTAAATACATTGGTTGTATGACATCACAAAAACTATTTATTTAAAATGAGCTGTTTGCTTCTTAGTTTACTGTATAGAGTAATAGGAATAAATAATATGTTTTGAAACTGCAACAATGCTTAAATACTACAACAAAATCTTTAATTTAAAAAACTGATGTGGGCCATTAGTTTTCCATTATATGAGTCCTTAAGGCAACAGACTCTACAACCAAATGCACATGTGTGGCTTTTTTACTTTATTATTAAATATAAACTATAATCCTTAAATACACTATAACTATAAACACTATCACTGCTGATAAATCGAGAAGCTAAATTTTAGTGGGTAACTAATGGCAACCAAATGATTTAAAGTAATATGATCTACTTCGCAATACTTTGACAAATCAGATTTTTCATGTTTTTCAGTCACTTCTTTTATACAAAGAGGTGTGGAAGTAAGAGAGATAGTGTCTTTGCTGTCTGGCACACTGAGCTGCCTGTGCTCATGGGCATTAAACCGGAAACTCAATTAGTATGGACTACCGCCTCTCAGAGAGATGAAGAGAGGAGAGAGAGGGAGAAATGGACAGAGAGCAGAGCGAGATGGAGAAAAAGAGAGAGAGAATAAAGATGAAAGAGAGACTAAAGGAGGTTAATGGTAAAGGCCAGAGGGAGAGAGTGAACCACAGAGAAATGAATAGGAGAACATGTAGAGTGTGGATTATATATTTGTAGTATATGTGTAACAATACAACGTATCACAGTATTGTTTAGTATAGGCCTCCTGATTCAATACACACCCGTATCCAAAAATGCATTCAATAGACTGGAGAACATAACGATTTAACGATGATCATATTGCAAAACTACAATGTCATCAAATATAAAAATCTAAATTAATAATTGTGCTTTAATTGTGCCCAAAGCTTTTGCATACAAGATTATCAAATCAAGCATCACTGTTTCGTATTTATTAGGATTAAAAATGTTTAAATATTAGGCCCTTCTAACCTGCAAAATACATTATGTTTACATTCTCTATCAGCAGGCTTGAGTCTGTCCTTGTTTTCCTCTGTTTGCTGGTGATAACTGTGACTTCTCAGGGTCAATGATTCAGCAGATCAAAGAGCCGCGTCATGGACCTCTTGTAATCAGTAAAGAAGACTGGGTGCCTACGGTGATGAAAGGACGGTGTTGTAAAACGTGTGAGTGATGGTCAGAGAGGACAAAGGATTTCAAAATATGGAAACAAAGGAAATTCACGACACCCAATTTCTATTTCAGCAATGCTCTTGCATTCCTGAGTTAGCCGTGGTCAAATTACAGCAAGTTGCATGAATTTTTCATCACTGTGAATCAATACACGTATAAACAAGAACCATTTCCAACTGCACACAACAGAGCTTACAGAAAACTCCTGACAGCACTCTCAATCCAGGAAGCCTCAGAGGAATCCTCTCAACCCGTCTATATATATTTCTTCTATGCAGTCAAGTTAAAATGATGTTGCACATTCACCTACATACTACCAGGGGTGTCAAGTACTTTGTTACCTTACTTAAGTACTTTTTACTTCTACTCCTTACATTTACACACCATTATCTGTACTTTCTACTCCTTACATTTACACTTCATTATCAGTACTTTCTACTTCTTACATTTACACTCCATTATCTGTACTTTCTACTTCTTACATTTTAAACATAGCCTCGTTACTCCTATTTCATTTCAGCTTGTTTTCATTCATGTACATTTACATTCCAGTAAAGATTATTGATAACTTTGAAGTTTGACTATTTACACTATTACAATACTTATAGTCAACTAGTCATCATATCTTCCATGAAACACATGTTAATGTTCAGTAGTACACAGATATGCTTCTTTAATATATTTACATTGTACTAAAGTACATTCATGTTCATTGGGCGTATATGCGGCTGATACAGGAAGCCTAGCGCATCCCAAATTTATCAACATTAACATTTTAATATAACATTATAGTCATTATGGCTTTTAGAAGAATTATTTTTTTGGGGGGGTTAGTGCACTATAGACCTAAGCTTTTGTTATTTAATGGCATATTTTCCTCCTTAAATTACTTCTACTTTTATACTTTAAGTAGTTTTGAAAGCAGTACTTTTACACTTTTACTGGAGTAAAAAGCTTGAGTTGATAACTTCTACAGAAGTATTTTTAAACCCTAGTATCTATACTTCTACCTGAGTAATGAATGTGAATACTTCTGACACCTTTGCAGACTACAAATCTTACTATGTGGAATGAGTACATGGAGAAGTGTTTCACAGAGGATGTTGCTCACTTTTGATATGTGGAAGTCACAGAATCATCTTGAAAGACTTGTAACGAGTCACATCCTTCCCTTTGTGTACAGAGAAAAAACAGGCAGTTGCTGCTAAACACATAGTGCTGGATATTTCACAAACTCTCCTAAAATGATGTCAAAAAGGTTTCCTGGAGAAGAGCCATTTTTGGTTCAGGAAATAATCTTTTGGTGAATGACTCTTCAAAGAACCACCTTAAATGAGGTGAGTGTGTGTGAAAAGGTTTTCTAAAATCTATCCAACCTCCACATAATGTATAGCTTCTGTAGCTTTTTTGTTTAGCATTTGTTCCCCTGAGCTCCACTCATAATGTTTGTGAATGCTCTGTCCCTACCTAAATTAATTCAGCAAGCCTCCAGCGGTCAGCACTCGGAGATGCTGTCGCGTGCACCCTCTCCAACCGCCGCCACCCACCCCCAACCTCACACACACACCCCCAGGGACCAGCAGTCAGACACTGTGGAGTCATGCTCTAGTTGGAGTTCTACTCATTTCTCTATGGCTTTTCCATCTGCTAATGAGCTTTCAGTATGGGCCTTAAGCTAATCAGACTAAGGTTAGAGCTGCAGGGGCTCCAGCATCACCTGAGGCAACAGATACAGGGCTCTCAACAAAACATGACAGTGGAATCCGGTCCCCTCAAAAACAGAGGGAAGCATCAATGTACTGAAAGGTTCCAACAAAGCAGATGAATTAGTTGCCTATTCTTCTCTAGCTGTATCCTGAGGATCATCAGAAAGACTTGGATTGATCAGCTGCCCCACAAATGGCCCACTCACACAGGGGGGATGCAAAATCATGCGACACCATATGCTCAACTTCCTGTGTCGCTGACCAGCAGGATCAGGTGTCATTCCCCTACGGCTCCGAGTGACCGCACAAAGCAAATACTCTCCATCAACACATGGACATCTGCTCTAGCCAAAATCAACACAGCCAGAGAGAAGCATTCATTCAGTGTTATAGTGCTGCGACTCTGTATCATAGTGTTTGGGTCCTAGTGAAAAAAAAATGGGTGCATGGGTCACTCCAAATATACAATTGCTGTGTCTCAGCCAAGCTGGTGCTCTAATGTAGGCTAAGGATTGATGTATCTTATGAAGTTATGGTATCTACAGCCTGAGTCATGGATGTAAACGTGCATAAGTAATAATAAAATTGGTCCAGTGCTGTCTAGTGATCTAGTTACAACTTACGCACCCTAAAAACCCTAATCAGTGCTTTTTTAACATCCAGAGCACGAACAATAGCACAAGTAAAAAAGCTGTGCTACTGATAGAACTGTTTTCTCTTCGTAAAAAGCAATGCTCATTTTTACCACATGTAATGTGTCTTTCACTTACACAACACACATCTAGAGTTTGTGAGAAGGGCTCATCAGGTAGGATAACATATGTGATATCCATGGGTGAACGTCAGGAGCGCAGTGTTCATAATCGAACAGTGTTCATAAGTGCATCATCACCCCTACTTTGAGCTTCACAAGGCATCGGATTGGTTTGGAACTTTTACTGTTAATTCTAACAGTCCTTGTACTCATTTAGTCCTGAATTTCTCACGCTTGTCCTCAGATATTCTTCCTTTGAGACTCATCTGAACCATCAAGTGGGCTGTGGGCTCCAGTGTGCACAGCTGTACGGTTTACACTATTAAATGCATACAGTTAGTAAAATCATGGCGACTAATTTAATTCCACTGTTAAAGTACTCCATGATCTTCCTAAAAGGAAAAAACTTTTTACACTTATTTGAATTAAAATGCAAATTCCTCGTTTTCTAAGGATGCACACTCCCTGTTAGCTTTCACCAGGTGCTGCAGTCATGTTTAGGGGATTAATTCCAAAAAAATAAAAGTACAATAAATAGTGGTTTTCAGTTTTTGCCTTATGCGCTGTGCTGCGGTGCAATAACCACAGTAGATATCATATTGTGAAATGTTTAATTTCATTGGACATTGTTGGTAGTTATGTCACTGAACACAAATGGACTAAATTAAAATATCCATCATTGTACACAGCAGCCACTCACTCATTTCTCTGTAGTTGGAGAACCAGCTCCGCTCCCTCTGCAGTAATCTTGACTTCTGCTTCTGAAGGATGCTGACGATAGAAAAAAGAACATATTACTGGACATGGCAACAGAAATGCCAGTTATACAGCATTTTCACACCTTGCTGTCTGTGACTGTGCTAATGTAACTGTGCTGGTGTGACAGCAAGTCATGGGTAGCTAGACCATTCTATTGGAGTTCAAAGAGTGCAGCAAAAATAAATAAATAAATAAATAAAAGGCAGTTCAGACCTTAATGATGATGTCATTATCTATTAACGGCATTAACTGAGATAGTAGTCAGCTAATATATATATATATATATATATATATATATATATATATATATATATATATATATATATATATATATATAAAATATCAGTAGGAGAAAAACGTGAAAATAGAAATCACTTTAATTTGGGTCTTAGAAAGTGAAGGGGAAAGATTTTTCATTTTTAAAGAAGCAAATGGTACAAGCATGCAATTCATACTCAATTCAAACGATAGGGGGCAACATATCACTAGAAAGTTGTGGTGTCCATGCCTGTCATAGGTAATAAGGAAATGTATTCCCTCCAACACTTTACCAGCCCAAAGGAAATGTTGCGAATTCTGCATCCTACTTTTATTGCACTTTGTTTGCTGCTGAGTGTGGTTTCTTGACAGGAGCGGATGGCTGTGTTCACTCTTCCTTTTATCCTTCTTTTAATTGGCTGTCTGTCCTTAAATGATCTAACATAATTGACAAGAAATTAGAACACGCCAGCTCTAGCTGACACACCGTCAAGACTGTTATTTCTTCACACTCTGTTTAGAAACATTATAAACTGCTGCAGGTAGAAGAAAAAGAATTCTGTCCCATGTTTTCATCTCACTACTGAAACACAAACACTGTGTTAGGAATGGCTCAATAATCACTACACCCTACATCTGAAAGTCTGGATCACTGTATAGAACACTATTAGAGACTTCTGATAGTAGTAAACAATTTTGGGCATTATATAGATTTGTTCATTGTTTACAAACAACAACAAACAACACAATGCATTATGGGTATTTGCTATCTACTGAGGGTACATAACTTTTGTGGTGCATTGTGGGATCATGTGAGTGTAATCTGCACTATAGTTTCAGGCATGGCAGACGATAAAACTTGTGCACTATATAGTGAATAAGGTGCAAGTTTAGACACAGTGAAAGAGTCTGTAGGTGGAGCTTTATATTAGCCACATATGTTAGGTGCAGCAGTGAGACTGCATCCCTGTCCCTCATGCCTACATGGTAAGCAGTTACATCCCATTGTTTTGAGGTAAATGTGGCCAAATTGTAATATTTTCTTGGGGTTTTTGTTGTTTGTTTTAATGAAAAGTCTCATTATTGTATGTAAGTACAACAGTTTAAAGCTGTGCTCACTAGTCATGTCCTGGCTAAATGAGTTAGGAACACAATAAAGGTACAGGTATAGGATTGTAGTCTAAAGTTAAGTCTAAACTGTGTTGTTTGGCTAGTTTGTAGACTGTAAGAGATCCACACGGCTTGTATCCTGGAGCTGAAGTTGGATCTATAAGAACACGGTTTACCTTTGTGTACATCTGGGATCTTTTGTGTCTCGCTGGGAAAAGCCACTGGGGGGATGTGAGCTCGTAGTGCTCCACAGTGTTAAGGACGCTCCACAGCGTGTCTGTACGGACACAGAGCAAGACAGACACCTTAGACAACTTCCAAGCGGCCAGCACAGCATTTTATAACAGCGAAGCCTTCACGCGGCTCCGAGCAGAGCACTAAGCGTCCGCTCCTTCTGTATCCTCATGTATCCGAGCTCGGACTGTAAACAATGGCAGGCTTTACCTGTGTTCTCGCTGAAGGCAGTGCACTGGAGGAGAAGAAGGAAACAGAGGAGATGACGCCAGAGGCTGCAGCGGGCAGCGCGAGGATCAGTGCTGCCCTCACCCATCATTGCACAGCTGCGCGCGACGAGCCGTTCAGAGAGCGTTATCCATCCGCGCGCGCGCTCGCTCCCTCACCTACAGCGCAGCTCCGCGCTGATAGCAGCTCTGTGTGCTGATAGCAGCAGCGCGAGCGCAGCAGCTTCTCCTACGCGCTTTTACATCACCGAAGCGGCCACGCCCCCTCTGGGTCTCCGCGCGCTCGCTCACATATATCAACACTGGCTGACCCACATTCACACTGTCCAGTGTGACACACACAATATATATATATATATATATATATATATATATATATATCCACTCACTGTCCACTCCTACCTTGTGGGTCCACTAAGTAGATGTAAAGTCAGTCACAGTTTGTAGGCTGGATAGTTTGGGCCTGTGGACTATTCTGAGTCCAGCAGTGACACTGATGTGTTTAAAACTCCAGCACCACTGCTGTGTCGGATCCAGTTGCACCAACACAACACACACTAACATCCCACCAGTGTCACTGTACTAAGAATGATCCACCGTCTAATTTATACCTGCTCTGTGATGGTCCTGTATAACATTCTGTGATGTTGAGGTCTGGACGCTGGGGTTTTGTATGATCACTCCTGTTTCCTACAACTGGTTGCAAATGGTTACAAACCCAGCCAGACTAAGTAAACTTATTAGCCAGTCTGTTCTGTGGTAGATTTAAAGAGATGAGTGTGATGCCCCACCACCCTGACAGTACTCAGAAACGGACATCAACTGCTTCCTCCTCATAGGAAGGTCAGCAGAGAGGCGTATGCTATTGTTGTGGAAGTGTGAAGGAAGACAATGTGATGCGGATGGACTGAACACTGAAGGAAGCTGCAACCTGACATTTGGCCGCTTGAGTCCTGTCAGCAGCGTTTATGACAGGATCATTTATTCCATTTCTCTAATAGTCACAGTGGTGTCTGACGTTTAAAGACAACCGATGTGGAAAACAGAGCTGCTGAAGCCTCAGAGACAGCCAGTAAAATCAAAAGCATTAAAGAGGAACTCCACCTATGGTTCACAATTTCTATATAATTAAATAGTTGGGGTGTAAACAGTTAATCAAAGTGGTTCGTGTGAAATGTTCTTTGCTAGAGAAACTTACAGAATCAGAATTGTGATAGAAACATGATGTCCATCTCTAAAAACTCCTTACAGTAAAAGATAATATATGAAACAGTTATGAATGTGATGCCTGATGTCTGACACATTGTTTTACAGTTTGCTGGCATGAAGTTTGGGTCTGAAAATATTTTCATCAATATGTTTTGATCTATTCATGCCGAAGGGATACATAGAGTGTTGTAAAGCGAAAACTCCCTTTTCCCATATTTTACCATCAACATTAAGCATACAATCTCAGAAGAGAATTTTGGACAGGAAATAAAATGGCTATATCTGTGTTGTACACATGGTGACCCCTGGTTCCTATCACCACCACTGTAAAGAAATCTGAGTTTGCAGGTTTCTCTACAAATAACCACTTTATAATTAACCACCCTGAATGACTATACTTACATCTGAATTAAGCATTCTATTAAAAAACTAGTGGAAGTCCCCTTTATATTTCCAAGAATATAACAAGCTTGCATAAGAATGAGACAAGTCAACAGAAAAGAGGAAATGAAAGGAGTTCAATAACTGATTGAAAGAAAAAAAAATAGAAATAAGTAATTAGAACTATTTGCCATTTGGAATTTGACTTCCGCATTTAACCCATCCATGCAGTAAAACACCCACCTATACACACACTAGTGAACAGTGAGCACACTTGCCCAGAGCAGTGGGCAGTCCTATCCACAGCGCCCGGGGAGCAGTTGGGGGTTAGGTGTTTTGCTCAAGGGCATTTCAGTCATATGGTGTTGGTCCAGGGGATCGAACCAGCGACCTTCAGCCCATGACTGCCAGTCTCTACCTTACTACTCGGTAAGGCTTGAACTCTACTCTCTAATACAAGTACTCTATGGGTCTGCAAGGATGTGCTGCTGTCACAAAACACTTATTGAGAAAAGCAAACAGGCAAAACACAATATTTGCGGTTAAACACTGAAACTGGACATCTGTGATGTGGAGTAATAGTCTTATAGACTGATGAGTCTAAATGTGTTATTGGGAAATGCATCCAAGACAGAAACACTGAAAAACTGGAGACTGTAATAAAGAAAAATGACAATAAAGGTTAAACTGTGAAAATGTTTGTGTTATTTATCTGTGGAGGCTTCTGTGTAATTTTTTTATATACATGCTTCCTGTGGTTGAAAAGTTGTAGGCCTAATTATGAGCTGTGCTAACTGAAATGTATATAAATACACTGACTTTTGGACAGTACTTTAGTAAAGCCTATTAACTTCTACAAAGACAATAATCAGACAGAGGGATTGAGTCAACGTGCCTTTGGAACACCCCAAGATGGAGTCTGCTCACTGCTGCCACCTTCTGGAGATAGTCTAGATTTACAAGTTGTAATGCTGCACTACAGAAGTGATATCGTAGTGTTTCTTAAGCCTGACCCACTGTTCAGCACATTGTAGTGATTTCCCTGCTTTAACCAGTCAACCATTACCACCTCCTGGATTAGTGGAAGAGGGGGTATCAAAGTGTAACACCTCTGTGCTGGAGTCAGTAGATCAATGTTATTGGCTTATTTTACAGTTCTACTAAGGGCTCTCTAAAATGCTAAAACTAAGTAGGGGCCTTGAAACATCTAGTTCTGACAGAAAAAGCCTGGCATCTAACTTGCTGATCAGTAATCATGGTATGAAATATAGGACTCCCCTCTATGAACTTTTTGGTGCACCTGAACTTCTCAAAAATAAAATGCATGGGGGTTCTTGAAAACATATTTCAAATATATTTAAATCAGTGAATGCTGAGGTTTTCTTCTCATCCCAACAGCTTACTTATATAAAACGGGATATACTGTAATATACTTTCAAACCTTCACAGAACTTATTTAACTGAGTTTAGCACAATATAGTATGTTGAGATCTAATTCACATTCAACAATGTTATGGGACAGCAACTGCAAAAAAGAGGCAGACACAGTCACATATTACTACTTGCTTCAGACCAAGGCCTTAAAGGAGATCTCTCGTAAAACCAAGATTTGAATCCATCCCTTAATATTAAGCATTGAAATCTTAAAGACAGAATATACTTCAGAGGCTTTACAGGCTGAAAAACCGAAGCAGGTACAGAACTGTGTGGTTTTTTATCAGCATTTAATTATAAGTATCATGTCAAGTACATAGTCATTCATATGTATCCATCCATTTCTGAGAAAATGTGCTTTGGTATTCAACAGATCACAATTCATACTCTTTGAACAACGGTATTTGATATTTCTTGCCAAATGCATATGAAATTCATGTTAATCAGCACGATCGTTTACTAAAATATATTGCAAGTGAAAAGTAGACTATAGAATCGAGCTGCCGTGCCTTATGAAGGCTTATTGGGTTGTTTATGAAGAATGTTTCGGCGTATTTACGTGTGAAAGTAGTGCTCAAACACTGACAAATACAGCTGCAAAAATATCAGCAATTGGCGATTTGTGGTATAAAAGGGCAGGAATGCCCCCCGCTCCCCCCCTCCCACCAAAAAACAAAACAAAACAGAAAAAAAAAACACAATCCCTGAGGTTTCCAGACGAAATAAGTCCAAGTGTTGTCACAGTTTTGCAGATCGGTTTCAAGCCCATCATAATTTGTAAAGTTCCTGCATATTTCAACATTCCATTGTGGTACAGACAGTGTCACGGGTAACAATCTACGTGTAAACTCATTTTGGGGAAGGAGGGGAGGGAAAAAAAAAAAAAAGAAAAAGAAAAGAGACAAGAAAACAATCTTAATGCAATAGCAAGGCGATTGAAGCTGGACAAGCTATGCTGAAACTGCAATACGACAGCACTGCATTTCTATTGGCCTGGTGCAGAGTTCAGGTGGTCATCACCTTGCTTAAACAGTGGGTAAACACCCTGAAAACATGAGGTAGTTGAAAAGTAACAGCTAAGCACCGCTTATTGGAATGGAACCAAAATAAAAGGTAAAATAAGATCAGTTTTATATTTGAACATCCAAAAACATGAAGGTATCAGCATCATCCCAAATCATTTTACACTCAACAACAAAAAACAAAAAAAAAACAACACAGTGTTCTCACTGACCAGTCGACAGGAGCAACCAAGGATTGTGAAGTAAACAGTTCATGCAAGAACCACCAAAACCCTGGAATCAGTGAGCAACCAAGCAAGATACTTAAAAATATATATTTACAATAATGCACCAACAGTCCTTTTGGTCTCATATCAACGATAACTGTATAAATGTAATATGTTTTATGCGGAGGATAAACCAGAATATGACGTCGTCTCACACTGAATTAAGCCAAAGATGGAGACATAGGGAAAGGGGAAAGGAAGGGGGCGGGGGCTAACAAATAAACACATAAATTAGACTTACACTTAAATACGTATATTGTAAGAATATAGATTTGGTTATAGTAATACAGTATTTCATCATCTTTCAACATTCATTATTTCTTTGGAACTGTACATCAAACATGCCTAAATGCTCCTTGAAACTCACCAGGTAATAACGCTTGTCCCACTAATTCTTATCAGATAACAATCCTTGTTCATTTGAAACCTTACACTGGTTTTCACTCTATCTGTCTCAAAGTGATATAGGCAGTGTTTTATCATTTCTTGAGCCAATCACTATAGTTTGTTTTGGATTTCTATCAGTTGCCAGGCTTTACTGAGGTACTGGGGCAATCAATAATCGTATTGAAGAGTAGTTGTAGGCGAACATAATCTCAAAGGGCCCGCATTTATGGGTTTGGGAGATCAAAACTGAGGTAGCAACGTTAGCAAGCGTATTCAAGTAAACAAGAGGTTTTTGTTTTCTCCAGATAAAGCGCGTCAACCTACAAAGTTCTGCATTTGAACCGTAAAAGACTCAGCAATAACATTCACTCTTTCGAAGTAACTGGTACCACAAGGAACATTCTGTAGTTTCGAGTTAAAGAAACCTTACTGTAACTACATGAGGTAATGTTGTTTTATTCATTGGACCAAGAAGCTTATATGAGAGGCTTGAGCTATTTGAATTCGAACCGACGAGTACCCTCTCGAGCCTGGCCTAGGTTGGCGAGGTATGCATACGCATGTGGCTAATGAGGTTTCTCTGTTGTGTAAACTTGCCCCCACAGATCTGACACTCGTAGGGCTTCTCTCCTGAATGGACTCGCATGTGCTCGGTGAGGCGGTACTGGCGCGTGAAGCGCATGCCGCACTCCTCGCAGGCAAAAGGCTTCAGGCCCAGATGGCTGCGCATGTGGCGCGTCATGGTGCCGCGCTGGGTGAACATTTTGCCGCAGATGTTGCAAGGGAAGGGCCGCAAGGTGTCCATCTCTTTGTGGGACTTCAGAGGGCTTTTTTCTGTGGTGACCGGGGCTTCTTGCGGCACTGCGGCCGCAGGATCTTCATCGCCTTCCTCTGCCTCCTTGGTGCCATTCATTTCTACATCTATATGGGACTCCACATGGGAGTTGAGGCTTTCCGAGGATGGGAATCCCTTTCCGCAAGGAATACAGACGTAAGGGTTGTCCCCCCGAGGTTGCTTGAGGTAGGACTCCTGTCGAAAGACGAAGTTAGGGCTGACGTCACTAGATTCTTTATTCTCTGGCTGCTCTTGGCCGTTCTCTTCACATTGACTCTCTTTATCATCGGGTGAGTCGGATCTGAAGACAAGGTTTTGGGTTACGTGACTGCCGCTCTTGATAACAGGGAAATAACCGTTGACGTTGCCCTTCCTTCTGGACCGCTCCCTGGGAGGGGTTTTTCTCCATTCCTGGCCTCCATCGAAGGAAACCAGGCCACTAGCCTTCTCCGGGGACCTCTTTCCCTCCACACCTGACGGGAGACTCTTCGCAGTTGTCCTGGAAACAGAGGACTGAGAGTATCCCTGCGTCTTGCTGACCTCGTTACTCAGAGAAACCACAGAACAGAATGAAGAACCCTTCTTGGTCAAATCCAGCCCAAAGCTCTGCTTGAAACACTTACTCTCGCCATTGTTCCTCTTCTTCGGTGGGACCATGCTCGCATAGGCTTCCACATCAGATGAACCATCTTCAGCCTCCCGTTTGGGCAAGGTTTTTGAGGCGGGTGAAAATGGCTGATGCGAACGTAAGGAGCTCTTGCCCGTGGCTAAGTGGCCACTGGACTCAAGCTTGCTGGAACACAGACTGGCGAGGTCATGGAGCTGGAGGTAGTTGGCTACCGTAAGAAGGGCGCTCAGATTCTGCACACGCTCTGTTCCCTGACTCTCATCAGGCAACCTGCCAGTGTAAACGAAGTCCAGAATCGTTTGGAACACGTCTGGATCCACCAGCTCAGAGTCGAGGTGGATGAGGTTGTCGTGAAGAACCAGAGACTTGAAGTAGCTGCTGGTGGCGGCAAGGACACTCTTATGTGCCCGAAAGAGCGTGTTCTCCACCATAATGACGACGTCACACAGGAAGCCTTTGGAGCGTTGCTGGTTGAGCTGAAGCAGCAGTTGACTGGCATAATTTGAGAGCTCCATCTCCTGCCCTTGATGTTTTTCATTGAGGTGACTGCATGGAGGAAGACAATAAAGAAAAAGAACAGCATTATTTTCTAATAATCAACCTTTAAAGGGTAGTAGCATACTTTCATCTATAGAGCACACCTCAATTCACAGAGTGCATTACCGTAGTTTCCAATAGGAATGAAAGATTAATAATTTTTCTAGCGAATTTATCATAGAATACATTATCAAAAAATGCTGTCCTAACAAGTTTTAACAGGGAAAATTTTATCTAAAATGTAAAAGTCAGACCAAATAAATGCAACAAAAACCCTGTTTTGTATATGTGACATCACAAATCAATATATTCAGTAGGGATACATGAATCGTGTATTTTTGCAGAAGATTATTAATGCATGACCAATTTTTATTAGCCCCTTTTTTTATACTCAGAGCTCACAGTGTGTGTCCTAAGAGAACACATGAAACACACTTTCCAGTACTTTCAAACAGCTAAAGCCTAATAAAGCTAAATTTTTATAAGACATTTACAATATATATGATGTCTGCTTTTTAAACAAGTCAAACAGGCATTTTGTATTCACACATGAAGGAAAAGACGTTACATGCAAATAATAAAGTGTCTTGTCAAAAGTATGTGGCAACTGGCTATTCAGCATGTTGAGTCAAACATACAGTAATTATTAGGGGTGTAACTATACACTTAGCCCACAATTATGTATTTTCTATTTTAAAGGAAAAAAAAAGACTTTTTTTTTTTACTGTAATCATGGTATTGCACAACTTTCCATTGACACTAGAGCTGGGAGGCATGAGGAGTGCTGGGCTGAGGTGCTAATTGTTGCTGATCATTATCAAATGTTGGTGTTTAAACAGTGCTGTTGCATAATTAATGAAACGTACATTTTCCTTGAAGCGCTGTTACGACCTAATGATGTATAATGTTACAGTTTTGCATAGAATCATCACAATTTCACGATACTACATTTTTGTAGAGGTGAAACAGCGTACTGACCCCTCTCCCATTGTTATTAGCATCACAAAACTGAAACAAAGATTGCCTAAAATCAAAATTAGAAACTGGCTAACTGCTAATTATGGGTTTGGGGGAAAAAATATCTGCCAATGAGGCTTTAAACAAATCATCCCTAGTATTACCAGATATATGCATATTCAATGGCAGTTTAGCTCCGCCCACTCACAGTGAAGCAGTAAGGAGTGTTTCAAGCCTGGACTATTCTGAATGAGGCAAAGTACAGGGTAGATCATTTACATACGGTTTAAGGGCACAGTAACAAAAAGAGCTTGTGTAATTGTAAAGAAGATGATTTAACATGCTCAGGTAGAAATGAATGACTGAAGGACTGTTTATTATACAAAACCAAACCAACCCCATATTAACAAACACAAGAAAAGCGTACGATATGGGCCCTTTAAGCAGCCTGCATTGCTTAAGGAACCAGAGCGTTGTGACCAACCCCCCCCCAACCAGTCTTGCCAGGCTAATCTATTATCAGCTAGAGAAGCGTTACTTTCTAGAAAATAGGTGATGCATTCATACCGTTCATGACGAAAGAGCCAAACGGACATGATCTTGTCAGAAAATGTAAAGCTAGCGCAGCACACAGAGAAAGAAGAGCTAGCCGAGGCTCGCTGAATGCGGAACTACGGCTGTAAACACTAATCGCCTTCAGGCAAGCAGAGCCAGAAAACAGCCCCACATCTGCGTTACGGTGTTTATCACGACATGACACAAAGCCCAATACACGGTAACGCTGTATATCCCTCTCGGACGTGAAATGGTAAAGAAGGAAAGACGACACGGCTCGTTAAAGAGAAAGAAAAGGCAGTCCCACCTTGCCAGGCTGGTATGTGTAGGTGGCTGCAGGAGGGGAGAGTCTGGACCCGAACGATTCCAGAGAGAACGGTTTACACTCTATTATGCATCCCCACCCCTTTATACTCACATATAACACGAAGGTTTTCAATCAGACTGTGGATTAAATGTAATCTCGGTGTTAAATAACGTACCGTTCGAGCAAGGGCAGGGGTCCTCGTTTCTCGCGTCGTCATCAAAACGCCATCTTAGCAGCTTGTGACGTAGGCGGGGCCTCGTAACCCCTAACCCAGTTCAGCGGAGCACAGAGAGCCTGAGCTCATCAGACCTGAGCAGGTGAGCTGCACTGCTGAGGTACATCACACGCAGCGTTCAAATCACAAAGTAACATGTAAATTATATGCAATATGGAAATATGTATGGAAATATATTGCATACGTCTTCTCTCTCCCTTATCACACGCTTAGTGGCCGGGTGTGTTAAAGGGCCCCTAAACTATATGTCTTTCCCTCATACAGTATTTACACATTGGTCCTTTTCCTTTATTAATCTTAATCAACAGCCCGCATTTTTAAATTAAGTTAGATTTAGTTTTAAGTTAAATTTCGTTTTTGTCAAATGACAAAACAACTGCACATTTACAAGTTGGATTGAAAACTAAACTGGATCCCATTATATTTACACATTGGTATATTACTTTGCCTTTATGTGCTACTTAACCACAAGTCCATATTTGTAAATTAAGCTTGAAAGTAAATTGAGTTTGTTTTTGTGAAGTCATGAACAATTGCACATTTAAATATTAGGCTACATTCAAACAGCAGGAAAACCAGATTGACAACAAAGGCTCCAGCCCCAGCACTTCCGTTACACTGGATGTGATGTTGTTTGTCAAGTTGTGAGTGGTGCAAAAAACATTTTGGTGCCTGATTCAAGTGGACAGAGCACATCCATAAAAATCTAATTGGATTCGCATTTCAAACCATCTCCAAATGTGGTTTGGATCCAATTTCAGATATCAAATTAAAATTTTCAAAAATCAAAAATCAAAAATAAAAAAATATATTTTTATGCTCTTCAGACATTCAGAAATCAATCTGGTTACATTCTGGATGTGCTAAAACTCAGATTTGGGCTATCAGTCTGAACAAGACCAATAATGGGCTCAGTGTATGCCTGACATTTAAAAATAGAACAAATCAAGTTTTAAAACAAAGTAAGACGAATGAAAATTGCCCAGTCATATGCAAAGTCACTGTATATGACTGTATATGAGATTCACTGATGATATTTGCATTTGCCAGTGAGTATGTTGGATTGAAATGAAATGTACATAAAATGCTGATATTGACCTTGTCATATATATTATATTATAATATTGCAGTTCATAATAAAGCATTTTAAATGTCACTACCAAAGAATGTACCACAATAAAAAGATGGCAAAAGCCCACTGTAAACAGGGAAGAGCATGATACAGTGGGGTTTTTTTAAATCAAGCAAGAGAAACCCATGTACCCAAGACTTTTTTAAAGTGATGTTCTTTATTAGGGGGGCATCCACCAGTATTTCAAAAGTTCTGTATTATTCAATCATTGGGATGTGAAAAAAGTCATAGTGGTGTGACGCCATATGTCCTTGAGAATAAGGTAAATTATGATCCGTATAAAATCAGTAAGGCTACACTGTTTTTATATGTAATATATATATATTACATATGTATATTATGCATATATTGTGTTGACAATGACAGAATAGTGATACATCAGGAAAAATGTGTTTGTATTTTTGGGGACTATTTTGCTCTCTTTATTAAACCCTCTGGCATGAATGGATGCCATAAAAATATGTTAAAAAAAATAAAAATAATGTTTCAGGCATCAGTGTAAACATTTCATATCAAAAACTGATCTAGAAGGCATGTCTGGTTCCTATCACTACTGTTGAACAGTTCTGATGCTGTAAATATTTTTAAGTATATATAAAGTATTTCACATTAAATTGCTCAGAATTACCATTTAAAAACTTGAATTCTTCCTTAATGGCTAGGTAGCCTGACTACTCCCAGATTACATAAGAGTGATTAAGCAACAGCCTGACTTTGTATAACAAAATACATTTATTTAGTACAAAGAACCTGATGTTGTCATGTTTTGATGTTTCTCCACCAGTTACATGTTCCACACCAAATACAATATATACACAATATAAGGAAAATAAAGATTTGTTTCTGAAAAAAAATATGAAACGTTTAAACATCACTGTAATACAAAGTTAGCCTAAACAACTCCAGATGTAGATAGTCACAGTTAGACCTGAAGCACTGAATCCTTGTTATACAGACTGACAGGAGAGTCTCATAATAATTATATACAGTCAATTTTACCCACATGCAGAATTCATGCCAAAACAATGCAGCCTGGACAGTTCTTTAAATGTGTTTCAGCTTTATGTTCTGCATCAGGAAAAGTGCAGTGGTTGCTTCTGAGCCTAAAGGACAGTGGCCTCATGGAAAGCTTCTATCCACCTGTTATACACATGAAAGCAAATGTCACACACTTTGAATTGCATCTTTAAGTAATTCAAGCTCTGAAATGATAAATAATGT
Organism: Megaleporinus macrocephalus; assembly: GCA_021613375.1. NCBI lineage: Eukaryota > Metazoa > Chordata > Actinopteri > Characiformes > Anostomidae > Megaleporinus > Megaleporinus macrocephalus. The sequence continues at coordinate 13,999,162 of CM038713.1, read as the reverse complement.
TATTCGTTTGAAACAACTTCTTTACAAAACCATTGGTAAGTGTACCTGTGGTAGATATGAGGGTCATCTATCTTAAAGATGTAGAAGAGCTTGTTTTTGTGGCTAAGCCTTAACTGCGGTGAGGACTGAGACTCATCTTCTGTAAGAGAGAAGCCAAGCAGAGGCAGACTCTCCAGGGCTACAATGTCCTGAAGGGGGAGAAAGCAAGATATATGATGGGTATTCAGCAAATATTTCCCAATAAATACTAAACACTGGTGGTTCAGTAGTTAGGTAGGGCTGAATCCAGCAAGTAAACTAAAGGATTGTCTCAGCATTTTTCATTTTCACTTTCCTCTGCTGAATCTGTAGCGTAACGTTTATTACCATGAACAAGAATTCCAACGTTTCAATATACTTTTTAGCAGGATTGAAAACTCATTGACTTATAAGTCACTTATAAAAGTAGCCAGTGGGCAGTTGCTTTTTCACCTACCTCACTGGCAGCATAGGTGTACAGCACTTTGTTCTTGATGACAAACCAGAGCCTCTTCCAATGTTTCTTATTGGCCTTCATCCTCTCCAGATAGCCACTCATGGATGACTCATCTGTGTTTGCTGAAACCTTCAGTAACAAATGATCTCATTAAAACAAGTAATTCATCCCGTGACTCTCAGTTTTGGTCCTGAGAGATACATTGCAATATTTAGCATCATCTAACTTAATTAAGAGCTTGGGAATAAGCCGATTAATTAAAATAGCTGCACTAGAGAGGAGAAAACAGTGGTTTCAGTGGTGGAGCGGATTTAGGGTTTATCAATAGTGTGGCATTTAAAAGGGCAGCTAAAGAAAAGTAAGTGATGGATAGGCAATCCCAGCTTTCGTACCTCTTTCAGGGCTGCTGGGATCTTCTTCTGCTTTCTTGTGTGAAAGCCGCCAGCTTTAGAAGTTGGAGAGACGACACCATTACCTGATGTGAATAAATAAGAGAAGACTATCGTTGAAAAGATTAATGAACTTAACCTAATCTGCCTTATCTGTAAACCAGTGGACAGTTTCTCAAATACAGGAACACATGAGTGATCGACTGTACACTCTTTTAGGTCCATGTGTAATTCATGTATATAGTCATATGATATTTTACATTAATTCCCACAATTCTGAAACTAACTTAAAATAAACCAGTGCACAGTTTCTGAAGGATGGTAATACATATTTGAAATATGTGTCCATATACATGTATCACACATGCCTTCTACCACCCCTATCAATATAGGTTTATTAGGATGAGACAGACATGAGATACTAAATGAATGAAATATAAAGGGTTACTGTTAAAAAAACAAAAGACCAAAAGTCTGAGATCATGTAAAATAAGTCTACATTTTCACATAAAGGCCTGAAATAACAACAGAAAACAACAAAATAAAAAATATTTATGTTTCTGCACTATTTTTTAACAATTAAAACCCAGAAAAATGTGTTAGGATCTGCAAACAATCAGTTTTTTTAAATCTCCTCCCCTGAAGACGGTCACATGACTCTCCGGTGAATCTGATCTACTCATCAGCGGCTGTTGAGCAATTTCGTCTACTGCATGCTGTCATTACAGCAAAAGAAGGACATAGCAAATACTAAGAAATCCTGAAATTAACATAAATATTTAAAAGATCCATAAAAATAACAAAGATTCTACTCTTCATTCAAATTGCTTTCTAATAGAAAAGAATTATTTCTACTAGTGGACATTTGGACCTCATTACACATTTGATTTCAGGAACGTGTTCTACAAACATGTACACTTAAAAAAAAAAAAGATGGTTCTTCATGGGTTCTTTAGTACAGGGAATGCTTCTCTTTAGAACCATAATGTCTATATAGTTTTATGCATTACTGGTTCTTTGCATGGTCGAACAGTCCTTCAGATTGATGGAGAATGTGAAGCAATGAACAGTGTCAGACCTGAGCTATTCTGCTGCAGAGTCTCAAAGCACTGATCGCACACTCGCGCAGGTCGATTCTTCAGATACCCTAGAGGATACTTGTGTGTTGAGCATGCCTGACAGACCACCTAGTACACAAAGGCACACACACACACACACACACAATATGTCCACACTTAGTTTAAAAATAAATAATAAATCAGCATACAGCAATCGTGTAAATAGCTCAACACCACTATACCTTCCCGCAGGCTCTACAGTGATGTCTCCTCCAGGTCAGAGTGAACTCACAGGTGCAGATCAGGCACATAGTAACTCGCAGGTCTGGGATCCATATAGGAGCCTTGGTGCCCAGCTGAGCTGCAGCGTCCAAACCTTCTCTGTCCCCCTGCAAGAAATATCATAGTTCACACTTATACCTTACTGCAGTAAACGCATTGTTATTTTAAATAAATCAGCTTGATAAATTACTTTAAATAAATCAGCTTGATAAATTACTTTAAGTATAAAAAAATTTTGATAAAGAAAGAAACTGTCTGGGTGCTATTCTTCTCTTTCTGGTCCAAAAATAAAAAGATAAAGATCTAAATTAAGACGTGTGCAGAACAGCAAGGCTGTGCAGAGAAGATAAACCAGCAGAAAGGAATGAAATTAATAACTGATTGTGAATAGCTAAAAGGAAGATGAGCAAACATACCATTACACAAATACATAAATATGAGTTCTGTGAAACAATATCAATGATCATCAGTACACATTACACCTTATCATGGATGTGGATTACCTACTGACCTCTCACCACTGATGTAATGAAACCTGTCATATCTTAAAGCTCAATTAAAAGTAAAACAGTTCATTCAAGTCTAAAATGTCAAATTCATGCTAAGCTTGAAGTGATGTTTGTTCTTGTTCAAATATGCAAAATAGTAAATATCCAGAGATCGTGAGCAATCACCTCTTCTTGACTTTTGACTGAACTGAATGAGGTAATTTTCTTAGAGCAATTGTCGATAGCAGTGGATATCGCCTCCAGCCACGCATCTCGAATGGAAGGGGAACTGTGATGGAAGAAAGAGGGTTATTAGTGCTTTACAAAGACAGAACTGACTGAAGGAGAAAAGAATGCTAATGCTAATGTGATCATTATTTAAGTACCGTCAGATAGTTAGTACTGAACTGTTAAACTAATCAGTCTAGTGCCACACACAGTACTGCACAGCTTCCAACTATAAAATACCATCTTGCTCGAAATCCAACAGGCAATGGATATATAACAATATATTTGATCATAAAATTATATTAATTTATGTCCCAATACAATAAAACATGCTTTTCTAAACACACTGTGCAAATTGTCAGTACTTTTAAAACACGGAGGAACTGCATGTTTCATTATAAAGAGAGCAAAATGAATCCAGTTTAACTAAATTTAATGCAACACAGTAGGACAAATACTGAATACAGTCATTTTATTTACAGTTTTGACCCCCAACCCCCCCAACTTTGTCAAATTCTCACCTGGCAGAGAGAATGAAAGAGCGTTCAACACTTTCTATGTTCAGCTCATTCTGGTAACCTTCTTGACTGGGTTTACTGACCTACAAATAATAAAACAATAACCGAAGATCACAAATACACATTATGTACAACACATAGACAGATAATATACAGCACAGATGCTCCACAGATGAAGAGCACTCTCCCATTTAAATGTAATTCTCACATTTTTCTAAAGAATGCTGGTAAGCTATGTCTCTTTACATTTCCACAAAATTAAATTGTAAAGACGCTAACACAGTCAATTAGTGTGGTTTGATGCAAAATGCTCAGATGTAGAGAGATTTTGAGTCACAGTGACGTTGATAAGAACCAGCATTTAAAGGATCCTGCTTAAGGATTTTTTGATTGTTTATTTACAGTCAGTTTTCACAATTTTCACCAGTTGTGTCCCACTAGCTAGGTCCCCCCCAATCACACAGCATTATGAGCATTATGGGTAAAGGCTGGCACATGCTTCCTCTGAGTCATGTAAAGCCAAGCACCTTGTCAAACTGCCACTAACACAACATCACTGGACAGTGCGATGTGCCTGGAGGAGAACACTAACTGACAGTTCTGCTATGTCAGCTAACAGATATGTTGATAGCATTGTGGGGGACAGGGATGACCACAGCCATTGATGTGCTGGGGATCCCACTCACACGACGAGGAGGTCCACTTCTGATGTATGTGGGGGGTTATGTACCAAAAACAGTCCTAATTTATTTTTACATTAACTCTAAATCTCTCTTCATTCCTTAGAATGTAACAGGCCACTTGCATTACTGTGGTTTTATGGCTGCCTTCTGTGAATGTCTTCTCTTCTGATTGGCTGCCCTGTAGTTTGCTTCATTAAAAAAACATACTTTATGGTGATGAGCTCATCTACCATGGGCTGAAATGGCAGGAATATATAAATGTCCCTAAAAGCGCCCATACAGAGAGTTAGTACATAACATTGGTTATAAATACACTGTCTGATATCAAAGACATTGTCTTACAAAAGTTTTGATATATGTTTCTTGTCATAAAACACATATTTTTAAAATATGCGTATGTCAGAGAGGTACAGGCATTGTTAATAACAGAGCCACTGTACCTACCATTTACCACCATTTTAATATTTTCAACAATACATATAAATCTCAGAACACATGTTGTAGTCTTTGCTTCCCCTGGCTTCTATTACCACCACTATAGAAAAATCAGAATCGCTACATTTCTGTACAACAAACCACTCAGTATAACTGCTTACATCACAGTGACTGAATGACAGAAAACTAAATGGAATTCCTCTTTAAAGCCCAGCAGAATTCAGCAGCAGGGGGCGCTCCAGTTCTACACTACAGCTTACCTTCATCCCAGCCAAAGTCAGGGTGTTGTTCAGTTTGTACTGGCCGGACTGGAGTGGTGTTGTGTACAGCAGCAAGTCATTAAACTGGTCAAAACAAACAATAGAAAATGTTGAAACAGGAACTTGAGAATTTGATTAAAGAATAAAGCCCAACCCAGACCAAAGCCTGTTCTAACATATTAAATGTTGAAAATAAATAAAACAGAACAACTTAACCAAATCAGTATGAATACATTGTTGTCATGACCATCAACTGTAAAATGTAAACTGCATTATGCAATTGTGACGGCTAGTGATGGACAGTATATTCAGGTTTTTCAAGGGCTACGGACTGGGTTCACTGAAACTATATATGCATCAGTTGAACGCAGCAGCTGGCATTTACATTGTGTGAAAATTTCATTTTTGTTTCATTGGTTTCATTGACTTCCATACATTTTTTTGTCCCGTTTTTTGAGTTGCCATTTTAGAGATACTTGTTGTCCATTGAGCGATGATATGGATATACATCAAAAACAATAATAGAAAAAATTATATATATTTGTGTTTGTGTGCGCAAGTATTTACACATATTACAACCTGTAATATCACATTAGTGGTTTATCCCATTGTAACTTACTAAGAAGAACATTCGAGGCTGCATGACTTTTCTAGACAGTTTCATTAAAGTCCCCTGTTTCAAAAGGACCTGAAAGGAAAAAAGAAAAAAAAAACATTTTTGACACGTGCACTCTGAGCATATTAACAGGATATTTTTGTGTAGGTGACGACCGTGAAGCAAATAGAGTTCACCTCCAACTGCAGAACTTTCGCTTTAGGAGGTAAACAAAGTGAACTTGAGTTTCAGGAAGGTTTTGAAAACTAGTATTTACCCTTCCGGGCTGTACAATCTCATGTTGTCCCACCAGGCTGTACTGGATTTGCATCATTTTCTGAAAGTTATCCTGCCAGAAAGAAATATCAAGAGCATACTTATCCTCATCCTCACACCTGATCAGGCCAGAAAGAGTACAGAAATACTTATAACTTTCTTACCCCTTGCCTCATGGTTTCATTGGCATGGTTTGCCACATCCTTTACTAGCTTTAGAGCAGCTGGAAAAGGCAGCAACGTTTTGTTAGTTCTTCATATGACAGACAGTGTAGTAACAAGCCTATGTTTTAATCGCTTGTGCAAGTGTTGATGCCAAAGTTTAGAAGCCACGCTAACTGACTTGATCATAGATCAGCGGGGGGCTGTCAGTCTTACCTTGTGTGTCTTCGTAATCTGGAGAGTTTTCATTAAGGTTCTTCAAATAATCTGACAAGAGAAAATTATTTTCAATGTAGAAACTACCTGCCCAACTGTTTCTTGGGTTTCCATTTTCATAAAGATACTTCATACAGTTCTATGGAAAATTTAAACAATCCCAAGATGACCTGTTTTGTTAATGCTGGGAGACTGAATGTAACCCAAGATGGAGAAACATATTGTATGCATTCTAATATTAATCTGATTAATATTAGTTCAGTTCTGGTGGTTCTCTACTGGTCTATAGTGATTTGTTTTCACCCAGAATGGGGCAGGAATGTACAATGTAATTTTGGAAAATTTCTATTGGTCCAATCATCATGGAATACTCACAGGATTTAAAAGCAGTGGTCATATAACATAGAAAAACGATTTGACAAAAATGGACATAAAGTACTGTCTAAAAGTCATTTTCAGATGTTTAATTCAAAGTTTTAAGATCTTCATGAACAATGACTGATTAACATGCTAAATTCTATAAATTAAAATCATTAAGTCCTGTTATCAGCATTGGGATTTGTTGTTATAGAGTTTCTCCAGCATTTAACAGTCATCTACAGCTGTGTTCCTCATTCTGGACACATTCTCCAATTTGTTTACACAGCAGCACTCCCGTGTTTTATCTATCTGTGCCGCTGCTAAGCCGGGAATGGTATCTGTATAGTGGTCCTGACTATTGAAGAACAAGGTAAATGTGGGATAACAAAGCATGCAGGAAGCAGATGGACTACAGTCTGTAATTGTAGAGCTATAAAGCGCTCCTATATGGACAAAGAGTGTATTTACAAGGAAGTGCACTTAATGAAGTGGCTATTTATATCAGTGTCAGTGTAATATATGCATTTGTATTCTGCAAGTCACGATAACAGTAGTTCTTTTACACAGTCACATGCATTTGTGAATTATACTGTACGTTTGCTCTGTTCAAAGCCACAGAGGTTAAAAATAAGGAACACATTCCACAAATACTATTTCTTCCCGTTCTTCATTACCTAATTATGTGGGCGGCATCTGTGAAAGAAACTCATGCATGTTGTTGCATTTCTTTTTTATTTTAGATTTAAAGGAAGTGGTGCTTTTGTTTTGCTTTTGGTTTGAGTATTTAAAACATGGGTCACGTCACAGCTGGTCGGACACAGCAGCTATTTTGCCCGCAGCTACTAAAACTTGTAACAGGGTCAATCTACTGTTGTGGTGGCAAATAGTGTACAAATGCTGAAGTGTAGTTCAAGTGTAAATCGTAGTCTACAGTATTCAATATAAGGGAAGTTTTAACACCACTGACTGTAACAACGCTGTTAAAAATGTTTAATTTTCTGAAATTTAGTCTGCTGCTACTTTCAGATCACATTCAGACTCACACTGTATGTAGAAATGTTTGAATGAATCAAGTGTTACACTAACATTTTTAGAATTTTAGCCAAATTTATAAGAAACATATAACAATTCAATTTTTCTTTTACTTCTTACTAAGTCTTTTTTGTGGATACTAAAAGAAGCACGAACCATGAAATTGATTAAAAAAAATAATAAAAAATGTACAATTTAAACCGAACAAACATAATCATTTTTTTCATGTTTTATCGAAAATACAGGCTTTGAAGTCATGGCTGTAATATACTAAAATAATTAATAAATTGACATTGACATTCAGAGGTTTATTGTTAAGTGGGCTCATTTTCACAGACATCACAGCCCTAGTGTAAGCTATGAAATATGTCAGGGCTCTTACTGACCTGTGAGGAGCAGCTGGTATTGGGGGAGCCTCTGAACAGGCTTCAACATGTAGTGTTTCACTGCCAGGTTTGCACAGCAAGGACTGCTCTGTGTGTGTGTGTGAAAGAGAGATAGAGAGAGAGAAATATGTTAAGGAGTGAGTGAGTGTGTTAGAAGTAGGTGCATGTGGTATGACAGAAACAGCATGCACTGCAAACACTATATCAAAGGGAAGCGTAGACTCATGCACACAGCACCATGTGAAAGCTGGAGAACAGGTTGGGTTGGTGTCATTACCTCGAATTCCCGAACTACTTTGGCAAACATCAGGTTCTTCTTGCACTGCTCCTCCAGTAGAGTCACATTCTTGTCGAACTCACATATGTAGGAGCAGTACATTTTTAGATACGGCCCCTTCTTTAAAAAGATATCTGCTACGCTGGAGTGCTCGTCCCTGATCCGACAAGAAAACAAGCCAGATTCAGTTTCAGCCATTTCTGTTCTCATTTTTTAAGACTTTAATGACGACTAATTCTAGAGTCAGCCATGAAACATTGATTAAGATTACAGTAATGGGTGAAGTAAAGCCATGTGTTTATGTAAATATGTCTAATTAAGGCGGAATGGAATGGTATCCTCTGGGTCTGGTAAGAATAAGAAAGCCAGTCTTAAAGATTTACTCTGGCTGATGTTTTATTTTTAAGTTATTAAGACCGAGACCCTTGTCTCATGTGTTGTGCTCTTCTTGTTGTAACTATTGGCACAGCAAGTATGGGACAAATAAAGTTTCTAACTACTGGTTCCTGAGCTGTTGGTGTCTAATATAATGACAGTGCATTTTTCATACCAGTTTGCTACACGGTTCTCCAGCTCGCTCAGTAGGTTACAGTTCAGCTCATACAGCTGTGGCAGCGAATACAGGATCTGATTAAGAATGCGCTCCTCGATCACAACTTTCCCAGCCTGACTGGAGGCCTTGGCCACCGCTTCCCGAAAAGTCTGGAGAGGAGAAACTCATTAAACCAAAGCGGCTTCTGCAGTACCAAAGACAGACTGACCAACACATCATAATACCTATTATATATTTGGTTCAATAGAAGCTTCAGCCAGTATAGGGTGGATAATGTGCTCATGGTGTGCATGCTTAGTAGTGGAAAGTACCAAAACTACTTCATTACTTAAAAAGGAATTACATCATTTTTTAAAACTTTGCAGAATTTACTCACTGAGCTAAATAAAGTCATGACATGTAATATTGCACTTCTGAGAAACCTACTAACTCACATTTCTTTAGTGGTGGTGAGTAGAACCAGGTATCACAACTATCAGTGAACTGTAAATGTAATGTAGATGATGTTTCAAGTGTTAAGGGGTCTATTTTGCTTTACGACGCTGCAAATGGGTTTTAAAAATTACAATACGTTTGGGTCAAAATCATATCTTAACTACAGTAAAACAATACCTGAGATATCAGGCAGCACTTTCGTAACCATTTCATGTATTTTAAAAAGTAGCTCAGGTTTTAAGTTTGCTTGATTTACTTTTTTACTTAATTGTTGCTATAGTTTTACAAATTACACAGTTCTACTGTTTAAACTAAATATTTTATTTACTGGCATTTACTGGATGTGCTGCTTATGTATGCTGCACTAATTTAATTCTAAATACAAAACAGTCGTTGAAATGTAGCTGTTATAGACATAACTGATGGCTGATAGCTCTTCATGTTGTATTTTAACAAACACCATTTGCTAACCTCTTTTTATCTTTTAGATTTAAACCGGCTCTTTCTGTTACTGTGCTTTTAAAAATGAGCTCTGTTCTGTTTGACTGCCATGTATTTTGCCTCATTTTATTAGAAATCAAGGCAAAACACTCCTTACTAACAATAGCACCAGTATCAGTGTGAATGGCCAGGGCTAAACTGTTGGTTCTTTGTGACATTACAAAGGCAAAGTATTCAAGACAAGCTGCTTTTGCATCTTAGTTTCTATATGGACTGTACAGTCTGAGAAGTGAATGGTATGTTTTAAAACAATAGCAGTTTTTACAAACTACACAAAAGTCTTTTATTTAAAAAAGAGAGAACACCTCTATTTTAACTTGATATTTAATAGTTTACATGTAACTGAATTTGCAGGGAAAACTTAAATATTTTTAATAAATCAACATTAGAATGTGAACCTTAACTGAATTTGAGTTTTAGCCTTTAGAAAATTGAAGTGCACGAATGTGTTTGAATGTCAATGTTTTAAATATGTATCATTCATTCTTTCATTCACTCACTCATCATCAAGGCCGCTCCTACATTTACATTTACTCTCACACTCACTTGGGGCAATTTAAAATCTCTTAAAACTTGACTAAACATAACTACATGTCTTTGGGCTGTAAGTAGAAACTAGAGTGCATGCCATGCTATGCATACCATGGATGTATTTCGTACAGGCTTCTAGTGCCACTACCATTTCTGAGTGGAGTGGTTCATCAACCAAGTAATATATGGTCAGTGGGTGGAAGTGATGAACTGCAGCAGCAGATGGATTACAATCAGTAACTACAAGTGTATATGTATGGCAGTTACATATAAAAAATATAAAAATATAAATTTTTGGAAACTGAATCTTTAAATGCTCAATTGTACCTCAGCAACCAAAAAAATCCATGTTCAGATATAGCTACATTTTCTAATGCTCTCTTTCAAACCTCAATTCAATTACCATTCGAATGACATGACACAGATACAAAATAATACCACTCAAATTCAGATTTTCTGTTCAATTTCTAATGGCATGACTCTAACTCCATACTTTTTCCTACTTCTGCAAATGTAGTACATTGTTTGCATTTGCAGAATTTATGAAGTTCATGAAAGGCTTCTGCAGCATCAATGCTTTGATGCCAAGAAACTTTTCACACATTACATTGTAGCTGTGAGTGTAATAAGCTGCTGGCAAGGCATTTTCCATTAAGAAAGATTTTTTCCCCCGACAGTGTGGTATTATGTGGTTCGACAGAGTCCAGAGAGAGGATTAGGAGTCCTGTGACCACCCTGTATCCACGTTTCACATCATCTGTGACGTCAGTTAGACCATTCATTACATAACCATGACTGGGTTCAAATAATCACAGAAAAAAACAAACAGGAAAACAAGCAGGTGAAAGGAGAATGGTCAACAGAGAGCCTAACACACACTTACAATATGTAGAAGCTTCAATGCATCCACAAACCTGAAAATAGAATGGAGAGAGCATTAGTTGTAGCCAAATATAGGATCATTTCGACTAATGTGAATATTCAGAGACTGATACTAATTATAAATGTATGCTGGTTAAAACTCCAATAACTAAAAAAGTCAACTTTCATTGAAATCTGCACTATATACGTTTTATTGTGAAAACTAAACTAGTCATTGCTGTTGCTGACAGTCGCCCAGTGAAGCCTGAAATAATATCTTTAAAGTCCACAACCACAACATCCATCTTTATGTATTAAAGGCACATGCACATGCACAGAAAGAGGGTCCAGCTCACTGTTTGGGTCTCAAAAGCTATACTAATACTAATAAAGACATGATGAAATTAGTAGCTATTCATCCAGAATTATCCATTCTGAAAGGGGTCTGAAGGACAAACAATGTTAATAAATGGGGTTTTTTTCCCCGCACAGTGCATGCATTTCCACATTTCCACCAGAGAGGTCTCCAAATCCTAAAAACTGTACGTAGTGTAGCTTTAAGTAATGAATTACTTTTACAAATATTTTGAATTAATCCTTTCCCCTAAATTTAGTGATGTCCACTTCTCACTCATTAGCTAAGTCTCTCCCCGACACACCATCTTGCCAAGCTGGGAGGGCAAAGGTAAGGATGAGCTTCGCAAGGGCCATGTGAAATGCCACGGGATCTTTTCAAACTGCCGCAAACACCATGTCATTAAACAGCTCAACACGCTTGGTGGAGAGTACTAACTGCTAATTCTGATACACCAGCTGAATCTGTTGGCTGAAAGACACATTATGCTGTCTTAAGGTTGAACTTGTGATCTCTCTTGGACAGAGCCACTGCTGAGATGGTCATGCCACTCAGAAACATCAACCGATATCATCCGTCAACTGATATGTGGGTTGGGCTAAAGTGCAGCATTGCTGTACGGTTGTTTCTGTAATCCTTATGAGGAAACTCACACTTTCTCAGAAGTCATGATCTCCCTAGCTATGTGAGCCAGTTTGGTCTTCTTGGCATCAGCCTGAAACAGAAAATCAAACCAGCATTTAAAGATCTGCAGACCTGCATACGCTTGCTGTGTGTGGATGTTTAGAACTAGAGAAACTCGTAGGCAACTGATTACAGGCCAAGTGCAGATATATACCTGATTGGGCCCCTTGTCGGAGTATAAACTGCTATCTTCTTCTTCTACTTCAGAGTCGCTATCAATTTCTTCCTCTGAATGAGTGTCATCTGAGCTTACCATCTCGTCATACACATTTCTGACAGGAACAGAGGGAGAGTTGGAACTGTTGTGAGGATAACAAACGCAAGGCAAGATGTACCTGAACAAGGCAAAACTTAAGAATAGATATATTTTTTAAATTAAGCTGAACATTCCCACATTATAACAAGATTAAAAGATAATGCAATGCACAGCATGCGTCCAAATGCAATGCAGAAATACGAAACCTGCCATCAGAAACACACTAATTCTAATTATACGGCTCCACAGACTGTAAGTATGCACTGCTCATACAGTCTGGAATGAAACTTGGTATGAAAGGGATTTACAAATGAGTTCAGCAGATACCAGCATTAACTAATGACAAGTTTTTAGCAATATACCAAAATGGAAGCACTTCCATATATAAATCATATAAATATATATAAAATATAACAATTCAAAATTTCTTTCTTTCTTTTTGTCATCGCTATATGAGAAGACAAGTAAAAACTCTTTATGGAATTAGTTCATCTGTCAGTGGGGTGTAACACACAAACATAACTGACATATTTCTGCCTTTGTGAGGTGACAACATATTTCCCTCGCATGCGTTCAGACCTGAACTTAAGGCAAATTCTGAAGCTGGCAAAAATATTCATCTGTACATAGACTGTACTGACAAATCTAAACTGACCAATCCTGTTGAGGTATTTGACATTTCAGCCTGCCCAGCGTGTTGCCAGGGGTGGAAAGTACTTATGTAATACTGCACTCGTTGTATTCATTGTATTGTTTTGAGATATTTCTATACGTTACTCAAGCATTATTACATTTAATTTTTGTACTTAACATTTACATTAAGTACAAAAAAAGACACCTTTTTTCTATTTAGGCTGTAAAATTACTTGCAAAAATTCTTAATGGCTTCTTTTTCTCTTGCCAATCAGGCAGGTTCCCATCCATTTGCATTTTATTGTTTTTGTTGAGACGACCAAACAAATCTATATTGGCACAAAATGACATTTGTCCCAACTATGCAAATTTATCCTTGTGCACAGACAACAACTGCCCAAGGTTTACAACATCACATACAACTAAACCATGAAAACCTTTCATTTAATCTGTTCAAATGTTTACTTTTTTACTTTTACATACCTGATGCTAGTTTCAGACGCTTTCACTCAAGTATATTTTTGGCTCCACCCTTTTCACATTTAATTGCGGGAGATTCCATATTTTTACTTAAAGCCCCAGGGAACCAAAACCTGTGTTTTATTTCTAGTTAATTAAAAGTTAATCTTGTTCCTCTGGGACAACAATGTACACATACAAAGTTTTTTTGATTAATATCTTCCTAATAAAAAGTCTAATAAATATCTACTGCATTTTACCACATTTCCCTCTTCTGTAAACTAGATGGTCCTGATTTTGGGTAACACTTCAGTAAGAATTTCCCGCCCACATAAAAATCAGTTTCAGAGTCAGCGAAACATACCGAGCTAAAATAATCCGGCATAACCAAAAGCTAGGAAGTTAGACCTACTGTCTGTAGCTGGTTGTCACCTGTTCATTTGTTTGTCTATACACAAACATTGTGCATTGCTTCATCCATCCATCCATCTACATGGCTGTTCATTGGTAACTTTTTCTGTCTAGTTAGCATCACAAAAAAGCTGGATAATGATTTCAGGTTTGTATGAATGGTGATGCAGGATAGGAGTGTTGGATCAGCAGTTTTAAGCCATGTTTTATCATATTAACATCTTGTATCTTTTATTAAAGCATTGCTGGATGTTTAATATGAACACTCATTTTAGTGTCAGACAAACATTTTTAATACTTTTAAATGGTGTTTTCTGGTTTTTCAAAGCATCAGATATCTTACATTTTAATTTTATTGTATTTTCAAACGAAACAAGATAGCAAGGATGGTCCCTGAGCTATCTGAGCATTTTGTTTAGTGATTGGTGGGGAAATTATATTTTTGATAAACTATTATAATATAATCTCAGAATGCTTACAGGCAAAGGTGACAGAGTGATAACTAAGAGGAAGCCACATGTTTTTTGCTGTTCAAATGATTTGATGAATTGTGCTTAATATAACCAACGGTAATCAAGTAATCAAGGTCCATTTTTATTTTAGATTGATTTTGTCCACCTCTGTATGTTACATTAATACATTGTACATATCCTCCTCCATGGGAAAATATGCAAATTTGGATAATATAAGTAATATAAGATGAAATGATCTTTAATGAAATTAAATGTTCTGGTAGGTCTGAAATTAGAGTGTGTTGCCTAATGTTTGAAAACCAAAACATAAGCATCAATTATCACAAAATGTTGCTCTTATTTGTCACAGAAAACTAAAGAAAAACAGAAACATAAATAGTGTTTTATAGATTCTTACCTTTTATAAGGATCGGTGCATTCTCTAGGAGTGATGGGAATGTCATACATGCCCTCTTCATTACTGTTTAACTGTCTATGTGGGATTCTGCCTGGTTGTTGGGTCTGTATCCCTGGACTTCTAGGAGACAAAGGTTCTGTGTAATCTGAAACATTCTCATACAGATGACTATATCCTGTTCCTCCCAGAACATCATCTCCATCCACGCTCTGTTCTTTGGGAGATGATGGACATGAGTTCCCGAACTTCGGCTCAGACCCTGAATGTTTGCTATGAACGGTCAATAGGTGCGCTCTGTACTCTGGTATTTGAGCATGTGTTCCATTTTGGTTCCAGTTGACCGGCAAATCCTCTACCACTGACTGCTTGTCTTTGGTGGAATTAAGAGCTTGCTTTCCCTTGGCCTTTTTCAATGGAAGATCAAGTTCCATTAACTTCTGGCGGGATGTCTTCTTCTGAAGCATGTCCGCTGGGGAGAAGGACTTGGCTTTGGGCTTCAGTTTAGTGCCAGATCTTTTAGCCGGTTCGTTTTCTGGCATGCTATTGTTAGGTTCCTGCGTTTCAGAGCGGGGCACCAATTTTTGATTGCCTTTACCTCCCGATTTTCTTCCAGCAATCACATGGATACCACATTCCACATGTTTGTTATTGCCCTGAAAGATTTCTTTCTCAGACTTGGGTTCCTTGTTAATTTGTGGTGTTTGGTGAACTTCTGTCACTGCGATTGCTTTGGGCTTTGGATGTTTGGGCAGATTCCTTGGTGTGGGCTGGTTCTTGTGCACTTTCATGTGTGTTTCTTCAACATCTGATCGTTCGTTTCCATTAACATGTCTTTCCAACCTCAATGGCTGCTTCTTGCCAGCATCCTCTGAAAGTCTGTCATGGTGCACATCCTGGTTCTGCACTAGTTCTGAAGAAGGGGACCTCCAGCATGGATAAACCACATCATCACGCTGGGTTTTAGTAGGAGATATAGGAGATTTTAAGGGACTAATTGGTGTTGTTTCTTTATGAGGCAAGGCTGGTATGTCCTGCCTCAGTTTTAGCATTTTAAAATTAGCTGAGCTTTGTGAGTCGTTTGAAATCACATTACTGATGTTTTTGGGTTTATTCTGCACCGGCAGTGGTGGAGGCTTTCTACCAGGAGCCACAGAAGGTGAACTGTCATTCTGTTTGCCTGGAATGTGTCCATGCTGTACATTGTTTGTGAAAGCTTGCTCTGAAATCCTGGGTGGTGATCCGATGACAGATGCTGGAGGCACATGAGCACCATCAACACTTCTTTGAGGTTTTTTAGTTCCTACCAAACCATCCAATACGCTGAGATTCTGAACAGGGCTCTGGCTGTGAATTACCTTTGCTTTCCTTGGCTGGTCACTGGAAGACCCTTGTACACAGTCTACGGGAGGGGTCAACGCCTGACCCCGATTAGCCTCATTTACAAGCTGAGGTTTGGTCCGAGCCCGTGGTGTGGGAGTTTTGGATTGCTCAGGTTTGTTGTTTAGACACGGTTCCGCACCTTTTCCTTGCTGGACAGGTCGTCTGTTGTTTTCCTTAGGTAAGCACTTATCACACTTCGGTTGGACACAATTATGAATGATGTAATCACTTTCCTGCTTCTTCAGCTCCAGAGAAGGTCCATTTCTAGAATTCAGTAAGCCTACATGCCTAGAGTTTTCAGACTTCTGTTGAGACTCGATGTTAGACACCAGGGGCTTAGGCTGTAGAGTAGGCGCTGAGGTTTTAGCAAGACATGGTTTAGGTGCAACAGCAGGTTTCACTGCACTTTTTAGTGGCTGGGAAAATTCTAGGTTAAGTGTCTGTTTTGAAGCTGGATGTATAACTGGTCTTGATGGTGGAACGACCTTTGGTTTGGGAGCCACAGGTGGCTTAACTGCACCTGTAACAAGGCCTGAGAACACAAACACAGAGAATATGCGAATTGCAACTAGAGTGTGAAGTTGAGGAAACAAAGGATTTTACACAACAGGTTTTGATGACAGTCATACTGTGACGCAAATAGAAAACAGTTCCTTTTTTAATGGATTTTGTTCACTAACAGGAAATCTTTTCACAATACAGAAGTCAAGTGCTGAGATAAAGCAAGAAGTCATGGGAAGAGGTTTGGTGGCTGAAATAAGTTTCCCCAGCCGAGATTAGGCCTTAAGAAAGCTGAAAGGGGAACAGATTTTTTCAAACACATGCCTAATTAATTAATTAACTGTGTAGTCTTGTTGCACTGTTTAGTAGGAGTTATATTCCTTGTGTGCACCATATAGTTCTATAGAAACGTTGTTTCAATTCAGTGTGAACTGTGTAGATGGTTGAGATGACAATAAACTCTACTTGACTTAATTAAATGGTTAACATGTCAACAGAATCATGCAGAGTGGTTTGGAGTGAAATGCCTACTTCTTCAGAATAATTTACAGAGGTGATGATGAGAACCAGACATGTGAGTTTAATGCTGCTAAGTAGTTATAAATATGCTGTCTAGTGTCTGAAACATTTCTTAATGATAGTTTCATAATTTTAAGTTTTGGCTTAAAATGTATTTGAATCAATTAATGGTAGAGGGATTCATGTGGGCCAAAGGGCAAAAAAGTCCCCCAATAGTATCATCATAACATTACAATAAAAATACAAGACACGTTGGTTCACTGGTGGTTTTGGGTAGTCAATGAAATAGATATATTTGTGTAGCAGACACCACATCACCACTGCAAAGAAATCAGTCTGTAAATTCCATGTCAAACCACTCTAAATGACTAATTGCACATCTCAGTTATTTAGATATTCTAAAAATTGTGGAATTTTCCTACGAAGAATCAATTTGTAAGATGATACAACCTGTCAAATTCATGTTCCCAAGCAACATTCGACAACATATCACCAGAAAATACACAACGCCTCTTCCTCCTGCTTCAGTTCTTACCAGTCTAGTCTTCTGTATCAAACTTCATTCTCTTTACTGGTTAAGGGCATCTCCAGCGATATAAACCAACACCAATGTTCACTCCTTTTGCTTCTATTTATATCACTACTTTTATTTGCCAGAGTACAGTCGAATGTGGCTTCCTACTGAGAGGAGTCAGTTGTTACAATGTTCGCTTGCCAAGAACTTTAGCCAGCATTGTGTTTACTCTCCATTGGCTACCTTCAGCATCTGATCTAACGAGAAGAACCTTCGACATGACACCATCCACAGTCGGGGCAGTGCTACTTTCTCATCCTCTCATGTTGGACTGATTCGACTCAACGCTACAATGACTCACTATCACCTCTTCAGGTACAAAGTGGTATAACGGAACAGGACGAGCCAGGGCTAGATAGTTATTTATGCTAACTTCAGCAGATATCTCTGCGACATAACACATGGATGTCTATGACATACTGTCAAAACTGTTATTTCTTCACATTCTGTTGATAATTTTGGTCAAGTTTGGAATGTTTTAAACTAAAAGTCTTACATATTGCTCCTTTAATTCAGACAGAACCATGTAAACACCCATCATAGACATTCTACGTTGTAGTTCTACTGCCACCTATTAAAAATCTTTGGCTTTGATAGTCATTAGCTTTTTAAACTAAGTCTAGGCATACATAGCCTACATATGTATTACATATAATACAGTGACCTTGACTGTACACTATATTTTCATATAAAACTTTTTATATATTATTGCTGTCCAAAGAAAAACAAGTATCTCCAAAATAGTAAGTGATTTTAAAGCACTTCTATTGGTCCTTTCTTTTTCTATTGGTCCATTATAAAACATTCACAGGACAATAAGAACAGCTGTCGTGTTCAAATAATATAGAAAAATGAGAAAAAATTGAAACGTTTTTCTTTGGACAGAGACAATATATACGCTACCAGTCAAAAGTTTTAGAACACTACCTGTGAAAAGTTTTAGAACACTACCTGTGAAAAGTTTTAGAACACTACCTGTGAAAAGTTCTAAAATGTTTGTTTGGCTGGTAGTTTTCTTATATATATATATATATATAAGCTACTCTGAACAAACAGATTACGTGGCCTCATGATGTGAAGAATTTTTTTATGTTCACTGGTTTCATGGAAGTGGCACTTCCAGTCTCGATGAACTGACGAGTCCACAGAGTCAACACAGACGAGTAGATGATCTACTGAAGATCTCATGAAAGACAGGCGATGACATTGTTACCAGATTCATTAAAAGAGACCGAACTACGTGTAGTGAGTTTAGAGATATTAATGAAAGGAAGGCTGGTTTGATGATCACTCACCTGTCTTCTCCATAGTACCTGAACTGCTCTTTCTCTACCCCTCCATCATCATTCCATCGTGTTTATTTCTTCCGCGAAGGTAAAATCCCATTTAACCTGAGCGGCGATTTAACTCACAGTAATAATTCAACAAACTGCTCCACGCTCGCAGAGTCGCTGGCTGAGGGCGGGGAGAATTCCCGACCACAATAATCCCTTTGAAATCTGCGCAGACGTTTTACGCACCGGCGGGGCGTTCATTATTTGACCCCCCCATTTTCCGACATAGCACGTCCCCTGCGCCACGATTGGCTAGACATTTAAGGGGGCGGTGACTACGTTGCATAGCAGCGAGAGACGCTCTGAGTTTCTTAATGATCTTGTATCGTTGTAGAAATGAGGGCCTAAATATGTTCGTTGTGTTTATATAGTTTATATAAAAGTTGAAGAGAATATTATTAGAGAAATATTATACCCGTTTCCCTGGCGCAGGAGAAGCGTGTTGTGGGAAAACGGGTGTGAAATAAAACCGTGGTCTGCTCTTATTTTCACTCTTTATCTACTAAAGACAGTGGATCTAGGATTTTTCTGAATAAGGGGCCATCATAGGGCCACAATATTCATGGAGAGGCCAAGTATTTGTCCAACATCCTGGCACACAATCCCCGATGTTGGTCAGGTGTATACATTCACCAGTCACACAATGTTCAAACACTTGAATGTAATTAAAAAAAGCTTACACAGTAAAACCAAATAGAGTCCTGTCCCGGTCTGTGGCTAAAACACAAGTATAAGTCACAAACTCCAAGTATGCATGTCTATAAGACCACAATATTATTTATTTTAAACTGAAGGAGAGACTTGAAAGCTTGAGATATATAAGTTGTGGTAGATGTGGTGATTTACGAACCAATACAAATTAAAGCTATGGTAAATGAACAAGGTGAGAACAAGAATTCAGTGAACTTGTGTGCCACTTCACAAGATAACAATATCAGACACAAACAGTCCAGCATTCACTGTTGTTGCTCTCCCTAAATCATTTCTGACCTGATGAGGGACTGGAGGTGCCCAGCTCCTGACCAGCCTCTGGTCTAGTCTCCTGCTGCTCTCAGGCTAACTCACCTTTAGGTCAAAACTGCTGAATTCCCACCTGAGACTGACTCTTTCTTTTCATATTCTCTATCATTGCCAAACATTAGAGTTAATGTTAACACACAAATGCAAATGACAGAGAAGTACAGGAATTAGTTTTACATTTATTAGCGAAACGCTAACGTTCATGTCTAAACACAAGGAGGGTGTCAGTCAACATTACTGCTGCAGAGATTAATGACTAGAGCAGCTCCTCAGAACTCAGACAGCCAGACACACTCTCTCCGCGCTCTCGGGCAAATCTTCTTCCTCTGCAAGCCTTATTCACGCTGGACATTCCTAGTTCCTCATTAGCGTCACTAGTGTTTGGGAATGGAATTGCATCCACCTATAATCGGATCATCGCTCTCGAGCAAAGGACAGATGACTGACAGGACAGGGGCACCTCAGGGGGCCAATCAGATTTCAACTGGGGCCAAATGCCCCTGTGGCATCAACCCTTAGAACAGCCAATGATACTAGGGCTGAAACAATTCCTCGAAGAACTTGAGTAACTCGATTACACAAAATCATCAGGCTAACCAATAGAGCCGTTACTGAAGAAAGACGTGGCTGAAGTTAGCTGCTTATTTGAATTCTGCTGTTCCACCTTAAATGTTGCAGCAGTTACAGTCTATCAGTCGTTTTTTCTTCTGCCTTACAAACACTGAGCTTTTTGCCAATGCTACACTGATGAGACTCTCAACAGTTTTGTTCTTTTTGTTCCACCTGGACTTACTTGTTCCACCCTGACTCTTCTACTGCGAAGCCATGCTGTTGTAAAGACTGTAGTATGTGGATAAGCATTGTCTTGATCATCAGCCTTATTTCCTGCACACAGCGATTTCTTCACATTCTGTGAATCTTTTGGTGAAATTATATACTGTGGATGGTGGGATATCCAAAGTCTTTCTGTTTTTATTTACATTTATTTTCATTTTACACAGCATCCCACTTTTTTTTAAATTGGGGTTGTACACAGTATACACTATATACAATATACTTACTATACACTATATACAATATACACGATACATATAAATATATATAAATAAAACACCCAATATACAAGATACCCAGTACACTTTATACCAGCAATTTGCAGAATATACAGCTAATATACGATAACCATATAATTTACAGACATTACACAATAGACCAGGGACAAACAACATATACACGTGTGTGGAAGTGCAATACAACAATAATGTAATCATACATGGGAATGAGATTATGGTGTACAGTATGGTATGTATATGAAGGTAGACGTGCTGGAGATAACTGGAGTAGCTGTGACCCAGCAGATTATATTACTGGTGAGTTATTTATGAGCGGGATGGCATGAGAAAAAAACTGTTCCTGTGTCAGGTAGTAGTTTTCTAGCACCACTAGAAGGGAGGGGTTGAGTCCAGGGAGCAAGGAATCTGTGGAAATGTTCCTGTTTTCTGTGGATGTTTTCTGTGTTTCATTGTATTGTTCTTATGCTTATTTATATCTGTTCTAATGATATGTGGTGTTGTAACAGGTGAGAATACACTTATTGCGTACAGGTTTTAAACATTTTAAACAATGAGCTTGGGTAAACAATGAGTAAACTATAAAGTAGTGTCTGAGTGTATATATATATATATATATACATATATATATATATATATATATATATATATATATATATATATATATATATATTACATTAGGTTTCTTCCTTTTATCTAGGGAGTTTTTCCTGACCACTGTCGACTCTTGTTTGCTTTAGGGGGGCTTGGACTTGAACATGTTTTGTTTATGCATTAACTCTTTTCTTTCCATCCATCTCTTTGTTTCCTCCATTATTTCATAAACTGCTTTTCTATACACCTGCTTTGAGACAACATGGGTTGTAAAAAGCGCTATGCAAATAAATGTTGATACACTTACAATATTGGGGCACTTTGTAGTTCAACAGTTACAGACTGTAGTTAATCTGATCTGCTACATATACTGTTTATCCCCTTTTACCTTGTTCTTTACTGATCAGGACCCCCACAGGACCACCATGTTCTATTAGGGAGGCAGATCATTTTCGGCACTGCAGTGACACTGCTGGACTGAGAATAGCAACATCCAGCCAACAGAGTCCTGTGACCAGTGATGGCGACTGTGGTCATTCCCACCCCTCACATGACTGGACTTCAGCACATTCACAGTTCACACATCAGACTGAAAATACCTGCAGCGAAAATACTTGTCGCCCCTGAGATCATGGCCCACCTCTGTAATCAGTATTAACATGGGTTGATTAAATAGTTTTTCTTTGTCATTGTAGCTGCTGACAAAGTGGGACGTTAAGACCACAGAACATGTGCAACACCCTCAACCTAAGATAGTTAGTAACATTACACTCATTATTTTTATTTGAAATATATATTCTTTCGAAATAAACTAAATATTATATTGGTACTTTCTTGTCATTGTCTTGTTTTGAGAGTACTCATGAATGTAATGTGATGAATATATCAGGGGTCCATGGTTGACATTAGGTTTAGGTTTCTGTGAAATTTAAAATTGATGTTTTCAGCTGTTTTTTGAATTTAAGTCGCTGAAACAACCTGAAAAAGACGTCCTCTCACCTTTCATTTTTTAACCAACTCCCCAAATTGTTTGGACGTCTGACAAAGCCAGCCTATCGTCCTTTTGCTGGGTGGTTACCACAATGTTCTCATAATGCTGTCTGAGGAATTAAATTTTTAATGTGGTGACACTCTTGTGGGCACCAAAATAATAGGTTGTCACAACGTTGTCTCAACATGACTGTGTTTGCATGGACACAAACAGAACTGTCAGAAATGGTGATTTTTTGTGCTTAGGCCCTAACATTTTAGAAACATAGAGATTACAGATATTATACCATACATACAAATTACTGTTACGTTACAAGATTAAGATATCACATAATACCATAATAGTTAATAGTAACGCTGTGACAACCCTGTTGAGACAACATATAATGCACCGTCTATAGATAGATAGATAGATAGATAGATAGATAGATAGATAGATAGATAGATAGATAGTTTTATAGAGAAAAGCAGGTTTAAAAGTTTATCTGAATGCGGGTGTGGAGACTAGACTCACAGTGACATGCTGCCACCTCGCGGTCACCGTGCGGTATATAAGAGATCACAGCGCGCATTCACTCAGACCGTCTTTAGGCTCCGCACGCGCTCTCTGTCTGTCTGTCTGTGTGTCTATCTATCTATCTATCTATCTATCTATCTATCTATCTATCTATCTATCTATCTATCTATCTATCTGTCTATCTATCTATCTATCTATCTATCTATCTGTCTATCTATCTATCTAAAATAAATTAGTAGTTAACTAACCAATTAGATTTTTAGAATATGCTTAATATTTTTTGTCAAATTCCAAATAAAATATTTGAGACAGAAGTAAATAAACTGATCAGTTTTAAATTGTAAAATAGAGAAAGAGAGAGAAAATAAAAAGAGGCGAACAGAAGAGACGGGTCAGAGAAAACCATACACAGTGTCCAAAGTCTACTGTAAAACCGAATTAGCCGAGGAGCCGTTACTGAGCGTACACCTGAAGAAAGACGAGGCTCAAGTTAGCTTCTTATTTGAATTCCGCCGCTCCACCTTAAATGATGCAGCAGTTACGGGTGCCGGAATGTTAAGCTAACTTAAAAAAGCAAGCAACTGAGCTTTCCCAGCAAACTGATAGCGAGTCTGAGTTTTACAGTAACCCCTAGCAGGCTAGTTTAGAAAGTGAGTCAGTGTGATGGTGTGTTATGTCTGTACATGATCTAATCTTTGCTTAAAAACATGACCACAAGGAATAAAAGCCTAAGCTTCATTCACATTATCGTTTTGATCATAGTCACAAACAAACACAAACTCACAAGAATCTAAGACCCCTCACACATACTCTTCCCTCACAGTGATGCATAAAATACACAGCAAACTAAATATCAGGTGGTGTTTTTAGCAATTTGGAACCTAAAATACACCAAATCCAGTACAGAGAGAATATTCAGTTTAGTTTGTTTACAGTAAGTGGATCAGCAAGTGTAGGACAAGCTTCAGCAGAGTAAATGAGTGTAGTAGCCTTGTTTTGTAGTCTAGAGTCTTGTGAACTTATATTATGATATATAGGTCTAGTAATACATTTCAATAATAGTAAATATTAAAATATATTTTTAAAAAACCTTACTATATGCAATTTAAGCAATAAAATGTTAAGAAACGTCTTATTTTACCTTATATATTTACTGTTGCTCTTTAGTAAAGCAAAAATAGTTTTATCCGATAACTCGATAGTTTGTGGGTTGGTAGGCACTCCACATACCCAAACGTAGGAGCATTGGAACGGACAAAGTGAGTTTTTCATAATATGTCCCCTCTAATCCACCCTAAATGAATATATTTTCAATGTAATTATAATGTGTGGAAGCACATCGCATCCTTTGATGTGTTTTTAAAATTAAAATATCAACAAAAATGGAGATTTTCTTTGGACAGTGATGATATTCAACATCAAATCAGTCAACAGTATCTTTTAATATATATTATTATGTGCATTGCATTGTGCATTGCACGTGCATTGTTGGATACCTCACAAATTCTTTGCCATTTAATTTACCAAACAGACATTCACACATTTAATTGAGTATCACAGATTTTATTATAAATGTAATGCTATTTGGTGTTTAAAAGTGTTTTTGAATTTCATTGTATTTAGGAAATGTATACTCTGAAGTTTAATTCTCATTTACATAGTTTCACTGTGGACAGACAAACTTTTCTAACAAACATGAGAAGGTCTCATATACACATTAATTATATGTATTTGTTTACATAACTGGAAGTGTAACTGAATCCGTTGCTAGGACAAATCTGTATTGAGGAAAACGTTCCCCTGAGGTACAAACAGTTAGTTCATCTCATGATGAAAAGGAAATGGCAGCTGATGGCTTTAGTTTGGGAGACTCCAGCATCTGATTATCTGTAGGTGTGCCCAAGCACTAGTCGTCTTCATACTGCTGGGCCAGTTTGCGCAGCTTGTCCACCAACACTGGAGAAAGAAACACACAGCACCTGGTTACTGAAAACAGAATCAGTAATGAATGAATACTGATACAGCTTCTATCCTCATAACTAAGTACTATGTGTATGTATCGCTCCATGTATATTAGTCGGCTGGAGTCACTCAGTCCCACTGAGTAGCAGCTTAGCGTTGAGTGTGAAAGCCGCAAAAACACATTAATCTCTCACTGACTGAACAAACAGATTCAGCAAGAATTCTGAGTGCTCTTTTTACAGACTGCTAAAAGCTAAAGAGAAGCAAAAGGGTCTTATGTTGCTGAAGCCAGCTTCCTATTCACCAGCTTTGTTGTTGTAATTTCCCTGCTCCACTTTAAATGGTGCAGTGGTTACAAAGATGGATTGTATTTAAGGTAGAACAGAAAATTCCAAACAACTATAGATTGCATTTAAGGTGGAACAGAAATTTTTAAATGATGGATTGCATTTAAAGTGGAACAGAAAATTTTAAACAACAGTGGGTTGCATTTAAGGTGGAACTGAAAATTTTCAACTGGAATGCATTGTATAAAATCATCACTAAAAATCGCAGAAACAACTGGAATACTGGAATCCAGGCACCGGAATTTGGATCTGCAGTTGCCATTTTGTGTTAGGTGCGATGGATTATGGGATTAAATCACACTCTAACATATGAAGTGTATTGACTACTCATCGATTAAGTATTCAACATTGTTTGTTTCCGTGTATATGCTGTGTGACTGTAAAGTGTTTGTGAATATTTACTAAAGAACATCTGTGATGATGAACCCCGAGTGCTACAAAGCGGGGTGGTGGTTAGACAATGTTAGCCAAGACAAAAATGATGAGGGGGATCTCCACAGTTAGCCAGTGAACTTTGTAGATTTGCAAGTTTTATATTCCAGAAACATTAAAGATCACGATAACCACATTCATTTATATTTTACTGTCAAGTCCAGCTGCCCTTGATTTAAGTAGATAATCACTTGTTCTGCTTCAGTCTTGCTGCAGAATCTTTTGCCCCTTAGTCTAACTAAGGGGGGTGTATTTGGGCGGGAAAGTGATGTTAATATCAGTAATGTCTATATCTGGGGGCCCAGCTCTGGTGCTGGTGACCTTCTACCCTGGCCATATTAGAATCAACACATCTGATTATAATACTGCGATTCTCATTAAGGGCTGGGGATTCTCATTAGATTTGTTAAATATGGTTGGAGCTAAAGGTTGGATCACCTCAACCCCAGAGTCCAGACCTCAACACTATTGAATGTGCTTGGAATTATTTGTATCATGAGAAGCAGAAACTACAAAACTTCTAAGACTAAAAACGTAGAAGTTTAAGACTAAAAACTTCTAAAACTTCTATGTAGATTAGTTCATTGTTCATTCTGACAACCTAACCATATAATTTGAATGCTGACACAGCATCTTTTTCAAGCACTACCATCTATATATTTGTATACATCCTATTCTTAAGGCGTCTAACCACAATATCATTATCACTATACTGTGGTTAACTTATCCTTACAAACACAAGTAACATGGGGCACCAGTTCAACCCATATAGCCATATTTGGGTGTAAGTACTAATGACTTGCTATACCTCCAGCATTGGGCCTCTGGAATGGCTCGTACGAGCGGCATGCATTGATGAGCTCTTTGAGCTGGATCGGGCAGTCATTCGGCAGCGGCTCCATCACCTTCTCCACACACAGTTTCTTATAGACTTCACTGTGGGATGAGCAGTCTGGATAAAGAACAGAGTGCATGATTTAATGCTGAATGTTTAATAACAGTAGATGCAGTAAATTGATTATGAGCAAACGTTTACAATGATGCTACATGCCTTTAAATGGGACTTGCCGGGTTGCAATTTCCCACAGGACGATTCCAAAGCTGTAAAGATCACAAACACAGTCCCACTATCATTCAGTAACAGTCATACTGTGCTGTACAAACAACAAACACTATTCAGGTTTATATGTGCTTCTTTTCTTTGCAGATGTTACAGAACAAGAAGAGGAGCGAATGCTATACGATTCCAAATATGCACCACTACTACTTGCATGCATGCTGACCTGTAGATCTCGCAGGCCTTGTCATATTGATGGTTGATGTTCAGGAGCTGTTGTGGAGAAGTGTAGATCATTGAGCTGTTCTTCTTATTTTTACTCTTCTTTAGTGATGTTTCAGTTTTCGCCAGCTCAAAGCCACCCAGCTTCAAAAATACACAAGTCATGTTTAGGAACTAGCATATCGTTGCTGTCCAAAGAAAAAGAAAGCATCTCCAAAATGGCATTACAAAACTTTACAGGAGAGGACAAAACCATACTTTAATTTCAACGTACGCCAGTGGAAGCAGAATTCTTTCCAAACATTCTTTTGGAGCATTTTTATTAGTCATTGTGAAATTTTAACACAATGTTAATGGCAGTTGCCCTGTTCATATTATGTGGAAAACAAAAAATCATCAAAAATGGAGATGGACAGGGATGATATGATAAGTAAATACTTTTATACTATATACTATTTAAATGTCTTAGTGTAAATGGCTGATACACTAATGGTGGGAGTTAGAGCAAAAATACATCACACCCTTGTATATAAAGATGCCAGGATTCTTTGCACAATGCCTTTTGTATATTGCTGCCAGACATGTGCTCCTGATACTGTATGAGGTAACCAGGATGGCTGACATTTGAAGGCGGGTTGTGCAGAGCACCCAAATGCACAGGCTCTCGGAAGCACCACAGCCAAGTACTTATATCTAATAGTTGTGACTGTGTGGACATAAAACTGAACTACTAAAATAAAATGATAAATAATTGAAGACTAATCTAATCACTATACTACACACTAAACAGAGAAACTGACCCACTGGATCACTGTACCTTCACTCTGTACCCAGCAGACACCAGGAACTTGGTGCTGTTGATGCAGCCGTGCACTTTAAACTTCTCTTCCGACTGGTGCAGCCTGCAGCGGGAGAAAGAGATCAGAGGAGTTTTTCTTTCTTAGCAGTGGGAATGACACAGGCAGGCCAGAACTGAAGAGACAAATATATAAGACTGAGAATAGACAGAAGCAGGTCCAAACCTGTAAAGTCCCTGCGCAGCATCCAGACACATTTGGATCTTTCTGTCCCAGAGCAGTTTGCTGGAGCTGTCTAGCACCTGCCTTAGACAACCCTTCTCACAGTACTCCATCACTATCAGGTAGTTTGGGTTCGGCCCTGCAGGATACAAGCAACACAGAGTCATAATTTACTGTCATATGATACAGAGACTTTATTTCTCCTGATCACACACAGGTAAATACAAACAGTAGAGATGCACTTCTACTAGTGTTTTGCTGATACAGATACAGAATCTCTATCAGGACCGGTAAACACTATATACAGGATTTGTACTGGCCATGAAGACTACTGTCAAATCAAGAAGACAGGTTGAATTTAGTTTTTTTAGAGATGCACTTATGCCATTTTACTATTTCACAATAATACATGATATTGAACTGTTCAGTGTTTTTATTTATGACTTTAGAGGTACTTTAAGGTATTGCAGTAGACTAGTTTCTTGTGGTAACAATAGCCTTTAATGTAGCAGCTCACTAGTCACAGCCGCACTTCAGTGGGTGCTTCAGACAACCCCGCTGCTGCTGCCCCTGCTGACAGTGTGAATGATTTACATACGTGATACGTGATGTGAGACAAACGTATTCAGAAATTTCAACATGAAGTCAGTGTTCTTCATTGCTGATACTGACACTGTATTTCAAAGCCAATATCAATGTCTAACAAAAACAGCATCAAGTGTCATACTAATTAACTAATTAACACAACTAATTAACATGCTATAACATGCAAAACAGGAAAAATGCTAAAAAGAATTCAAATACTAACGTACCACTCTCATCCTGGACACAAATCCCAAACATTCTCAGGATATGAGGTGATTCGAAGCGCTTCATGGTCTCCACTTCCTTATTAAAGATGCTTCTAACTTGGCTGTGGAGAAGTACAGTGAGATAAGAGAAGTACAGTGCTGTCTGTTAATGAGGAATTGAAAGTGTAGTTTAAGTTCATAACAAAAACAATAGATAACAGATCATCATTTTAAAGTTGACTGAGAAGGAAAAGGTCACATAAAGACTGTTTGAAGACTGATAGCTGGTCTAAGCACCTTACCTCGGGCTGGTGCTCTCTGGATACGTATATCTCTTAATGACTACAGTGAACTTGTTGTACTCTCCTTTGAACAGCTCAGAACTGGCAGTCTTCATGATTGGCTCAATGGGCAAGTCATAGGACAGCTCATCTGCCCTGATCTCTCTGATGTCCTGCAGATGGATGCTGGGTCTTTTCACTGCCAGGCACAGAAAACTAAGCCTTTATTTACGCTTAGTCATTTAGCTTTCTGTTCAGCCACAACTGGCACAATAATAACTACAATATTTACACAGAAGTTGAATGGAGACTACACTTTGATCTTGTTTCATGCGTACAATATAATGTTTGTTATTTTATTATAAATCTGACAGTAAAAAACTAGTGTATCAGTATTTGCTGTATTATGAACCACATTTCTGAAGCAAGCAATTTTATGCTGTTGCTCTCGTTCACACTTACGTGATTCCAGGATGCTTTTGATGTCCTGAACATCTCTTTGGGTTTGATCGACTTTCACGTGCACAGCGTCTACGCTCTCCTTGGTGCCCTGGTTCTCTTCTGCCATAGACTGGAGCACTGTGCAGTTAAGAAAAGGAACCTTTTCAGACCATTCACCTAAATAAATATACTTGTTAATATATTATAATTTATATATTATTTCTTATATATATATATATATATATATATATATATATATATATATATATATATATATATATATATATATATATATATATATACCTTCTTTACTTTTTTTTGTTTTATTTTCTTTTGATGCCCACACATAATGTTTGTGTGGTTTTATATAAAGTCATAAATATATTTTTATATCATCATTTTATGGTTGTGACCTCGTAAACAGGATCTATTCAACCCCTGCTGCTTTTGCAGCATGTTCTGGAAAGTTAATGTTATGGTTTGAAATTTTAACAATGTGCACATAGTACTTTAAAGTACTTTCATATTATGATGGATCATAAGGTGGAATTACTTTTTTAAGATGGCTTTTTTAATCATAGTTGTTCTGCCTTCAAATACCTGTGTTCGCAGGAGAGGGCAGTAAAATGGGCTAAATCCAAAATCCTAAACTGTTATGTAACAGTCTTGGTTTTTAAATACTTTTGCCCCCAAATTAACATAAATATGTGGACTATGCGGAGAAATCCACTGTTGCGGACTGTAAGGGGGTTGTCGGCATGAGTGGCTAATGTTCATCTTTAAATAAAACTGCAGTTGGGTTCCTTTTTGCAAGCTTCTTGTTATGTTCCACCATAAATGTTACAGTTTGTACGGGCATCACAAAGAAACTGTGGCACTATTAAGGTGAAATGGAAAATTTCTAAAACAAGCTGGCGAATTGGAAACCAACTTCAGTTTCTTCGTAGAGTCTCTCTGTAAACCAGCAAATCAGTGACACATTTAAACTGTACAAACAAAAAGTACAATTCATATTACAGTCAGTACGGCCCATACATAAAGTGTGCATGGATGCTTTGAAGCCAAGGGGGGACTCACACTTCTGAAGCTCCTCAGAGTCAAACTTCCGGTCTTCTTCATCCTCTTTCCTCCTCCTGGCCTCTTGGAACACTCCCTCCATCTTCTCCTGCTGCTCCACCTGTAGACTCAGTGACAGCAGCTGGGCAGCATCGTTGAGACGTTCGTTTAGGGAGCAGAACTCTTCGCCCAGGTCATAGGCCTTCACGATGCGCTTCAGACAACTTGAAGAGGCGTACTTCCTCACCACGACCTGTGCAGACTCCAGTGTGAGTTTGAGCTCCTGCAGCCCCCTCTTCACCAGCTCTGGCTGACTGCCCAAACTGCCCCTCGACTTCATAGCCTTTACCAGCTCAGCCAGCGCAGATACACGTACGGCCAGCCGATGACACCGCTTCTTATTGGCTTTCACTTCATCGCATAGGGCATATAACTTTTCCACTATGCTCAGGATCGGGTCCACAAGGTCCATGGCTCCTGCAGGTTACAAAGCATTAACTTATTTTAGATTAAGCTGAAATTTTTGGAGATAAATTAATTTTTTATAGCCATGCCTCAAAGACAAGATTGCACTCAGAGGACTCTGTGATTCATAACAATAATACAGGAATATTGAGCTCATCACTGTGAACTTTATGAAATGCCTCAACTTTTAGTGCGATGAAAAATTTATTGGATAATGATTTTTGTCTACAAAGGAATTACTGGTCAGCTTCCTTTTACCAGCACCACTCAACATGCAACATAGCATAAAATGGGAAAGATGTTTGCTTTGCTGCCACAATTTGCTCCGCCCGCTGTTAAATAATAACTAATTTAGGGGAGATAAACATGTAGTGAGGGGAGGTAAAGTGAGGGTAGATAAACATGTAGTAAAGGGAGGTAAACACATCGTGAGGCTAGATAAACATGTGGTGGGGGTACATAACCATGTGGTGAGGGTAGATAACCATGTGGTGAGGGTAGATAAACAAAAAGGTAAAGTGTGATACGGTAAAGTAAGGATAGATGAACATGTAGTAAGAGGAGATAAAAATGTAGTGAGGAGAGATAAACACATAGTTAGTAGAGATAAACACATAGTTACTGGAGATAAACACAGTGAGGGGAGATAAACACGTAGTTTGGGGAGATAAACATGTAGTGAGAAAAGATAAACACAGTGAGGGGAGATAAACACAGTGAGGGGAGATAAACACAGTGAGGGGAGATAAACACGTAGTTAGAAAAGATAAACACAGTGAGAGGAGATAAACATCTAGTGAGGAAGACATAGTGAGGGGAGATAAACATATAGTGAGGGAAAATAACATAGTGAGGGGAGATAAACATGTAGTGCGGGGAGATAAACATGTAGTAAGAAAAGATAAACACATAGTGAGGGAAAATAACATCGTGAGGGAAGATAAACACAGAGTGAGGGGAGATAAACATGTAGTGAAGGAAGATAAACATGTAGTGAGGGAAAATAACATAGTGAGGGAAGATAAACACAGAGTGAGGGGAGATAAACATGTAGTGAGGGAAGATAAACATAGTGAGGGGATATAAACATGTAGTGAGGGAAGATAAACATGTAGTGAGGGAGATAAACATATAGTGAGGGGATATAAACATGTAGTGAGGGAGATAAACATGTAGTAAGAAAAGATAAACACATAGTGAGGGGAAAATAACATAGTGAGGGGAGATAAACACATAGTGAGGGAAAATAACATAGTGAGGGAAGATAAACACATAGTGAGGGGAGATAAACATATAGTGAGGGAAAATAACATAGTGAGGGGAGATAAACACATAGTGAGGGAAAATAACATAGTGAGGGGAGATAAACACATAGTGAGGGAGATAAACATGTAGTGAGGGAAGATAAACACATAGTGAGGGGAGATAAACATATAGTGAGGGAAGATAAATACATAGTGAAGGGAGATAAACACATAGTGAGGGGAGATAAACATATAGTGAGGGAAGATAAACATATAGTGAGGGGATATAAACATGTAGTGAGGGAGATAAACATGTAGTGAGGGAAGATAAACACATAGTGAGGGGAGATAAACATATAGTGAGGGAAGATAAACACATAGTGAAGGGAGATAAACACATAGTGAGGGGAGATAAACATATAGTGAGGGAAGATAAACATATAGTGAGGGGATATAAACATGTAGTGAGGGAAGATAAACACATAGTGAAGGGAGATAAACACATAGTGAGGGGAGATAAACATATAGTGAGGGAAGATAAACATATAGTGAGGGGATATAAACATGTAGTGAGGGGATATAAACATGTAGTGAGGGAAGATAAACACATAGTGAGGGGAGATAAACATATAGTGAGGGAAGATAAACATATAGTGAGGGGATATAAACATGTAGTGAGGGAGATAAACATGTAGTGAGGGAAGATAAACACATAGTGAGGGGAGATAAACATATAGTGAGGGGAGATAAACATATAGTGAGGGAAGATAAACATGTAGTGAGGGAAGATAAACATGTAGTGAGGGAAGATAAACATATAGTGAAGGGAGATAAACATGTAGTGAGGGAAGATAAACACATAGTGAGGGAAGATAAACATGTAGTGAGGGAAGATAAACATATAGTGAGGGGATATAAACATGTAGTGAGGGAGATAAACATGTAGTGAGGGAAGATAAACACATAGTGAGGGGAGATAAACACATAGTGAGGGAAGATAAACATGTAGTGAGGGAAGATAAACATGTAGTGAGGGAGATAAACATGTAGTGAGGGAAGATAAACACATAGTGAGGGAAGATAAACATATAGTGAGGGAAGATAAACATGTAGTGAGGGAAGATAAACATGTAGTGAGGGAGATAAACATGTAGTGAGGGAAGATAAACATGTAGTGAGGGAGATAAACATGTAGTGAGGGAAGATAAACATGTAGTGAGGGAAGATAAACATGTAGTGAGGGAGATAAACACATAGTGAGGGGAGATAAACATATAGTGAGGGAGATAAACATGTAGCGAGGGAAGATAAACATGTAGTGAGGGAGATAAACACAGGAAGGGAAGATAAACACAGTGAAGAAAGATAAACACACAGTGGGGGAAGATAACATAGCGAGGGGACATAAACATGTAGTGAGGGGAGATAAACATGTAGTGAGGGAAGATAAACACATAGTGAGAGGAGATAAACATGTAGTGAGGGAGATAAACATGTAGTGAGGGAAGATAAACACATAGTGAGGGGAGATAAGCATGTAGTGAGGGGATATAAGCATGTAGTGAGGGAGATAAACATGTAGTGAGGGAAGATAAACACATAGTGAGGGGAGATAAGCATGTAGTGAGGGGATATAAGCATGTAGTGAGGGGATATAAACATGTAGTGAGGGAAGATAAACACATAGTGAAGGGAGATAAACACATAGTGAGGGGAGATAAACATGTAGTGAGGGAAGATAAACATATAGTGAGGGGATATAAACATGTAGTGAGGGAGATAAACACAGTAAGGGAAGATAAACACAGTGAAGAAAGATAAACACATAGTGGGGGAAGATAACATAGCGAGGGGACATAAACATGTAGTGAGGGAAGATAAACACATAGTAAAGGTAGATAAACACATAGTGAGAGGAGATAAACATAGTGATAGTAGATAAACATATAGTGAGGGGATATAAACATGTAGTGAGGGAGATAAACACAGTAAGGGAAGATAAACACAGTGAAGAAAGATAAACACATAGTGGGGGAAGATAACATAGCAAGGGGACATAAACATGTAGTGAGGGAAGATAAACACATAGTAAAGGTAGATAAACATATAGTGAGAGGAGATAAACACATAGTGAGAGGAGATAAACATGTAGTGAGGGAGATAAACATAGTGATAGTAGATAAACATATAGTGAGGGGATATAAACATGTAGTGAGGGGAGATAAACATATAGTGAGGGGAGATAAGCATGTAGTGAGGGGATATAAGCATGTAGTGAGGGAAGATAAACACATAGTGAGAGGAGATAAACACATAGTGAGGGAAGATAAACATGTAGTGAGGGAGATAAACATGTAGTGAGGGAGATAAACATGTAGTGAGGGAGATAAACATGTAGTGAGGGAGATAAACATGTAGCGAGGGAGATAAACATGTAGTGAGGGAGATAAACACATAGAGGAGATAAACATACGTGTGGGGAGATAAACACACAGTAAGGGGAAAATAAACATGTAGTGAGGGGAGATAAACACATAATAAGGGAATATAAGCATGTAGTGAGAGAATGTAATTACATACTGAGGGGAGATAAACACGTTGTGAGGGAACATAAACTCCAGTAATGGAGAGGACTCCAACAGCAGCGCTGTTATAGTGATAACAGTAGACACCAAAAACATGTCCATGACTCCACAGTGCAGAGGTGTAAAGTATAGCAACAGACAATACTAACTCGCTATACCTGTCTTTACCCAGAGGGACGCGTCCTCCTTCTCAGGGCCTGATTGTGTGTCAGTGAGTTCCTATGAGTTCGCTGGAAGGGAAAAAAAAGACTTAACATAAAAAAGTTTTTACTTTATCACGCTATTCTTACAAATGTTGATACATTTAATTGTATTTATTTATTTATTTGTAACCTAGTTTATTCCCAAATGTAAACCATTTCTATAAAGTACTAAGAGTAACACAACCCGTTCAGAACTGTTTAATCTGGGTCTTAATAATACATATAATGAGTTTAAAATTAGTTAATGAATTTCATATCATAAATAACTTAAAATTCATTAAAAGGGTATTATGACCAAATGAGTAAAAAGTATTTAACTGGCCTAAAAAATGCTGTAGTTTTGTCTTGTTTTGTTCATATGCCAACATAAGGAGCTCTGGCTATAAGAGAAAGTTCTCTTTTTAAAAAAAAATAATACAAATCTTGTGGTATTCAATATGTTTTAAAACCCTGATACGGTCCAGTGAAATTCGGAAGAAAAAACGTACACCGAACAAAACGTATCGGGCTCTGGTCATTTTATTCAGTAGAGGGGGCGATTTTCAAAAACCCCACTGTCTGTGGAGAAATCGAGTTCAGACCCGGATCTCCTTATATGGTCATAGCGGGGACTGCAGGATGACACGCAGCTGCAGCTCCGCGCTCCGATATTCAGTACTGTAGCTTTAAGAAAGCTGAGTGTAAGCTAGGAAATGAAACTTGCTAACAGTTCAGTAAGAAGCCTGTGTTTTGTAGATAATGTTCAGCTTGAAGTTGCTGTAGTTAGAACACTTTTCTGGCTTATTGTTTTTCTGATTTCCTGAACTTTAGGCTGTGTTTAACTGAGAACCAGAGGGCTAGAACTGAGAACTGTGAAACTGTAGAGCGAAAACTGAGGAGAAGTTGCTCCTCTAATCCATAACAGACTTTCACTCTTAAAGTTGTGGGAGTTCCCCTTACAGAACACAGTGAAGTCAGCTTCATCACTGTAACTACACAGATGCCACTATTAGTAAAATCATCTGAGTCTGATTTTAAACTTATGTGTCGTGTTTGTTTTTTGAGTTAGGTTTAACTCTGAGTGATCACTATCTAACTTTTCTCAGTCGTCTTCTCTTTTATGCTTTCATGCACATATAGGTAAAACAAGTCCAGACAAGCCAACCGACATCCTGCCACTTCCCTAATAACACCAGCTACGCTGAAGTCAGAAGTGATATGACTGTTCAGAGTTTACAACAGAAACTCAGCTGACAGTGACAGCCTACTTCTGACTTCTGACCTCTGAAGAGTTTTCAGGGTATCTCAGTAAATAGTCTGTATAACTTTCAAATATTTAAATGTAAAAAGAGAGTTCGTCAAAGGCCAAGCACTAACATAACATAAGCTGACACGAATACATAAATGAGAGTTGTAGAATAAAAAGAGGAAAGTGGTACTTACCCTGGGCTGCTTCTCCTCATAGAAAGTTTAAACCACACACTGAGCTCAACAGAGGAACTGAGGCCACGCCTTCCTCTCCAAAGCCACAAGCTCCTCCTGTTACTGCACTAGTAAGTTCTCTGCTCTGAAGGCCATTCACCTTCACCCGCAGCAGGTATTGAAACCATAACAGAAAGGTGTGTTGTACTTATTTAAGAGTGTCCTCAGTCTTCTATTGGGGATTAAAGGGTCCATGTCCTACATTTTTAGCATTTTATTTCCCCCCCAACATTTGTACAGGGGTATAGTGCTACTATATAAATGTGACTTAAAATGTAAAAAGATCTTCACGCTATTTATATATATAAAATAAATAAAGGCGACCCAATTAAACAACACAAACAATGCTTTAGTTTCTAACATTTACATTAAATGTCTTTGTGGGCAAAAGTATGTGAACCTCTGCTTTAATGAACTGGTGTGACCCCCAGCTGTGACTTCAACTTGCTGTTAAATGGTTGTGGAAGTGTTAATCAGAGCTGCACACTGACAAAGAGAGATCTTGGCCCATTGCTCCTAAGATAACTGCTTCAACTCTGTTATATTGGTAGGATGCCTTGCATAAATGATAATCTTATATTCTGCCTCAACATTTCTATTGAATTAAGGTCTAAACTTTGACTAACATTTCTTCTGCTTTAACTATTCTTTATAGACTAATTGTGATTTTTAAGGTTCATTGTTATTCTATTAGACCCACCTCCTTTGAGGTACATAAGAGTTTTTTGATGCAGTTTATTGAGGTTCCGGTACTGTTTCTTTATACAACCCAGAAGTCATAGCTCCACCAAATGTTGGCAAGCTGTCCTGGCCTATTAGCAGCAAAACAGCCCCGAACTGTGAAACTGCCACCGCCA
Organism: Megaleporinus macrocephalus; assembly: GCA_021613375.1. Lineage (NCBI taxonomy): Eukaryota > Metazoa > Chordata > Actinopteri > Characiformes > Anostomidae > Megaleporinus > Megaleporinus macrocephalus. The sequence goes on along the minus strand of CM038713.1, from coordinate 13,961,572 downwards.
TGTTTCAAAGTTGGGACATGGTTGTTATGTTGGAATGTAGTTTTTGGGTTTTGCAAAACATAACACTTTCATTTACTTGTAATCATATATTCCATAATTATCTATTTTTCATTGATCTCCTGGCTCATCTAGGTGGTGTTTAGAAAAATTTAACAAGATCAAAAAGCTGCTCTCAGAGAGTAGTGCCTTTCTAAATGCTGTCAGTCCATAGGTACTTGTTCACTTTTTGCCTGATTATAGACTTATGAATGAAATAAAATGGTTTATCTGACTTTCTGAACCTACACCCTCTGAATACAGTCTTGTATGACTCACTCAACACCTATACACATCTAAACATCTTTTTATTCTAGGAAACATCTAGAATACAGACATTGGATTCACAGTGCTACAGAGCTTAATTAAAACCTCTGGCACACATTTTTTTCTTCCTATCCATTCTTTTCGTTTCAAAGCAGGATGCAAAGAGCAAATGGTAAAAAGGCAAATAAGCTGGTTTTGCTATTTTTTTAAAGTGCTTTCTCTTTCTCAGCAGCGGGATCGTTTATTCTCTGTCCGGAAGAACCGCTTGAGGAGGAACAGCTGAAAGTATCCAGCCATGACGATGATGAAGCTTTGGAGGATGGACCAGGTGTTTACATAGTTGGACTTGGACTGAAGCAGGTAATAATCAGCCCCTCTGCGCATTCGCGCCACATTATAGAAGCGCCACATGTGCTGGATTCGAATGCGTAACTTATTTGAAATATCCTGTAAAAAGAATGAGACAGTCATAATAAATATCAAATGAACACATGTCACTTTTAGTGCATATTATGGATGTATGAACTGGAATATTACATAATGGTGTGAAATATGAAATAAAAAGCCCTATTATTTGTTATTAGAGGTATAAACTAGACTTTTCAGTCACTGTTATATGAGGCATTCACTCCAAGCACTTTCTGTATACCTGCATATTGGAAAGAGTGCTGTTCAGAATCCCTTCTTCTATTTCGATTTTCTTCTGGGCCTCCACAAATTCCTCATAGTACACCCCGAAGTTCAGAAAGACTCGCATGTCACCGAAACGGTTGTGATAATTGGCAAAACACATCTGATAAAAACCTATGGAGAGAAAGAATATAACTTTCAGAGCTTTTTATTTGGGTTTTGCTTTTTGTTTTTGTGTATACAATATAATATAATATAATACAGTAATATAATATAGGACTCTATATTATATACCAAATGGCCACTTTGTTAGGCTCTTTGTCTATTTTATCTATGTTCCACTTACCATATATAGTTATTGACTGTAGTCTGTTAATGTAATTCCCCTTCTACCCTGTTTTTCAGTGGTAAGGGCGTTCACAGGACCACCACAGAGCATGTTTTGTTTGAGAGGTGGCTCATTCTCAGCACTGCAGTGATACTGATGTGGCGGGGGCATGTAAGTGTGTGTAGTGCTGATAAGAGTGGTGCAGACACAGCAGCGCTGCTGAAATTTTTATACACACAAACAGTCCACCAAGCAAAACTATGCAGCCATCAACGTCTTGTGGGCAACACCCTGTGACCACTGAGGAATTTTTTCTTTATACAACCCAGAAGTCCAACACAAAGACCAACATAAACTGCAGCAACATATGAGCTATCATCTCTGACTTTACAAATACAAGGTGGACCAAAAGGTGGAGGTAAGTCGAACTAATTGCCAGCACTGGACACAACTGTTTAAAAACTCCAGCTGCTGTGTCTGATCTGCTCACACCATGTCAGCATCACTGCAGTGCTGAGAATGATCCACCACCAAAATAATATCTGCTCTGTGGTGGTCTGTCAGGTTATGACCATTAAAGAACAGGGTGAAAGGGGTCTAATAAAGTATACAGAGGAACAGATAAACTACAGTCTGTAATTGTAGAACTACAAAGTGCACCTGTATGGTCAGTGGACAAAGAGTATAGGAACGATGTCCTTAATGAAATGGCCAGTTGGTGAAATATCTTCTTTACAAGAGGGGACAAATATATTTTAATACATAATACCTTTAGTATTATTAATACTAATAAAAGGTAAAGAAATTTTATTTCAAACAATTTTGTAGCATTTCTATTGGACCGTTTATCAATGTAAAGGGCAGATGCTGAGATCAAATAGAAAAAAAAAATTGGCATACATGTGTTTTTTAATCGTACATTATATTATTATTAAACTTAAATATAATACATATCATATATAATTATGTAATTTTAACATTTTACATGCATTGATGCAACAAAATTGTAACCTTCATGCATACACCTGATATTTAAATGATACAGTAAATCTGGGATGAGTTTTTTATAACTTGACACATCATTTCTGAGATCAGCACAACTGATAAATGTAGGACAAATATACTTCTATGGCAGAGAAATGTATTCCACCTGTCTCTGTCGTTTGGAAGCTCATCTGGCCTATAGTATCATCAGCGAAGGAGATGAGGATGCTCTTAGGAGAGAGAATGGAGACCGCTAGGTGTCTGTCTCCAATCATCCCAGATACCCACTGAACCTGCACATGCAGCACATATAAACATAGAAAATGTAACAGCATCTCAAAGCAAAGCAAAGTCTTTAAAAATATTTGTTTTGTTCTGTACAATTTTATTTTTTATTGTTTGCACATTGTTTGCATATTGTTTGCATGATTGTTTGCACATCATGCAAATGTTTGGGCAAGAGATTTGAGCTCGCAGATAACTTTTACCAAGGTCTCAGACCTAAAAAGGTCTCTACCTAAGGAAAGGTAGAGACAATGCACATTTCAAAGCATCATACATTATCTGGCTCCTCAAACCTTTTCTCAGCAATCAGCAGCCAGTGACTCAAAAAAGCAGCTGCTGAGCATTCTGAGTCTTCAAATAATTGACGCCCACAAAACAGGAGAAGCTATAAGAACATAGCAAAATGTTTTTTTCCTCAGTTTATCATGTAATTAAGAACTGTTGAGGTCTAGAAGACCAAGAAAACTTGATCTGTGGGAGAACTGCTTGTAGTATTGCTAGAAAGGCACATCAAAACCCCTGTTTGACTGTAAAACAACTTTGGGAAGGTTAAGCAGACTCTGAAACACTGTTCTACTGTGCAGCGATACCTGCACGAATGTGACCTTCATGAAAAAGTCATCAGAAGAAATTCTTTTCTGGATCCTCACCACAAACTTGCAGCATCTGAAGTTTGCAAAGGAAGATCTAAAAAATAGAACTTTTTGGCCACAGTGAAGTATGTTTAGAGAAAAAAGGGTTTAGAAAATGACACTCCAACTGTTAAGCACAGCAATAGATTGATTATGCTTTGGATGTTGCAGCCAGTGGTACAGGGAACTAGTAGAAGGAAGAATGGATTCTATTAAATACCAGCAAATTCTAGAAGCCATACATCATACCATCTGTACAAGAAGCTGAAAAAGACCTTCAGAAGCAGAACTCACAGAACTAGAAGCTTTTTGCAAGGCAGAAAATCCCTTAAACAAGAATTGAAAGACTCTTAGCTGGCTAGAAAGTTGTGATACTTGCCAAAGGGGGCATTAACAATTACTGATCACACAGTGTGCCCAAACTTTTTTCCTTTTTTTGTTATTTTATATTAAATAAATCACAAACTCACTGTACAACACAATTGACTCAGTTTCACTGACCTGCATGCATGTGTTGAGTAATATCAATGAGAGAAACTAACAACACAGCAGTCTTAGTTCTTTGAGTGTTTAATAAAGTGTCATCCAACAGTTCCTTTAGTGACTGATATTAAAAATCACTAGAGAATGTTCCAAGTGCTCTATATAGTCTTATAGCTAAGTGGAGAGAAAAAAGACATTGTTTTAACTCTGTGGTGGTCCTAGTTTCACTTCTTTATATAAGAGAGCCTTGTAATCTCAGAGAACAAAGAAACACATTAGATAAGTGAACAGCACTCTAGTTCTGATAAGAAAAGCGAACCAAGGCAAGGTCATTCAACTTTATAAAATATTGTTTCTGTCCACTTAATACAACAAAGCAGTTCCCTAAAACTCTGGTAGATTTGTTCCTGAAGCAAAGCAATATTACACAAGCACAAAGCTGAATATATGCTGTAGGAGACAAATGCGACTCAATCAGAAAAACACAAGATTCATTTCTACAAGCAGTTTAAACTCACCATGAAAGTGAGGTAAAAACGGCCGTTCTGATGAGCATAGTGCCAGTAGCACTGCGACTCTGTGCCGGACAACTGGAGGGAGAAGTCATAGTGATTTGCCCCCTGAAAGAAGCGATGACCTTCAGGGTGACCTTCGTCTGATGTCTTCTGACTACCGCTCTGATGACCCAAAACAAGCAGCATGAGGAAGATTAAAGAGTGCATGTCTCAGACTTATACCGCATACACGCAAGACCCTGGTTTCTTGTGGGGCAGCATTAGTCCTATGTGGAGATTGGAGTGAAATATAAGGGCCTGGGAAATGATTAACTTTAGCCTGATGACGCAGTACCCTGCAAATACACCATGAATACAACTCTTATATCTGAAATAAAATGATTACAATACTGTCAAATACTGTCTGTAGCTTAATCTCGTGCTTGAAGTTGTGAAATACACTGAAAACTCTGCGTTAATTGTATTTAAATGATCAAGTTATATTTATTTAATTTATTGCAATTAGTTGCCAACAATTAATCCAGCTAAGTTGTTTATATTGTCTGGTTGAAAATTCTAGTGTACTTATTTTAGTGAGTACAGTGAACTTAAAGATACAAGCAATAAGTAAATATGGGGCAGAGTTACCCAGAACTTTCCAGCAATTGCATTTTTGTTTATTAGCTCTTATTTTTCCTTCAGATGTTCACATTATATCCGAATAAAATGCAACTTTGGATGCAATTTCCATGCTTTCCACACAATGTGTTTATTGTCTCTACTCTAATGGTAGTGTTAGAGTATGTAGTTCTGCATAATCTTTCTAAAAAGAGTTTTACATCTCAGTTTGTGATCATTGCAAGTATGTCTATATTGTGAAAATAAAATTCTGCTGTAGCTACTGTTGCTGCAACAATATAGTTTGTGATGTATGTTTATATGTTGTTTGCTGAACTTAAAAGTGTATTTAACTCCATATATAAATTAAAAAATGAGTTTCAATGCTTAATATTTTGAGTAGACTTGACTTATCATGGTTTACAGTGTAACTCTTTTACGAGTAGGCGTGTCCCAAAAATAAAATATATTCAAGCAAATTGAGCCAACTATAAGCTTTATTCAGTCTCTCATTTGTGACTGAGAAAAAAACAGATAGGAATTAGGGGGGGTGCTGAGGGGTTAATAAGAAGGGTTGATAAGAAAGGGTCATGTCAACAGCGGGGTTTGTCCGTCTCTGTGGTCGTCTTGGTGTCGAAAAGCTTCTTGAGGAAGAAGAGCTGCAGGTATCCGGCCATGATGATGACGAAGCTTTGGACAGCTGACCAGGTGCTGACGTAGATGGAGTTGGACTTGAGCAGGTAGTAATCTGCCCCTCGCCTCATACGCTCAAAGTTATAGTAACGCCACATGTGGAAGACAAAGGCCTGCACGCGGGAAGAGCTTTCCTGTGGAAATATTTGACAGATTTATTGAATGGAATTATTGAATTTCTTTCTTTTTTTATTGTATCATTTTGAAACCTGTCCAAAATTAAGAAAACAACTTTACAGCTTCTACAGAACTGCATATGTGTGCTTTAACTTACATCAATAGTACTGAGTGTGTTATTCAAGTGTTTCCTGTCCTCCTCTTTCCTAATCTCCTCTTCCTCTTTCTGTTTCTTGACATTTTCCGAATCTTCATAGTACACGCCAAAGTTCAGAAAAATCTGCATGCTGCCGAAGCGGTTGTGGAAGTTGCTAAAGCACATTTGATAGAAACCTGGAAAAGAAAGTGCATTTATATGAGAAAATAAATATATAAGAAGAAGTAACTTTTTTTCAGCTGACCACAGACTTTTAGTTGATAGAACTGTTCTCTGTTGTAATTTGTTGTTTTTTACATAAAATGTATTTTGTCCTGGAAAAACAATGCAAGTGTTAGGATTTAAAGACAAAATCAACTTTGCCACTCTTGGCTAGAGTACAACAGTACAAACCAACCCATCTCTGTGTTACTCACCGGTCTCTTTAGCGTTAAAGGTTATCTGACCCTGAGAATCGTCCGCTGAACCCATGATAGGGCCACTTGGAGCATTGACAATGACGGAGAGATGCCTGTCATTGGCCACCCCGGTCACCCACTGAACCTAAACACGTCACACATGGTCCTCATTTGTTGTCTGTACATCACATTCAGTTTAAAACATGCTGTCTAAATACTAAAGGTTTAACGATATAAAAACAATAACACCAAGTTGAAAGGCACAAAAGGGAACAAGGAGGTTGTTGTTTCACAGAACCCATAGGTCTGTATCGTTCATGTTCTATTTGTTAAAGTTGATGAAAGCAACTGGTTAGTATTGCAACAGTGATTGAAGTACAGATTGGTAAACCACAACCTCGCTAACCTTAGTTACATTACTTACTGGGTCATTGTTCACTCTAACATTATATCATCTGTATATATATATATATATATATATATATATATATATATATATATATATATATATATATATATATATATATATATATATATATATATATATATATATCAACAGTTTCCAAACATGAATATGTAGGCATGTGCTAACAACCATGCAAGACCTGGTAGACCGTCATAACTGCCCCTATTACATAAATATTACTTAAATCTTTTAGTTTTGAGAGAGAGGAGAAAATCAAGCTCCACTCTTTCTCCAGATCTGCAAAATTCCACGGGTGAGAAGACAACTCAATGCTATGGTTAAAAAAAACTCAACATTGCTAAATGTGTTTGGGATTACTTGGATTGTGAAAATCCAAATGTTTAACCAGACTAATCTTCAGAAGTTGCAACCACCAGTTAAAGATCTGGCATTAACAAACTATAATATTATCAATAATAAAGTAATATCAAATCATTTAAAACATTTAGTTGCATATTCAGATTAGGTTTCATCTCATTTACATGATTCCAAAATGACTAAAAAAAGATTATTACTATATGGCAGTTATATAACAAAACAGTTCTTGGGCTTCGCTCAGTGAATGACCATATGGCAGTGGCAACAACTCACTGAGGCCTCCTATCCCTTTACTCTCCTTCACATGCGAACTACTGAGTAATTAATATGCACTCCCATAACTGAAAATAGCACATGTTTAGTGTCTGTAACAGCAAAACATTGCTCACAATAGAACACACAAAATATACAACATCCACATATACACTGTCTCTGTTCATAGCCATAGTCATGGTAATATATAATCATACTACCATATAGTTGAGGTAGAAATGTTCTCCATGGTGAGCAAAATGCCAGAAGCACTCGAGGCCTGAGGCGGGAAGCACAAAGGCAAAGTCATACTGATCTGCCCCCCAAAACAGCTCCTGGTCAGTCACGTCAGGTCGCAGGTCCTTCACTGCTCTGCCACACTGCCATCCTAACATCAGCAGGAGTACAAGAACAAAACCCAACCTAGCTAACATCACAAAACTACAGAGAGTGTGTTTGTTGGCCTGTTTATTGAATGAAGAAGTCTGAGATTTTAAGGCGTGCAAGTCTCACTCTGAAACATAAGCAGATCATTAACTCTGATCATGACGTGTGGCAGCTTGTATGGGAAAATTCATGTAAGGATACAGGTGCTGTCTGCTTCTCCCCACGTACAAGTACAAGTACAAGAAATGTGTTTTTGGGAGATGTTGCTGAAGATAATAGACAATTTTTTAGGCACTTCTGGACATTATTATATTTAAAAAGCTATTTATTCCAGACAGTAAGGTTTTATTTGTTCAGCACAATAATTTATTTTTCAAATATTTAAATAGTATTAATACAGTAAGCAGTGTTTTTACAAATGTCAGTGTGTTTATTGAACTCTTTCCAAGCTTCTTTTTGTGAAAACAACCCAGTATTATTTACAGTTCTCATCTAATACCTGCTTTGACTGCCCAGTACTTCATTAAGCTAAATCAAGATTGCTGCTGAAAGAACTGAATCAATTTATACAATGTCTGGGGTGTCCAGGAAAAATCTGGAACTACACTTTTTTCTTCAAACTGGAGCTCTATTAAGATATTATGTACTTCTTTCAGAATAAGATATTTATGTTACTTCGTATCGTGTTCACACTTATTTACATCCTTTTTTAATGATATCTGTTGTTCTTACTGGTGGAAATCCACTTATTGCTAAGAAAAGGCTTTTAAACAATGAGTTTAGGTGCCTACCACTTTTGAACAATAGTGTATCATAATCCACTTGCAAGGCAATTTAGTGGGGCATGGCTGTCAAGAACCTCTTACTGGGAAACAAAATTTGCACATCAAGCTAAAGGTTGCTGGTGTTCTTAGAGCAATGGACTAACCACTTCAGGGTCCATACCAAACATCGCTGAATGTGTTTGGAATTACTTGGATTGTGAGAAACAGGGTATGCAATCAGTTTCTAAAATTGAACTATGGAAAAATATCCCTGCAGATTTCCTTAAAAACTGAAAACAAGTCATAAAAGTAATCGCTGAGCATTACATATTATATTTTGTTGTTGAGACTTACGTGACAATTTATGTTCAATACTTAATGGCCATTTGACTTGAAAATACAGGAAGAATGGAAAAAAGTAAAAAAGGCAAATACACTGGATGGTACAATGAGTGCTCCACATTTACAACACCAGCCTGCCAGTTCATTAAGACAATGTCTAATTATCAAACTCAACAGAGGGCAATTATTCCCAATTACAACTGGAACTGAATGTACAAATATATCAGTAGTAAAAGACAGTTGTGGCAGTAATCCTGAGAGTCTTTGAGCTGCAAATTGTGTACAATCTGAATAGTTATAAACACACAAATAAAAAATACTCATTATAGGTCTTCCAAAGTAAAGCTCTGATTGATTCTGCACCGGTGACAGTCTGGACATACGCAGGTCCGTTGTGTAAAACGACAAGATTACCACAGACGTCGTTCCAAGCATTTAACACTGGGTGAAACACTGGGGGCTCAGAAAGTGTCCGTTACTGGGAGTGAAATATGTAAGTACAGCAACACATTTAGCGCAATGTAGATTTAAGAGGTAGTGTAGGGTACTATGTGACCACTGACCACATGAGTGATGTAAACTCCTAGGAACAGTGCGCAATGTTAAAAAGAAGCATTCAATATACAACACAAACTAAACATCTGACTTCTGTATACAGCCCTCAGGCCTGTCAATGTAGACACAACATGAACCGCAACACAGGATCATTAAATGTAAAATTAACAAAAACATTAGAATAAATAATTTCAAATCATTATAGAAGTATAGAAAAGAGTTTTTAAGATAGACAAAAACAATAATGTAAAAGTCTTTACTGAGTTTATGCATGCTGTATGCATCCAGTCCCTCTGCATTCACAACCGTGATGCTGAGGAGAGCCCATTGAAGAAGCTGCACTTTGTTCTTCATCTGCTATATTAGTGCCCACATTTGTGTGACTGTTTGTGTAAATGCATGTGTCAGACAGAGAATTCAGGTCCAGCCCTCAGTGTTCGCGAAGTGATGAGTTTTCTCAGCCGCAGTCCAGCGAAAGGGTTAATCCAGAGTAAAGACGGCTGCCCTCCAAAAACAGTCTTCATGCTCTCCCACTGCACACGTCTGCCTTTCTGGAGCTTCTCGTGCTTTAGCCGCTCAGCCACCTACACAACAGCACCACACATGCCAATGTATTCATCTCAAAATGCAGTTTAGCTTACATACTTCTAGATTTAAAAGATCAAACAGAATACAATGCTCATGTTTATCTGCTATTATAATCAAAGATTATGGCATGTTTTACAGGCGCACCTTGCAACACACAGTTGGTCAAATTACATGGTTTAATGATTGTGTAAATTAACACTGGAAACAAATTTGAATTTAGTGCCCATTTTATCTTTTACTTGTTAAGTTAAATTATGTAATGTACACTGCAAAAAATGAGTCAAGCCCAAAATGGCAAACCTGTAAAGGGCAAATGTATAAATTGTCTTAACAACAAAACATTAGTTAGGAAACAGATAGATTAAGTGACTTATACAGAATACTTTTCTATTTCTTTCAGACAATCTTTTACAGAAAGAAGAGTCAACGTCGCTCTACTCAGCATTGATGGCTTCAAACAGTTGAAAAGCATTGTCAAGTTAGTTTGTGTTATAAGTGAGATGAAATATTCTCTACAGGGTTTAAATCTGGACTCTGACCGGCCAAAACTACCAGTGAATCCAGCGCTGCACAATATATTGTTTTAGTCTCATCAACGCAAAATGTGCAGAACATGTAGAACAGCCACATTGCAGGATGCGCGAGTTCAGGTAAAGAAAAATATATTACGTCATGCTAAACTTTTACCTGCTTTGATGCAAAAGGAAAACTCACAGTGTTACCAAGCAAGCGGCCATACATGCACAGCTAAAATGTATACACATATTTAAATTTTAGGTAGTTAGCCAGACATCACAGAATGGGTCGTACCGAGAAGCTCAGTGACTCTAAACAAAGTGCTGTTATATAAAACCACATCTGTTATATAAAACCGGATTGTGACATTTCTGTACTGCTAGAGCTGCCTTGGTCAACTGCAAGTGCTATTTTAGTGAAATGAACGCATGCAAGCACAAGAATAGCTAATCCACAAAGTGCAAAAAATATACTTTTTTTCTTTTTAATAATTCACTACTGCATCTGGAAGCAATATCAGCACAAGAACTGTGCGCAGATATCTTAATGAAATGGGTTTCCATGGCTGACCAGCTGCACACAAGTTTAAGATCACTATGTGCAATGCAAATGGTTGGCGGGAGCAGTATTAGCATGCCACCACTGGACTCTGGAGCACTGGGAATGTGTTCTTTGGAGTAATGAATCACTCTTTCACTATCTGGCAGCCTGATGGATGAAGGGAACACTACCTAGCATAGTGCATACAGATGGTGTAGTGTCAACAGTAAAGTTTGATTGAGTAATGGATCTGGGGCTGCTTCTCAGGGCTTCTATTAGCTTTGCAGCTTGATTTTTCAAGCTATGCATATGGAAACATATACTATTCATATATTTAATACATTTAAAAAGTTAGAAAAGTCAACTACAAATCTCATTTTATGCCACACAGGTCCTCTGCAATCCATTTCCCTTATGAGTCTAGTGTTGACTCTAGAAAATGATCTGAAAATGGTTGAAAATCTATCATTAAATTAATTTGACATGTTTCAAAGCATGTTTCTCTTGAGAGCAGACGCAAGCTGAATAATTAGACACGTGGGTGTGAGGCTCACCATCTCATCACTGCAGATGGACTGGATCTGAGTGCTGAACATCACTGCAGTGAAGGTGAGGAAGAGGATAGCCTCCAAGAAGAGGAAGATTATCAGCAGCACAGCCACAGGGGGAGAGAAATCACTACATTCTGCAGAAGTGGAAAAACACATACATACAAAAATGTTGAGGTCAGTTGTATAACCGTTCCAATGTTCATTTTAACAGAGCCCTCTGCCATGTTCCCTCATTATCCTCCTTTAGTGACATACAAAAGGACGATGATGGTTAATGTACAATGCACACAGTTCAATGGACAGGAACACAAAACTGCATCAGATGAACTGACTCACCACTCCAATCTATCCTGACACATGTGAAGAACTGAAGCACACTCAGGACCAGAGCATAGGTGGAGATCACAGCTATATACATCTGCAGAAAAAAGAAAGGTAGACAGAAGAAGAGGCTTAGTTTTTAACGCAGCCTTGATTCATGTAATGAAGAGCTTCACTGGCATCTCAATATAAGCGACAATGTGTTGGACCTAACATCCAAATGTATTTTTAGTATCATTTGCCTTTTTAAGAGCAAATATTTTTCAATTAAATTAAATATTTTATTATGTGCTACAATTTCCGGTTGTCCCATTTCATTATTATATTTCAGACATATTTATTTTGTTATATTATTGTTACTTTATTGCATTTAGTTATTAACATTAGTTTTGAATGCTTTATTTCACTCATCTTTTATTTTTTTTATTTATGCTGGCTTTTATTTGCCTGTGTCACTGTAAAGCACTTACAGCTGCATTTTAATGTATGAGCGTTGCTATATAAATACAATTTTTTAATATTATTATTTCAATTCTTATTACTATTAGCAGTAGTTGTAGTAGTAGTACATCTCCAGCACCAGGACTGGAGCACCCTGGCTCTGGCTAACATAACTGAGAAGCAGTCTCTTTAAAAGTTAGTAATAAAATGTTAAGTGCCCTCCTGGATGTGCCACTGATGTAGTACCTCAGCACAGTTTGATCCTTCAGCTTAAGCGCTCCTTTAAACTCAGCAGAAACAAGTCTGTAGGGCTGTCCAAAGAGAAACATCTCCAAAATGGTAACTTTACAGGAGAAGCCTAAAACATTCTTAACTTTCAGTGTAAGTTAATGTAAGGAGGTTTTATTCCAAGGGATTTTAGAGCATTTCTATTGGTCCACTCATCATTAAACTTTCACAAGATATAAGGACAGCTGTCATGTTTAAATAATATATAAAAATGAAAATACTTGTTTTTTTTGGACAGTGGTGATGTGTTATGTAGTTATGACAGCAAGGAGGCAGAGTGTCAGTCAAAGGAAAATGATCAAGTACTATAATCGCTATCATCATCCTTATACTCAATACTCTGTCTCCATACTTACAGTGAAGAGAACAAAAAAGCGCTGGTTGTTCTCCCCCACACAGTTGTTCACCCAGGGACAGTGATGGTCCATTTTACGAATGCAGCGCTTACAGATACTGGAGAAAAACAGAAAGCACAGCCACAGGGTGTAGCATGTAATTACTAAATCACAGTAAATAACACATTCTGTTATTGCTGCCTTTCTTTCTAAAGCAACTGGGGCCCTGGGGCCCTCCTCACCTGCAGTGATGAGCTCTTTGTGGTTTGATGCTGCAGCATTTTGGGCACTTGTAAAGGACTTCTCCTGGCTTTAGGTGCAAGCTGCTCATGTACTCCTTGGTTGCGTTGCCCTTAGGGATCGCTCCCTAGAGGAAATCAGAAAATGAGACCTAATATGACTGTAAATCACCCCCTCTAGAGGTGGGCAACATGACAATACCTTATCGTTATGATGATTACATTTTATTACTGTGCTTGAATATGATCTTCTTAGCATTTTGTAGATATCATTTGTTTACTGCAGTACAGAATGTGAAATGTTAAATAAAAGTCCTGTTAAGTAACATGTTTAAACATGTTTAGTACTGTTAACTTATCTGTACATTTTTTTTTATTTTTTATAAATGAATTAAAAGCAGCACAGTGATGACATCTTTCCAGTGTAATCCCATCATTGGCTTTTCCTCATGTCTTAAACGTCACACAGCACTACATTTCCCATAATGCATCACCCCGGAATTTTTCACCATGTGTTGTTCTGTTTTGAACCAGTTTTTCTTAAGAAGAACTGGCCTTTTGAATTAATTTGAATCAGTTCTTCAAAATAGCCCCCCTTTTGCATCACACAGCTTTACACAATCTTGGCATTCCCTAAAAATCTTGCATGTTTGGGAAAATCCATTAAGCAACATTACTCATTACTCATTACTCATTACTCAGGCAGAATGCCATTTCCAAAAAAGTTGGGATGCTGCGCAAAAAGGAAATAAAAACTGAATGCAATGATGTGCACATCACTCAAACCATGTATGTATTTGAAAAAGGTGCAGAGAGATTTTTTTTTAAATAAACTTGAAAATAAGCGCCCATTTTGAATTTGATGTCAGCCACATGTTTTAAAAATTTTGGAACTGGTTCAAGTTTATCACTGTTCATGTCCTCTTCTTTAACAACCCTCTGTAAATGTCTAGGAACTAAGGAGACTGAGTGCTGTAGTTTTGAAAGAGAAATGTTTCCCATTCCTGCTTGATATTCTCTATCAGTTTCGACAGTCAAGCGCCTGCTTTGTAGTACTTTTAGTTTATGTGGACACACAAGTCAGCCATGCATCACGGATACTGGATTTTAAACTGACAACAAGATGGTGGTCTGGACACGTTTCCACAGCACCTCGATCCATCTAAAATTAGCTCCACCCCAGAGAAGGCAGCGACAAATGGTTTCCTCTTTGCATGGTTGAGTTTTAATTCTAATATATGTATTATTGGACTTCTTTATACAGTGACAAGCTGTGTTCACAGACGATGCGCTTGGGAAGTCTTCCTGAGCCCATGCAGTGATTTCCATTACAGAATCATGTCTGTTTTTAATGCAGTGCCCCCCGAAGATCACAGCCCTTTAATACTGAGATTTCTCTGGATTCTCAGAATATTTTAATTATATTAAATGTATGTAAATGACTGAATCGCCAAATTATTTGCTATTTTTCGTTGCGAAATGTTATTATTAAATGATTGCATTATTTGCTTGTGCTATCTTTTATAGGTAAAGTGGTCAATGCCTCCCTATCTTTACTTCTGAAAGACTCCACCTCTCTAAGATGTGAAGTACCAATCATGGTACTGACCATTCGCCAATGAACCTAATATGGTGTTGTTTTTAGCATTACACAAGTTTGTTGTCCTGGACTTTTTCAAAACATGTAACTGAACTTCTTTTATAAAAAAAACACATATTCATATACATATATAATATATCTTCTCAGTTTAAACATTTGATTTGTTGTCTTTGTACTATTTTTAATTAAATATAGGCTTAAATCATTTGCACATTGTTGCACTCTGTTTTCTTTTACATTTCTTTTACACAGTGTTCCAACTTTTTGTATTTGTGTACGTGTGCTGTGTACACGTTGTACTTACTAGTTAATAAATGTGAAACATTCTCAGAAACCACCAATCCTTGTAGTAGCTGAGGTGCTGTGGATAGAAACAAAAGGTGCAGGCCGGTTGCACTCGTCCTTACCGGGTCAGTGAGCATGGTGCGCAGGTGGGAGGTCAGCGCCAGCACAGCCAGGGAGTTGAAGAGCACGCCATTGACCACAGCATATGCCACGCTTTTAGAGGGAAGCAGCATGACGAAGGTGACGACAAAGTCAGCATATAGCACCAGGAACCAGGTGATGAAGGCACAGACCATACCGCAGCCATCCTGAATGAACCATACACGACCAGTGGCTTCCCTCATTGAGGCTGGACTACCGACCCGTTCCAGCAGGGGGAGCTGCTGTTCCTCATCACACAGTCGGCGAGACTGCATCCTGGAGATGCAGAGAAGAGAGAGAAAGAGATCATGAAGAAATGGTTGTGGAAGAAGGAAAGACAGCCCAGGAAGAGCACACTGAGAGAAGACAGAACATTTTCACAAGTTACTGATTATACTGGTGTAAAGTAATATTACTGCATTTATGTGATCATCCACAAATAATGATGAAACATTGTATGTTAATCCCAAACATAACATAAAGGAGCAAGTAAACAGTCAGACAGCTACAGACCTCACATTAGTCTTCACATCTGCTCAAAATGTTGCTTCATTTCGATTAAGATACCTCCAGAGCAAAAACAGGAAGAACAGGAAGAACTGTTAATGTTCCAGCACAGGCAGGTCTTAAGATATAAAAAAAAAACACACACCAATCAGGGACAGAAACGTCCCATAAAGGATATGCACGCCATTTCTAGTCTACAGTAATCTTTATATATGAAACAAGCTAGTGTTGACACGGGTACGTTGTTCAATTGATCACCAAATTCATCCAGGAATCTATTATTAGCTTGCTGTCTGTTGGAATTCATAGCAGAATATCTATAACGTACCCATTCCCTCCTTCTGATACAATGTGGAGGCAGTTAGACTTCATATTTTATTAATTCACTTCATCTCCATCCTTGATTTAAACCTTATTATCATAACCCTGCCTCCATTCCTATAGTAGCCATCTAGCTAACCAGCTAACGTGCCATATAAACCAGGGCGATTTCGGCGACTTCTGCGCTATCGTTCAAGCATTCGGGCTGTTTAACCATTACTTAAAGTGCTTACCATTCAGGCAGAATGTCGACTTTCCTGGACATGTTTTAATATAAAAGAATGGACCAAAATCAGCACCGTGAAGCCACCTTTCCTGCCTTCTTCCTTCTGTCCATAAACGAAATTGTAGTTTTTTTATTGGTTCGCCTCATGCGTTAAAGCCCGCTCTGAACTGCATTTCCCATAATGCACCGGCCCCGTATTTTTTAAAACGCGTTTTCCTGGTCCGGAAAAGGTCGTCTTGCTCTTACTGTCAAACAGAGCCACAATAGATAAGAAGGGTTGACCTAAAAAAGTGTTCTAATTAATGACCGAGTGGACTTACAGCTCTGAGAGTGTTATAGCTGGCAAGTCCTTGTGCCAGCTGTCTGAGTTGGTACAATGGACATTAAGAGAGAAGTCATAGAGCGCTTAAATAAGCGCACTGCTGGAGAGGAGGCTGTTCTTGTACCTGCCCTGCCGAAAGCTTCAGTGCTGATTCCTCTGTTCGTGAGAGACGGGAAGCTACAGGTGCTCATGACCTTGCGATCCATTGAAGTGAGTGAACTTTGCTCACATATAGGCTTTAGTAATGTCTGACTCTGTCCTCAGTCGTAATTCATATGTAATTCCACTGTAGGTTTGTGTTCTGGTAGCAGTAGACAGAAATATTAAAATATTGCTTATTCGCACTTTTGATTAGAGAGCTTTGAGCTGAACCCTATTACTTCGTCCAACTTAATGGTTAAAAACAGATCCGGGATTTTGAGAAGCCTCTTACAACCATCAAACAACCCAAAAGTAAAGACATGTTAGAAAAAACTTGTCATGAGTTTGAATTTAAACCTCTGATGCCCAAAGTGCTCTACCACTAAATCTGTGCCATTGATTTAGTACTACTGACTCATTTAAACAGATTCAGGAGTGTATTTTCTTAAGCCGTGTGTGCTTTTAAAGAATACAAATAGTTTTAAATGTAATTTACAAAAACCACAAAGTCAGTCATAGTGCCACATGGGGAACATGCTTATTTCATAAGTGGATTGTGATTATTTATTGCTGACAGTTTTCCTCCGTATCTGCTGATGCTGACACATGAGCATAGATAAAATGTAGAAATTGAGACTAATTCTACTTGGAGTATCATTAAATAAAAGTAGTTTTTTCTAAAATGTCACCTAATATTTAAAGCAATTTTAGAAAACCTGTTTCTAAATAAATTGGGATGCTGTTCAAAATATATTGAATACAATAGAAGAGAGTTCGACAATGTGTGGATCAGTTAAACCGTATATTTTATTGAAAGTACTACAAATACTCTGTGAGTATTTGGGGACTGAGGAGACCATTAGCTGTAGTCCTAAGATCTTACTTGGTCTAGAGTTTCAGCTGCTTAACACTCTGAAAAGCATTTGGAGAATTTCTGTTCGTCCAGTCCACATGAAATTTACACACCATGTAAAACTGCTGAGCTTAAAGTACAAAAGTAGGAATCTGAAAAAATGGAGATGCATGTTTTCTTTGGACAGAGACGATATAACTTTTTTATAACACTGTTTTAACAGTTAACACTGGGGGTATAGAGAGACACTCTGTGTTTGATTTGGGTTGACATTATGTAGTAATAATGATGACTATGATGAATTGTTCTTGACTATGAACATGTTGGCAGGTGGAATTCTGCACTGAGATACTGTACAGTACTGATTGTTTTGCCGATTTCTTCAAACAATGCAGTTATATTAGATGGCATAATCAATATAATGCAGATTGTATGTACAGTTTTGCATGATGATATCATTGTGATGACCCTAATCCACATTTCAGTCATTAAGAACTCTCTGTGATCTGTTTCTTTTTTTTTTAGCTGAAACACAACGCAGGAGAGGTGTGTTTTCCTGGAGGCAAGTCTGACACAAATGATCGAGATGAAATTGACACTGCCTTAAGAGAGGCTGAGGAGGAGATTGGCCTTCCTCCTGATAGAGTAGAAGTGGTTTGCAGACTCATGCCAGTCTTAAATCAGGTATTGTTTTCTATGTCAAATATATAACTGTGTAGTTTTGCTTTTTTGAAACCTCTTTTTAACTCCTAGATTTAGTTTTGTTGCAGTGCCTTTAAGAATAATATGTTAATGATCTCGGTCCTGATTGCATTCTGTGCTGAAACACTCCCTGTGAGTGGGCAGGGCTAATGGCTGTAGGCTGAATAGATGAATGTAGGCTTTTTTAAAATCACCTGACTTTGACATGGAAAACCTTTAATAACACAGTTGTCAGGAGTCACTGAGTGACTGTACAAATAGATTTAGCAAGAATTCAAAGCTGTCTTTTTACCGACTGCAAAAAAATAAAGAAAAGAAAAGCAAATGACATGACATGAGGTCAGTTTCCTATTTGCCAGCTTCTTGTTCAAATTTTCCCGTTCCACTTTTATTGGTGTAGCAGTTAATAATAAAGCATGACTTCAGCTTCATGTGGTAGAAAGAACTGGAATACTGGGATACAGACTTAAGCTTTATATTGGCAGAAAGAACAGGAATACTGGGATATGAGCACCTAAACGTACACTCGCATTCGCCACTTTGTGCCAGGTGTGCTAGATTTTGGGATAAAGTTACATCAGTTACATATGACATTTCTGTTTGTATTCCAGGTTTTTTTTATTTTTATTAAAACGTGCATGATGATGAGCTTGTGTTCTATGTTTAAGCAGTGCAAGCTCACCAAATCAAACCCAGTTTTCCTGATAAGGGGGAGCTCCACAAAGCACGCTTGGATTGTTAACCAGATAACTTTGTAGATGTACTTGTAACAGACAAGCATTAAAGAGCCCAATGACCCTTATTTATATTTTACTATGGACTGTAGCTGCCTTTAAGCAGATAATCGCTTGTTGCATTCCCGGGTTTTGCAATTTTCGATACTAAATGCAGTCTTGCTCTTTCGCCACTCAGTCTAACTTGGCTGTCGTGTTCTGGTGTGCAAGGGACGTCTCTGCAGACCCTCTATACCCAGGACCATACCATACCAAAATTTTGTCTAATATTATTAACGTTGGTGCTGAAATGTAAATGATTTATGCAACATTTTCCACAGAGGGGACTTCTGGTGACTCCGGTGGTGGGTTTCATCAGCGAGTCTTTCCAAGCGTGTTCAAACCCAGCTGAAGTGAGTGACGTGTTCTCTGTTCCTCTGGAGTTTTTCTTGAAGGATACTCATCACTCGTCCTATCCTGTACCCATCATAGGTGGCAAGTTGCACAGTTTCATCTTCACCGACCCTGTAACGGACAAAATCTTTCAAATCTGGGGACTAACAGCCATTCTGGCTGTACTGATAGCTGTTCTGGTCTTTGAGAGGAAACCAGACTTTGAGGTTGGCTTTGATGTGGACAATCCAATGGTTCATTTTCGACATGAACTTCAGCACAGGGTTAGTAAGTTATGAGTACATTGGACGGTCTTCTAGGCACAGAATAAGGCTGATCCTGGACCAAATTATATGGTCAATGTACAAATAACAGTATGGATGTCAGGGTATTTTTGTGTTTGATCCTGGTACAACATCCTAATTAGCAATTGATAGAATAAAGGGCCCCCAAGAACTCATCATATATTTCTTAACTTACACTTAACTACACTTAACTTCAATATTTGACACTATACTTTAACCCTAGATTTAAGCAGAGCCTTGTCTAATGTACAGATGCTACACAGCGTTTTGGGAAAATCTCACATACCAGTAGTACTTAGAAGTACACCACTTAGTGTTCACCAGTGACCCCATGTCTCCAGCAGTGCCCAGATTCAGCCAGTGCCACACTTCTGTCATAATAGTAGCACTTTATTGCTATAGTTCACTAAAAGAATGATGACAAACTATTGAAAAAAACTATATAATTTGTAATGTTATTACGTATGGGAAGCAACATGCTAATGATAAGAAGTAAAAATGTACAGCAAGCAATGAAGCCAGTGTGATTGTACAGCCAGGACTTTATTAGGAACACCTCCTTGTATCTGTACTCATTGTCAGTTTTACAGCTACATCATATAGGAGCACGTAGTAGTTCTAGAATTACAGACTGCAGTGCATCTGTTTCCCTGCATACTTTGTGAGACCTCTTTTACCCTGTTCTTCAATGGTCAGGACCCCTACAGGACCACCACAGATAGGTGGTGGGTCATTCCCAGCACTGCAGTGATGCTGGTGGTGGTGTGCGTGCTGGAATGAGCCACAACAGTGCTGCTGGAGTTTTTAAACACTGTCCACTTACTGTGCACTCCATTAGACACCTTGTTGTCCCACTTTGTCGATGTAAAGCCTGAGGCAGTAGCTCATCTGCTGCTGTCGTCCTCTTGTCCTTCATCGGTGGTCACCAGATGCTGCTCTCAGGACACTGTTGTCTAGAAAGATTTTTGGTTGGTGGATTCTTCTCAGGATTCTTCACATCACCACCACGTCACCAGCTCCCAAATAACTCCTGCTCTGTGGGGGTCCTGACCTTTAAAAAACAATGTGAAAGGTGGCTGACAAAGTATACAGAGAAACAGATGGACTATAGTCTGTAATTGTAGAGCTTTGAAGTATATGGTAAAATGGACAATGAATTAAAGCTCAAGGTGTTCCTCAGCAGATATCCTGAAAACATTCTGTGTTTTACAAATTACTTGAATTAAAGGGAACTAATATTTATTCATGTTCAACATTCCGATGTACTGTATATATAAAAATCATAAATCCTGATAATTACTAAAGTTTTAGAAATATAGCTGTGTGACAGCTACATTACACCTTTGTAACTGGACATCACTGCAGTGGATGAAGTCACTTCCTCTAAAAGACTTCCCAAATAAAACCAAAACTGAATTTGTGGTTTATAATGTCTTGATTTTTAAGTTTTTCTTTTGGTAAATGGCGTACACTTTTTTAGCAGCTGGTTCACGGGTGCTGATCATGTTAAATTCATTTATTGCATTCATTTATGCAGCCATTTATTTTTTATAACATACAAAAACAACAAATTTTATTGTTTTCATTGTGAAACAGTTCGAAAGCCTTTCTGTTGTAATACATTTTCCATGCTTTGTTCTGTCAGTATTGGCTTCATGTGGCGATTTTGCAGAGTAGCTGTAGGCAGTGGGAGCAGGTGGGACTCCTGCCAGCCAATCTATGCTTCATCAGAGAGCAAGGCTGTCTCAGCAGCTCTCTGCGAATGGATGGATAACTATTCATCACTTACATTGGCATCACAGCAGCAGCACGATGAAACAAATTTGCTTTTACTCTCTCATGAATAACACCCCCCACACGCCCGCTCCCACCAGCAGTTTTTCATATACATGAAAAGGGTTGTTAATCTGTCCTAACCAAATTGTTACATAGCGTTGTGTATACAGTATATGAATGTTTATGTGAGTTTGTAGACCACTAGAGGGGGCAGTAATACTGGAATTACACTGACATTGTCTTAACCATGGGTTTGCCTCATTGCAGATTAGAATTGTTAACACATGTATTTACAGATATTATTAGAAGTGTATAAGGGTGTTATGATTAAAGGGTCCCAAAATAGTGAACATGTCGTATATCATTCAGATATGATGTGTGAACCAAGCATTAAAATTTTTATTTATTAATAATAGACAAAGTCTCTTTACTAGTATGTTGTCATTTTTGTTGCTGTATTAAATTTGCTCTGTGTCCCATCCAAGCGAGGCACAGTGAGCTAAATCCCATTTCATATATCATTCAGCCTTTCCAGCTTTAGCTAGAACGTGACATTACTCAACGCTTGAGTGCAATACTCAACAACTATTCAGGTTGTCCTATGTTTTATAGGACGGACCCACTGCAGCCATATGGCATCATCATAGTGCAACAATGGTGGCCAACTAGTAGAGGCCATGTTTATAACAAACAATGCATTCTTATTTAGTTTATACCACAAATTATATTAGAATTTGAAATGTACACTCGCTTAAGGAATAAAAGTCTTAACAATCAGGGTTCCCTTTAATATATCTTCCCTGTCCAAAGAAAAACCTGTATGTTAATGGAGCAATAGAAATACTCCAAGATAGCCTTCCACTGACTTGCGTTAAAAGTAAGGCCTGTTTTTTGGCCTCTTTTGTAAGTTTGGACATTCATGATATAAAGATACACGCTCACTATATTTTAGCTTTTTTTTCCTTCTCCTGACTCAGTAATGCTACTTCTTTCAGTTGTAACAAACTAAAAATAATACTGCTTTAAAGTTCATGTTTTAAGGCAGCAGATAAGAGACCGAGGGATGTATGAACAGTACAGTTATTGTTATATGCACTGCATTATTAATTTTTAAATTTTTCAGTATTGTATTGAAAGCATTATGCCCTTACTCATCTACACAGCTGTAGGGATTTCCGGTGCAGCAGGCCTAAGGAGAGTCTATGGCATGTTTACAGGAAGATGAGCACATGGTGTGTAGTATTAGTATGGATTGCTAAGTATTATAAGTACTACTTCCAAAGGGCTTACATTAGCTGCCAACACAGAACTGCCACCATAAGACATGCTACAAGAAAACACTTATTTTGATATATCAGATATGTTTCTCATAGTTTTGGTATGGAGTTTAAGCCTAAAATGTATTTTTTTCAAACACAGACATACATACAGGGCATTGTCAGGCAAAACAAATATCAGAGAAAACTTATTTTTGCCATATTTCCCACCGATTTACTACTATTAACACAATAAAAACACATTTGACATGTATAGGTCCCCTGGTTCCCATCACCACCACCACCACCACTGTAAAGAAACCAAGTGATTTCGTCTGCAGTGCTTCATCAAACCTCTTTGAGTAACTGTTTAGATGCTGATGACTGAATTATATAGAAATTTTGGAAAATTGGTGGAAGACCCCTTTAAGAAGAGTCTCCTGTGTAAACATGGTTAAAGTGTGGGTTGTTTTTAGTCTGATGACCTTCTGTGCAGCTTCTCACAGACCGATTTTAAGGCACCCTCGGAAAGAAGGTTGAAAAAAACAATAAATTCACCCACAAACACCTCTTTGTCTCTTTCTTGTAGCAGAAAAATATCACCAGAGCAAAAATGGTATTGATCTAGGCTGAGAAAAGATATCTCAGTATCTTGAACTGTTTGTGCGAGCCTGAGGGTTTATGTTAAGGGCTGCAGTCGTATGTGCTGCCCTAGAACGTAGGATATGGTGATAACAGAGTGCTTTTAAATGTTCGTGTTTGTGCACAGGACCTCATCATTATCTCCATTTTTTACTAGCTGGTTTTATTAGTTTCTCAGAAATGCAGTACCAGCACCCCATGTTATGTGTGCACTTGGTAAATATTTGCCAAACCAGAGTTCTTCGGTTTCACAGCCGAACAGAATAGAGTTATCCACTCAGCAGATTTCAGCCAGCATCTGTAGCTTACATGCAATTGATATTCTGCCCTTAGCATCCTTGGAAGGCACAGTGCACTGACACCACAATCGAATGAACAAGTCTTTATACCGTAAAAAGCTTTTTTATATGCTGTATATGTAGTGTCCTGGATTCACTATCCTCTATGTGGGCTGTTCACGTGTTGGAAATGGCTCACTAGCTGCACTCAGCATTCCTTTCTTTACAAGTGCTTACAATTTGGCCAGCATTAGTTTGTTTTGTTCTAATAATATCTCGGTGGATAGTGAACCATAAATTAAGTCTGACACGGAGGACTTGCTTTGGTTCCTACACAGAGATGTTGAAAAGGTTTCTATTTTCAGCTGTAGCTTTCTTTCTGCCCTGTGTCAGTTTTATGTCATGTTTGATCATGTTTTCAGTTAGTAGTCTAAACACTGGCCTTCTGTGACCAGGAGTAGATCAGCTGAACGCTATGTTCAAGTGATACTCTCAGTTTAAACCAGGAAAGCAAGGTTCCCGTCTGTGATTTGTGATGGAAACACTACATTCTTAGCAATAATAATGTTCCTCTGTGGATCTTATATCATATAGCAGATCCTCATATCCAGAGACAGAGTTTAAAGTAGATTAAAGTAGCGTTAGAGTCTTCCACGTATGAAACTATTTCATTAACCACTGTTCTATAAAGTGTTTGTTCTCCTGGTGGCATCTTGTCAGGGAACTGTTTGAAAATAGGGAAGTGAACAGCAAAACAGAAGTATTTCCTGGCTGTCTTGTTTCACATATAGATAACGTGCAATAGTAAAAGATGCTGATAGAGATTATTCTACCTTCAAGCTGTTTCAGTTTAGCTGCTATAGGTCAGCATACCAACAATAACTCAACTTAAACTGAACTTTTCTGTACACGAATTTCTTTCATGTAAGTCACACTGAGACTTATAGCATTACATGTCATATCTCATTCCTGGTGTTCTAAGTGTATTTTAGGACCTTCCAGAACAGTTTATTTAAATTCTCTTTAATTCAGGTTTATTAGTATCTTGCTTTTTACAACTGCCTTTGATATATTACAGAAATGGGTGTCCAGAACAACAGTGAATAAAGAATATATGCTGAACGCTGAATAACAATACAAACCCAAATCAGAAAAAGGATATTGCATGTTTTGCCTGCTCTGCTTCATTTTACGTGTCAATATACATTCATTCCTGCCAGTCAGGCCCGCAACACATTTCAGAATATGTTCGAATGGGTGCTAGTAATGAGGTGAAATAATTTAATAAATGTAGCGTCCCACTACTGAATCATACGACTGTGGACATGGGAAGCACCAGACTTTTAGTTAGAGAAATTTTATGTGTAAATAAGTTGATATGGATGGTATTAATGCAGAGGTCTGGAGCTGTGTGGTTGGGGGTGGCTGTCCACTGACCTTGCTGTTCAGTTAGCTACAGAGGGACGTTCTTTATACCTGCCATGTTCAGTAAAAGAACATTTACTGAAAGTACCCTGTCTTTCTTTTTTGTGCCAACACCACAATGGTATCAGAAGTAGGATAGTGGCCCCCTGCTCACTGCAGAGGAATGGTATTGCGTTGATCTCAATGGCAAGATGGTGGAGAGGACTAAGCCTGACCGAGGACTGTGAAGAAGTAGCAGCATGGCAAAGATGGACGTTGAAGATTGCAGAGAAAACAGGGAGATGAGGCTTGTGAACAGAGCCCAGTTGGAGGGTTGAGGATAACCTAGTGGTGATGATCGCAGCCCTCCAGGGGCAATCCAAATGGGAGTCAGCAATATGGTTAGCATGGCCAGGAGTTGCGACTCCACTGTTTATGGGCAGCAACACTTTCTGGCATCTACCGCTGTTTCCTGTTTTAATTTTAATTTAAAATACCAACCCAACTTCTTCTGATCTGGGGATGTAATAATGAGGGATTTGCCACAGCCTGTCGGAGGTTGTCGAAACACAAGACGTGTTAGTATGAAAAGGTTGGAAAATTACATTTAATCTTTTACAAGAGAAAACACAGAGCAGTTACTAACATGGGGGCTAGATTTTGCAGCGCACCTGTCCCTGCTCATTGAAATGTCATCTTTAGAGAGAAGAGTTTTGCCTAATATTTTATTTTCCAAACTATTGAAGCTCTTTTGGCTCAAAGGTGGTTTAAACAGCTTGAAGGCTCTAGTGCAGACGAGTGCTCACATCACAACAAAGGGATAAAATGTGTGGAATTTGGCTTCATTCCAAAGGTAGCAGATTTGTCAGTCGGTCCTTTAGTTTTGTAGATTTCAGGTGAAAAGCAGTGTTCTAATTGATATGTTAATGCAAACCGACAAAACCTGCTCGTTTGTGAAACATGTTTGTGCAGACGCTAAGACAAAACCTGCTCAGTTAATAAAAACATTTGGTACAGACAGTGTACAGACAAAACAAGCTCCTTTAATGAAAACATCCGGACAGGCAGTGGACCCTGTTGTGGTCTAGCTTTTGTATTCTATACTACAATACATAGTGTAGTGTCTGAGGCCGTGAGCAGGGCATCACAAACCTCTGTCTTGCTCTCTGCATTATGTATTGCAGACATTGTTAGTGTATGAGGATGTAGTTGTACTCGCCCAAAGCCTAACTCACTGCTTGCCAGACCTTACCTCATTATCCAGTCCCAGCAGGCAGAGAGCTCAGCGCCTGCTGTCCCTGAGGCCATTTCACACATGAGGTCTTCTGGCACCCCCACCGGGAAAACTTCTATTACCTATTTTTAGCCCAACAAAAGCAGCCTTTGTTCCCTTTATCAGGACCCTCCGGACTCGTTTCACTTTTTTTTTTCTCTGTCAAGGTCAATATTGGGCACAGGGAGAGAAGGAATGTGTGCTGCGAAAGGATTTTGGTGAGACTGGTTTTGCGAATGTGACCATAAACCTCTGACTGCGCTCCCAGAGGATGCCATCACTGTGGGAAAACAAGTCTGCAGTGAGTTTCAGGGCAAGTTGTGTTCAGTGTGAGAAAGTGTGCTTGGAATTGGTCATTTGTCCATGTGGAGTATAATAAGAGTTTAAGAGTTTAAATAAGAGTTTAAAACTTACAGTTCACAAGTGCACAGTTGCTGTCATGAGAAATCCTCTGCCATGTCCAACCTGTATACTGACCAATAACTACAAGGCAGTGATGGCCAAATTTGGTCCGGGAAATCCACCTGCCTGTATAGTCTAGTTCCAACCACCATCTGTACCACACCTGCTGCAGCTTGTGAATCTCTTTAGAAGTCTTTTTTGGCTGGATCAGATGCATTAATATTAGGTAAGGGCAAGGGCGCATTAGATATAGGTTGAAACCGAACTCTGCAGGTAAGCTGATCTCCAGGAGGTGGGTTGGTGACCACTGCTATAAGGTATGTGCTGATGTCAGTACTTTAAGGTTTTGTTACATGTTCCATACAGGTTCTTTGTGTTTTCCAGAAAAAAGAGAGAACAACTTAAAAAGGTCTTTAAAGATCCATATATGGTTTATGGAAGAAAGATTTAACCATTAATGCATTCTAATGGTTCTGTGAGTGTTCACAGTTCTATATATTTTTTGAAGAACCATTTTTAAGTGTATATGTCTATTCTAAAAGCAGTTTTTGGTTAACAATTTGGTGCTTGTCTCTCAGATATAGTAGCCTTTGAAGAAGAAGTGAAATAACATGTACATAACATTAACATTAAAGACAAATTCTTTAAATGTTTGCTTTTTAGAAAATGTAAGCAATATGTAAATATGTATAGCAAATATGTAAATAAATAAATAAATAAATACACAAAGCTGAAAGGTTTTTCTTATGACGTAGACAGCATGTGCAACCTCATCTTTAACATAGTCAGAGACAAAAAGAGAAACTGTTTCAAAATGGTTTTGTAAGAAACACAATGGTGGTGTTAATGGGAATCAGGAGTCCCTATGTCTACAACACAAATACCATTTTATTTACCATCTAAAACAAGCTGTACACCATTAGGTTTTTTATGTGTAATGTTGATGATAATGGTAATGTAGTTGTAATTCGGGAAAAAAGTTTGTCACACAGTGTCCTGTATGTATCTCCCCATCATGAATGGATTACAATAAATGCATTGAAATACATATCAAGCCAAACCAGGCAGTATAATAACTTTCTGTGAGGGAACTTATAGAGCCATTAAACTTGTCAGGCATCTGATCCCTTCACCACTAATGCTAAATTTCTCTCGGATGGAGCATTTCACACCAAAGTATTCTGAATGATTTTGTTTAAATCTTTACCATGTAATTATGCAGAATTGGTAGAATTCCCCTTTAAACTTATACTTTAAGATACAGATTCTTGGTTAGTGACAAGGTGTCACAAAGGCAGAGTCGAGAAGGCAGGATGCAGGCACAAGCCAGAAGATCATTTATTGAGAAACAAAAACACAACTCTAACAAGACAACAAAAAGAACTAAAAACACTAACTTAAACTACTACAAAAGAAAACAATGACAAGGCTAACACGATTTAACAAACAGGTTACCAGCAACAAAGGTTTCCACTAACATGAAGTAAGACAAAACTCCAAGCAAAGACAAAGCACACAGACCAGGGAATATAAACAGGAACTAATGATGAACACCAGGTGCTAACAAGAGGGAGACAACACGGATCAGGTGAAGGGCGGAGACAAGAGGGCGGAAACAAGTAGCACATGGCAAACATAAACAAACACCACATAGCAATGACAGAACGTAAACAAAAACAGACAGGCACAAAACAGAGCCGTAATACAAGGTAGTGTTCACAGCGAGAGTTCTGGGTTGGAAAAAGAGTTCTTTTCATCTCGCATGTTTTTAGATCATGTGTATATTAAATTTGATACTTCACAACAAAAACAATTTAACAAAACAAAAGTGCCATTTTGTTAGAGAAATGGCAAATAAAGAGTGCATGTGAGCAAAAAGAGTATTGAACCTCCATATAATTAACATATTCTATATCTTATATACACTACATTGCCAAAAGTATTCACTCACCCATCCAAATCTTTGAATTCTGATGTTGCCATCACTTCTCTGACCACAGGTGTATAAAACCAAGCACTTAGACATGCAGACTGCTTCTACAAACATTATTGAAAGAATGGGTCGCTCTCAGGATCTCAGTGAATTCCAGTGTGGTATCTTGATAGGATGCCACCTGTGCAACAAGTCCAGCTCAAGAACAACGTGTGGAATGGGTTTCCATGGCCGAGCAGCTGCCTCCAAGCCTTATACCCCTAAGCGCAATGCAAAGCGTTGGATGCAGTAATGTAATGCATGCTGCCACTGTACTCTAGAGCAGTGGAGATGTGTTCTCTAGAGTGACGAATCATGCTTTTTTATCTGGCAATCTGATGGACGAGTCTGGATTTGGTTGCCAGGAGAACGGGACTTGTCTGCCTGCATTGTGCCAAGTGTAAAGTTTGGTGGAGGAGATTTTTTTTTTCAGTAGACAGGCTCGACCCCTTACTTCCAGTAAAAAGAACTCCTAATGCATCTGCATACTGAGAGATTATGGATCTCTGCGCCTTCCTGTTCCAACATGACTGCGCACCAGTGCACAAAGCAAGGTCCATAAAGACATGCAGGAGCGAGTTTGGTGTGGAAGAACTTGACTGGCCTGCACAGAATCCTGACCTTAACCTGATAGAGCACCTTT
This sequence comes from Megaleporinus macrocephalus, assembly GCA_021613375.1. Lineage (NCBI taxonomy): Eukaryota > Metazoa > Chordata > Actinopteri > Characiformes > Anostomidae > Megaleporinus > Megaleporinus macrocephalus. The sequence goes on along the minus strand of CM038713.1, from coordinate 13,932,392 downwards.
AGGATGAATTAGAGTGGAGACTGTGAGCCAGACCTTCTCGTCCAACATCAGTGTCTGACCTAGCAAATGCACTTCAGAAAGAACAGTCAACGATTCCCATAAACACACTCCTAAACCATGTGGCAAGAAGAGTTGAAGCTATTATAACTGCAAAGGGTGAGCTGACATCATTTTAAACCCTATGAATTAGGAATGGTATGTCACTAAAGTTTATATGCGTGTAAAAGCAGATACTTATCTTCTAAGGTCCTTAGGAAATGTCTACATGAGATTCATGACATGTTTGTAAACTGCAGAAGTGTTTGTGAGTCTGTTCTTCTAGGTATGTGTAGATTTAGTTCTTAGGAATAAATTCTAATACGAAAACATTACATGTGAAAATCTTAGTGAAGTGGGTTTTAAGAGGACATGTTTTCTTAACATCGGTTACTGAATAAGGCTCATTATATAAGACTTACATTTGTTCACGCTTCTTCATAACTATATATCTTGTGTATTAGTTTCACAATTGTTACTAACAAGTGATTATTAACTGATTAGTAATCATAGAATTCAATAGGTCAAATAAATAAGGTTATAAGAGCATGCACGTCCAGATACTGCCAGCTAATGTTTTGGTGGTAAAACCCTTCTTCAGATGTGATTTATTATCTCCTTTATAACTACTAGAGTCCAGTCCCTCTTTCTGTGAGCTGACTTCTCTCAAAAACGATGTTACAGGCAGCAAATATCGACTCCTTTTGTGTCTGAGGCCTCAATTCTAATGTGGTATGCTCTGTAATCAATGAGCTGTATCGTCTCATAGCTAGAGACGCTTAGAGATCCAGAAGTTAATGTACATCTGTGAAGCACCTCAGCTGTTCTGCAAATCTGTGGTCCAGGCTGCCACTCGGTTCATTGTGTTTCCTTCACAGGCCCACTTCATTTTATTTGTTTGATTAAAGTTAACAAACCTGATTTAGCATTGTTGAACAGGCACTATCACTTGCTCTGGGTTTATCCTTTCTAAGGTATTGTTTTGGAGAGGAGTGCAAGGGCTGGTACTGAACGCTTTAGACCATCTTCAGAGCATTCACCTTGAGGTTTAACACACGTGTGCAGACATGCCTCAGCTCTATAAGCAAGCACGCTCATAAAAAGTGGCTGAATAAACAGACTGTAAGTTCAGCTGGCATGTGTGGGTGGAAGCACAGCCCAGTACCATTTGGTGTGCTTTGTGCTGTGTATTTTTTAAATGTATTTATGGAAATATTATTTTTCATGTTTTTGGTACAGCAGCGTTATTTCTTTTACAATTTCCAGGGGGTCTTTCTGTTTTTTACAAGGAAAAAAAATCCTTAAAACTGACATATTTATTTAACAAAATAAAGTTCACACAGCAAAGGTAACACAGTGAAGTTAAAACATAATGAAATGTCTGTGAAATGCTTTGTTCAAAATAGCACAAGGATGAAGCAGTTCTCCCCTGGTCTACACAGCCCTGAATAGAATGGCTAGTTCCTTAAAATGATAAATAACTCCTGCACACTCCGGCCCCCTCTTCCATGGGATGTGTCCCAATTTGAGTACACATTTTCTCATTGTACTTGCATGTTATTCATGTGTTAATCAGGTGCTGTTCATCTTTCAGCAAGCAATAATTTAGCATTAGCCAATCCTTAAAAAACAAAAAGTATTGCTTTAAATATCTTTACTTTCCTCGTCTGCAGTCAGCAGAGAGTTGGTATTGATCCCTCTTTAAAAAAAAAAAATCCTAAAAAAAAAATAGTCGAGGCTTAAGGCAGCTTCTTGTTTACTTTTTCTTATATATATATATATATATATATATATATATATATATATATATATATATATATATATATATATATATATATATATATATATATATATATATGCTTAAGATGTTTCAATTCTTTATTCAGCTACAACTTTTAACTGCTGCACAATTTAAGGTTGATCAAGAAAAGTAAATATATATATAATTTCTATCTATCTATCTATCTATATATATGGAGAGAGAGAGAGAGAGAGAGAGAGAGATGACGCTGGGATTGGCTCCAGCCCCCCCCCCCCCGTGACACTGACTAGCAGGATAAAGTGAGAAAACCCCTAAAATGATGAGCTTATGTGGCTGTCATGTAGTCTCCTAAATATGACCTACAGTAATGTGTTTTTAATGAGTCTAAAAGATGCTGTGCTGTGCGGGGGTCTGACCACCCACTGTTCTGTGCTCTACCTGCCCTCTACTTTGCAAGCAACAGCATTTAAGCAGCACTCTATCTTCTGCTTCATTAATGAACGCTGTTTCTTTGCACAATGCTGTCTTCATCTGATGCCATTAGAGCAGGACCACGATCGTGACTCATTCAACGTCTGTTTAAGCCGCTTTCCACAAAGCAGTGGGGGGCGAATATTGAATCATTGCTGTGAACTTCTACCGTGACCATGCACCACGGCTGGATGGATGAACTGATTATGTGCCGCTGCATTTTTAGGTGACCAGTGAACAGTGACCAGTGACCACTATACTGCATATACATGCACAGCAGAGCTGCTAGGTGGGTTAAGACAGCTCTGCTTTTATGTAAATTCAGCTCGTCACTCTTATTCAAGGACTTACGTCTGGAGTATCTGTAGCATTCGGTCAGTGAACACAGGCAGCAATTTACTGGTATGTAGAAAAAGAGCAAAAAACCCTTTAACACAAGAAACAATTTCAGCTTTCAGCAGGTAAATCATTGGCAAATTAACTGTATGCTGCAAAACTGCTGTAGATTATATTCCAGTCCAAAAAATAAAAGAATCAAATACGCTCACAGAAATGGCAGAAAAAAATATTTTATTAAGTTTATTAACAATTTAGAGTTTTACAGGTAAACAGCATTATTCAGAGTCAGTTCTTTTGGGGGGGACTGAACCACACAAAGGATTACAAAGAATTACATCACAATGAAACCCACTAGAGCAAAGGAAGGGTTTACTTAACTCCTTCTTTGCCTCTTCCATTTTTTTACCTTCGCTAAAACCAGGTTTTTGTTTGTGACAGGGCTTCATCAGATTTTGGTCATTTCAGAACTCAAAGAGCTCCCCCCATTTCCAATCAAGGGATGAGCTAGTAAATAAATATACCGTCGCTGTGCAATATAGAACATGTATCTCTATTTTTGCAGATTTTGAGTTTTCCACTTCATTTAAACACAATGGTCATTTACATTGTGTTAAAATTTCAAGATGAATAGACCAATAGAAGTGCTCCAAAATGGCTTGGAAAAAAGTCTGGTTCCATTGACTTACATTGAACTTAAAGTATGTTTCTGGTCTCTCCTGTAAAAATGCAATTTTGGAGACACTTGTTTTTCATTGGACAGCAACAATATAACCTTTTTATTATACACCATTTTATTAAGATTATAATAGGCAACTGTTCACAATATGACTAGAATAACATCATACTTCAATATTCTCTTCAACTGCTTTCATTTTCTATCACTTCTGTATTACAGAAGTATAAAGATTCATAGAGTTCATTAATAGTTAATTAATAGTGCTTTAATCATGTAGTGAAAGGGTGGAATACTGTACAGGTCTATCAGGACTGTTTAAAGAATCACCCGTTTGGAGTGAAATCTTACAGATAATGTATCTAAAGCTGTGCTATGTACTACATAGGCTATTTTTCTTATTTCTCTCAGTCCCTACAGCAGCATTGCACATTTTAAGCAGAGACATTTTAATCATTCGCCTTCAACACTTGCCACGTATGAAAGACCCCATACGTTGCACTGCAGCAGGAATAATTAGTGCACATATAAATACTACTGGTGACGCAGGAGAATGATCTATCATCACTCATTCCTACTTATGTGCGTCAATAAGGAAAATCTAAAACAGCATATGACTGTAACCATCGCAACATCATAAAGGGCAAACAACACACAGCTCCACAACACTTGCTGTTATACAAGCAACAATGTGAAGTTTCTAAGTGACCTGGCAGATGTCCGTTGCTAGCCTCCTGTTATCCCGTCTCCTGCTCCGAGTTCTTTCTGCCTGGGTGTCTTTAATTAACACCTGAGTTCTCTCTTCCCTGAGCAGCCATGCTGGAGTGGTGTGGTTGCCAGGAGCTTGAACAGAGGCAGAAACCAATTACTGCAGGACTCTGAGCCTGTCATTCACCTCACTGCCTTTACAGATCATTAGCATTTTACTGTGTGCACATGTTTGTCTTGATGATGTTGAAAACCTAGAGAATAACAGGACTGAACTGTGGGAACAACAACATTTTCCTGATTGACAAATATATAATATTTACATATGTAGTGCTGTGCAAAAGTCAGAGACCACCCTTCACTAACGTCAGGGCAAAATGTCCATTAATGTCCATTATGTCCAAAAAGTATTTATTTTCAGGAGATGTTTCTGATTAGATACAAGAGAATTGCAGGAGAAAGTCAAGACTATATGTGAACTAAAAAAAATCTAAAGCTGGAGTTCAAAAATGATCAAATGATTTACAGTAAAGGAGATTCCTAATAACTGCACAAGACCTGGTAGACCACCAAAACTGGCCCCATCAGATAAACAGCGCTTTATAGTAGTTTGGACTTAAACCTGTTTGTACTAGCTAAATATGCACACTCTGACTGAACACAAAGCACTTTTATCCAGAGTCGCTGTGGATATGAACATCGCCTAAATGCTGTAAATGTAAATGTTTGTGTGTATGTGTGGGTGTGTGGTTTGGTAAGGTGGGTGGGTGTATGTGTGTGTGTGGGTGTGTGTATGTGTGGGTGTGTGGTTTGGTAAGATGGCTGGTTGTGTGTGTTTGTGGGTATATGTGTGTTGGTGTGGGGTTTGGTAAGGTGGGTGGATGCTTTGTGTGGGTGTATGTGTGTGTGGGTGTATGAGTGTGGGTGGGTGCTTTGTGTGGGTGGGTATATGTGTGTGGGTGTGTGGTTTGGTAAGGTGGGTGGGTGGTTTGGTAAGGTGGGTGGGTGCTTTGTGTGGGTGGGTGTATGTGTGTTGGGTGGGTGTGTGTATGTGTGGGTGTGTGGTTTGGTAAGGTGGGTGGGTGGTTTGGTAAGGTGGGTGGGTGCTTTGTGTGGGTGGGTGTATGTGTGTTGGGTGGGTGTGTGTATGTGTGGGTGTGTGGTTTGGTAAGGTGGGTTGGTGGTTTGGTAAGGTGGGTGGGTGCTTTGTGTGGGTGGGTGTATGTGTGTTGGGTGGGTGTGTGTATGTGTGGGTGTGTGGTTTGGTAAGGTAGGTTGGTGGTTTGGTAAGGTGGGTGGGTGCTTTGTGTGGGTGGGTGCATGTGTGTTGGGTGGTTGCTGACCACTTTATTTTGCCTGTGTGTGTTTTTTTGCATAAAGTTCCTAAATTGTACATGCAGGTGTTTGTTGCTCCTCTATTATCCTGTGCGTCGCTGCAGTAAGAATTACTTCTCTGTGCTAATCAGCACCTTTTGTTGCGATCCATTTTGTTGCGATCCATCTTTGTTCTGATGTCAGCAGGAAGCCAGGAGCTGGAGCTGTTGTCATCTGAATACATTGTTGTCATCCTAAGGAAGTAGCAGTAATTTCTATGCAAGGTTAGATAGCCACGTTCCATGTACACACACATGCTGATATTCAGACTCACTGCTGTGCTCTCTCTCTCTCTTTCTCTCTCTCTATTACATAGACCACCTGGTCAGTCTACAGTACTGACAACCCAGTTACAAGAAAAGTGTTTCAGCCCACAATGTTTTCACTAATGTGGCACAACTACACAACTTAACATAGATGAGTCTTACAGGAGCAATATGTAAAATCTAAAATGTATCAAGAAGATATAACAGTTTTGATAGTACACCAAATATGTCAGTGTTATGTCCTACACATTGTTATGTCCTAAAGTTATGTCCTACACATTGTTCTTTTAAAGGCAAAGTAAAAAATGACTTGTTTATACTAGGCGGAATATTTTAGGAATGTATACCCACACAAGTATCAAAAATGACTGAAACACGTGTAGAATATGCCCCTTTCACTTATACAACAAGCTTTCAGTCCCTGTATGTTTTTATCATAGTATGCATTAGCCCTACAATAATATCACGATATTTCATTGTATTTTTGCGGTATCGATACTCTTAGCGATATGACAAAACATTGAATTAAAAAATAAAATATTTCAAGAATACACTACTGCAACAAAATGAAAATGTAATTTTATTATTGCATACGATATGATATGGCACGCCCCTAACTGAGATATTAAAAAATACAAGAATTTTCATCAGATTGTAACAGAAGTCAATGATCCAAAATGTCTTGATACTAAATAATGCACTCCGAATATCTCCATATATCCAGGACTGAAGTAAAATGAATGTTACTGGACAGATCAAATCTGTCTCTAGTAGATATATAATGGGAAATGAGAAAAGTGTGAATTTTTCTTTTGCTAAAACAGTAAAAAAGTAGTACCTGATGTGATAATTAGGGATGGGTGATATGGCACAATATTTCAGGGTATAATATAATTCACGATATTCAAAAATGTTGGCGATATTATTGTGTACGATACGATATGGCACACCCCTAGTATGCATGTATCATAACTTGTTGCTTTTCTATCCGCCTTTGCAAAAGTACTATGCATTTCTATGCACAATCATTACACACCAATGTACCATAACACTCATTTTAATCATTTCATTGTGAATATTTGCCTGTGAGTCTCACACATCATTACCTTACGCCGTTCTCCCCTCATCTCTCCACACACAGCTGCTGAATGATGATTAGCTTGGCTGGTAAATGCTACTTCATTCTGCACCACCGACAGAGCATGGTTTATGTCCAGCTGCCCACAGGCTAAATGGACGTGAAGGTCAAACCGTAAACGTGTGTGTCGTTGTGTGACGCAGGGAGGAAGTATAAACCCTGTTGAAAATAGAGATTCTGAGGACTGTGGCCACAGCTGAATAGGCTGTAATGTGCAAGTCAGATTGGCTCTTTCTTTCTTCTTTTTGAAAAACTGGTGTCATTTGAGTGGCGGGACAGACTGTTCGCTCCTGCTTCAATGTGCATGTGATTAAAATCAGTATAAGGTTTGACCGACTGAGCATAGCACTCAAGGATGTGTTAAAAGCTCTTAGTCAAGAGAAAGTTTAAAGCAGCTTCAGCCGATTAGAAGCTTATTCACTTCATTAATTTCATGTTCCAGTCAAACTGGCCAAATAAGTACAAGTTCTTTATTTTCAGCACCAGAAATAAAACATGAACATTTAATTATATTACGGCTTCTTCACAGCTGCACATCCTTTCAGGCTGATAGAGTTGTCTCAGACAGAAACACCTGTGGATGTTTTCAGATCTGAAGCAGGAGTGGAGCTTGATCTTCTCCTCTCTCTCAAAGATAAAAGTGATGTTTGTCTGATAGTGACAGTTTTGGTGGGTTGCCAGGTTGTGTATGGTTGTTAGGAGTGCCTTTTTTAACTTGAGTTTTGGAAACTTGTATTTCATCAGAAATATCTTCTAAAAATGAACTTTATGTATGTGAATGGTGGTCTCTGACATTTGGACAGTATACAGCCACAGTCAAATGTAAATGGTTAAAATATATGTGGCAATACATTCACTTACTCACTCATCATCTAAATCACTGACCCTTCTGGGTTATGGCGGGCAATGGGGGCTGCTGCCAGAACCTATTTCAGTGCTCATTGGGTAAAAGGCAGGAAACACCCTGGACAGACAGATACAGATACACACACTTACATCTAGGGGGCAATTTAGCATCTACACTTCACCTGACTGCAAGTCTTTGGACTGTGAGAGGTAAAACTTATGGGACAATACATGGAAAATGCAATAAAGTGACCATATGAGCATATAAACATATTAGAAGTAATATTAATGTGGTGATTCCATGTATGTTCATGTTTAATTGTACTGATAAGGATACAGTTTGAGTTATATTTGTAATTTATATTTATTATTAAATTGATTTTTGGTAAATGATCATAGCAGAGATTTATATTCAAACTACTAATTTCAGAAATGTATTTAATCAAGCTGTAAATATAAACATTTCTTTCAAACATTCTCTTTGCTGTTTATATTTTTCAAGAATATGACTTGTTCCATACAGAAAGATTGATGAGCAATGATGTTGCTAGCATTTGTGATTCATTTCAGCAATATCTACTATTAAATGTATTTATTTTTCCCTGCATGCTTATCTATGTGAGAGAAAGTGTGTGTACATATCATCACTGTCTAAAGAAAAACAAATATCTTTTATGATGTAAAGTGATTTCAAATCATTTTGGAGCTTTTTTTTAGCTTGTTTATTGGTCCATTTATTTAATATATTTACACAAGGGCAGCTGCTGAGATTAAAGTATGCTGGAAAATATTTTTATGGAGATACTTATTGGTTTTGCAATATTTAGCAGTGAATACTGTATTCATCATTCTATTGTAAAATTTATTCCAAATAATTCTGAATAATCAAAAATAATTGCTGAGCTGTACCACACTGCACCATGAAATATAATAGCATCTAAGAATTAAAAGAATCAAATTTGTAAAATTTTATTGAAAAATATATTTTAAGTGTTTAAAAAATTATGGTGTTAAGGTGTTGACAGAAATTGTATTGTTCATTGGTTGTTCCAATGTTTTGGTAATGTAAAGCTAAAGTAAAGTAAAATTTTGAAAAGGTTCCTTGTGATATTCTGTGCTCAAATAATGTATAAATAACAAATAATGTATTTATTGGTATAGTGAAATTAAGACTCATTTTGTCATGTAGATTCACAGTAAATTACTGACTACAGATTTGTTTTACTTTTACAATTGTAAATAATACAGAAAATTACTGTAATTTAATTATGTCATTTAAATAAAAGTATTTAATTTAATTTAATTTAATTTAATTTAATTTAATTTAATTTAATTTAATTTAATTTAATTTAATTTAATTTAATTTAATTTAATTTAATTTAATTACTGTAAATGTACAACACTCTACTACTACCACATTCCTCTGGTTTTGCTGACTGTGCAGTCACAGTTATTTTGCTGTCAGCTTTAAATTCAATCAACTGCAGAAAAGTTTGGCCCCTGTAGCTAGAAGTTGTTTTTACAGACAGCTACTGGCTTCTACAGGCCATTTTATTTCCATTTATTTTATTACATTTTATTTAAAACAATAAGCAGGCCAGTTCATTTGGTAGCTTTGCAGTTACTGACTGTTGTCCTCCTGGTATGCCCCTTTTCACTGGCCATAAGTGGAAATGAACCACCTCTGGACTACCTGTGATTATAAAAGTGGTGGGACTGCTCTCAGCACAGCAGTGATATAGAAATGATATAGGCATAGTGGTGTGTATGCTGTTGATACAAATAAAGAGTTTTAAACTCTGGGTATGGCAGATTTATCCATTCCTGTTCCAGTGCAACATTCTGTATGCAAAAGCTGTAGATTTCAGTAAACTTTGAAATGAAAAGTCGGTCTTTTTCCATATCTAAAGTCTCTCTACGCTCCTCGCTCTGCAGGCTTCAGTGGGTGCATTTGCTCGTCCCTGACGCAGCTCCCCTGGGTGTGTGTGCGAGAGCTCCGCAGTGAGGGTTTTCATTGATCTACCGTAGAAATGGCTGAGAAGCTGAAGGTATTTGTCCTGTGCCTCTCTGTTCTCTTAGCTCAATGCTGACGAGCCCTACTCTATGATCCTGCTGTAGCCGACCCCATCAGAGAGTGCAGCCACCTCTCAACTGTTCAATTCCGTGCTATTTTATTTCTTGAGTGCTCCTTTCTATCTCCACTGCTTCAAAGCCTTCCAACTGCAATCAGCTTGAAGTCAAAGAGTGAGCCCATGGCAACAGTAGCTAAGAGAGAAAGTCCTCACACCGAAGGTACCTGAGGTCACACCTCAAGATCAGTAAAAAACACACTTTGTGTGCAGGAGAGGCGCTGAGGATTTCAGTAAACCCATTCACGTTCATATCTGAAATATTATGTTTCCTTTAGTCTTTTTGTTCTTTGAGCTTTATTACACAATGGCGTTATTTAGTCATTATAATTTAATTTATCATGACGAATTAGATTTTGAATAAAGCAACAAATTCCGAATCTGTGAATATATAGAACCTACATTGTAACCTAAATTGACACGAGACAAGAGAACAAAATGAACCTGTGATAAACTCACACAGCATGGCTGCTACTTCCAGGTTGCTGTTGGGGTTGTGATGCTAATAAAGGTGGAACTGCTTCTCTCTTTAGTCTCTGCAGTGTTATATGCTGAGTGAAGCTGCTTGATATTATTCAATGTTTAAGAAACTGACCAAAGTGATATGTACAGAACAAACTAACAACTCTAAATTAAAGCTGCTCAGGATCTTCTTGAAGGGCAGGGGCACTGAATGGGGTTGCCTATTTACATGCTTGTTTTGTACATTTTCCGTAAATGATGCTGCTGTTACATTCTGGTGAATGTACAAACTGCAGCATTTAAGGTGGAACAGAACGATTAGGAAGCCAACGTATGGGAAGTCAATTGGGCCTTATTTAAAAAGATGAACATCAACCATGACACTTCAGTTTAGGGCTGTTTTAGAAATGTGAGGTGTATATTTGACGTAGGCAACAGTGTCTGGGGATGTCGATATACCAGTCCTATGTACTAAACTCTCCTCATTTAACTATGCCAATGTTTATATACATCTTGTCATTCTATAGCACCTTTAACTCAGAACAGGATTTCTTGTCTACCGGCACTCCATAACTGCTTTATCAGTTTTGCACAGTCACCGTCAGGGCTCTAGTGCAGTATATCAGGCTGGATTCCATTGACTCCTTTTAGCTTCATAGATCAATAATGGCTGAAAATAACTCTGAGAGATACATTACTAAAGATACATTTGGTTCATGTTGCAAAAGCCAGAGGTCTCCGTCGCCCGTGGATCTTTAGTGCTGAATAATGGGTCTCCTTTACTGAGGGAGAACATTACTGACAGGGAGTGCTCCACTGAGGATTTCTTCTCTGTTCTAGTTTTTGGTATGTGTGACAGAATTACTGGAAAGCTGCTGGGATTGGGGGGCCATAAGTTTAGTAGGGATGCTGTCTAGTTTTTTCCCACCCGTTTTCCGACTAAACACAGCCTCCTGCGCTAGGACTGGTTGGGAGTTTAGAGGAATCCCGCTTTTAAATAAATAAATAAATAAATACATACATACATACATACATACAAACATACAAACATAACACATATGATGTGTTCGATCACGCGAAACTGCATAGCTAAACATGCCGAAAGTCCTTCTCGTTGCTAAGCGAGGCAGGGCGAGTTTTTTTCTCACCTGTATTCCGATAAACCATCTTCACACTGCTTCTGAATATTCAATGACCTACTGGCCAATCGTATAGCTGGTGGGCGGAGCTGTCTGGAATGCGGGTGGGTAAAAACGCAACGTGTCCCGATGGAGGCGAAAGAGCCTCTCAGTCAGCGCTTCAGAGTGCAAACACAAGCTCACACCCACACGCTCTCGCACGCCTTGGTACTCTCCCCTCTCGCGCCACAGTCAGCTCGGCACTTGCGAGAGCGCACCGCAGCGCGCGCGCGCCGCGCTGTCCTCTACAGCTTTTATGCATCAGGTGAATGCACGCGGGCAGGAGAAGATCTGAGAGTTGGGAAAAGGTACGTGTTCGCCGGTCAGTGTGGCCGCGCGCCTCTCGGCAGCTGCAGCGTGGTCACCGCGTGATGGGAACAGCGTGTCTGTCGGGCGAGTGAGAGAAACAGCCCGTGATGAGCGGGGCGGACGGCGCGGCTCCGCGCGCCAACTCGAGCGCTGACGGGCAGTACGGGAGCGCGTGCGATACGGCGCTCAGCACGCTGCTTGCCGTGGCCGTATACGTGCTCGTCAAAGCGAGCCTGGACGGCATCCGGCAGTGGCGCGCGCGTATCTCCGTGCTGGTGGTGGGCTCGGGTCCCATCGGGCTGACGGCGGCGCTGGTCGCTGTCCGCACGGGGAAAGTGCTGAAACTCACCGTGCTGGACGAGCGCTACAGGACGGCGCTGCTGTGCAGACCGCAGCAGATCGCGCTGGACCCGCGCAGCGTGCGCTTCCTGCTGGGCCTCGGTGTGGACTTCGACAATATGGAGGGCTGCTGGCACAACGAGCACTTCTTCACCAAGATTGGAGTGTTTCAGGAGTACCTGCTCAGCATACTGGAACAGAAGAAGCAGAAAGTGGACGTGAAAGTGCACTTAGGCACAAAGGTCAGTGAGGTCATGCTTCTGCTCACTGTGTTTTTAAGGTGGTAGCACTGGAGCGAGCTATGGTACTATGTTGGAGTTAACCAGGATCATATAGTGTAATATTGGACTGGACCAAGGAGATGTAGTTTACTACTGAAGTTAGTTGTAATTCTGAAGAGGACTATAGTGCTATAGTGTAATGCTGGAGAGGACCAGGGAGCTGTAGTGTGATGCTGGAGTGGACCAGGGTGATATAGTGTGATACGTGAGTGAAGCAGGGTGATATCGTGTGATATTGAAGTGGAACAGGGTGATATAGTGTAAAACCAGAGTGGCACAAGGTGATATAGTGCAAAATTGGAATGAAACAGGGTGATATTGATGATGTTGGTTTGAGTTTTACACGATAAATATAAAATTCAAAGTAAACTGGGAAACCTACATGATTATTTCATTTTATGTGGTATACGTGGTAAATGACTGTGCTTGAAAGACTCCAATTCACAGTAAATTTGCACCACAAAAAAGGATTTTTACCACAACTGCAGTTACAAAGTTCCACTGCAATAGCATGTACTGTTTTTTTATTACTATGAAATATGAAAGCAGTTGTAAAAGTTGGGTCCAGTATTACAAAAGATCTAAATGTGTTGCTAGAAGTGTAATCACTCCGGATTGTCCAGCAAAACAGTCGGACAGATTAAAGCTTCTGAAGGAGCCGAGTTCTGCTCATCCAGAAAAAGCGTCTGAGTCTCCCTGTGAAGAGCACAGCAGGACACCTGACAGAGCAGATCCAGCTCAGAGCAGCAGAGGATAGGAGATGAAAGTGGTTGAATCTGATAAAGAGTTTGGGGCTCCTCTTAGCAGATTTTAAAGTTGCGATAATTACATCAGCATGTATCCCACAGCGTCTGATCATCTTGAAAAGTTTCACATAAAATGTAGCCTTGTGTTCTGCTTTAGAAAGAGATTTGTCGATTTCTGGACGCTTGCCCACCTTCAAGGTGACAACTGGTTTTCATCCTGTGAGGAAGGCGAAAGCAAAGCAGAAAGGGACAGCGAACAAATGGTTGTGGAATGAGGTTAGGAGATGGCAAGTAAAAATACACTCTTACAAATAAAGGTGCCAATTGTGTTTGGAGTTTGGAACGATGGCATAGAGAAACCACTGAAGAACATTTCAGTGAAGGGTTCTTTTCAAGAACTATTGTGTAAATGAAATGTGTGAGTGTGAAGAGCCATTTCAAAGTATAAACAGCATAGTTATTAATGTTAAGGTTATTATTAATGTTAAAATTATAGATGTTTATGTCAGTGTGCGTGATATAGTGTAATACTACAGTGGATCGGGGTGTTATAGTGTAATAGTATAGTGGACCAGGGTGTTATAGTGTAATACTGTGGTGGACCAGGGTTATATAGTATGATACTGAATGGACCAGGGTGATATAGTCTAATGTTGTAGTGGACCAGGGTAATATAGTATGATACTGAGTGGACCAGGATGATATAGTGTAATACTGTGGTGGACCAGGATGATATAGTTTAATACTACAGTGGATCCGGGTGATATAGTGTAATACTACAGTGGATCAGGGCGATATAGTGTGATTCTGAGTGGACCAGGGTGATATAGTGTAATACTGTGGTGGACCAGGATGATATAGTGTAATACTACAGTGGATCAGGGTAATATAGTGTGAAACTGAGTGGACCAGGGTGATATAGTGTAATACTACAGTGGATCAGGGTAATATAGTGTGAAACTGAGTGGACCAGGGTGATATAATGTAATACTACAGTGGATCAGGGCGATATAGTGTGATTCTGAGTGGACCAGTGTGATATAGTGTAATACTACAGTGAATCAGGGCGATATAGTGTGATTCTGAGTGGACCAGTGTGATATAGTGTAATACTACAGTTGATCAGGGCGATATAGTGTGATTCTGAGTGGACCAGGATGATATAGTGTAATACTACAGTGGATCAGGGTGATATATTGTGATTCTGATTGGACAAGGGTAATATAGTGTGAAACTGAGTGGACCAGGGTGATATAGTGTAATAATACAGTGGATCAGGGTGATTATAGTGTGACACTTAGTGAACCAGGGAGATATAGTGTAATACAGAGTTGGACCAGGCTGATACAGTGTGATACTAAGAGGACCAGTGTGATATAAGGTGATACTGAGTGGACCAGGGTGATAAAGTGTGATACTGAGTGGACAAGGGTGATATAATGAAATGTGCAAAATATTGTGCAAAACCGAGAGGAACAGGATGCTATAGTGTGATATGGGAGTGGACCAGGGTGATAGAGAATAATACTAGCATGGAGCAGTGTGATATACTGTGATACTGATTGGACCAGGATGATATAATGAGATTTAATATATAGATATAGATATAGATAATATAGAGATATAATGAGATGTAATGTATAGATATAGATATAGATATATATATATAGATATAGATAATATAGAGATATAATGAGATGGTCAGAGTCCTGTGGGCAGTGTTTTTTGACCACTGATGAAGGACTAGAGGATGGCCAACATAAACTATGCAGTGACAGATGAGCTATCGTGCAGAAACTGAACAGATGTATCTAATCAGTGTTTTCTCCTCACGCTCTTCCTTTTAGTTTATTTAGGACAAACAACCACAAACAGTCTATGGAGGTCTGGCTGCTGTATGAACTTGATTAAGATGACTGTATTCAGCGTAGTGTTGTTTGCAGGAAACAAGGGTTTGCATGTCAAGCAGTCGATTTGCTCGTACATCAGCCTTTGCTATTCCGCCCCATTCTGTGGGACTGTTCTGCGCTATCATTAGAAAACAGCCGCTGCCTCAGGAACAAGAGTGCCGAGGCACAGCAGCAAAAAAAAATAAAAAATTGAATGCATGAGTGAGATTGAACAGAGACAGCGGCCTTGAGCATCGCCACTGCCTGGCATGCAGAGGATTAGAATGTGAAAGATGTTCCGAGAGCAGGAGAGTTTTCCATTAAAACGGAGGAAACTGTAATAAGAATGAAATGTTCCTTAAGGGGAAGCAGTTGGTATGGAACATGTGATGAGAAATGAATGTTCAAAGCATTCCACAGTAAGACTGGGGAAATTACCAGAGAGAGCCCAGAGAGCCAGGGGTCTGCTGCGATTCTCCTCACAGGTCCATCACTATACAGCCTCATATAAAGCTAAAATAACCATCAAATAATGCCAGTATGCATATGCATGTATTCATACTTCAGTACCACAATTCATTGCAAAAATATTCAGCTTTTTCATTTCACTTGTTGGATACACGTTCACAAATAAATCAACCAATCACAGTGCACCTTTCACAAAATCCCTTCTGTAAATACTATAGCATTCTGCCACGAGCTTGTTTGGCTGTGGACATGTGGGAGGCATGGCAATGTAGACTGCTAGGCACAGTGCACCATGGGTAGTGAACATGGAGCTGTATAAATGTGTAACTCATGCTATTCTTTATTAGCTTGTTTAGTGGAGTAGTGGTGCACTGTTGGTACTTACCGTCAGAGAGTTATATGACTATTGATAACCTGCCTGCTATTCTGGCTGTTCAGTAGTGCTGAGCGTTGGGTCTCTGTATTCAGTAAAAGAGCTTTCATCTAAGAGTGCTATGTCTTCTTACTGTATGCTTATAGCACATTACCAAAAGTCCAATTCTAGCTTAATATCTGTACCTTAAAAACTCTTTCAGTGAATAGTGATGATGTAACATGATGTACAGGGCACGTCAAAGTCAGATGACAAAATGTAATGTAAACAGAAATGGCCGTTCTAGCTGTTCTCTTTTCAGAGAATTTTCACATCTTCAGACTTTTAATACTGCCTTGCTAATATGACAGGGTTTATATAATCATTGCCTATAGATGGCGTCTCTGTCACTGCCACTCTGGGCCCAGAACAGCTGTTACCGTGCTAGGTAACTTCAGAGGCGCTTTATAGCACCACATTTGACACCTACCAACTGTGAGTCTTCAGCTAGCTATAATAAGAAGCTACCTCAGTATTCCTAGTATGGACTTCAAAGCAAAGGCTGCGAAAAAGACATCTGTGGAAAAGAGGAAAAGAAGAAAAGAAAAAGTGACCAAGCAAAAGAGTGGACAAGAGTAAATCTCAGACTGGCTTTTACTTGTTGGCGAGAGCTAAAAGAGATAAAAGGATGTAAGACAGTCTCTTAGCTAACAGGAAAATAAATAAAATCCATCAGCATAGTACACATCTCTTCCAGTGTTATTTCTGAAAGATTGTGAAGAAGACAGAAAGGTTGTGTCATCCCTTTTTTATCGTTTGAACAGACTTGGACAGACCAAATATGCCTTGAAGGTTTGCAGCCTC
Source organism: Megaleporinus macrocephalus (assembly GCA_021613375.1). Lineage (NCBI taxonomy): Eukaryota > Metazoa > Chordata > Actinopteri > Characiformes > Anostomidae > Megaleporinus > Megaleporinus macrocephalus. The sequence continues at coordinate 13,915,762 of CM038713.1, read as the reverse complement.
CGGTAATAAAACTCTGTAATATTACTCTACTGTGTATGTTGACATGGTTCCTTCTCTTCTGATGTTGTCTTTGCCAGTGTTGTGCAAAATTCCGACTCCCTGGTCTTTATTTCGTAAGCATGCGTATCATCAACACTGTTGATGATACACTCCACAACTGTCGGGGTAGCCCACAAAAACATTCTCACATAATGGTGCTTTGGACATTGTATTTTGAGTTCATGTAACTAGACTCTCGTTTCTATGTAAACCTTGACAGAGCAAGATTTTAGCGATGCAGTCTTCCTCTGGGATCATCTTACACTTTCTTTTAAACTGTATCGAGTCGTTAAATAACCAAGAACAGCTGATTGTGTTGTTTCTGACAGTGTGGCATTCTGTTATCAATAAAAGTAGACGAAATTTCATTGCACAGCAAAAACCTTCCCAGCAGCCATCCTGAAACCTGAACTGCACCTGTCTGCACCTGAGTCAATTTTTTATAAGTAGCCAATTTCAATTTAAGATCACTTACCAACTCAACAAGGTGGGAGGAAAGTGTGTAATGAATTAGGCATGCAGTTTGCATGATGCTACCTGGTGCTAATAAGCTTACATCACTTACATCATAGCTATATTATCTTTATAGCTCCAATATAAAACTAAAAAGGGCCAAACTTCAGATACCAAAAATGGCTTAGCTGATAGAGTATGTTTGTCGTGTGAAAATTGTGTGAAATAGTGAAATAGTATTTTATGTTGCTTTAAATCACAGTGTTGTGTAATCTCAGACTGTGAAGTGCTGCGTTGTGTAAAACTGAATTTGATGGCGCATACAGCACTGCACATGGCAGGCTTTACGTACAGGTGATTGCGTTGAGTACAGGCACAGTAACAGTGCTGACGCAGGAAGAAGGTGAAAGAGAGAGCTATAAAGCCTTTTAATAGATTCACTGTTCCTCTTTGGATTTTCTCTCTACTTCTTTCTCTTGCTTTATCTATCTCTCTGTGTCTCTGATCAATGCTGTGATTTGGATTTGACCTACTGCTCTCCCCTCCCTATCTCGTTCTTTTGTAAGGGTGAGTGGCTTTTCACTGCCCACCGCGGGAGCATTCATTCCTGACTTGACATGAAGACGCCTTTATTTTTAGTCACGACTTTAGTCAGGCTTTTGTTTGGGTTTCTTCAGCCTTCTTATCCGCGCTGCTGGTCTGTGCAGGAGGGGCCCTGAGCACTCTCTACAGTTGCCACTGAACCGAAGCCTTTGGCAAAAAACTGTGTCCTATGTTACTGTTCAAAAATATCAGAAAAGATGTGAGGTTATGACACTCAAACTGTTGTTGTTATAAAATCTAATTTCTCTAAGGTCAATAATTTTTTATTATAAGGAAAAAATGCTGTACTGTAATGTGTGTTAACAAAGTGAGATTTTAATCCAATTTATATCAGACCACTTATATTAATCCATTTATCATATTCAGAAAATGGAAACATTTTTTTCACGCTCCATTGGAAAACATTTTTTTCACCCTCCAGTGACCAGCAGCTATGATATAAAAATAATTACACAATTGGCTAGAATATTGGCATTTTTAAATGTATATGTATTATGCCCTGTGTTGGATTTGGGGATTTGAAGACCTCTCTGGTGGAAATGTATAATTGCATGTTATGTGTTATGTTATGTGTGAACTCTTAGTGACATTGCTTGTACTCATGCCAAATCTGTCCCGACGTTTCTGGCTTCAAGAGGACCTATTACACTAATTTTCAATATTATTAATTCTATTAATGGGGAATAGATTTACATGCTTCATTTTTCCCAAAAACGCAATTTTTCTTATACTGTAAATCCGTATTCAACCTCTGTCTGAAACATACTGTTAGAGCGCATGTGTTTTTCAAGCCACCACATACTGATAAACCCAGTGTGACCTGCCCACTCCATTCTGACTGCTTAATTCTTACAGTGGCGCCAGTTCTGCGATTTCAGTTTGTGGCAGAGCCTAGAACAAGTTGGTAGACGCGATACACTGGAGCAGTGTGTTTCACAGTGATAAGATTTTACTTTTATAGCTCTCTATGTTGTGTAAGCTCGTGCCAAGCTTGCTAACATCTGGGCAATAAGGAATATAATAAGATATGACGTCACTGTGTAACAAAATAAGCTGGAGTTCCAGCGGCTCAGAAAAGTGGTTTCTGTGGATGAGGGTTCTCCCTCTGCGGTGTACTTTGGGCTTTATAACTTTGCAGACTCTTTGCAAGCACAAAGAGCTACATCACACTAAAGGAAAGGGAAAACCACAAAAAGCATAATATTATTTCAGGCTGTAGAGGACAACTTGCAGTGGCGCACAGTCACCATATTTTAGTATCTCAGGTTTTCTCCATATTCAGCAATGCCACCTTTTTCTGTTTTAACAAAAATTATTACATAGTGCTGCTTTAACTGCTAATCCCACAAACATCCAGTTGCATGCCAGAGAGCCTGCCTTCGACTTGTCTCGTTTGTACATTAGACCATGTCTGGCTTATCTATTTTAGGCCTGCTCTGATGTAGCCGAACACACTGAGGACCTCACATCTAATAAAGCAAACTAGAATTCAGTTTGATTTGATTTAGCAGTGTTTTAGGTGATGAGATGTCCGTCTGGTTCAGGGTGAGTGGGATGCAATGGCCATGCACCCTCTGAGGTCCTGTTTTCACTTTGACGCTTTTAACTGCTTCCTGTCCAGGTCCCAAAGATGGCCATTCATATGCAGTATAGTCTGTATTCAGCACATTTTGTGTTTGACATTTCTCGTACACACTAATACTGTTTGTAGTTTTTCTCAAGGCATGTATTTTCATTACAGTATGCCAACCCTAAAGCTAATATACCTACATTTCCACATTACAGCGATACTGCAAGTGGGCTGGACCAAATAAATGTAATGCTAGGCTAAGAAATGTTAACTGTAATATTCTTGGTCCGGCCTTTGTATTTCTCTCAGTTTTACCTTCCTATGTGATTTTGTTTTGCTCTGATTTTACCTTGCTCCTCTTTTGCTCCACCCGTTAGTGGCTGCCGATTCAGTAAGTCATCCGAACGTTACCCGGATGACCTACTGAATCGGCAGCCACTTTTATATAGGTGAATACAGCACACTGCGCTATCCCATGAGTCACCTGGAGCTGCAGATGAATTAAAATAGGAGGAACAAAACAGTGAAAAGCAGAGCATCAGCCGTGTGTACACAGCTACGGCTAGTAAACTGCCGCTACAAAAGTTAGCACTACTGCTGAGGTAAACAATTATTAAATTCCTCCCGTTTTGTCTTGTCCGAGCTACAGCTCGACACCGTGTGAGTACATATTCAAACAAAAAACGCAGATTATTGTCACAAAAAGCATCTTAATCTGTAGAGGAAGCTTTTAAATGAATAGCAGGACTTTTACAGTGGTGGTCTGACGTATTGCGTCACAGGACGCTGGCAATGTGGCAGACGTAGTACCACTGTGGCTACTAAAACTCACCTACTGAGCAGTACGTACAGGCTCTAATTAGTACCTATTGACTAGTAGGCGGTTTCGGACGCAACCCTAGTATTTGCTCTGAATTGTTTCTTCCTTGTAGGCCCTGTTTGCTATTGTAGCTTTGCTGTTCTGCTGTTTTCTTAATCTACATTTTTTTCGTTTTCTTGATTTCTTTGCTAACACTTTCTTAGGCTGCATGTTTGGCATGAATCTAAATAAAACCAGCCTTCATTTGCATCCTGGTTCACCTCCAGTTCATCCAAAGTTAAATTTGCTAGCCACCTGGCCTGAATTCAAGAGTTTTATTGTCATGTGTACAGCACACTGTACAATGAAATTCTTACTGTGCTGTTTCTCCATTCACCAATAGATAAAGATAACAAATAAAAGAAATAAAAAATATATACAAAATATACAAAATTATATAAGTTGAAGTAAATAAAAGTATTTTTATAGTTGAAGAATACAAAATAAAATAAAAAAATAAAAGTTATGTTTTTAACGTAATTTATTATTACATCTTGTTAAAATGGATATTAGTAATACACTGATGATCTTCAGCTTACCCTAGAGCTGATTATTGATCGATTTGAGCCTAGAGTCTAGAGAAGTAATGCTTCGAGAAGGTTGCTAAGCAGTGGTTGGTTGAGCTCTGCCCACAAATGCATTTTTCTTAGCAACTGCTTGGACAAGCATCATATAAGTGAAAAAAAGACTGGTGAGAATGTGTGCACACTTATGTTCTAGATAGAAATGTGTCATGCTCATGCTTCAGAATCACTAGATAATGAAAATGTAAGTTTAATGCTACTATGATGCACCGTGTTGGTGTGGGTAATCAAAACGAAGCAAGTTCGAAAAGACAGCAACATCACATGTACCTCAATGTCGAGCGTGATTTTATACCAACAGCTACAGCAGATTTGCATTATATTCTTTTTAACAATGTTTGCAACTTTAAAAAAAAATTGTGTGTGTTTGTTTGGGAGGGACTAGGAAATCACATTGTGTCTCAAATATAAAAAGAAAAATTAATTTGGATCTAAATTTTGTAGCCTCCATTCTCGCATCTAAAGAAAGCAGGGGCCGGTGGGAGGGGCATTACACTACTTTAGCTCAGCAGCAGAGGTGTAGCAGCAAATTCTGGGCCCTGTACACTGTCAATGTCAATGGGCCCCTATCCATGCCAGTACACGAGGAACATGAGCAAAAAAAAAAACTTTTTCTATTTTCATGGGCCCCTCTCCCTACTCGGGCCCTGGGTAGTCAGGTCCACTTCTCCCCCCACTACCACGCCCATGCTCAGCAGAAAAGGTTTCATATTCCTTAATGAACATTTTTCCTGCAACATAACAGATAGAGGGTTAAAGAAGTATATCTCTCTCTCTTTAGTTCACAGATGAGTATCTGAGACGGATCCCGAGTGGAGAATGGCCCCGAGTGATCGTAGTAGCTGATGGCTCTTGTGGGGACTCCTGCTCTGTGCTGGGCATTAGCTCAGAGTACATTGTGGAGTCATGCCACGCTTATGGAGCAAATGCGACCATAGAGAGACTGGACCAGAGACAGGTCAGTTTTACAGACTCCCCTCTGATACCACTGGATACCAGGAAAAGTGGACATACCAGGGTGGGTATTTTAAGCAAAGTGGGCTAAATATTCAGTTGTAAGTTAAAGCCGCATGTCACAATCACTTTAATTAAAACAGACTGGAATCAGAATAAAATGCAGTGACAGGTTTTCAACGTGTGGAACTGTATTTTTAGGAATGGGTGCTTAAAGACACAGGAGGTCAAACAGAGCATGAACCCTCCCCAAAAGTGTGTGATAGGTCCCCTAAAAAGGGGTGGGAATGCTCCTTTATAATATCCTACCCTGAACCAAGCATATTATCCATTCTGTAGAAAATCACCTCAGATGGTAAATAGATGTTAGTACAGGTACAGTACTATCATTACATTTCCATAGCCACTGTTGAGAGTGTGCTTTTGGTGATACATGATGATCAGTGACTTTCATTTAATTTACAACTAATTTGTTTGTTTACTATCACATTTAAAAAGATTTTGATATATATATATATGTCTCATAGATTTAGACTTTTGTAGTGTAGTATCCACTACTATCAATTACCATTGTTATTATTATTGTTATTTAAATAATGTCTTTGTGAACCGAGCTTAGCCAACAAAGCTATAATCCATAATTAGTCAGAGACAAACAGGCTGAACCTTAAATGCCCCCTATGCAGTCCTATGAACAGGTGGCTTCTTCTGTAACAAAGGGTATGAATAGAGAGCTCCCCTTCACCCACTTAATACTGTGCAAGCTTCTATACCTCTTAAAAGGCTTTACATTAGATGTCGGAACATTGCTGTGATGTTCTGGTTGTATTTAACCACAAGAGAGATCAGGTACTGATGTTCTGGATCACTCAAGCTTATCCTAAAATTTGATGGAGCTCCATCACTCCAGAGAACGCAGTTCCACTGTGCCACAGCTCAATACTGGGGGCTATGTACTCCTCTAGCTGATACTTGTTATTGGGCATGTTGACCTTGGGCTCAAGCTAACTTATGATCACTGCCAGAAAAAGAAGCTTTACAGCATATTAGTTCATTTCCTCTGAGGCAGGCGGTGCGTTTCTTGAGTAAAGACCTCATATTAAGTCGACAGATCTAAACATCATTGAGTTTTCACCTGGGTGTCAAATATACCTTACTGGAAAGGCTGTGGCTGTATAGCGTATATCATTTCTTCACACTTTTTATTTAATTTCATATTTTGCCGCTTTAGCTAAGACCTGCATATCAGAACTGTTGCTGTAAGACAAGTGATGAAAAAAGGCTCAGAGCAGAAAAGGTCAGTCAAAAGGCAGATATGGTATCTGATGTAGACCGAATGAAATGCAGATGAACTGTGGATGCCAGCTGCACTTAGTTGTTTAATAATTCCTGAAAGCTCAGCGCTGCACTCCCACCGAGCCACAGCGGCAAGCTACACTTTACTTGATCTTCAGTTATTTACAACATCAGACCAATTCAGTTTTGAGGCAGTATTGAATCTTCTGGCTCTACAAGTTTTTGAATATTAAATGATTGAGTGCTTTTAGCAAGATAGAACCGACAGCTTGTCCAGCTGCTACTGCTGCTGATGAGCGCAGAGTGGCTGAGAGATAAATGTAAGCTGTTTAATAGACAGTGGGGACAAATAGGGAGCAGATGGGTTCAAGGAAATGGCCTCACAGGCTTGATCTTATCACTTATACTAACAGTTAAAGAGCCATAGGCAAGTACCAGACTGACTCTCAGGGAAATAGTCCCAAGACTGGACGCTTTAAAAATAATTTTAAAAAAATTGTTTTTATTATTAAATATGTTCTCTGCATACTTAATATCAAAATACATAAACTATTATTATTATTTTGCTTTGTTTTCTGAAAAAAAAACACTTCAGTGTCCATACTAAACATTTGGGCTTAGGCACATAAAATGTTAACATATTTATTATGACTAAAAAACAACACACATAGCACTGAATTTTAATACAGTAATAATAGACATAGAACTCACAAAACATAAAGCATGTACATTGATTTACAAACAAAAGGCTTAAACAATTGAGGTCACTGAAAAAGTCAGAAAACATTGCATAAGCTATATTACATTTGTGATGCAGGAGTAGTTGAGAGAGATGGATACAAATGCAGGTATTGTTTATTGAAGTCCATACTCGACACAAGAACAGAAACACAAAATAAAAGCACCAGAAAACATCACAGCATCACATTATCAACTGTTCTAGACAACAAAGGGAGCAAACACAGAGGTATATAAGCACAAGGGGGGCTGGGAACACCTGGGACAGGGAGGAGACACAGCTAGGATCAGGTGAGGGTGAGTAACAATAGGGCGGAGACTAGGATGGGCAAATTACCAAAACAAACATTAGTACATGGTTCATGTCACAAAACTGACAACAAGGGCAGAGAACAGAGAGGAGCAGAAGCATACCATAACATTTTACATAGATTAGTTTACAACATTATACATATTATATACATTACATATCATTGTTGTCCAATGAAAAACATGTACCTACATTTTTCTAGATTTTGAGTTTTCTACATCATTTGAACACAACAATGGTGGTTTACACAAAAAGACCAATAGAAGTGTTCCAAAATAGCTTGGAAAAAAATCTGGTTCTATTGATTTACATTGAAAGTAAAGTATGATTTGGTCTCTTCTGTAAACTTGCAATTTTGGAGACACTTGTTTTTCATTGGACAGCGGCAATATGCTAGCCCAGCATCATAGACAGTCATAATAAGTTTTTCATTTAGCTCTGTTATCAGTAAAATCCACTGATATCAAAAAAAACAATATTATTTCCAAATTCATCCTCATCTACTGTCACTCCTTAAATTCTACTTAAATAATTAATACAAATCTTGACATGTAGTAATGTAGATGTCTATTACAATTATTAAAGCATTGTTTAGATTACTGGACATTAAACATCTACTCTTTGTTGCCTGTGTTTTTTGTTTATAACAAGATAAAAAAATACTATCAAGCGATCAGCTAACAGAAAGAGTTCAGTAGAGACACATAGATGTGAGTTTCTATAGAGCTACAATACCTGGGAAAAATAAAGAACAGAGACACTGAGGCCTACTTTCTCAGTTTTTGACATACTTTGAAATTGTGTGTCTCCTTTTGCACCGTGTGTATATTTCACAATGAATGGATCAAAAGAAATGGACCAGAATTACTTGAAAGTCGTATAGACTCAGTGTTTTGTTCCGACAGCATTGGAACAAGGTTAAACAAAATTCAGACACTGGGTCTGGGCATATCTATATCAGAAGATATATCAGAAACCTTGTAATCTTGGGGAACTGAAAGCTGCTTGTCGAGATTAGTGGGCCAAAACTAAACTCTACAACTACAACTGGTTAAAATATTATTATCATAGATGCCTCAGAGCTGCAATTTGCCATATTCACTGGATATATTTTAAATAACAAAAGTTATTTAAATAACAAAAACAAAAGTGTTTCCCCGTATGGCACATTGCACTTCTCGGTTCAGTTGTGAAAACTTAAAGTGCTTTACACTGTAAGACAAGCCAAGTCTAAATATGTGTATGTTTTTATGAGAGAGATTCAGGTCAACTCAGGTCAGAGATTCATAAATCTCAGGGAGTGTAATTTCTGAATCTCTATTTTAGTGGTGATTAAGTCCAGTTAATCCATTAAATGACCTAGTAAGGCCATTCTGTACAAGCATTTCTACAATAATAAGAAAACAGTGTCTGCTCGTCCAGCAGATTCTGCCTTACACAGGAAATAGAATTATCCAGTCAAATTTCCCATCTTCATTGCATCAGTGTAATTAATGTGTGACTGAGTCAGAAAGAGCAGTGGTCACTTTGTTAGGCCACCAATGCTCTCCATGAAGTTTGAAGAACACAAACTAAAGAGACAGAAAAAATGAGCTTTGTGTGTTTCTTTCACAATAAAGAACAAAGGAACGCTTGTTATTGTTTACTTCTCCGGTTACATAAACATGGTCATTTGTTTTTGATGGGCTAATGAATAAATGTGCCTTGTCCTTTTTCATCTAATCCAATTAATTTCAAAACTATTTAACACTGGGATGAAACACACCAGCGTAGTGGACATCAGCAGCACATACGTTTACGTAAAGGAAAAGTGAGTACAGAGAGAAATTAGTGATAATTTTACTGAAAGCAGGTCGACGTTTTGTGTCAACTCAGGTCAGCAACCTGTTGACGTTAACATTTAACATTTACATTACTGATTGTAAACAAACCAGAAAGTTTACAAGAGTTGTACATTTAAATTTAGTCTATTTATAGACCAGTTTACATGAAGGGTCACATGCAACATGAAGCAGAATTCACTGCCATGTAAAAACATCTTTTTAATGCATCCATCTAAGTATCTCATGATAACTGTTTATAACGTAACAGGGACGTTTCTTCCTACAAGTATCATAAACAGTAACTACTTGAGTTTGTAATTTATCATTATGACTAGTGTTCATGTCAGTCATGATCATGGCAGAACATGCTTTTATTCCTTTCACTGTATTGGTCATTTATTTTATTTATACAGACAGTTTGATTGTATATGCCATCATAGTGACACTGGTGGTGTGTTGCGCGAGCGCGAGTGGGTCAGACACAGAAGTGCCACAGGAGATTTTAAGTACTGTGTACACTCAGTGTTCACCCTGTTAGACATATCTACCTTACTGATCCAGGCTGTTGCCCACAGGACACTGTAGGCTGTAGGCTGGATATTTCTATCCTCTTTCTGGACTATTCTCAGTTCAGCAGTGACACTGAGATGTTTAAAAACTCCAGCAGCACTGATGTGTCTGATCCTCTCACACCACCACCACCATGTGAGTGTCACTGCAGTGCTGAGAATAATCCTCCATCCAAATTATACCTGCGCTGTGGTGGTCCTGTTGGGGTCTTGACCAGTGAACAACATGAGGAGAATGGGATTAACAAAGTATTGAGAGAGACAGATGAAGTACAGTCTGTAATCGTAGAACTAAGTGGAGCAGATAAAATGGACAATAACAAGTGTAATTCTAAGGAGGTGTACCTCACTAGTACCCCACTAACTGATTGGCCAGGGATACTGACAGTTAGCAGGGAGGTTAAGTAAGTAAGTAGATTTTTAAAAAGTTTCACAAGTTGTGTTTCATTCCTCTCTCCGCTGTAGGTCCCCACACCAGAGATCAGGGCACACAGTCTGTACTTTGACCTGTCAGCGTACGGCATCGACGCCATCAAAGAACCACGCAGCTCCTCTCAGGCCTCAGCCAAACCCGGCTTTCACCTGAAGATCTACGGAACGTTCCGGAACCGATACATGGCCCTGGCCTGCACATCTGCTGACTCAAAGATGATGCGCTTCCTGCGTCACACAGCCAACTCCTCAGTAATACTCTTACACTTACAACTTACAAAGAGCTATTCTTCATTTTATTTATTCATTATCATTAGCAGGAAATCATATTATTGCTGCCATAAGAAAAGCTCTTAACTTTTTTTATTCAGTGTTCATTTTTTACAGTTTCAGTTCACAGAGAACACAGACAAATGCATTATTTAGACATTAATGAAAAAATAAGCTATAAATATGATAAAACATGGCTAAAAATGCTGATTAGACCTATCTGAGAACTGTGTGGGCGTGGCTGTACAGTCAGCTTGATTAACAGCTCTCTGTCCAACACTCCTAACCTGCTCCACCCTTCATACAGAACTAACATCACTATTCAACTGTAATGTGACACTAACTGGTCGAAAAGAAATCACGGACCAATGTATGGCCAGATGGACAAACAAACAAACAAGCGTTCAGACCAATAAATGAATGAACGGTGACAGGCAGCTACAGACAGGTGGTCTAGTTTGCTAGCTTTTTGTTATGCGTTGGTTATTAGCTTGCCACAGAAATATGGTGATGTATGTACCGGTCATTTACTGGTCACTGCAACATTATTTAAAGGGTGTAGATTTTTACTGTTTGCTTGCAAGAACAAGTTTAACCTCACTAGAAAGAAAACAGATTTAGGTTTTTAGGTGACAAACGGAGCAATAGAAACGTTACGTGTCCCAGTAACAGAAAGTCAGTCGTGTTTTCCTTCCGACTGAAAAGTAGCTACAAGGTTTTCTTGCCTCAGAGGAAAAACTTCGTGAATCTGTTATACAAAAAATATCTTTTAAAATATATATATATATATATATATATATATATATATATATATATATATATATATATATATATATATATTCACTATGTATATTTTTCACATTATATAAGATGTAGCATTAAAAGTTATGTAAGCTTTTGCCTCCCGGATGACAGTCAGGCAGAGCTATGGAAGTGACAGGCTTCCCCCGTTCTGGGAGCTGTGTGTTCTGGCCTGCAGAGAGGATTTCCACATGAGTGGCCGAGAGAGCGGGTCTAATGAAAACTCTCTGATGTTGTGTGCGTCTCTCACACCTGCTCTCCTGCTCCCTCAGGCTGGGAAAAGCACTGTAACCAACCATACCCGGGAGGAGTGTTCAGAGTAAAAGTCTCCTCCACCTCTCCAGCTCTAGTCAGTGTGGTTGCTGTCAGTTTTCTACTCACCTGGTACATGTTTTTGATGTAAAAAAAGTCATTTTGAATATATTCGATTCAAATGTGTACATCTAAAGACAAGACTATGTTAATATTTTTTTTATTTAATATTATATATATTAATAATAATAATAAAAATAATAATACTATTATAATAATAATAAATCTTATACACATTATCATGTTTAGCTGCATATTGTAACAGTATATGTATATTGTTGCTGTCCAAAAAAAACAATTATTTTCAATATAAGTCAGTGGAAGTTATTTTGGAGCCTTTTTGGTTCATTCATCATTTATTATAATATAAACAGCACCAGTTGTATTTGAATGCTTTAGAAAAATTAAAATCAGCAAAAGTGGAGAGTAACAATATGCTCTGCTGGGACTATAGGTTATATGTTAAACTATTAGCATTCAAGAATATTTAAAAGGCACATCACTTACTTTCCACCACTGAGAGAGAGAATATAATGAGTATGAATCAATGAAAGAAAGAAAGGTTAAGATGAGGGTATATAAAGTTAAGGTCCGGTATAGGCTTGTAGTAGTTCTGGTTAAGGTTTGACTTCGGTCTCCAGGAAATATATGGAAGTCTATGTAATGGCTCCACAATTCACAGAAACATACATGTGAGCAAGAAACAAATGTAAGGAACTGTGTGTGGATGAAGAGTGAGCAAGAGAAGCAGAAAAGTGAGAGATTGAAAGTAAGTAAAAGAGAGAGAGAGTGTGCGACAAAGAACAGAGTGTAAGAATAAGTGTGTGTGTGTGTGTGAGAGAGAGAGAGAGAGAGAGAAAGAGAGAGAGAAATAGAAAGAGGAGAGAGAAGGGGGGGTGACAGAGAGAAAGTGATTCAGTTGAGGACTAATGGAAGAACATTCCATCGTGCTGAAATCACATGCTGTCCCATAGGACACACGCGGATGAATGGATGAATGCATGTGTGGGCACAGAAAAGAGGACGGAAAGAAAGAGTAAAAAAATAAAAGGGCAAGGTCAGAACTGTGTCACTCTAAAGAGCACAGAGGGAAGAATAATAGTGAAAGAAAAAAAGCCAGAGAGTGTACATGAGAGAGAGGGAGAGAGAGAGAGAGAGAGATGGGGAGAGAGAGCAAGAAATATAGAGATAGAGAGTAAGGCATAGAGAGAAAAAGAGAGAGAAAGAGAGAGAGAGGGGGGAGATTTAATAAGACAGTGGCGTCACAGCGCTCAGCAGTTAGTGTGACAGAGCACGTCATTCACACAGACACATGCTGTTACCTGGTTACAGCAATAGAGAGTGTATGTGTGTGACGGGTGCGGAAGATAGGGGAGACGTTACCAAGACACCACAGGAGGAAGGAGGGGGCAAGGATGTGAGTCAGTGGAGCATGTGGCATTTATTCACTTCTTTGTGTGTGTGTGTGTGTGTGTGTGTGTCAGTCAGTGTTTGTAGGAAATATACTGTATATCATTTTTCATAGTAATTACATTTAAGAAACCAAATCTAGCTGAAGATCAGTTAGATAAATTAAATAAATACAGTGAGGGGAAAAAACGTATTCAGTCACTTTTGTTTTTGTCCTTTTATCTAATTCCACTGCACATACACATTTACAGACAAACTGGCTCTTATTCTGATCTGATCTTTGTGCAAACAGATTTTACCAACAGCAATGTCATTTATGCTGTATTTGTTTGGTGTATTTGTATAATCTCTGGTGAAAATGTGTGTAAATTTGAGCAAAAATGTATGATTTGCAGTTTTTTTAACCAGCTTTTTATTTTTACAGATTATGACAGATTTTTAAAAATCGTTAAATTACGTTATATGATAAGAGTAGGGTTGATGTGGAGTATCACTAATGATGTCATATATAAAACCTCAAGAAAAGGAATGCTTCAAAAATCAAATGCAAATTTGTGTCCTATGTAGGCGCACCCTAGGTAAGACACAAGTGGTGTTGTGGTGGAGATCCAGAGAACCACAAATTTAGAGTGTCATAATTCGTATCAAAGAAAATTCCAACTTTACAGGCCTTCTTCAACAATGTAATGCTTTTTATTGTAGTCTTCAGGAAACTGGAGGTAACAAAGTTCAACATATGACTAAAGCCAAATTTCACATGCCAGTAGAGTGTGAGCATCATGTGCCTTTTCCAACAAGCCCATGATTGCATTGCTAGCCTTCAGGAAACCAGTCCACAGACGACATCAAGCTTAAAGCGTCAGTGCAGTCGAATAGTCTGTCCAACCCCTATTATCAATATCATCTATTATTTATTAAGAAGAATATAACAGCAAAAAAACATTATTAGCATGATTGTTATCCAGTATACAAGCGGATGTATTTTGCTTGCTATTCCATGTTCCATTTAAAGGTACTTCAGGCAGTGCTTTTGTTTTACACCACAGACAACACAAACACAGCTAGAACAGAAGCATCTCCTACTCTGCAGATTCGGAGTGTCTATGTGTTATTTATGGACTATAATCACACTACACAATCAGATCATTTAAAAAAACCCTTAGACGTTTTGTTTATTTTACATTTTGATCTTTGCAGTCGTTTGAACACTATGAAGTTTGGTCAGTACGGGGAGCACATACGTTGACAGGACAATGCTGTTGTCTTACTGGCTCCATAACAAAATGACAATATGACTTAGGTTGTGCTTTATGTGAAGGATATATTTTCCCTGAAAAAGATGGCAGCATATTGTGCTCCGAAACCAATGTATATATCGTTCACCATTAATAGTGCCCTATCAGATTTGCCATGTGCACTAATGCCTCCCCTTCCACCACAGTGCTGGCTTTTTGACCAGCTGACCAGCTTTTTGATCAGCATTTTTGAATAAGCTGTATGGAAAACTAGTATTAGTTTTTGGCCTTCTTCCTTGCAGACAGAAATTTCTCCAGATTCTCTGAATTGGTTAATGATATTTTCTATCATCGTTGATGAAATTTCCAAGTTCTTTGTTTTTTTTATTGTTACACTGTTTGCCCATGTAGTCTTTCACAGAATAGTTAGCCCCTCATCTTTATTTTTGAAAGACTCAGGCTTTCTGGTATGCTCTTATTATGTCCAGTCATTTTAATGACATGTTGCCAGTTAATCTGATAAATTGCCCCTGATGTCATTATAAAATACGTAGGCATTGACTGGAAAGGTGAAGGATCTTCTCAAACTTAACAGGGACAACAATATTAAACAACATGGAAAAAATACAGAGCCACTAGCCAGTCCTGCTGGTTCAATAATGCTCAGGGTACCAGGACAATAACAGAGAAGCCAGCAGTTGCTCAAAAAGAGTTGCAGGATGACCTTAAAGCAGCAGGAACAACAGGAAACAATAAGCAAACAGAGAAGGGAATATATGTACAAGAACTGGAGTTTTAGGGCTTTTGGGTCAACATAAAACAAAACCACACAGACACTCTTAGAAATAACTTTGAATAAAATTTCATTTCATTAACAGCTGTTTCGTTTTTCTTCTGGTGTAGATCATGAAGAACATATTCCACCAGTCCTTCAACGCCTACAAGACGGACATTGAGCCTCGGCTAAGTGAGCTGACCCTGCAGCGGATGCAGTGCAGCCGGAAGCTGTTTGAAATCATGCTGTCTCACCGGCGGGTCAGCGCCGCTTACATCGAGGGGGATAATGTGGCCGTCACTGTGGAGGGAGAGGCTGCTCGCGTGCTCAACTTCGACACTGGTCAGTTACTACACAGTAAACTACACAGTGCTGACAGGTCGCAGCGCTGCAGAGTTTAAAATTCTAGCTCATTTAATACACATATCTTAACACAGCACCTCACTAGCAAAGCTTGTGTTCAACATTTGTCTCCAAAAAAGTAACTAGTTCATGATTTTCGATTTATACATAATACGATGTTATTGTAAACCAATAAAAAAGCTCATTAATTTAAAGACATTTTTGAAAAGCTTAATGTTCCTAGATAGATGTACAGTATCATGTTATGCATTATCTCTTAATAAAGCCCACTGCTATAAGCTTTTCTTGCGGACTTTTACCATTTTGGAGGTGTCCTCAGCTGCTCAGCACCTTGACATTTTGAGTTTTTGAGCTATTTCCAGGCTGCTGGTTTCAGCCACTGTGAAGACTAAATCATGCTGGATGTTTTGGATATGAATGGCTGCAAGACTGGCTGTATATTCAATGTATATATTTAACATTACATATTATTGCTGTCCAATTCAATACACGTATAATAATTTTACCGGAAAGAGGGCAAAAAAGTTCTTGCAGTGTAAGATTTGGGGGATCTATTAGCAGAAATAGAGGCTAATATGCAAAATGATGTTTTCATTAGTGTATCTACAAGTCATTGTGTAATCATTAGCTTAGAATGAGCTCTTTATATCTATGTAGCTTCATATCTGCAGCGTTTACATCCTGCCACTGTCCGTCTTGTTTGAATTTTCCTGTTCCACCTTAAATGGTGCAGCAGTTACTACAATGTTTTAGGTGCCGAAATGTAAGCAGAGCACCATTTAAGGTAGAACAGTACAATTCACTGAAAAAGCTGGCAGATATCCTTATCAAACAATAAAATTTTGATAGCTTACATGTGGGTAACAGGGGGAGTAATGGTTATTAAGCTGTACTGTACTAAATTAACTGTACTAAAGTCTGTACTAAATTAACATTAAAACTGTGTTGTTACTAGGCTGTACTAATGATACAGGCATTAAGGTGGAACATAAGACGCTAACTTTAGCTTCTTCGAAATTCTGCTGTATGAGTCTCATTTATATTTATCTGTTTTTCAGCCTTTGGCTTCCTTTGTGTTAACTGAATCTTTTTAACACATGATATCAGGTTTAACTGGTAACGCAGTGTTCCACATTGTTTAATCCACATCCTACACTTCTTCTTTTGTGCGTTTGGTTTAGAAACCAGGTGAAATTTCACTCCCTTCTTTAAACTTCTAAGATTTCAGGCATCCGATTCATTCCCCCCACGCAAAGCTGCGGAGTAGCTCTGAGCGATTGAGCTCACTAAGCCAGCCAGTGCAGATCTTAGTAAAGGGTGGGAGTGGGGGGTAATAAGCAGTCTGAGCAGTGACTGACACGTTGCTTAGCCACTCACAGAGAGATTAAAACAATTCTGTATCTGTAATCTAAGTTCCTCGTAGGTGAGAGAATAATTCTGTTCATTTTGCTGCCCATGTGAAAATAGCGCTCTGGGCAAATGTCCAGTTTGCCTATATGGACATGCCGACTCTGCTTGGATATGATATTTATAGTTTGTCTGAGTGTTCTTATATGCGTAAATTAATTAGTTAGCTTACCGTAAGTGGCCCAAAACACTAAAAGCCTACTGGGAATTCTCCTGACTCAGCTACCCACTCCAGCACTGGGTAGAATATATTACTAGAACCAAAACAACAGAGGCAGTAACAGAAAACCTCACAGGTTACGCTCTGCTTCTTTAATGAAGAAATTTCATTTCTAAGCAGGTTTTGGATCATCTGTATTGGTCTCTTTATCATGAACTGTTCACACAAAATATAGCCGCCATGCTTAAATAAAAAAAAATAGAAACATTTGTTTTTCTTTGGACAGTAATGAGATTTTCGGCTGTGAGTTTCCCGGATGTAATGTGATATGTTATTGATGTTTGTCTGAAAGGTTGTGGTGTGAACCTGGGCATGAGGGGCTTGGAGTCGTTGGGCGTGTTCATCTACAGGACTGCCACTGCTCAGGACCAGAACGATGTGTTTGAGGCACTTTCAGCCAAAATCCAACACTCCAAACAAGTGGCTGAAAACTTCAGACAAACCGAACTGGCCACCACTATGTTTGAATGATGTGTGTGCCGGAAACAGAAGAGTACACAATGACGAGCAATGAGAAAGACAGAGAATAAATGTTTTTGTCTCTAAAAGCTTTGTGAACACAGTTGAAGTGTAGAACTGTACTGTTATGCACTTGTTGTACCTGGAATGTGGTTAATTAGTGTAAGTGCCAAACAGGACACAGAAGTTTGTGTACACGGTTTAGCTCAGTGAAGAACAGGACCTACACTCATATCAGTCAAAGATGACCAGAACCACCTTCGTGTGATGTGAATACATCTAAAGTTCATGGTGACGTTCCCACATGCACAGTGCCTGTCAGTGTCAGGGTGTCATTAGTGTAATAATGACTACAGTGCTTAGAGTAATTTCATCAATTATTCAAAATGTCTACACAATTAAACCATTAAAGGAGCAATTTGTAATATGATGCTGACAATTTCATACTCCAAACCATAGGGGGCAACATATCACCAGAACATGCACAGTACCGCCTCCTCCTTCTTCAGTTCTTACCAGTTTAAAAGGAATTTGTATCAAATATGTATCAAATAATTGTATGTGTCTCCAGTGGTGGAAGGCAACACCAGTGTTTACACTTGTTTAGCTTCTGTTTATATGGTCAGTCTATGGTGGCCTTTAGTCTTGTTTCAGTGTTGTGACGCTAGAACTTTATCTTTAGCGTAAATTGTTTAGTCATGTCATTTCTGCCAATACCGATAATAAAATCATTACAGGGCATAATGTTACTGTGGGGTGGGCTTTGATTCAAAGTAACAAATATACCCTCCCCCCAAATTTCAAACTCACTACTACATCCTTGTATTTAGTATCTGTTATACTGTGCACTCCAGTTAAACAGTCCAGTTCAATCCAGTTAAACTGAACTGTGCTCTCTTACATAATACATGCTGTTGGTCATTGTTCTACAAGTGCTGACATTATGCACAATATGGTCAGAAAAGAATATCGCGTTGTATTGTGACAAAGTTTATCACAATATTGATATGTATATATTGTAACATTGTCCAGCCCTAAACAGAACTGTCCAAAAAGTTAATGCTTCTAATAATCGGATACGATTGAAACACCTTATGATAGTTCAGAGATAAAGTTTGGGCCAGAAATGTATTTTCAAAACATTTATTTTTTTTCAGATTTAGTTTTAATATTACATTAACATTACATATTGTAGACATCACTGGCTCCATCAACACCACTGTAACCATTTTTGTCAGAAAACTCTGAACTGTTTGCATCTTAACCACTGAATTCAATGGAAATTCTGAAAACTAATCAGGTGAATTGTCATCTAACTTCATTTCATCAACATAACCTCTTCAGCACCTTAATTTTAATAAAATGCTGCTGATTTCTCTGCTGCCTGCCCTTTCTGTCTTGTTTCAGGTCTGTCTGTGCTGTAAATGTTTTCAAACTGAAACCTCTCACAGCTGCTGTGGGGAAGATATTGAGTTTTTTATTAATGTAGTTTTTATTTACAGATGTGCCTGGCGGATACATACAGGTACCAAACCCAAGTACATCTATGCTCTGCTAGATTTTACATGATTATTAAAGCATCTTTAGACGATTTGTTAATAAAATAAAATAAAATAGGTGAAATTCTGACTTGTTATGACTGTGATGTTTTACATTGGGACAAAATCATTTTCACATCAACTTGAAATAAAATGTTTAATAGCTGGAGATTATTTGAGTCACTTCCAGTCCGCATAAAATAAAAATACTCATGCTCATGTATTGCTTTTAGAAAAAACAGAAATCACCATGTCTTTGATTTTACCGCCACCTAGTGTTCACTCCTGTGGAGTGGCTGGCAGGAGGCTGATGATTAGTCTGAAGTCCAGAAGTTCACACTTTTACAGGACAGACAGTTTTCCCAGTGAGCTGCTAATGTGAGCAGCAATGTAAGAATGTGTTTATGGTGTAAATTCAGTTCATTCTGAACTTTTTAACATATCTGTTGACATGCAAGATTGTAATGCTATGGAGTAAACAGTTATAACTTGAGATACTTAGTCATCTCAGAGACAAGTTTCTTTTTCACCCATTGTAAAAAACTCATGTGATTTTATTATCTGCAGTTATGAGATTATGGAGTGAATGTAAAAGCACTCCTTTGCTCAAATCTGATTCAACGTTTCTAACCCCAGATTTCAGCTAATGACGTCAGGTTTGTTTGTATATTTGGTGTGAACTGATGATGCAGTAGACAAAGACAATTCTGATAATTTTCTTTTAGATACAATATATCAAATTAAATATTCAGATTTCAATATTGATACTGATATGGAGAATAAGACAGAGAATTCCTTGTGATCAGTGAAAACCAGTAAACTAGACTTGTATTAAATCAGCTATCTGTCATATGTATTAATATATTAATATTAATATATATATTTAAGTCAAGAGGAAAAAATTAACACCTTAAACAAAGGTGTGTGTGTGTGTGTGTGAGTGTGTGCTGCTGCTGTGCTGTGACATAGTCAATTAAAAGTCAGGAGTTGCACCAGATTTCAACTGTTTTTTGGACTACATCATATGTCCTTATAATATTATCATACATACAGGCTTAAAATGATGGTCCAGCTCAATGCAAGATCAACAATATAGTGAAGATGTGATGACTATAGTATATAATTAATTCTCTAAAGATATGTCCTTTACCAAGTTTTAACTTGGTAAGTTAAAAAAGAAAGTTCTCTGAATTCTCTTTTAACACCCTCACAGTCAGTTTCAACATAGGGATCCGAAGCACAAGCCAAGGTAAAAAATAAATAAATAAATAAATAAAGTTTTTTTTTCCTGCATGTTATGTACAATTACACTTTTCCACCAAGGAAGTCTCCTAATTCCCAAAACTTAGCTAAAGACACTTTTTGATTTGCCTTGCCACTTTGTGGTTCCCATTACTGCTTCTTAATGCGAATTGGTTGACAAGCGTAGCAGCTCATAGGCTGAGAGTGGAGGATCATGCTCAAGGACATTATGAAAGTCTCTAGTGTAGCTTAAATGTGTACTAGAGAAGCAAAGGGAGGATGAAGCAGAAAGAAAAGTAGTTCCTATCACATTTATTTGCTATAGCCTTGGTTTTTTTTTTTTTATATTTTCTCCATTTGTTTTATTATAATAGTTTACTACCTGAAGAAAAACACCTAGCACTGACATTTCCATGTCCTGATAAGTTCTCAATAAATAAAATAAATGAATAAATAAAACACACATGGATACCTCTACATCAAACACAGTCATTTAAAAGCAACGGACGTTTAAATTTAAGCTTTAAAACTGTTTTCCCTTTCCTCTCCTTCACTGAAGTGGTTTTGAATGAGAGAAAAGGGGAAAACGTTTTAAAGCTTAAATTCCAGCTGTTAACTGCTGCATTTTGCTAATTCTATGCAGGACAGTGTAAAACACTGATGACTCTGGTGTTGGTGGCGATTACCTTGGATGGCAAAAGCAAACAAATGGATCTTTAACAAATCAAGCTCGACTTTACATTCAAAGCCCAATTAACCCAACCGAATAACCTGAAATATTTTTATACAAATAAAAACACCAGAAAAGAATCATGTCTGCAACAGTCGAAGATAGAGTCAGAAGACAGTCACTAACAAAATGTATAGAAATCTGATGAAGCCACCAAGAAGCTTAAAAATCTAAGCAGATAATAGAATATTCAGGAGAAACAGAGCCCATATGGCCAACAAGAGTCAGAATAATGCCTAATAATAACAATATTATTATTATTATTTTATTGTATTGCAGATGCAGCAGAGGTACAAGTCAATCTGACTAGAGGGAGCTGCATTTCAAAACCTCTGCATGGAAGATAGTCTTGCATGTTTTTACCATCAAGTTTTCAGAAAACAGAATGCTTCATGGCTCTTGGTTTAGTGGGCCTTTATTTCACAATCTTTCCAAATGTACAAAAATGAGATATGGTACAAATTTAAAAAAACAAAACAAAAAGAAAGCAACGGGAAAATCCTAAATTCACCAAACCCCCTCCCTCTTTTCCATGAGAAAGAAAACGTGACTGGAATTGGTCTCGGAACCAAAGTGCATCTCTTTGCGGTACAGTGAGGGGAAAACAAAATAATCTCAATTTGACCACACTGTACCTCCTCCACATATCCTAATCACACATAGTCTGGCCACCACAACCTCCACAGTGTCCCCAGAGCAGCTGGCCCAAGAGAGAGCCGACATTGTGTCAGAGCATTCTGTTGTTCACTAAAGTTGGAATATAATTTAGCTCCCCTACATGATTCCCTCCTTAGAATTACTGGTGCGTGACTTATAACTCTGACTTCTTGCTCTTGCTTTTCTTCTTCTTGTCATCATCTTCCTTTACCACAAGTTCATGGCTTGCCTCCTTCTTCAGGTAGGAAATAAAGTCACTGACTTCACGGCCTCCCTGAAAGCAAACAAATACAACCTGATTACTACAAGTACGGGCAAACAGACAGTAACCACTATGTACAACGACATGGTCTACTTAGTGTTTGTGTTTACTAAGCACAGTAAAACACATAGCTTGCTAATAACAGACCTCATATCTCTTTGGACTCTGCTTCTGTCCAGCTGGAGAGAAATAGATGGTGGGGAACCTGAAACGAAACAGCAAGCCGGGTCAAAAACATTTTCAAAACAGGAAATTAAAGTTTAGCTGCAATGAAAGTTGTGCTGCTACATACCCTCTAACGTCATATGGGGAAGGGACATCATTAGCTGTGGCATCCATCTTGGCAATGACAACATTTGGATCATTGGCAAGCTGTAAAAGGAAAAAAAGGTAGAATTATATCGAAACAAACTAAAAAATGGCTGACTAGATTCCACCACCTTAGAGTTTACTTACACATGCTTAAAAAAAAAAAAAAAAAACAACAACACATGGCTTATTGGGCCTGTGTGAATACTCAAAATTATACAATTATAAACAGTTCTGGCAGATGGAAGTTCCATTTCTTTAAAGTGATAGTAACACTTCAACACTCACCTTCTCACCAAGTTCTTTGTATTTAGGCTCCAGGCTTTTGCAGTGTCCGCACCACGGGGCATAGAACTCAATCAGCACATCCTTGCTGTCATCATTTACAATGGAGTCAAAGTTCTCAGCTACTAAAACCTACACAACAAAGAACGTTAAGAGTACAACTGTTAAGAGCAATTCTGAAACCAACCACGCAAACAAAACAAAACAAACAACTTGGTTGCTTACTCACTTTGACTGGGCCGTCGTTGCTCTCAGGAATGGGCTCGGATTTCAGGTAACGCTTCAATTTCCCATCAAAGTAGTCCTGCAGGAACCTCTCCAGGGCCTTCCCATCACGGCTACAGAACAAAAATGTACAAGTTGTTAATGAACGTACAACCTTATTTGTTTTTATTTTTTATTTTGCTTTGCTGTTGCTACAAATATAGTCTTTGCACTCATTAATGATGTAATATGGAGTACTACTTTGATGCAGCAATCATGTCTGTTGGCTGCAAACTGCAATCAGAACACCTTCCTGTGTTTAAAGTCAATTTTATAGCACTTACGAGAACTCCTCTTGCATGACGAATTTGTCTCCCTTAGCAGTTCGGATGCCAACGACAGGCAACTCTCCACTGCTGGCATCCAAGCCCAGTTCAGATACATCGTGGCTGAAGGAGTTCTTATTGGCCACAGCAAATCCCAGCTTTTCTCCCTGGTCCAGGAAACCCTTGGCCACCTTCATGACTCTACATACAAGGCAAAATTGGTCAGAAATCTGGGCCTATATTCATGAAGCTTCATAAGGTGTGAGTGCCAATTTATAAATCACATTTTACAAAAGATCTTACTGACAGGAACAGAATACACTTTGAATATGTTCCCTGGGCTATGACTACATTTTTAAGGAAACAGCATGAAGACACACATGCATCTTGTATCATCAATGCAAAAAGAAAATAAAGTATATTAAGCTTAATTAGCCTGCTGTTATTGCTGACTGACATGTTATATTAGCCACACACTAACAAACTGAACAGAGAGCCCTACCTGTTCCTCCAGTAGTTGGAGCCCTTGGGGTTCTTTTCATAGTCCACATCATAATAGGCCACCAGCAGATCTTTGCCTTTCAGCTGGTCTTTGTTGTCATCAGTCATGTGAGGGCACATTCCAAAACTACCACACAGAAGAGAAATAACATTTTATATGGATGCAGCAGCAACTAATACTGAATGGGGTAACAATTATAAACTCATCACCCAAACAAAATAAATCACATTCAATAATGGTAACTTACATGTTATCCTGAATGAACTTCTTGATCTTGGCATTGGTGAATTTCTCCTCACTGAACTTAACGCTGCTCTCTTCAAATTTGTTATTAAGACGAGGTGGCCGGAACAGAACAACACCCCTGAAATAAGACACAAGTTAGTAAGGGGGGCAGACAGGGGAAAAAGACAACACCCCTACAACACTGGGAACAAATATTTTGGCTGTCCTGTCACAGAGCATTACAGCTTGAGCTCAAAAGTATGATGCTCTAATTAAACTCTAGACTCTAGCCATTTGATATCTTGTGAACAAAAGCAAAAGTGAAAGTAAACAGCAAACGAAAACGCAACTTACTCTCCCTCAATGTTGTATTTCTTCAGAAGGTCTTCCACATTAGTGTGAGCAAAGCGGTACGACTCTCTTAGGGCACTGGCTGACTTCAGGAACTCACTCTGGGCAGCGCTTCCACCATCAGCAAAGAATCCTGAAGACATGATTATATTTTAGTGTAATGTAACTCAACTTACAAACTATATATTTCTACTGAAGTGCAAAAGTAAAACAAAGTTAGGTAAGTGTACCAAAAAAAAAAAAAAAAAAAAAAAAAAACAAAAAAAAAAAACAATTCCACACACACACCCCAACAAAAACTCTGAATATGCTCACCCACAACGCTGGCATCGCGGTCGTCAATAAATTTCTCGAAATCTGCTGCAGATTTGAGCTCCACAGAGGCTGGGCCCGCTTGCTTTTTTAGGTGACTGACAATGCCATCTAGAAATTTAATCAGACAGTGTGCATGAGCTCAACATCTAGAGCAAGATTCATCCTTACTGCTTCAGTTCTTAGGCGGACTATTGCCCTAGAAATATATGAGAATGTAGAACTTGCATATCTGCCAGAGACACAAAGACACACCTGCAGTTCTTGGACCATCATAAGCCCCAGACTCCTCTCCGTCTCTGAAAATCTTCAGGGTAGGGTAGCCACTGACACCATACTTGCTGCACACATTGGAGTTAGCTGTGCAGTCCACCTAAAAATCATACCAGTGAAACCATTACTACAATGTCTTTCAGTACATAAAGTTAAAATGGAAATAATAGAGACAGCAGCCTGATGCTGCAACATCCAACATGAATCGGTAAAGCTTTACCTTAGCAATTGGGACGATACCCTTCAGGCGAGTAGCAGCTGCCTCGTACTCTGGGGCAAGTCTTTTACAGTGGCCACACCTAAAAGGGTAAATGATAAGAAGCTGCTTGTAGAGTTGCATGTTTGTGACTCACATGGTATGTTTCATCATTACCTCTTAAAATTGTTTTAAGTTTTTCTACATCTACATAAAGTAAACATCTTAAACTCAGGCCTAGCTGTCAATGCAGCACTGCTATTAAATTCAGCCACCATTACCAACAAAATATACTAAATATACACACATAACATCTCAAGTTCAACTCATTGAAAGGTTCATCCTGCTACTACACTACGTACTCCCACATATCATCCAATCAGAAACGGCCAACGAAACTTCACCGGCCAATCACGACATTACAACAGCAAGAGGCCACACCTCCAAACATCAGTCAGTAACGTTTCCTCTCAAAACTGCTACAGAAAGAGTGAGATTTTATACTCGCAGTATTAGATGTCTGGCTAGATTGTATCCTACCAAACTAGCGTTATTGATTTTGCAACGTGCAGTGACATTTCAAAGAGTAAGAAGTCACTGAAATTGAGAAATAAGTTGCATATTTGTTTAATAAACCCTCACTGAGGCGCACAGAGGCTAGCAAAGTTATGAGATTACAACAAACTGAGCAGCATTGAAAGCCCCAAATTTCAGCAAGGCTTAACTACAACATCAAATCACAGCTTAACCTTCTGAGGAGAAAGCAGCCCAGAATGAACCGAGCCTACCAACCAGAATCAGGAAGTATGAAACCAAACTTAGCTAACGTTAGCCAAGTTAGTTAAAGCTAATTTCCTTGTAACGCAGCCTTAAACGTCTTTGCGCTATGAATTAATCTGTTCCGCACATTTAAGATACTCTTCAAGTAAGTCAACAGCAGGTCTGCAAACCAGCGACCCGTTATCGGGCGTTAACCTGAAGAAAGACGTGGTTGAAGTTAGCTTCTTATTCGAAATCCCCGTTCCACCTTAAATGCTGCAGCAGTTACATTCAGGCGCCAGAGTGGAACTGCAGCACCATTTAAGGTGGAACGAGGAATTCGAGTAAGAGGCTAACTTCAGAAAGCTTCCAGCAAACTGATATCGAGTCTAACCCCTAAATCAGTACAGTAGAAGTCGTTTACTAGGTACCGCGCAACGACTAGCTAATGCTAACGCTATTCACCACATAACATGGCCGAGCCTATTCTTAGAAATCCGGGCAAAAGCGGTTACGTTAGCCAAGTTAAACAAGACTGAAACTGAAACTAAGTTAGGCCAAGCGTGAACAAAGGCCTTGCCTTTCCTTGTTAGCTATTAAAAGTAACCCATTTAATAAGCTGACTTAGCCAACTAGCGAACTAACTGTTAACGTTAGCTCGCTATCTCAGCTAACGCTGGGTGTCCGTTCTGATTCTTCACCAAAGTGCAGGTATAGTTAACTTGGTTGGCTGCTGCATAAACACACGACAAGTCAAAGTTCGCAATCCTACGAACAAGCCGTGCACACTTACCAGGGTGCAAAGAACTCAACGAGGATTAATTCGTGGTCTCCGATTCTGCTCTCAAAATCGTCATCCGTGAACTCGAGGACATCACTAGCCCGCGCAGCTCCAGCGAGAAAGGCGAAAAACAATAAAGTCAGCATCGCGGAGACCGTCCGTGCGCGTTTGCAGCCGAAGCGGGTGTTTATTGCAGTCAAAAGACAAATTATTGCTGGATAGCTGTCCGGACTGTTTCAGTTTAGGGCCCGGTGAAGCTGGCACCGCGCACACAAGGGAAAGAAAGCGCAAGCGGCGCGGATGTCCAAACCCGGAGCTCTTCAAGGGAACCAAAGTGTGGCAGCAAACCATTGGGCTTCCAGCAGCGTCATACCGCCCCGATCAGCCAATCAGAGCGCTGCACCTCCACATCTCCTCCAAGAGCTTTCCTCCCTCTGTCAATTATAAAAAAACAGGGAGATCGACTGTAAAGCTTGTCAAATGCTCAGAATGGTTTGGGCTATATATATATATATATATATATATATATATATATATATATATATATAGGTCTACAGACTATGTTGGAACATTCATATGTATCCTGGCCTAAACTATCAGAAATGTAATTTTTTATCTTATTATAATCTGCTGTCTAAGACACAACAGCAAGGTGCCTACTTTGCTCATTTACTTAAAAGAAGTTTCAATGAAACTCTGAACAGTGAGAGACTTAGCAGCCATCCTTGTGCTTGTAAGTGCTGGTCTCAGTGTTACCAGTCTAAGAGTGGGTCAAATCCCATTCTGAACTGTTTTCTGATATTGGCTTTATTCACCTTGGTGAATAAATTTGGAAAAAACACACACTTTGTTCCCTAGAAAAAAACTGATGGAAATTCTTCTCAAGAAAGAATGGTGAATGACTTGGTCCCTTGTTGTAGACAGAGTGATTTGAGAGCTACTGCTGCTCTGAGTAAAACATATTCCTTGATGATGTCCCATAGATATGGCTTAGTACAGACCTAGGCCTTCACTCACACCCTCCCGAATAATATCTGATCTGCACCAGTAGATGGATGGGGCTGATCAACTGTGCAGCAACAAATTAACTATACTGGTACAGTAGTAACTCTACAAAGTGCACCTGTACAGCAGATGTTTCAGATAAAAAGGGCTATAAATGTAGGTACTTGGTAAGCACACCTAATAAACTAGATGTTTGTAAAGCATTGTTTTATTTTTTATATAAGATTTGTGACCAGATCGAGTAGAAAAAGCACATCAGAGACAGAATTAGTAAGTCCAAAGAATATTTGTTGTTATTGTCTCATGCTGCTCTCAATCTGACTATCAGCATGGCTGATCACCAGCAAAACCAGCATATGGTCGCTGTCCAATGAAAAACTTAGTTGATTTCCTTTTTGAGTTTTCTACGTCATTTCAACAGGCCAATAGTTGTTTACATTGTGTGGCAATTTCATGATAAATAGACCAATAGAAGTGCTCCAAAATAGCTTGGAAAAAATTCTGGTTCCATTGACATTGAAAGTAAAGTATGTTTTTGTTCTCTCCTGTAAAGTTGCAATTTTGGAGATACTTGTTTTTCATTGGACAGCGACGATATGTTGTGTTATAGATGCTGGTATGCTGAGTGGCCAGCTTTACAAGATAAACCAGCTCTAGACCTGCACTAGAACAGCTTAAATCAGCAAAGACCAGCTTAAACCAGCATAAAACACATGCTGGTCTGTGCTGGTTGTTTCAGCAGGGTTCTGTGTTTTGCGAAATTGTCCATTTTCCAACTGGGAATTGCTAGTGAGGTTTGAGATTTCTCCTTAGAAGAGAACTTCTGCTATAGATGACTGCAGACGTTGCCACCTGCAAACACCAACCCTTCAGCATGTTTGCACACTGGATCCTAGAGAATATCCTGCAACACCTGTGCTTCTGTTGAAAACCTGATTAGTGTAAACTGCTATGTCGTCTGTGGTTAATGCTTGGCCTTCACATGTGAGTTGGATCAGAATGGATTGTCAAATGTCAGATATTGGGTCATCCTGTAGTTACATTATCCTAGCAAGTACTGCTGTTGAGATGTTTCCAGAATACCTAAAATATTTTTCTTTGTAATCAGCTTGCTCATTAGTTTGTTTATGTCTTCCTCATAATTTTGAAGGCTTGTCGTGCTGAGAGACCAGACAGGTGTGGTAATGATTCATTTTTCCATCCATAACCAAAATGAATGCAAATGACCTGCGAGCATTGAGCTGAGTTGAGTCATTGAGTCCACCTTTCAGCAACTAAATAATACTTATTGATTAATAAATAAGTAGCTTTTATTGTTATTAGTTGGCCTAGTTTGCGCCTTGAAACATGAAACATGCCGGGAAAATCTCGTTCAAAGGTGCTGTTTGAAGACTAAATGTTCTTCAGTCATGGAAATTTCCCTCTCAACATCCTCATTGCACAACAACATGGGCCTGTTACTCTGGCACATGGGTGTATTATGGGCTGCTGTTTTATTTGTCCAAAGATTTGTCCAGGACTGCAAATCCAAGCTGATGTTAGATGTAATGGGGTGGTGCAAGCTTCTGCCTGGAATGTTCCTTAAATGGGTGGACACCTTCTGGCTGTTTAGGAAAAGTACATGGAACATCTAGGATTTAGCTGCCACTCTGGTGGTGGTTATATCCTTTTACCAGTAGTTATTAAAACCATTTTTTAGTCTGACCCACAGACCATAAAGGCCTTCAGTGCTGCATAAAGAGCAGATCTTGGCTTTGTGGTAGTTGGCACATCCTCTACTTTTTGTAGCTTATGGGCATCTCCAAAGCTTTTGAGGTTTGGGGTAGCAATTATGCAAATGTTATGATATGACCACTGAAAATATATTTTTTGAAAACATTTTGTTTACATAGACTATAATATTTATCCTGTCTTGCAAGTATTTGCTTGCATTTTCAAATTTACATTCGGTCTGATGCTGAAGAACTTGTTTACAAAGTTTCAAGTGAGTTTATTTTAATAAAGTTTTTTCTAATTATTTCTTCTAAATGATTTCTAATGCTTTTTAAAAGGTTTTTCAGTTGTGATAAATACACATACCCACTTACTTATTGAGACTGCAGAAAACAATAGATTACACGTCTTTAAATGTACACAGTAACAGCCAGTCTGACTGATAAATGCTAATGATCTATTACCTCAGCTACTTCCTCAGCTTTACTGTGAAACAGTGTGTTTAGGAGAAAGTAGTAGACTATTGACAAGCCTGATTAACAATTTTAAAAAATTTATTCAACTTAATGTCATTTATACAAGTAAAGTATAAAAGATAATTTGAACTCTGTTGTTGACCTCTATCCTGATTGACCATTCTGTATTGTGCAGCACTTAGAAAACAGTCTCAGCTAAACACTCCTTACAACTGTTGTAGGCTGAATATGGGGATATATGATCTATTTAAATATAGGTTGTATACAGTCAAGTGTTGACAACAGATTTTGAAACTTTAAAAAAGTTTGTATCAACTTTTCTATACAAATTTTTTTTTTGTTTAAAAATAAAAAAGCGAATTTTTATAAATACGTATTTATATATTATTGCTGTTCAGTTGTTCGATAATTTAGATTTTTTTACATTATTTGAACACAACAGCTGCCATTTACATTGCATGAACATTTCATTTCGGTTGCACTTACCTTTTGGAAAAGTCTCCCCTGTAAAGTTGTCAATTTGGAGATACTTTTTCTTTGGACAGTCATGATGATTATAATAAAACAGTCTTCACTAGACAATACTAAAGATGACCAATAGAAGAACTTTTCAATGCATGGCTCTTTTTTTTATTATTATTTGATGCTTACAAGGTTTCAAGAATATATTATTCTTGTACTATCTACTATATGTTGTACAACACACTTATACCATTACCTCTGTTACCCATACTTATTACATTACGATTTTTTATTAATTGATCATTTCCTTCTATTGGTGCATTTTAGTTTTTTTGTCACCTATTGTAGTTTAATTTTAATAGAATCGCCACGACTGTATTACAGATCTGTTTATGTGGATGGAAAGCTATATTTTTTTTAATTGTAATATCTTTGCCAATGCTTCTGTGATTTAATTGTCTCTATTTGTTATGTCTCTAATTCGGCAGCACCTGCAGTCTTGTCCTCTGATTCCTAACTAACTTATATAGGTAAGTGGAGAGGTCTTCAGCTGTAGACATTGAATCCAGTTTACAATCCAGGGATGGATAACTGCTGGGCCAGTGTCTAGGGGATTTTGACAGCCAAGGCCAAAGGTAGCTCAAAGAACAATGTAAAAATGGCTACATTCATGAAATAAATGAAGAAATGATATCTGTCCTCAGCCCATACTCTGTCTAGTAAACCCTAGGGCCTCTGGACCAGTCCATTAACAAGTTTCAACACTGCAGTTATAAAATCAACAGCAATCCCCACATATGACTATATTAGCAATTAAAACAGAAGTACAATTGTAGAGGAATGTATGCCAACTTATCAAAGAATTGTAAATAACAAATAAAATCAGAAATTTGACTACAACAAAGAAAATTATTGGTGGCAACCAGTCAAAGATTGTTGGTTTGTGAGCATTTTCAAAATGCATAAATGCATATCTATCTGAGTGATGCTGTTAGCTTTTAAGCATGCAGAACAAATAAAATGCTGAAGACAGGCTAGAAGTCTCTGAAGATCCTTGTGCCCAAGGGCCTCATGAGACCATACTCTAGGTGTCAATTCAGTCACATCAACAATGAACCAAATCCACAATCAGAAAGTGGATTCAAGGTATACACTACCGCTCAAAAGTTTAGGATCACTTAGGAATTTTATTTCATGCAATTTTTATGCAATTCACAAAAAATATTGTCCATTTCACAATTAATGTAAGTGTATCAGATGATTTTTAAAGAATAAAAATGTTTGTATTAAAGTCTATTTTTGTATAGAGGCTTATTTTGCATATAGTTCTATTATCAGTAATTCTCAGTCCTCTGCCTAAATCTCCTGGTACGGCCGCCAATCCAAGTTAAGGATGTTATTGGACTAATTGGTTGTTAGGACACTCTTGCTCAATTGTGATGCACAGCTGAAAAACATTCTACTAATAAGTGAGTAGAAAAGGGAGAACAACATTCTAGGTTAGTTTAGTATCTGAAGCATCAGCAGTTGATGGCTTGCTGACAGACTCAAAATGGCCAGAAAGAAACAACTGTCTTGGATGTTCTGTGCATTTGACAAGATTTGGGGCGTGTATATTTTAAATTGCAGACCTACATGAAAATGTGAACCTGGGTCAGGTTTATGCCATATAAAGGACCTTTCATCCGTGTGGGTACCACATGCTGGTCACTGAATTTGAAGGTAAGGATAAGGTTAAGGTTAAGAGTTAGGCCAGTAGTAATTACATTTACATTTACATTCTAGTTAAGGTTTGGGTAAGCCTCCAGGACATAAACATAAGTCTATGTAAGGGCCCCACAATTCACAGAAACAAACTGGACAGCAGAAATGTGCATGTGTGTAAATCTTCATAATCAATCCAAATCCACTTTTGAAAGTATAGCCATGAATGTTGTCTGTTTTACCCACTAGATGGCGCAAGAAATTCAGTTCCATTACAGTCTATTGTCATACCAAAGATCATAGTCATCTATGATCCTGATCAACTATGTGCCATATTCTTTTCACATCTGTGTGCTGACAAACTGCAAAAAGTGCAATACTTCAGTGTGTTTTAAAAAAATAGTTTTGCCCCATGAAAGACATACATGCCATCTCACTTGACAGAATCTATAGACTAGATATGATCTTTGCTCTTGGAGGATGAATAGTGTTCTGAAGTTTTTTGAGGTGTGACCAGTCAAACAGTTTTATTCTGAATGTCCACGTTGGCTGTGTCTTTGAAGGCGGATTCACTCTGATTCGCCAGTTTCCATTCGTGGCCTCTCTACTGCAGGAACGGCTACTGGCAGGAGTCCATTGAGCTCATTTCTTAGAATGTCACACAATGCAGGCTCAGGGAATGGAGCACAATCAGGAAAATGGGGTTGCCTGTGGGGCTGTGTATTGAGTTTGGCCTTCAAACCAACACCAGCCAGTGCTCACAGTGATTTGCATGATCGTAAATGAGACCTGACCTCTGTTTTCCAGTGTAATGCAGGTAGATTACTGTTGTAACTCACTTGTAGTGATTATGGGTGGACAGTACCACCAATCATGCTGGAGCTGGATTACACTTGACTTCCACATGGTCATGTGATTTTCACCCATTTGAGTGTCTTATTACAAAACTACAATGTAGCAAGCACTATATTGGAATTGTAGTGCAGATTTTCATTGCAACTGGACTAAACTGTACCAAACTGGAACCTTGCTGTAGCTCCATTTGTGTGCCATGTATTGTGTGTAATGTTTATAATGTTAGTGCCTTGCATTTTATAAAATTTACATTTGTATTATTGTTTAATGCTGAAAAATGAGATCTGAGAATGCCATACTTTGGGATTATACACAGTGGATTTGTTGACTATGCTGTCGACACCCCCTGCAGAAGTTCCTCCATAAGACATTTCCATGGCAACAGACCTCAGTCTATTCTTGAGCTGAAAGCTGATTTCACAGGTTATTGCATTTGAATGAGCTATAAATAGCAACAACAAAAAAGCTAAAAAACAGTAAACAGGCGACTAGCAAGATGCTAGGACAGTATGCAGGACCTGAGAAACCACTAGTCTATGTTTCACAGGAGATTAATCTCGCTAGTTTGTTATGGGATAACAGTGTTTGTATTTGGTCACAACCTGACTATTGTTCAGTAGGAAACATCAGGTTTCTTAAAAGAATTGTTCTCTTTTCCATGAGGTGCGTTTTTATCGGCATGGAATACGCTGCAGTTCCCAGCCTACACCTGAATAGGCTGCTCTGGCCTGCTCTCCCTGAGGCCTTGCCCCATTAGCCTCAGTAAAACAGCCGTAACTGAAACCACCACAAGTGACATACTTCCAAAAAAAGGAAAGTGAGGCTGAGAACAGGCCTCTCCAATGTCACCTTGGCAATGGAGAAAGAGTGTGTGTCTGAGTGTTAAGGAGTGAGCTCAGGGGAGCTCCAACACAATGGAGTCAGATGAAGTCTGCCTTTGGTCACATGGTTGCAACTCTCTGCAAGCTGAACTTTATCCTGGGCTAATTAGTGTACAGTACTAACATGAGCTTGAGTTCAGACCTTATAAACCTTTCTGCAGTTAACAATCCTTCCAAACATAATGTGACTGGGTGTAACTATTAATGTGGGAAAAAGGGCATTTACCATAATAAAAATTAAAATAATTTTAGGAATGATATTGGAGCTAAAAATGAAAAAGTAAGTCACAAAATCTTTAGCATAAAAATAAAGGTAAAGGTACTATACAAGAAGAAATTTACCATTATGATAACTTGGCAATGTCCAATATTGGTCTATATCCAATATTTTCAATACTTTTATACATAAAAGTTAAAAATGGATTAGCATAATAGAAATATAAAATTTGGGCTACAAACACAGTTAAATCTGGTTTGAAATAGTGGTCAAATCTACACATATTATAAGCCATTATTTGCTGCTAATGGCATACATTCAGTATGATGATGCATCCCTTCAAAATGAGTCTCGGCGTAATGATTGTGTATTTGTTCTTGGGGACTATTGTGTAAACCAGATACTGTCTTGACAAAACATTCCTCAAAGAACCATTAGTTATCAACACATTCTGAGAAAATTTACACCAAAAGCTAGACTAAAAAGAATTTCCCATGTTAAATGACCACTGGCACCACTACAAAGCCCAAGACTGGGTTTAAATTGATGCCTGGGAAACCAGCCCACAGTCCTTAAACATTTGCATCCCCAAATATTTGCATTGCATTCAAATTGGTTTTCTCTTGCTTCAGCAAACAATTCTCAGTGATGGTTATAAGACCTTTATTGCAACACAATCAATTTCAGTGACGTAATATGTGACAGAACTGTAATGCCACATAAACACAATCATGAAGTACAGTACATTCACTCCGTTGGTACAGTAGGAGTGGAGCTGCAAAGACACAACACACAAAAGGCATGCTGCATGGGATGGAGTTTAGAGTACCATAATTTCAGTATGACATTATGTGGAGGGACGGAGAAGGGGGGAGGTTAATTTTAGTCTACTTAAACTGGCTGATGGGGGCAGGTATCTTGATGTCTTGTCCTTTCTCCAGCCTCTTCTCACACTCGATCAAATAGTTTACACCATCAATGACTGTCTGGACCAGCTGGACCTGAGCACACAAACACACATTATATTTTTAGTTAGGGGTGGGAAATGTGACCATATGCTATAGTTACTGTGATAAATCAGAATTACTAGAACAATAAACAAAAGACAACAAAAATGTATAAAAGATCCTGCAAAAAACAACAAACTGCAAAGTACAAAGAGGCTGGTCTGGTGTTAAGATCTGGTGTATTCTTCTCATCACTTTTTATCCTTTCTTTATTTTTTTAGTATTACTGTTCAAAGGTTTGTAGTTAATTGTTATTTTCAATGTGGCAAAATTAATCATTTTCTCTCTTCCAACTTGAGCACAAACAATACAATAACAAACAATTCAAATACAATACAATACAAATATCCAATATCATAATACATACTGTGAAAACATCTTAAAGTCTAGTAGTTTTTTGCCATATTCTTATTTTCACAATGCTTTCTAATTCCCTTTGAACAGGGCTTGAGAATCAATGGTCATAACTAACTGAAATGATTAGAATACGTGTCTTTAATAAACAGGAATCTGTATGTAATCTATTTTGGCAGTAACCCTCTCAACTCTTGGACAGATTTTCCATCTTACCTCTGACTGGCCGAGCCTGTCCAGGTTGGAGATGTCAAAGGTGCTGCCCACGGCTGCTGTGTCCACTCCTCCAGTGCCTCTTTTCTGCAGCCGCAGGTTATCGAGGATCTTGGGGAAGCGAGGGTCCTGCAGAAACAGATGAAAGTTTTCCCAATAAGGTGCATTTAAATGAATGACTCTTTATGAGGCCTATGCGAGAGTTTTAGATCTCACAACTAGTCATTAGATGATACCTTGCTGAGGCGGGGCAGTTTAATATGGACGCCAGCACGCAACCCTGTGCCCAGATTGGACGGGCAGGTGAGGACGTAACCCAAGCGCTCGTTCCACATGAACTCCCAGCCTTTCTCCTGAATCAGCCTTTCAACCTGAGCGCAGCACACAAATATTCACAAAAAAACATTAAAAATAGATACAAAGCAGAGATTATAGCTTCATGTGTTACTTAGATATGCTGCAGGTACATGATTGATACTTGTTAAAGGTATAATGTTGCAAAAAATGTAATGTATGTAATTTTCCATTTACACCAAACATAGTTCATCAACCAAGACATGTTTGGTGTCCAGTTTTTGCTTTGTTAGTTTAGCAGTAGCACTATGGGGCTAACGCTACTAACACACATAGAGGTCAACAGTCACTAAATCTTTTCTGTATATGCATCCCCACAGTTTCTCTCAACCTGCTCCAACCTCCTTTAGGTCTTTCTAAAGGCCATTCAGGCCTCTCATTGTGGTTTAGTATAATTTATTCTTATACATCACTTACCGATATATCTTTTAATGCTGCAGTCAGTCACATTAAACATTGTCCTAACTTAAATGAAGACCTGAACTAAACCGAACAAGGGAAATGTGTGAAAAACATTTGAATGACTACTGGCTTTTAGTGTTTGTTAGCAACAACAGCCTAAAAGGAAACATTTGGACACTAAACATGTTTTGGCTGACCGAGCACATCTGCTGTGAGAATGAGATTTTTCACTGAACCAAACTTTGAACCAAAACTCACTAAAGAATTAGTGTTTTATACAAAGGTTTTATACATGACAGTATAAAACCTTTAACAGGTCAACCTAAAAAGGTCTTAACAGATTTTAAAGAGACACACACACAGAGTCTGAACACACTCACACGTGGAATTATGCATGAAAGTTTGTTTACAGTTACAGTATATCCACAAAAGGGCACTGCTCCCGGCTGCATTAAACACAGCTGCGCTGGTCGGCCCGGAGCTCTGTTTAATAAATAATAGAAGCTTGTGTTGCTTTAGCACTGCCAGGGAGTCAGCAGGGAGATGGGTGAGCTCACCTCTTGGAGGCCCTTGCAGAAACGCTCAAAGACCCTCTTCATGTTGCCCCCTTTCTCCATGGAGATCACCCGAGTGTGGTCTTCCTCATTCACCCACACAAGGAACGTTTTCTCATTATTGTGCCTGGAAGATTTTGCTGGGTTATACACAAAACCACGCAGTGGACAGCACAGCAGTTAAAGCCAAGTGTAACAGGCATTAAGCTATTAAAGGAATACTTGAGCAATGCCAAATTGTGCTGAGCAACTTGCTTAATTATTCATAAATATAAAGGGGTTCTTGATGAAGCATGGATACCGTAGAAGAACCACTTTTCCTTCCCTAAAGCTGTAGTTCTCAAACCAGTCCTTGAGAAACTGAATTATTTTTACATCTGCACCTGTCACTTCTGATTTATATCGTATATTTACAATAGATTTGTATTTTTTAAATAAAATGACCAAAATTTGGGGTGTAAATTTTGGGTATCATTTAATCTTTTACAAACTTTTTAAAGTTCAGGGCAAAATGCAGAAATTAAAATTTGGGATTTTTGGATAAACTACATCTGTAACATGTCGTCTCTTAAACTGTTATCAACGTAAACATAATGCATCTGCATTTAATTTTATTTGACTAAAGTTGTTTAAACTATTATTTTGCTCATTTTCAATCTTTCAGTCTCAAAACACAATATTCTTCTCATTCGTCTGTATTTATCCTCTGTCTGTAGTGCTCTGTTAGAGCTCCTGTGTCATTAAGCTCTGCTTCCTCAGTGTGCTCTGATTGGTCAATACACCTGCTCTGTTCTGATTGGTCAATTGCTAGGTAGGCATCCTGCTATAAGTCCCACCCCCTCACTGCTGTGGCTATTCTTACAATAGCATCTGTTCTGCTGTATCCTTTGAGCCAGAGTCTGATCCTGAAAGTCAGGTAGATCAAGTTCAACTGAAACATAGATCCAATCTACCTTTGCAAACTCAACTGGAGCCGGATATATTTCAGAGTGGTTTTAGGTGAGCTTGCTAGTAGGCAACTAATGAGGATTATGTTACGAGATGATATCAGCTTGTAACGGTGATAAAAGCATACTAGGACCCCTTTAATGAAGGCTTAGTTCTACCCACACTCTCAACCATATTGACATATATTATATATTTCTGAGATCTCATAGGGTAATGCAGTTTTGAGGCTCATTCTTAGAATCGTTTTTATTAAAATCAGCTTTTCTCTATGTTTAGAAACATCTGCAGTCCATCTTCAGTCCTATCCCTATTTCAAATGATATTGCTTAAGGAATTCTTCATATTTTGCTAATAGCTAGGTTTCAGCAAAGTTTTCTAATACAAAATGACCAGAAAACAGTCAAAATCTTTCTCCTGAAAATTATTTCATAATAAAATACACATTTACATTGCATTATTATCCAAGGTCTGGATTTGTATAAAACATGCAAATGTATATATATGTATAATTTGCATATCTAACCTCCAATGCAAACAATATTTTGTCCATAATCAACTGGCAAAGCTTGACCTGTGATTCTATTGTTTTATAAAACAACACAGTTTTAAGTTTTGCCTTAAAACTCCACATAATGTAAACACTCTGTACCAACTATGCTCTACAATCACGCTGAGAACCTAAATGTTAAGTTGCAGGGTCTATGATTCAAAGTCTACTAATAAAAATCTCTAATAATTATTGTTGGTACTTAATTACAGACTGATTAAACTGTCCTACAACTTCATTACTGGCTACTGCCATGAGCACAGCCAGAGGCAAAACGGTGTTTGTCCAGAACTAATAGTAAGCATCAAGTCCAGCCTATTGTATTAGTTTCTGACTTTCTCTGAGTCTCCTCAGCACTGTTGTTGTAATGATGCCCTGTACCCCTGAAACCCATTTGATATTTAATTTAGCTAATTTACGAGCTGAAGGCTGAGGGAGCCAAAGAGAAGCTGCTCCAGCAGGCGGAAATAGGATTAATAATAGAGGAGAGGTTGCAGTCCCGAGGACGTGAGTGATCGATCTTGGATAAGCGAACAGAGAAAGTGGCTGCAGCTATATCTGCTCCTGCAACTTATACTAGGATTGGGCAGCATCCGCAACTAAAGCCTTTTGTTTCTCCACCTTTCCAGGTTCCTGTTATCCCTGCTGATCTAAAGCAGCAGCACAAACAGAACATATATGGAAAATTGTGTTTACCAGATGCCTCTGGCGTCGGGCCAATCCCGTGCCATTCCTGCGCACGTCAGAAGCGGTGAGACGGGCTTATCAAACAGGAAATGATCCTGCAGGACCAAGCAGAGAGGAAATTCATGTCACCATGGAAACAAGCGACACTTACATGTTCAGAGAGCAGGTCTCATGTAAATGATATAGAATGGGTTCAGTCCTGTTTGACACACACTGGCACTTAGCTCATTAGCACTGGGAGTCATTAGCATGTGAAAGAACCGCTGTGGCACTGGGATTAAGGCTGAATTTGCAGCTCTGCAATCTGTACCCCAGGGTCGCAATACGTAATTGGTGCCTTCTCAGAGACGGAGAAAGAGGGGACATGACAAAGCCCCTCCTCTCCGCTGTTATGCAGCATATAAGCTTATTAAACGTTTACACTGTCGTCTATCAGAGCTCTCCTCGGAGCCCAGTGAGGTGCTAAATGCTGCACAGCTGATAGATTATAAAAATGTCAATTAGATTAACCCTTGGATGCACAAGCTAAGCAAACCCACAATGCACAACATGGGTCAAACCTGACCTGATGTTATTTTATGTATTTCTCTTTTGAAAACAGTTTATTTCATTATTTAATGTTCCAAGAATTCATTACAAATCTTTTTTTCATCATTATTTTAATTCTTATATTATTTACTTCATGAACAAAAATTATTTTTGTAAATAGGTTCCTGACTGCAAATGTTTACAAGTGTCAATAGCTCCTATCAAATTCCCTAATGAATACATAAGGGTTAATTCAGAGTCATGTTGTGAATTAGAAGGGTAGCAATACAGACACTTTTATTAAAAAAGTTAAAAAAAAAAACTGAAATCAGGATTTGTGATGATCAAAAACAAGTAAATTGAGGAATGTATGGACGTTTGAATGATCAAATTAATTTGTTGCAAAGATATAGAAAATAATATCTCAGTCGGGTCACTTTTGACCCAGCTTGTGCATCAAACGGTTAAAACGGGATATATGGCTGAAAAAGTAAAAAGTATGAATGCAGTACTTTCAAATGTCACCATGCTCTCCAAAAAATATCCAAAGTGGGTAGTTTGAATAAATGTGTATGATGAGATAACAAGGTCTATATATGCTGAGTCTATTCGTTAGAACAGAAACGTGTAACTATTTTAAAAATTGACAAATCAAATTTCAAAATTTCACAAATTTTTCATTAACCCTCGATGTAGTTAACCATGTAGTTGCTCCTTTGGTTTAGAATTAAAAAGCCAATGTTACTCAATAGTCAGGATTATCTTTTCTCGTCTCATCCAGGTCTTCATTAGAACTGCAGAGACTTCCAAAAGGCCTTCAGAGGACAGAATGACTTACTGCAGGCAGCCATTTCAGAAACACCACTGCTGATATTCAGGACTGATCTTTGGTCAGACTCCTCTGTAATCACGTTGGTCAATGACACAGTAACATGCGCCATAAAGCACATCAACAACATTATAACATTACTGAAGACCAGTATGCGGCTTGAGCAGGCTGACATACAATTTGGTGCTCTATTTTTACAGGCCACTTGGATGACCATTACTTGTAGAGCTTATTAGCAATGTTAGCTTCACTGCTCCAGTTCTAAACTAAATAAGCATAATTTGGACTCTAAACATGTTAACTACATTTGAGGTAAGTGGAAAATCATCCCTTTAAGCTGATATATTTTTGAATGTAATGTAAATAATTATATAAATATAAATAATTCTTCATGCTGTAGGCCTGCCATTCACACTGTTTTTCATGGTAGCTACATACATCGATGAGCTGCTGCTGGTCCTCTTCGGTCATTTCTGTAAGGCTGTAGTATTTTCCCGCCAGATCACCCTGGAGGCCAGCCAGAGCGTTGACCACAACCCGCTCCACCTCCCTTCGCTCCGCTCGTGTACATGCTGGCGGCAGGCTCAGGCCCCGGATACTGCGGCCCGTCCGCACTCGCGATGACAGCACATACTTATCATCAAAGTGGCCAGATCGGATCTGATGGGAGAAACAAAATATAAAGCTGTACTGAATGCGCTTTAGTAAAGGAGAGAAAACTTGATTTCAGATATAGAAAATAATGTATAATTATTTTTCCTGCTATGTGCTGTGTTTTTACTGAGTTTTTACTAGAAGACACATGGGGTGACAGAAGTGGTGACGTCTACCTTGCTGGAGTCGAGGTCAGTGGGATGTTTCATAGTGCGTGGGTCATAGCCGTTGTGTCTCTCCGTAATGACGGGGTCAAAAATATCAGCAAACACCTGCCAGGAAAATTTTATATGTTGACTACATCATTTTGCAGTTTGCAGCAGCAGCTTCTTAGATGATTGATATTCTCTGTTTACTATGTATTCACTGATTTCTTTTAATTACATGACTACAATATAGCTACAGATTCTTCTGTGAAATTACCAGAACTTCATATACAGTTTTATGCAAAAGTTGGGCTCCTCTGGCTAAATTCCCTAAATTCCATGTTTTGTTGATTGACAGACAAATTTATTTTTGTTTAATACAAATGAATCAATGTTTGATAGAAATGGCAGTAGAATATGTATAAAATATATGTGTTCTCTGTACAGTATGTGTTAACTTTTTTACTTATATGCAAATATGCAATTTTTCACAAATCTGATATGTGCTGATCTTTTATGAAATATAACCAGTGTTGTTTTGGACCATGTTTGACCACAAGGTCATAGTTTGTTTAAACACCTAGATGGTAATAAAATGAAGCCTAAAGGACCATATCCTGCATTTGTCTTATATACATTTTAAAAAATTCTCTGTACCAAAAAAACAGTTATTATTGCAAGACAATACTGCAGCCTCTCCAGTTCCCTTAAATGAGCAGTGTGCCAGCTAGAGCCATAATGCTGCTCCAGTACCCAAGAGAGTGCATGAAATACTTTCTTTAATAGCTTAAATCTTCTTGTCATAATACTACTAGCATTAAAACTATGAAGCGGAAGTCGTTTTTTATTTGCCAGCTTCCACATTCCACCTTAAATAGTTCAGCAGTTTCATTTTGGCGCTGACATTCAGCTTCTTATGTGTCAGGTTCTTGTTCCACCTTGTAAAGTTGTATTAATGTTTTTCTTTTTTCTTCACACGTCTACAATATATGCAAATAAGCTCTGGTTTATGTAAATGAGCTCTTTATGTGCTGCACTGCTAAACTCATAAATGTCTCTGAAAATGTGGTTTTCCATGATATGGGGCCTTTATATATAGGTTTTCATTTTTACAGTCTGTTATCTGGCCGTAGGTTTAGTGATCAAAAGGATCTCTGACCTCATAGGTTTCTTCATCTCCTGCCACCATTCCCACAGTCTTGATGAAGGGATGGCCCGGGTTGTCCACGCCAGTCTGAATGGCTTGATCCAGTGTGAATCCATTTGGAGTGGCTTTGTCACACAGCTTGGCATATAAGGCAGGTGTCAGGTGACTGGCCATGCAGTTGTTGTGTTTTCGTAAA
The DNA here is from genome assembly GCA_021613375.1 of Megaleporinus macrocephalus. Lineage (NCBI taxonomy): Eukaryota > Metazoa > Chordata > Actinopteri > Characiformes > Anostomidae > Megaleporinus > Megaleporinus macrocephalus. The sequence continues at coordinate 13,873,449 of CM038713.1, read as the reverse complement.
TCTGGATATTCTGCACTGTTGGGGAAAGGAGGAGGCTGCTTTCAGAGAGGAGAGGAGATCTTGATAGAAAGGGTGTGTACAGGCAGCATATGGCTCAGACAGGTGTATGGATAGTGCCTGCATGGCAACATATAGATGCACATCACACAATACGGTCAAACACATAGCTGCATTGTGAGGTATACGTGCTTTACTGGATTACAAAAACTCTTTCTTTGTTTAATATTCGTCTTAATAACCGCTCTACAACAGAAAATGCGGATTGAAGCCGTACAGTCACAGGCCATATGGCATATACTACACAAATCATAGCGAGGTTTGAGACGCCGTGACACCAGCGTGGTGCAGTATGGAGTCCTTCAACCCTACAGAGGAATTTGCAATGGATCTGAGACATATGGCGGCCGAGGACGAGGAGGATCTTTCCATATGAAGCAGGGAGACGTCAAACAGCATCCCTCATTGTTATGCATACAATCACTGCATATGCCAGAAAGGGATGTGCGTTTTGCGCAGTAGCCAATAAATAGAGCATTTGCTGCAGCATTTCAGTTTCGTGGTCAGTGCAGTTTGGAAAATGGATTAAAACGTTAAACTGTGTTTTGTGGAAAAAATATCAGTGTATTTTATAACTGAGTAAAAACGCAGAGGACGCGGGCTGACACCGCTGAAGCCATCAGCAGACACTGGCTCAAGTTGCTCACCTGGCGGGATACACTCTCCGGACTTGCGCTCCTGCGCTGACATGCTGCTCTCTGTTCAGGAGGAGACCCACCGTAAGAGAGCCAGCGCCCACCAGAGACAAGATGCCCACATTCCTCTTGGAGGACAAAATCCTGGCGAAGCTACTTGCCATTATATTCCCAGAGGTCGATGAAAAACGCAGGCTGGAAAAATGCTTCTCCGCGTCCGGGGTCCGTCTGAAAGAATGGAAACGGTGAAGGGAGGGGGTGTTGTTTCTTTTCCCACCCGTTTACAGAGAAGCCCCACCTTGTGCGTTAGGATTGGCTGGAGTGGCCACTAGCCAATCACAGCGCGCGGGGAAAATACATTGTCAAATGTCTGACTGTACAATTACAGTAAACTGCTTTCACAGTAATTTACTCTACAATGGTTACAGTAAATAACAGTTACTTCACATCATAATGTTATTGTGAAGTAGCTCCACTGTCCTGTACACGTACACATAGATATTTAAACAACTGTAAAAATAAGGAAATTCAGTAGCCAGGAATTTACTGCCCAGGTTTTAAGTTTGCTAGCTCTATGAATAAACTAGTCTAATGAAAAAAGGTTTAACATTGTATTTACACATAATATCTCAATATCAGATTTTTTAAATGCAAATAAACCATGATAAAAGGGCATAATAATCTAGCATACAACTTTCAGAGTCTTTAAAAATCCAAACCTAAATTATCAATGCTTAAACATTTAAATAAAGGCTTTTTTTAAACTCAGCGCCATCCTCACACAATTGTTAACAGTGCTGGTGAAGGGAACCAGACATAAAAAGTTATGTATAAGCTGACTAATATCTGGGACATGGTTTCGTGATAGTGTTGTAACAAGATTTTTGATTAAAGTGTATTTTATTTGAATTATTTGAATTATTATTATTGTTCTGTGACTAATTGACCATCTTCTGCTGTGCATGTGTGTAGGTACACTGGTGGTTTGGATAGCGGATATGTATATATTTATGTTGTAGACACTGCGGCCCCTGGTTCCCATCTCTACAACTTCTCTACAATGAACCACCTCATACTAAACCACTGTATACATATCAAAAACTGAATTATTTAGAAACTTGAAAAATGGGTGGAATTCCCCTTTAAGACGATTTTACATTGAAACGACAAATACAGCAAAAACCAATAGCGTTAATTACCAGTAAAACACTTATCAGTATACTATTAACCAATCACAGCGCAGAACGGAGACACTAATAGCCAATCACAGGTTGCAGAAAACTGGGCTCGTAATACGAGTGGCTAGAAAGATCGACTCTTTACTATAAAGACTCGCTTCCTCGATGAAGCTCTGTGTCTTTATTTAGATAAAAGTTAAACACTGTAATTATACCCGAAACACACTGTGTTTATGAGCGACCCCTGTGGAGGAGGCGGGGCGTTTCTGAATACGGGTGTGAAAAGAAAGAGCGGAGAGTGCTGGAGGATGCGGAGAATGCTTGCGGTGTGTTTGAAAACCGAGAGCCGCTTGGCAAGTCGGATCAGCGATCCTACGTGCAGCTCCTCACTCCCCGCTCTTAATCCAGAACCAAGCCCAGCCGAGGAGACCGAGAGCTCTTACGAGCTCTTAGCAAACTGGACCTCACAGATTAGTTCCACGTGTTTGCAGCGGAGGGAAAGCAGATGCTGAGTCTACTTCACTAACATCTGTGAGGTGTTTATATGCCAGTAAAACAGGACATTTTATCAAATCTACACACAAACCCTGGATGTCTGTACACATGATGGCAGTAAAGTCAGAGGCACAGACAGCTTTATAGGTATGGAAACCCTAGACGAAATGAGATGAACTAAATCTAGGAAGCTCTTCTGGGAAAATATTAAAAAAGGGGGAAAAAATAAAACAAACTAATTGCAGTCCAGTTTTGTTTTATAAAGCGGAGAAAAAATCTGGAATATAAAAGGTAAGGAAAGGTGATCCAGACTGATTTGCAGTAATTATATATTTAAGGATGTTCCGAAGGTTGCCTGAGCTTCACCTTGAGCATGACACGCCCAATTTACACATCTGCACATGCGCAGAAGAGATGAGGCGGACCTGCTTCTGAGAGTCATCTCTTCAAGTACAAATGTGGAATGTGTTGAATTGAACTTATATAAATGAACTTATATAAATGAACTCATATAATTATTACAGATAATATAATTACTTACAGATACTGGATTTGTCTTTTTCTGAATACATTTTGTAATCTAATCGATGACATTTGTGAGGCATCTACTTTTTCCTCATTTTTTTCTCACCTCAGTCGCCCACGTGTAGCTCCAAATTAATCTGGGGGGTTTCGTTTCATTCTGCTCTATTGTCTCAAGGTGTGAACTGCTTTATGGGTGCTTATACCTCTCTTCTGTACATTATTTCACACTGAAATGAACCTCCATGGCCTTACTTTTTACTAAAGTTGCTTTTGGTAGCTTTTTTTTAGCTGATCCAGTCAGTATATTGAAATAAAATATTTTTCGGTTACTCTATCCATCTCTTGATCTTTTCCTGGGGAAATGTTGTGTTTGTGCAGCTGAGGTCGGAGTGACATGCCAGTGTTTGACCTTGACTTAACTTCTGCAGCCAGTCTTAAACACTATGTATGCATACGCTGAATTGACCTACATTAAAGCACACTGCACTATAAGCAGATGTTGATCTAAAACAACATTTACAGTCATGAGAAGACACAGATCAGATTAAACCTGGATTAAATACAATCTGTAAATGGTAGTTCTCTATTGAAAAACGATTTAGACTAAGATTAATCCTTAAATCATGGTAAATATAAGCTAAACACAACAACCATGCAAATAAACAAGAGACTTAGTGAAAAGCAAAACTCACAGAGATCTTTAAAAGCTTCTAGGCCATAATTTCATGCTTAATAGGTGGAAGCAGGAAATCTGCGATTGAATGGCTTACTGATCAAAGTTCATGTATGCACAGTGCAGTGTATTTTTCTGGCAGTGCATGAGTAAAGTTAGGCTTGGTCTGTTATAACTTCCAGAAATGTGATCATTTTGTAATTTTTTTAAAGCAAAAATCTGACCAGCTTTATAAACAGCATGCATGGCAGCAGGCTCTGAACCAAGGACTGAACCAAAACAAAAATAGCTACATAGAGCTAATAAGACATACACACTGCAGAATGTTTTAAACAGAATTATAAAGACTGCAATACAAAGAAACTTACTGTCTGATGAGGCCGGCTTTTTCCTGCAGCAGGAACCAAGTACCAGAGAGCACCTGCCTTGTGTGAATGGGTGGAGGGCAGAAGGTGTGACTTCACTTTATCAAGACTTTGGAAGGCTCAATAGTGATTTAACCCTTAATATACCAGGAGATCGTTTTGATCCAGGTGTTTCTACTGACGTGGCCAAAGAGTTTCCTTTTGCTGTAGACTTTTGTCATACAACATAAGATACGATGTCCCCAACAAAATAAAAAACAAACAACAGCTAAAAACTGAAAACATATTGCATACAGTGGGCAAATATCTCAATAGAAACCTTTCCCAGCATGTAGTTCTTCAAGTGTAACATCTCTAATTGAATATGTCCATATGGAAACAGTTTGTTGCTCAGATCACTGTTTATTAAACATGGTCTTCTGATGAGCTCTACACATAGACCTTAGAGCAATAGGAGAAACTAACATGGACTGTTGAATCATTTTGTACTTTTTATCTCTCCATCTGTAAAGGCTTTTCTTCTGAGAAAAACAAAGCAGGCCTTCAGCCCACCCTGTCTGTTTCCGCCGGTCCTAACCCACGCGGACCTCTCCCAGTTCTTCTCCATTGGTCCACTTTTTTACTACAAATGCAAAAATGTTACTTTTCTAAAGGGAAAATGTAAGTACAAGGTAACCAAAACTACATGGGCATACACTACAAATACATCGTTTCATTCCAAAATGTATTTCAACCACTAAAGTGAAGTAAATATATTTCTTTATACTACAGACTATATTGCAAAAGATTTTGTCATTATACAATGTGATTATTGTTGCTTTTGTTTTTGTTTTTTTTAGTACTTTAACTATTTTGTAAGCTCTAAAATACAGATGTTCTGTACCCATGCTCGTTTTTCAGTTTGTAAACACAAATCAAGCAACTGTATGCCTAATCAGTTATACCTATGCCTGGCAATATATCTTAGGCCGGGATATTAATTGTTAAAGCTGATAATATTAATATCTAAAGGGCTGGCATATTAAGGATTAAGGTTGATTAAGGGTTAAGCTTGCAGCATCAAAGAGTGTGATTAAAGATTAAAAACATTAAAGAGTTGATATCTGAAGAGTTAAAGTTAATGTTGTATAGGCGACAGTTGGCATATTAGGGGTTAATGTTAATTAAGGGTTCAGATTGATATTTTAACGGTTACTGCTGATATCTTAAGGGTTAATGCCAGGAAATAAGGGGTTAATGCTAGCACATAAAGAGTTAAGACTGGGATATTAAGGATTAAGGCTGGCATATTAAGGGTTATGGCTGGAATACTAAGGGTTAAGGTTAGTAACCTACGCTATTAAAAGATATTAAAAGTAACACCTGGTAACTGAAGAGTTAAAGTTTATTTAGTTGGCTGGTATTTCTAGGGTAAATGCTGGTATGTTCAGAGTTAATGAGGGTATCTAAGTGTTTTGGTTGGTATTTTAAGGCTTAAGGTTGGCATATTAAGGATTAATGGCCATATCTTAAGGGTTAAGGTCCTACAATACATGCTGTGTGTTGTATGGTAATTGGCTTAGCCAACTCCACATCGTAAAAGACCTTGTCATAGTGTGTAACTATGATACTGTAATAATCACTATTGCTAGATGACATACTCTTCTTATTAAGAAACTCTAGTCAGCTTATCTGCTCAGTTCAATGTTAGAACTACCATAAAAACAGGCCACTGTGCTTTACACACCCTCTCCTGCTCAAAGGTAAATATGAGCACTGGTTTCACTGCACGTAGGCTGCTGAGACAATACTCACCTGAATCAAATACAGTGGCATTAATATAGTCAGTATAATTATATGCCTGATTAGCGGAATTAATGTATTCTATTATCTCCTGTAAACAGCAATAAACACATAGTTTATGTTTTGTAACTTGTATTTTTGGTTTATACAAATCCTTCAATCACTGGAAGCAGGGTAAACACTCATTTGTGTAATGTAGGTGTACACAAGGATTGAATAGGAAGGCAGAGTGGCTCCAAATAATGTGCACTCTGAGATGCATTCAGGAGCCTCAGCAACTTTAAATTTCACATTTCAAACATATACAGTATATTGTTGCTATTATGACCTTTTTTAAAAGCCCCCTTTACATCTTGTGGAATGTCATGATGTATGCACCAACAGAAAGTTCTAGATAATTAAAAGAAAGTTTTTCCCCTCGTTAAAGTTACTAATTTGGAAATACAGGTTTTGTTCAGAGAGTGCTCATATGAATACATAGTTGTGAGTGTTATTTCATTTGAACCATTAAATCCACTAACCGATGGTCTTTGGTACAGCCTCTTTATTTTGTAGATGTGTCTGTATGTGAAAGCAAGGACAAAGTAGACGATGTTTGGATATTTGTCTGTGCTGACTACTCCACCTATTGGACATCTTCAGTAATACATCAATAAATCTAAACTTCTCAGCAACAGTGATCTTATCTTCAAACCGCACTTGTCAGCAAGCAGAGTTAGCTTTTTTTTTTAAACAAGACATTGCGTGTTTGCTTCTGACTAAGACAAGCACGAAAGTGACCCCCCATTGGTGTCTATTGGGCATAGACTGAGACAACAAAATGGCTAATTAAGGACTGTAAAGAGTCCAGTCCTATATAGGACAGAACCCCTGCACTCAATGTGCCAGAAAGGGTTCTTTGCACCAGTGACATAGAATAACCATTTTGGTTACCTAGAGAACCTTTTAATTGGGTAGTTTTAAAAGAGTTTCATTAAGTAATTGTTGCTATATGGAGGTACTTTCTAACCCTGGTCCTGGGGGAAAGGCTTGTTAATTAACTGATTGGTTGAGAGCAGAGCAATCATTAAAATGTGCAGGGCAGGGGGTCCTCTAGTCTTGAGAGCCTCTGCTTCAGGGAAGAAAAGGCGGTTCTTCTAGTTCATGCATATTTGAACCTGGACAGTAGTGATGCTTTCCTACCCTTACTAAAAAGTTTATTTAAAGTTAATTTCATTAAAGCAGCAGTGCATATACCTCTAGTGGTGAGGCTGCATACTCCCCGCACCCACTCCTCCCTTCTCTGTGAAACAATGCCAGAGGTCAGGTTTTCTGCTATTGCCTCAGTGCCTGTATTGATGCTCTGTACAGCCAGTGTGTGCTTTATCTGTTCTGGGTTACTGTAGGAACTTTGCGGATTTATATTGCAGCCTCACCTCATATGTAGATGTAAAGAGCGCGATTCAACATTTTCATACCATCTTTCTACTCACACATTTATGTAAAGCTCTATATTTTTAATGTATACTTTATGTAGTAAGTATACTAATATCAATATGTGTACTTCTTGGGACCCAATTTTTTATCACTTTTTAGTTTATAAAAGAATACTTGTTGTTTACTTTGTGTCACAGCTATATTATAAATAACATTATAAGTTATATAGTTATATACTTTAAAGTATACAACAAGTAAACGTGAGTAAACTTTAGTATTCTTGTTATTCTTGTTATATTGGTCCTACAAGTGATATACCTAGTCGATCATGAGAGTTAAACCCACAACTGTTGGCTAACTTCACCTACCACCAGGCTAGCAGCCAGCCTTTTCTTTAGGTGTAAGAGAGCAGTAAACTTTAAGTTCACATCTAGTTCACAACTAAGCAACTATACTACAGATGAATGTATATACTTCTATCCCACTTTTTATCTTACAGGGTACATAGTAAATATTATATAAAAGCATATATAAGTATATGTGTAAATATCGGGGTATCAGTATCAGCCAAATAGACTATTCTGTGTCATTATAAGAGTATATCTAAGTATAACTGTGTTTATTACACCTCTGATAAGACCATGAAAAAGTAAACTGAAAGCATACTCACTCAAGAAGTGTACTGAAAGCACACTTGAATAAACGTTGTACGGGTATACGTCATCGGTTTCAACAGTTTCCTCTCAGACCAATGATGCTGGTAACTAAAGCTACAACTACAAACTAATTTTGAAAAATAATATTTTTTTTACTCACTGATAAAGATTTCTGAAAGATTTTTTCAGATGCAATGTTGAACTGAGAGACTGGTTTAGGCAAGCACTCTTTGCATGAAGGCACATCAAAATATTTTAATATTCTGAATTATGACAAATGCAAGACTTCACTGTAAAATAATTAACTGATTTGTTATGGATTTGCTGTCAAAATGAGCAAGATGTTGGCTCCTCCTCTGACATACTTCCAGCAGGAAAGCATGCGGTCAACCCGTAACTCCAGCTCATTCATAAAAATAAAAAAGCCTGACAGTCTGAGAGGACTCTGATAAACCTGAAATGTATGCTCATAGAGGCCAACTAGGAAAATTTTGACATGTGGCCTGACTTCAGCATTGTTCAGATGCGCAGATCTTCTCTAACACATTTGAGGCATGGTTGACAAATCCATTAGGTTCCTAAAGAAGACAAACCTGTTCAAATCACCAAATGAGTACAAACATGCATAAAATTATAATAAAAAAAACATTCTATAGTGAAATTATGCTGAAGCCCAGCACACTGGACTTAAAACAGAGGACCATATAGTTTTCTAAAAAAAACTTACAGACACTGGCAGCTTTATCCCTCCATCAAACATCCACAGAGATATTCGGGAACTGAAAATGATACGGTTACGTTCACATATAGAACTTGATAAGGAAATATTGAATATTGGATGGATCTGACACATGTCTGACATGTACTACTAGCTCAGGTAGCTGGTCAAAAGATTTCTTAAACCTCCTCCTACTTAAAAAAAAAAAGCCTGATTGTTGTGTTTACTGTTGCTTTCATTGACTCCCTGTCTTTAAATGTTCTAACTTGGAGCAGAACCTTTAGCATGATCAGGGCAGTGCTACTTCTTCATCCTGTCATGTTTAACTGATGGCTGACTCAATGCTACAGTGAGTCACTATCACCTCTTGATTACTAGGCTGTCAAACCCGGTGTGTGGAGGTCATTATCTCATTATAAAACAGCGTTGATGACATCGGGAAGACACATGAGCAGTATAATTTATGTTTAAGCAAGTGTTTAAACAACAGGACAGCCTCTGTTGGAATCTACCTGCTTCTGAATTAATTTGAACTATCTGCCGCTTGTGTTTGCACACAGCGGAATTTGACCTCACAAGACTGGATACCTAACCTTCATCCCACAACTGCACCCTGTGTAGATATATAGGGCTCATTCTAAACAAAACACAACAATTCATAGTTCCAGGTAATTTATACACTGAGGAAAACATTATATACTGTATTTGATTATTGCTGATAAATCCCCTCTAAATCTGCTCCTTCAGCAACAGAAAACAACATTACAACAAAACATTTGTCCATCTTTATTTATCCATTCAGTGAAGCCTGCTGTTTTCCTAAAGTTTAATTTTAAGTTTTTCAGACACCCCACTGCTGCTGTCTGTATATGTATTCATAGTCTTTCTCAGTTACAGTGGCCCATCGTTAACATTTAAGATGATGTGTCAGAATGAAGGGACATATTTAAAGAATTCAATTTGAAATTCTAAATACTTTGGCGGATTGAATATGATTGGTACAAAACTACGCTAACGGTAGCAGCCAATTAGAGCTCGATGCGTTCACAGCCACGCGGAACAAGTTCGACCAATAGCGTTAAAGAACAGAGATCTTGCCCGAACATGTTCCTCTAGTTCCTCTGACTGACCGGCTACACGTGTGTGCCGTACGGGTGAGTTTTCAGCCCCTCTTACTGATACATGTTATTACGTGTAGTTTACGTACATTACATTTTGTGGTTTATAGAAGTTCGCGTGATTTTGGTCTTTGTGTGTTTTTTTTTACCACCGATATTTCTGTGTACCAGCTGTTTTATTTATGCTAACTGCTAACAAAAGCTAAGTGTTCAGGCGTTACTGACTGTTACTAGCTGTATTATGTTTTTACTGAGCCTCGACAATATGTACAATTATTGACTGGGGAAAAAAGTATTCTCCACTATTTCCCTCAATGATTTAATCGTGTCGTAGTGGCAAAGTAGCTAACGCTAACGTTAGCTTCTCATGTTTCGCTTGCCTGCCATAGTGAAGTTAAAGCTAGCCAGCTAGCTAGATAACAGTCTCTATTACCTGACTAAACATTTTGGCTGTATTGTCTTTTCCCTGTTCTTGCTCACAACGTTCTTGCCAATGTTGTGTTTTTTTTATTTCAGATGTAACTGGACCTAAAAAAATGTCTGCTCCTGGTCCTCGGACTAATAGTGGGGCTACCCAAAGTATTTGGGGGCCCCTCAATGTGGAATCAACCGTCCTTTCCTCTGTACTAACAAAACGACCTATTCACAGTAAACGGAGAAAATCGAAGCACACAAAAGAAAACAGAGTTGTGCAATGTCAAGAAAGTTGTGAACTTGAAAAATCCAGGAAAAGAAAATCCACTGAGTCCCTAGTGGAGCAGACCACTGACAGTAGGCATGGAGCACCTTCAGACAAGTCACTGGAGGCCAAAAGGGCCAAAATAACTACACACCGAGCTTTAGGTTTAGCCAAGTCATCTTCCTTGCTCAGTGACAGCTGGGAGGTTGACAGTGGCTTTTCTTCTGAGACCAGCCCCCCTGCTAGTGGCCGGAGTTCACCTTGCATTGGAATTAACCCCTCAATGCTGGTGGCTATGGACTGTGAAATGGTGGGGACTGGCCCTAATGGACAGCGTAGTGAATTAGCCCGATGTAGTATATTAAATTATTCTGGAACTGTAATTTATGATAAGTATATCATGCCTAGCCACCCTGTTACGAACTACCGGACGCAGTGGAGTGGTATCAAAGAGGAGCACTTAAAACAGGCTTTGCCTTATGGGGAAGCAAGGAAAGAGGTGAGATATCATTCAGTTCCACTGTATCATTTACAAACCCACCCTTATGACTAGCAGCTTATATTGATAAGATAGACCAACATGTCTTTTGATTGGTGAAGAGTCATAGGTACAAACACTGCATGCTATGTGGTGGCACCTTTGATTTATTTTGGGGTATTTAAATTGCATAAGCTAAAAAAAAATATATATATATATTTTTTTTTTCTTTTCTCAGATCCTCGACATCCTTAAAGGGAAGGTAATAATTGGCCATGCCTTGCATAATGACTTCAATGTCCTGGGCATCACTGTACCACGTAACAATACTAGGGATACTTTGTCCTTGGGTGCGCTGCGACAGCTGTATGGTGCTCCTAAGCAGTGCATCTCACTGAAGAAGCTGGCCTGTAAGCTTCTAAAAAGGAACATACAAGTATGTATACTTAGTTTTGAAAATTATTGTTTCTGATGCATTTAAAAAACAAAGTAAGCCAACTTGCTTTAACATTATGATTACATGTGGTATTTCTTTTTCAACTAGGTTGGCAGATTTGGTCACTGCTCTATAGAAGATGCTCGTGCTGCTTTGGACCTCTACAAGCTGGTAGAAGATGAGTGGGAAAAGTCCCTGCAGACCCACAGCCAGAACTCTGATTCTGTCCCAGAGCCTGCTGCCTCCCTGGAACACTATATGCAGGACGAGTACTGGCCAGAAAGTATGACGGACAGCGACCAATGAGACCCAGTAGACGTTGTATGGAGTGGCTGTCAGTCCATTGTGTGCAGACCAAGCTGAAGAAGCTTTTTCATTTTGAAGCAAATGAAAGAGTTACTTATCATGGTTGTCTGACTTTGTCAGGATATGTTATACTGAATATGCAGTAATTAGAAAGAAAAAATATATCCATTTAAATTGCCCACAAAATATTATGCACTGAAGTTACTTGAACTCTTGATGAGACAGATCAAGTTATTTGCAAAATGTAAGGTACTTCAATGTACACTTTAGAACCCACTCTTCTACAGCTGTACTAGCATGTGGGCGAAAAGTAGGAAGATCATGTTATAATCTTGGTGTAGTTCTCGGATGCAAAGGGTAATACATAATCACTTTCACAGATAATTTAAATTGCAATTTGTTAAGAATTAGTAATATTAATTCTGCATTGCTTGCTACACACACTCCTCCTAAGCTAAATTTAAGAAAATATCCTAATAACATTTGGGGCAATTAAAACTATTAACAGTATAAGTTCACCCCATCACAGTTTAGCTTTGTACTATGTTTAATTATAGGTTGAAAACTCACTTGATCATTGTTCTCCAGGTTATTTGCTGATTACAGTAGATGATTTTGCATCTAGATAGTTAATGTAACTTGAATTGCGATACACAGGATGTGTGTATTGAACTGATGTATATTATGTTACCTGTTGGTTTGTGTAACATTGTGGTTGCCAGCCCTGCTCCTAGAGGTCCTCCTTTCTTCAGACTTCAGCCCCAACTTCAGTCGATCACACCTGAACCATATAAGTATTGCTGTCTATTGCGATGTCCTTGATTAGCTGGAGGAGGTGTGCCTGATTTGGGTAGAAGGTGAAACCTGTAGGATGATGGACCTCCTGCAGGAGAGTTGGTGACCACTGGTGCTTCTCAGTCATATATTTTTCAAAAGTCTCTCTTTGGAAGATACTTATTTAAATGTGCTAATCACATTGCAGGTAGTATGTTTACCAGTATTTAAATCTGTTAGTCAAAAGGGAGATTGAAAAAGCTGCTGAGCAGAAAGAGTACACTTTAACCCTATGGGTGACCGTCATAACCAATAATATGGTGTTATGATGCATGCTACTTGAGAACTGTACATACTAGTTGACATTTAACTTAAATGTTCATTGGTTGATCCTTTTAAAGGTCTGTTCACTGAGCTACTCTGTATGTACATGACGTATATGCCATATAACACTTATATTTATTATTGTTGTTGCTGGAAGCCTATGCATATATGTTCCAACACCCTGTTGTAACCTAAATACATTACACTACAGGGACCAAAATAATATGATACAGTATATGTCATATTCTGAAAATTCTTGGTTTATTTATTGAAGATTTTCTTGTAGCAGCAACAGAATACAGTTTTAATAAATGTGACCTGTTATATATAATATATTGATTAAAAGGGGTGGAAAATGACTTGCTTTTTTGTGTTCATTTATGTTTCAATACTGAAAACTGAACTACTAGGTAAACATACAGAGATACCTATATTGGTATTTCCAGGTAATCCACTTTAAATGGTTTTATACAAGTGTGACTAATTGCTCAGCCTGTAGCTTTTAACCCCACAAAACCTTAAGAGTTTACCTTACCTCATGGTGTCACCTGAGGCCACAGAGGTTTATATAACCGCAGGTTGTAGCCTTCCAAGTGAGGTCTTGTAGGAATTGTTTTTAGAGAGGTTAAACGGTTTATTTGAATTGTTCTGCACTTGGTGTACACAATAGTGTGCTTAGCAGTTAATCTGCATTTTTAGCACAGAAGCAGGACCTCTTTGGATTTGAGTAAACCAGTGCTATTATCTTTAAGATTCCCATTTGTCTTGATGTTTTGTATCACTGCTGCTAGCTGAGATTTAGTTAAAATTCAGCTTGTCTTTATAACATGAAGACATGTAGTCATTTTATATACTATCCAAAACCACTACTGAGTTTTTACAAGCAACATCGTTAAGGGTAAAATTGTCATAGATCTAAACAAATCTTTATAATTCAAAGCATGTACAACTCCATCATAAATGGAAAAAACTTGATCACAAAACTGTCATAAAACAGTTTATAGGGCTCAGACAGCATATTTATAACCACTTTATAGACTGATTTTCTGTAAAAGAGCTTTCAAAGTCATTAAACTCCTAAAACATATGGTTTCCATCATCACCACGAACAATTCTGACTGGGCAAGTTTTGCACCAAACTAGTTTGAATGACCTTATTTACATCTTTACCATTTAATTATGCAGAATTTTAAGTCCTGTCAGCATTGAATAATATATGATACAGTATCATATATTATTCATATTCATATTCTTATTATGTCATATTCTCTGAGTGCCGGAATGGCTCTGTGGATATGTTTTGCAGGTATTAATTCATTATTAAGTATTATTAAGGGCATAATGGGTTTGTACCAGAACTTCTTCAGTAATACTTCTAGCCAGAGTTTCAGCATCACTTGGTTTTAATTTTAGTTTTGAGTACCTACAGTTTGCTGACATGCTAAAAACGTCTTTCAACAAAGAACCCCTTGCCATTGTAACTCAATCTATGTCTCAGGTGTTGCTGTTTGGTTCTCGTGGAAGTGCTGAGTTTTCTACTCGTGTGAACCTAACCTCAAGCAGCAGTGGTGCCGAAGTGTCCTAAACACACTTTCACAAAGCACAGAGGCCAGCATTGTCCTGCCAATCCCACTGCTTTAGGCACACAGACCCCCTCTTTGATAGGCTAAATCCTGATTTAGGGTATTACAGCTCTATTCCTTGTTGCGTCAGAAGGGAAACGTGCTATGGTGACGTGACAGGAGAGAATGTGAAAAGAGTGGAAGAAAATAGTTTTGGCTACTCAAAACACTACTGGATTAAGGTTCTGTGGGAAGTGATGTCACGGTGTTATATATAATATGGACTATTTTTAAGACATTGCTATTTCTCTTCACTTTAAAGAGTAAGAATTTATCCTTTATCATGTCATGACCAGTTGGCCAAAAGCCAACATATGTTGTGTTTTAATGCTGGTGTGGAAGCTGACCAGCTAAACGAGCATCAGAGCAGCACTTTACCAGCTTAAACCAGCACAGAACACATGCTAGTCTGTGTGTGTACATGTACAGTACAAGTAGTTATGTCATGATCATGAAACGTTAGCTGACAATTAATTGTCATTCAAATAATTACGATAAACAATTTGATTATCCATTGAATGTAACTGAAATAACCAAATAGCTATCTTGCTCAGTAGCTATGTTTAATTAATAGCTAATAATAGGTAATAATAGTTTTATAGCCAAAGTAACACACTACACTATTGCAACTACATAGCCAATACACCAACATTCTCAGCAATAACCTCTAAACATGTCAGCATGTTTATATTTCAACATTTTTCTGATTTCTTTTATTTCTGTTTATATGTTCAGCACACCCACAACAAACATATGTGAAAAATAATTATAGTCTTAAGTAATTGTGATTAGGTGACTATTTTATAATTGTGATACCCCTACATGTAAGTGACAAGGTAGACTGACAGGCCTAAACTCTTTGGATGCTTTTTGTGCTGCGAGCATTATAAAAGCTAAAAATAGCTACTGGTCACACTGCAGTTTGACAAAAGCCCAGTGGTTAGCTGAGGTCGGTAGAGTATCCTAAACCCAAACCCAAGAAAAAAAATGTGTTGCTAAAAAACTGATTCAAGTAGATTTAGCTTGAACTACAAACTACTTGAGTCTCTGTTGTTATTTGTTAAACACTTTAACCAGTTAACCAAATTCTGGGTTAAATCATTTTTATCTTAACATAAAATGTTTAATGAGTTTCTGGGGCCACTGTATACCATCTGCAACTTGTGCTCCTGTTTGACCTGGAATCAGTTTTTGGCCACTTGATAGTTCACATAAGGTGCACATGGACAGCGCCTGGTTTAGAAACTATGACTGCGGCATATTTGTGGAAAACAAATGGTCAATGTTCTCGTTCCTCTTTCCTCCAATTATTTTTGTGCTGATTAACGTTAAATCTGCTCTGTGTAATCCTGTGTGACGGTGTTAATCCAGAGGGAGGGGAGCCACTACAAATGATTGAAGAGGGCAACTCAACCCTAACCCTCACCACAGTTCTGTTGACGGACCCCTCAGCTGCACAGCACCCTGTCAGGTAAGTCATGGCTAGCTTGGCCTGGGAGAAGCCTGTTCTCCTTCATGTGCCTCCCTAAAAGAGTCTTTAGAAGCTTGTGAATTTTATTAGCAATAGTTTGGCCTGGATTTTGCTGCTGATCTGTGTTGGAATTTATTGTCATTTGAATCAGAAATGAATTGCTGGCTGTGTTTGTAGTAAAGATTTGTTCCTGATGTATAACGTTTTGGTTTATAAGCAGAAGATGTTATGATTTTTTTCAGTTTCTACATTTTAATGTTACAAATCGACAAAGGTCTGTTTGAAACACATCAGCCATTGTGATAGCCTAGTAGAAGTTAATCTGCCCCCAGAAAGGCTCATGTGATAAGGGGACTGCATGTTGATGCTTAGGAATTCCAAAGGGATCTGCCTCCAGATAGGCTTTATTAGGAACACATTTGTTTGTTTAGTCCAAGACATTTTCGACATCCGGATCAATAGAAGCATTCTTTGGGTGTTTTCCTTGAGCTCTGTTGACCACCTAATCCCTCTGTTTCCAGTTTTCCTCAACACTATACTGACCATCAGAAGCAATGGCTGTCGTGGTAAGTAAAAGACCTTCTCAGTTGTAGTGTTCATCAATCATACATCTCTCTTAATGTACTGTGCTATTTGCCATCCTAATGGTTTGTGGTCTTACACTGAGATAACCAATATGGGGCTATGTTTGACATCAGGAGAGTGATCTAATTCAAATGTACCTGAGGTGCTACCATTTTGCTATTAAAATCAATCGAAACTACTATTTCAACCCAGATTTCTTCAAATCTCCACTCACATGGATACCACAGTCAGCTCTTAGTTCAGGGCTGGGGCTGCTAGTGTTAGCTGCTAATCTCTCATCTTAGACAAAGCTTTTCTATATTTTTGCTCTTTTTTTGACCGGGCTTTACTCTATTCATGTGAGGAGGCTTAGCATCAGCTCACACTAGGCTCTATTGAGTGGGCCTCCCTCAGAAGAAGCAGGAGTTCTGGATTAGTGTGTTTTCAAACAGCTGATTCTGGGTCATACTGATGCCACTGCTGTCTGTTTGCAGACTGGAACGTACCGTATGGTGTCGGAGGAGGAGCAGGCCCTCAGGGCCAAGCTGGAGCATCTTTCAGTCAAAGACCATGGACCAGTGTTTGGACTCTGTACAAAGATGCCTGATCACACCATGCAGAAGGTGTTCACAAACCCACCAAGGGTGGCATTAATAGGGGCAAATAGGGGCATGGGCTCTTCAAGGGTTCTTTAGTAAAGAAAATGGTTCTATATGGAGCCTTGAGCACTTTAAGAACCCTTTCCATAATAAAGGAGTTCTTTACATTATGAAAGAGTTCTTTAGACTAATGGAACTTGCTATAGATATAGCACCAGAAGGTGTTCTACTGTTACAAGGTTGATGTTGTATATAAACAGAACCTTGTTTTGGTGCTATCTAGAACCTTTTTCAATAGGGTTTAATATAACTTCATCTGCAGCACATTCTCCAACAATCTGAAAAACCCAATTCACTATGTGCAGAACACTTTAAGTGTATATTTCAATAACATTGAAAATGTGTGTGTGTAATATGGGGCAAGTATTAATATAAAGGGGCCAGTTAAGATGTTTAGGGGGCCTGGCTGCAGATTAGATGTTCACTTTGCAGTCAAGTATACAATCAAGACAAATTCTATTCTTAAACGTGGTTGTCAGTGTTACTTCACTCCCAACAGTTCGTCAAAATCAAATTTTAAACTATGTCTAGGTTTCAGTGTGATGTGTTTGATCACTGCAGGCCAAAGATGAGCTAAATGAGACAGAAGACAAAAAAGCATCAGCCGTGAAGGAGCTGAGGGATGTGATAAAAGATAAAGCAGGAAGCGGAGATGACCTGGCCAAGGCAGTGCAGGACACTTTTGGCGGGAAACCTGATAGTGTGCTTGTGAGATTCATTCGGGCCAGAAAATATGACGTGAACAGGGCTTTTGACCTCATGAAGGGTGAGCGCATAACAGGAGTTTTTGTGCTGTTCTACATGAATGCACTCTCGGTCCACTGGTTAATGGAATTATTTTTTTGCTTTAGGCTATGTACGCTTCAGGCGAGATTACCCGGAGCTGTTTGAGAACCTAAGTCCAGAAGCGGTGCGCAGCACTATCGAAGCCGGTTACCCAGGAATCCTGCCCAGTAGAGACAAATATGGCCGTGTGGTGCTGCTCTTCAACATCGAGAACTGGGACTATGAAGAGATCACCTTTGATGAGGTGAGGCAAGAAGTTAAGGGATTAAGTATACTTCTGTAACATTACTGTCCTGCTGCAGGTAAGGTCTTTCAGTAAAGTTTTTAAAAGGCTTCTACTTTCTAACTTGTTTATGCTCTGACCTGATCATCTGCTCAATGAAAATTGTACCACAGAAACTTTTTTGTGTTCTTTTGGGTAAAGTGACAGATATTTGTTGCAGATCCTCAGGGCCTACTGTGTGATCCTGGAGAAACTGCTGGAGAATGAGGAGACTCAAATCAATGGCTTCTGCATCATTGAGAACTTTAAGGGGTTCACCATGCAGCAGGCTTCAGGCATCAAGCCCACAGAGCTAAAGAAGATGGTAGACATGTTGCAGGTAATGTTCTGCATGAGCTATATATATGCACATATTTCTCAGGTTCACTGACTAGAAAAAAATTAATTAAATAAATAAGTTGTGTAGTTATGGGAGTGATGCATTGAAGTGAAGGCCCTTGCAGTTTAAGGGGTTCTAGCCAATATTCATAACAGACATTTACATGTCCCCAACTTCCCACCTTTATCATTGTGCTAATTCCAATAACTTTCTTGGGGTAGGACTCCTTCCCTGCTCGATTTAAAGCTTTGCACTTCATCCACCAACCCTGGTACTTCACCACCACCTACAATGTGGTCAAGCCCTTTTTGAAGAGCAAGCTCCTGGAGAGGGTGAGCTAACATCACACTGTGTAAGGCTGGATACTGTGTAATGATTGCTTTTAGCAGTCTGATTGAGCATTTTGTTCTGTTGCACTTAGGTCTTTGTCCATGGAGACGAGTTGGAGAGCTACTATGCCGAGTTTGATCCTGAAATCCTGCCATCGGAGTTTGATGGCAAGGGTTCCAAATATGACGGCAAGGCAACAGCAGCGAAACTTTTTGACTGAGGAATATGTTAACCATTATGAAAACGTTCTTTATGTAATTCTAGTCATTTGTGCATTCTGGGATATCGGAACGCTGGTATACGTTTGTGAAGATAACCTTTTTGTTTCTGATGAACTTGAGGCAAATGAAGCCTACAGCACTGTTTAATTCTCAAAGCATGCCAAATAAACACTTGAAAAAAACACAATGATGACTGAAAAACAATAACTATTTAAAGAGCTTATGGTACTCAAACATGGCCAATCCCTATGTTGTGAAGCTTTCTAGGAGCCGTTCTTTTGGTCTTGGAAACCCAACAGTCGCAGTGTTTCATTTACCTCTCTTAACAGACAAGTGTCACCTTTCCATGTGATATGTTTATGTTGGTTGTTGTTGCTTTTATTCAGTTGAGAGCAGCGAAATATGTCTGAAATGTTATCCCTAAATGATATGTACAATAAAATGTATATAAAAATGCCTGCTTGCTTCCATCTGTGTTTGGAAGTACATTTATGATGTTATTATGGCTAAAAAACTAACCTGATTGCATAAAACATCACATGTTCATAACATCTGAAGGGGGTATTCATGCAATGGTTATTGTGAAAGAGTGAATAATTAAGAAATATGGATCAAATGTTACACAAAATAGTTTATTTTGCACATCCCTTGTTCTCGACACAGACCTGCATTTGGTGTACACCTACAGGACTAATACATCCACTAGACTTGTTTCACAGAACAATAAGAGATTAACATTTTGAACTGCAAACAAAAAAAGCTATATCATTTCTATAATTAGATCCAAATTTGGGAGAGACTGGGTAACTCATTTTACTAAATAATGGAAACTACTGTGTGCGTGGCTTATGTCACACTGGTCAAAGTCTAGATTTCCTTATTATCCACGCTTTCCCACCAAAATAGACTGCTGTGTAACATTAATCCTACTGAGCTTACAGTTATCAAACACCAACACACACAGGACAGAATAGTTAAACTGGAAATTCCATTGATTTTCTTTTTCAAATGTCTGCATAGTTTAGCTGTTGAGATGTAAACAAAGCCATTCAGACTCTTATTTCTTTACAGAGGCGACAGGAAACAGTGGTCACAGTGTCTACAATGCAAATCGTTGCTGTCCATAGGAAAACAAGTATTTCCAACATACTAAAATAGGCCAAAACCTTCTTAACTCTCAGTGTAAGTGAATGTAAAGAGGCTTTATTCCAAAAGGGTTTTAGAACATTTCTTTTGGTTCATACATCATGAAACTTTTACAGGCTATGAAGGGCTGCTGTCATGTTCAAAATATAAAAACAAATGTAGATACATGTTTTCCTTTGAATTGTGCCAAAATACATCAATTTTATTAATGAGCCAAATGATCAACAAAGCTCCACTTTTTTATGTGGAATATGTTGATAATAGTAAATAATGGATAATCTCATTAATCATTACTTTTGAGCACTGTATTGTCTTACAAGGCTTTGCATGTACCTCTTCACCATGAATGGTTGTTTAGAGGCCAAAAGCCTATCTCCAAACTACTGTAACCAAATAAATTAATACAATAACCTCCAAGCTTAACCTCACTGTAGAGCTGCACAATATTTAATTTAGGCATCATTATCGCGATGTGCACACACGTAACAGCCACATCACAGAACGCGTGATGCAGAATAAGGCAATTTAATTCAAACACATCACACTGCTGCTTTCTGTGTGATACAAAAGGAAAAGGCACATGGCTCTTGTTTTCCAGGACTAAGAGAAGGCTGTCTGACCACCATTTACCATTTACTCTGATTTATGGCTTCACTGGCCTCACTGTCATTGGTCGAAGCCAACTGCATACCATTAAAGTTCAAGAATTTTTGCACTCAAAAAATGTCCTCAGAGTGAAAGTTGTATTATTATTATAATTTAGAAAGATTAGAAAGATTTCTTTTTCCCAATATTGTGCATCTCTACTTTACTTCAGATATCTGGTTCCCATCACCACTGCTCTAAACGATCCTGACTCTCTGGAATACAGCATTTTACACCAAACCAGTCTTGACTTTGTTTACATTGTAACCATTTAATTACGCCGAATTGTAGAAGTGTTCGTTAAGGTGGTGAAATGTGTTTAACCTGTTATTTGTTGATTTTCGAAGGATCACATTGATCTTAAAAGCTCCTTTTCCAAGATTAACATCCACTTTAACTAATGAGGCAAACAGCAGCACAATATTGATAGACATAAACACTCAACGATAATCAAAGACATAGCTAAATTTGACAAATTAACTAATCTAAAAGAAATTATTTTATACATACATGTACATACACACCTAGATTCACTTCATCTTCCAACTGTTGTTTGGTCAAGAATGTGTCCATCAATCCAGTGGTGCCCAACCCTGGTCCTGGAAGACCCTTGTCCCACATATTTCAGTGTTTGCCCTGCTCCCAACACACCATGTCCAACTAAACAGCTAATTAAACTTCACAGTGTAAGTGGGTGCCTTTTGGCAGGAACGCTCCTCCAGGACCAGGGTTGGGAATGCTTTTTGCTTTTAGCCACCAGGGGGCGACAGTATCACACAAAGGAAATCAGAGGAAACGTTTTATGTCTATTTGATTGTCGTTTTTTCTTCTAATTGACAATTCATATTGCCCGTTTGCAGCTAGCACAAACCTACTGCCTGCAACAGGAGCGGCAGAGCTTAGGGCACCAGAATAAACAAAGACTGAGACCAACTGTGCAAACACAATTCCTTTTCCCTTTGGAAATTTGGTAATTACCTGACTGTACAACTGTAGAACATTATATGTTCTCCACACATCTTCTCACACAGGGCATGTTCAACGGATGGAATATATGCCCTTATACTTCTCAGTAAACATCCATTAATCAGCTGACTTAAAGAGACATATCCAGCTCACTTTGCAATCAGCATCAGTTACACACTGTAACTGATGAGGCCCTCAGAGACCTCCTTTCCACACACTGCATAGTCATTTGCCATTTATTTAAGACTGTATGTTGTATTGACTTTGTGGTGAATTAATTGATATTAATGAGCTGAGCCGGCTGTGGTTATAGAGATAGGTGAAGGTGTGAGACTTCCTTTGATCGGTAGACACTCAGGTAGTGCTTTAGGCATTGAATGCTCTCGAGTTACTCTTCTGAGTGATAACAGAAGTGTTAGGCTTTGCCTGTGAGTTCTGTGCAGTCTGTTGCTTGGTGGCACTGTGGCTGCTGCTTCTGCCACTGGCAGATGGCATTAGCATAACTGACGATAACTTTATCCATCCAGGTGAGAGGCTGAGGGAAGAGCACAGCGCCTTCAAAGAAGCCCAGGTGTCCTCCATGCAGCGTCAGCACGAAGATTACATTCTCTTTCTTTTCTGTGGAGGAGTAAGGAGGATCAGTGTAAACCACACAAAGTACTGCATGAATGGATGTTCTATTAGTGGGAGAGGTTTTCTTTTCTTCCGCTCTTAGAAGCGATACCGCTGTGATCTTATATCAGTTACAGTCATATGCAAAAGTTGGGCAACAACTGTACTGTAAAATCTCAGCTTCAAAATCATTTACATTCTTTTATAATAGGGAAAATAGCATCTCTGTCACTGCTATAGTGATTTGTAAACTGGAGGAGGAGTGTGCACAAGACCTTTCGTGTGAACCGTAGAGCAACAGGTCACACAAAAACAACTACTGGTTTTCAGCTAGCTATAAGAAAAAGTTCTCAGTAAGCCCACAGTATTCCAGGCATGGACATCATGGCTGTGAAGAGATCAAAGACGGCAGAAGATACAAGGAAAGAAAAAAAGAGAGAATGACTAAGCAAGAGACTTAAACAACTGTAGAATTGTTCTTTAAGGCTATAAAATGGGTTTAACCTTTTATTTGTTTACATTTGGAGTGATGACAAGTCTCACGGCTAATGGGAAACAGTTAGAAGCAGAAAAACTGAAAGACGTCTCTCCAAGTTTTCTGTATTTAACAGGAGGATGTGCAGAAGGTCAGTATCTGTAGATCTAAGATCACCAGCTGGCACAAAAACAGAGAGACGTTCTGTAATGTAGCAGGTTCTAGATTAGTTAGAGCTTTATAGAAGAGTACAGAACTTTAAAGTCTGCTCCAAAAGATATAGGGAGCCAATGTGGTTCTTTTAAAACAGGACTGATAGGAGCTCTTTTTTCTTATTCTTGTTAGAATCCAAGCTGCTGATGATTGTTTTCTTGGGAACTCCAGTAAGAGACGCATTACCATAATCTATTCTGCTTGAACTCGTGTCTCTTTCAGACAGAATACACTTTACCGGCAGAAAGATTTATATCATCAAGGTATTATTGATAACTGTGTTTCAAAAAGAAGTCCAGACAGCAGAAAGTTTTTTTTCAGTTATATATGTTTCAGTGTAAATAGATCTTGTTTTAAATTATTGTGTTGTCATTTTCATTCCAGCACATACAATAATGCAATTGAAGTGAAGAAGGATTCGGCTTAGGATCCCAACATGCCAAACATTTATTAGCACTTCCAAGAATAGCTACGGTTAAACTGTATTGTGAACATTCTGAAATAAAGGAAGCAGACTGACACAGCAAATCATTAAATTCACTTATCTCCATCTCAGGTCCTAGACATTCTGGCCATCTATGTCACTTAACCGCCTTTCTACCTTTCTCTCTCTGACACCCTAGACTCCAGAGCCCTTCCTGTCTTTCACCCTGGTGGCCTACAGTGAGCGAGGTGAGAGGCCTATCACAGCTCTAGTCAGTCAACCTCAGAGCTTGGATCCAAATGAATGAAGGTGGCTGAGTGACTATTTTGAGGTTACGGCCTGGAAAGCAGCTACCTGTTGTCAGTCAGGACAGGGATTGCCCTGTCTATCACGGCTGTCCTCGATATGGAAAGGAGGTTAGCGGAGGAGCGATGCCACCTGACGTGATTACAGGGCCATATGGAGCCTCTGCCAAACACAGAGCTGAGAGAGAATCAAGAGCTGCGCTGTGACAGCTGGACCCGAGCTGAAAACAGCAGCTCTGATGCTTCCTGTCATCCCTCACTGCTGAGTCTGAACCAAGCAGGAAGCAGAGGAAATAACATGTAATGAGCCTTAGACCCTGATAAAAATGAATGTAGAAGAGAGAGGTACCCAGCTGAATCAACTAAGGGCCACAATGTCAAAAGGCATGAATTCTAGCCATGCATCTTCACAACAACACCCAGTAACAACAATAAAGTTCACTAAAATATCTAAAATGTGCTTGTTCAGTTTTGCACTGGTGCTATGAGACTAATCATTGGAAGCTCATAACTCCACTAAATAGCATCTTGCAAACTGCAGGTTTCAATGATTACAAATGTCATCCAACATCTCAGTGTAGTTTCAAATGTGCAATGACATACAGTAAATTTACAGAAACTTGCAGTAAACACTGGAGATTTATGTAAGATTTGTTTTAAACATTCCAAAATGAACTAAAATTAACAGAATGTGAAGAAATGACAGTTTTGATGGTATGGAAACAACGTCCATGTGTCATGTTGAAGAGATATCTACCAAGTTAAGTTGCCATGCTAACCAGATTTGTACCTCAAGAGGCATCATTGTAACATCGAATCAGGAGAAGAAGAATTAGCTCTGCACTGATGGCATATTCTAACCTCTTGTTAATCATGTTGAAGGTCCTGCCCCAGTTTAGATCATCCTGTTTAGATCATCACCTCCTAAGATTCAGTTTGCTTACTTAACCACTGACATTTCTTCTCCTGCTTTCACAAACTCATCAGTCCTTTCTTCTCCTACTTTACAAAACATTGAGCCGGTACAGTGATGGGACAGTTTTCTTGCTTGTCCTGTACCATCATTGATGCAAATAGTTCTTATTATATTTCTACTTGTACTTGACCGGTGTCGACCAGATAAGGACACGTTCCCCTTTTACAACCTGGTTCCTCTCCATGTTTCATCCTCTTTATCTGAGAGAGTTTTTTTTCTTGCCACTGTCACCCCTGGCTTGCCCACTGGGGGCTTTTCCGTAAAGCTGCTTTGTAACAACATCTGCTGTAAAAAGCGCTACATAAATAAACCCAGCCTTGACTTATTTGGGGACAGATAGTCAATGAAAAAAATTAGTAAACACAGCGATGGCTGAAGCTCCTGGCAAGCGATCATTATCACCACCACCGCCTGCTCTTGATAAAGATCCACTCAAAGTGATATAAACAAAAGCAAAATGAGTGTTAACACTAGTGTTGCTTTCCAAAACAAGTAATGAAATGTAGTCTGCTGGAGAACTTGCAACATTTTTCGAGACTGGTAAGAACTGAAGAGGGAGCGTGGTTGTATAAATGATCTTTTAACCGGAAATTACACAGAAACCTTAATAAAGAAATACAATATTAAAAGTTTCAGCATTTAATATGTCAGCTAATTGTTCTTCTTTTGACTGGTTACTGTGAGGAGCTTCTTAATAGCTACACATCCTTTAGCACCATAGCACTGAGTTGTCTTCCCACAGTGGAAGGATGGACAGAATCACCTGTGGATGTTTGTGGATGTTATTTTTTTCCTGTAGCTTTTTTTCATATTCCTCCCACTTATAGTGCAAATTGATTATCACATTTAATCTCCTTAAAACATCTCCAGACAAAAATGAATAGCTGTACTTAATTACTGTTCATTTCAAGTTTAACCAATGAAGGAAGTAATCTGACATTTGCACAGTACTGCAGGCGTGTATTTTGCACAGTGCTAATTTGCTCAGTATAAGTTCCATTATTTATTAGCTACATTAGCATTTAGGTTCCAGTGCAAGACTTATAAACCAAATTCCAGACTCCAAACACCAAAATGTCTTAGCTGATCGATTACATTTGAGGTAAGTAGGAAAACTGTGTAGGTTTGATTTATGGGATTTATATTAACTGTGTACCACCTGATTTCTATTTGGGTACATGGGCAGCAAATCACATGAAACAGACTCAAAGCTAACAGCCTGTGCTCCAAAGTGCCAACTAGCAAACAACACAAGCTCTACAACGGAACCGCAGATAATACCAGCCTGCGCTGCTGAGTGGAAACTGCTATAGGTCTCTTGAACCACTGAACAGAGCTTTTGCGTTTGTTTTGTGGCCAAAAAAAAGATGAAGGGAGAGTTACAGGGTGTTTCTGTGGGATATGCTGCAGGGGGATAATCTGGGCCCTCTGTACCAATTTATCGGCACAGACTGATAAGCTGGAGCCTGAAGAAGCCCGGAGCCGCTGCAGCGGAGTGAAGGGAGTGCATTGCTCTGATAAATATTCACACGGGGCCAAATGGATCACATGGCTCTAAAAAATTCAGCACCAGGGTCTTGAGCACAGAGCTCAAGCAGCACACTCAAGCAGCGCTAATGGAGCGAGGAAATGGACCGCTACACAGCTTAAGGATGAGCTAACCTGCTGCGCATTAAGGATATTAATAAACTTTGATTGAAATAAATATTCTGTTCTTTCATGATTACTAATCCTCAATCTGGGAGAGAGGCAGTAATAAAAGCTTACCACAAAGAGCTCTGCGATGGCTTTATCTACTGACTCACAAACAACAACACTGATTGCTTTCTGACTTCATGGATTTTACTGAGATTACAACTTTTACCTTCAGCACATCTATTTGAAGAAAACGGAGATGCATACACCGATTTAATAAGTACATCTAGCCATAATAGTGCACATTTTGCTGACAGTTGCCGTCGGTTACTACACAGTTTATCAGCCCCACTCTCCCCTGTCCATTGATGGACAGAGGCCACCCAAGGACACTGTCTGACCAGATATTAATAACGCTGCATTACAGTGTGTATTGTGCTGGTATGACTGTATCAGTCACAGCATTGTTAGGGGGATTTCACACCCACCATCAGTTTGTACATAAGCCCCTTTTATGGGTTAAAAATTGTCATCACACCTGCTTCCTGCCCCCAACAGCCGTCTTTACTTTAAATTCATGAACGAGAACAAAGCTTTTGTTAATATGTAATATGTATGTAATTTTATTAGTGTTTAATAATGTATATTTTTTAATGAAGTACCATGTATGTAGATATGGCTTAAGCATATTTATTAAACTGACAATATTAAAACTTATTAAGTACAGATAAACTTTGAGATTTTTCATCCATCCCTTTAGTGCCCACGCTTTCGAAACTTCTGATGCAGGCTAATGGTATCAGGGATGACAATATATTTGGTGCAAACTGACAGGTTAAAAGTAAAATGTCTGTGCATGAAATAGAGCTTGAAGTTGTGTAAATCAAAAAAGTGTTTCTAAGATAGTAGCCCGTAAATGTATAGAGTAGGTAAGTACCCCAGTAATGCGACTGTGTCTCGTATACTCATACCAATGCAACACACACTACAATGTTGGTATCTCTGCTGTGTTATGAATGATCAACCAGTCAAATAATACTTGGTCAGCAGCGATTCTCAAGTGCTCAGTTTTCTATAATGAATAGGCTAGAAGGTGACTGACATGTGCAGGAGCAGATCGGCTACAGTCAGCAACCGTACACCTTTTCATGAAGGGCACCTATATGGTAGGTGTATCTGATAAAATGAGCATAGTTACAAGTGTTCCTACCAAACTGGTAAAGTTTAGGGTACAATACCTGCTAGTGTCCGAGGTATAGTCAGCAAGGATTCATGGACTAGAGGGTCATCTGATGAGTTCACCAAGAGAAGGGGAACATTTACCTGTGAGAGGTGAAAGCATGAACAACATCACTAAACTTATCGTTGTTACTCAAAAGCAAGCAAAAATGCTGGTAGTGTAACTAAAAGAATCTCCTTTTAATACAGTTTCAATCTTACTTACATTGTGAATGTAATGTACACAGCTTTCCTTTTCATAATATTCTTTTAAAGAATCATGACCATGAAACTTTCTGAGGAAAAACAGACGGACAGAGAGTTGCACACAAAACCTACAAAGTACGCTCTGAGCCACTAAAGGTCATCGACGCTGTTTTGCATGTGAACAATGAAAGGATCGTTGGAATTACTCCAACCAATCATATCAGCAAACACAGTTTTGCTTGTTTCTGAATGCTTTAGTAGATCAGCCCCCTACTGTAAAGATGTTCCTGCAGAAGACTAACTTCTGTAAATATTCTGTATGGCTACAATCGACACAAACAAACAATTATAACGCTTCACTTCTGGAGACAAAAGGCCACAAACAGTCAAAATGTATTTTCATAAATGATTAATTAATTATGATTAAACAGACTTCTGATCAAATAATACCTCATAATGTTGTCATCTATCTGCATCAGAGATGTGGCTGTGTACAAGCGGCTCAGGTCCATTATCTCCATTTTGCTGGACCGTGTACCAAACAGGCTTCCTCTGGAGGGGGATCATAGCAATATCACTCTTACGCATGTTCATAAATCATAATCACTTATAACAATTCATTATTACACCTCATTAGTGCTTACCTGTGGGATAGGATGATCTTTTTCATGTTGTCTGCCATGAGAAAGTTATAGAGTCTCCTGCACCTGTCCCACTGTAGGAACGTCTCCTGAGCTCTTAAATCATAACATCAAAAATACAAATACAGTCTCAGTTAACCAACAGAACCCTAATTTATTATGTAGTTATTATTCTTAAGACTTATTTAGCATGTTAGCAACTCAGAGGAACTGAAGTGTAGGCCCTCATGTAATTTGCATTCCAAAATCTAGGCTGCAGTCTAGGTGGGCTGCCTTTTTAGACCACTATGCCATTGAAAGCAGTTCCAATTAGAAGTATTCTTTGAATACAGCCAAGAAATACTACCTACATTCTGACAGTATTAAATGAAGCTACCAGAGCATCCTTCTGCTGCCCATAATCCTCAAACCACACACAAATTCAAGAGAAATGCTGGCAAAATCAATTACTGCATGACATGTAAGCTGCTCAGAATGCTGTCTTCCAAAATGTTTCTACACATCAAAATGAGTATATTTCAGGTTAGTTAAAATGTATAATGACTGATTTAAAAATCTGTCTGTCTACTATACCACTAGCCCAATAAATAGCTATTACTAGCGACACATGTGCTACACATTGTGTAAAAAGCCAGTAAAATGTATAGTAATTGATTTAAATCCTATATTTAAAATACATAAATTTGATGCCAGCAACATGTTTTAAAAAGGGACAACAAAAGACAAAGGACAGGTCAGTAACATGACTTGGTATAAAAAAAAATCTGAGAGAGAATTTCAGAAAGATAGTTCACCACTCTGTGAAAGACTGCATGGAAAAATAGTGCAACAATAATAATTTATAGGTTATCAACGTAAATAGCAAAGAACTTTCATCACCTACAGTACATATTATCATTAAAAACTGAGAGAATCTAGAGAAATATCTGTATGCAAGGAACAAGACCCAAAACTAATACTGGATGGCTGTGATCCTCAGGCCCTCAGGCGGCCCAAGCCTTTAAAAAGGACTGAGACAAAGTGTATAGTTGGCCTCACAGCAAGATGATCCGGGTTGAATTCCCGGTCCAGGCCGTTCTGTGTGGAGTGTGCATGTTCTCCCTGTGCTTGAGTGGGTACTCTGGTTTCCTCCCACAGTCCAAAGACATGAATGTTAGGTTAATCGCTCACTTTATATTGCCCGTAGGTGTGAGTGTGTATGTGAATGTGTGTTGACCATGTAATGGATTGGTGACCTGTCTATGGCCTTCGCCCGATGATGCTGGGATTGGCTCGTGACCCTGACTAGCGGAATAAAGAGGAAGATAATGGATGGATATTACAAATATGTTTTGTTTGCCAGCTGCAGTCTAGCTTTTGGAATGCACCTATAGAGAATTACATACAAGCTGCCACATTGTAAACGTCATATGGACCTATAGAAATTACTTGAAATAAAAAAAACATACATTAACAACACTTATT
The DNA here is from genome assembly GCA_021613375.1 of Megaleporinus macrocephalus. Taxonomy (NCBI): domain Eukaryota; kingdom Metazoa; phylum Chordata; class Actinopteri; order Characiformes; family Anostomidae; genus Megaleporinus; species Megaleporinus macrocephalus. Next base: position 13,843,652 of record CM038713.1, on the reverse strand, counting down.
CTACAACATCACAATTTTCTTATAAAAGCACAACAGAACAGTTTATACTGACCTCAGAGCACTATAGCCTTGACAGACACTGACGCAACACAGCACCTTGTCCTGATTGGCCTGGTTTTCCCCCAAGAACTTGCACACAATGTTCCCACCTAGGCTAAAGCCCACCACTATAAGCTGAGACTGGGGAAATGCCCGTTTGATGTAGTTCACCATGGCCGAAAACTCCCAGGTACAGCCTGTAATACAGAGAGCAGCAGAATACAAAACCTCAAAGGGAAGCTAAGCTGTGAGAGTGAAACAAGGTCCATTGTTTATTTTAACTAGATTTCAGATCTTCTTCTCGGTGTGATAAACAATAGAGTCTGCTGGCCTGGTTACCAGAGTGTTACATCATAAGCATTTGCATGACTCCTCCAAAGATTTTGGACAGTGACACTGTTTATCAAACAGCTAAGCAAAGAAGTTTCACCAGTGTCATGATGAAATACTTGCTAAACATTAATTTCCCATGGGCAAGAATTTTATTACACAAACACTGGTCTTACCATAGGTGAACATCCGTGGGGAGGTGAGCTCGATGTTTGGAAGAGCCCCAAGGTGGTTTAGAACAGCACATCTGTAGCCCTGCTTCTGGGAGTAATCCACAAAGGTGCGAATGTAGTGCTTCTCACTGTGGTTACCAATCCCAGGGCAGATCACCATAGTTATATCATCTGTGAACAGACACCAGTCGTGTATTGCACAGCTACACATTTTGTTCCTCAGTTTCTTCTCCAATTTCTCCTCAGGTGATTGGCAGTCTACAGCCCTTGACAATCTGGCTCAGATGTAATGGGAGCCAATAAAGAGCAAAAATGTGGACCTGATGGAGAGATCTCATTAAAAGCCTCTGATTTCCCAGGAAAAGTCGAGTTCTTGATGCACCTCTATACAATTAAGGGATTTTTATGATAAATATAATATAAAATATGCTTTAACTGAAAGACTTCTTTCAAACAAATTATAAAAGTAAGTCTTCATCAGGCAGCTTATTTGCAAACACTTTTGTTATGTAGCTTTCAGAAGAACAGGGGAGCTGCCAGGGATTCTGGGACCCCAGGAAGAGATCTCACATTTGGCCCTAATAATTAATTATTAGACAACACATCTCGCTTATTATGTGTGCAATATAGAGGTTCTTTGGATGCTCAATTTTTTTATACCAGGCAACATAGCACATAAATTACTTTGTAAATAAAACATTATATTAATGATGACAGATTAAGATCAGAAAACAAATGTTATAAAAAACGTAGCTCCCAAAAATGAGCCCTTGAACCTATTGTAAACTTTTCGGATTTCTAGTTTCTTTTACCACCACTGTCAAGAACTATCTCAGCAAGTTTCTATAGAGTAAAGCAGCCCCGGTTCTGGACTACTTTAAATTGAAGGGGCAGTAAAACATAATGCATGGACATGTTGATAGTTATATTTTTAAAACCAGAAATATATTCAAGGTTTAATTTGTGCGTGGATGATGACAGCAGATCTAATAATACTGGCTTAAATTAATATAATTGATTCAAACTTAAACTTAAAACCTAATGATTGAAGAGTATACTTTGCTTATGTAAATAAAAAAAGATAATTGTGATTCATTCAATAACCCCCTTAGTTCATTTAGCATTACACTGCCAGAACAACTCTGTTTCATGAAAAGCTTTAGTACAACTTTAAATGACAAAAGTAAATAGATACAGGCTGAGACTATAATACTCAGAAGTGGAAATAGGAATAAGTGAGAATCCTAATATGATTTGGAAATTACAATATAAGCCAATCAGAAATAAGCAAGGACATATCTTCACCCTGCATAGCAAAATGCCTTTTTGTGATTGGTTCAGACATGATTGCTGTTGCATGCATTGCGACTAAGGAGGCAAAGCCAAAATCTGGGGGGTAGACCATTGTTTTAGCCCTGAATTAGTACATATCAGATTCATAGCAGATACAGACATATTGATATCAGTTACTAAATAATAAGTTAACGACTTACTACTTAGTTTAGGGCTTGTGTGTTTCATTTCAAATATCTCATATACAACTTTAACAGGAATCTCAAATAATTCGCACAATCATGAATTTGAGGAACATCTCCAAGCTGCCCTTTTACACTGACCCAGAACCAGCATCTCCTACCCAAGGCCTAACAGCCTAACCTTAATTATGAATGACTGTTGACTATTGCTAATAATGTCTTGACTAATAATATTGTAACCCAGGCCTCAGAATTTCTAAAATTCTGAATAAATAACATACTCACCACCTGTTAGATGGTCACCAAGAGGCTCGAAAAGGTCAAAGGTGGCTGTAGCTCCATCTTGCATGGGAAGATACATGCGCACGCCACATGGGTGAGGGGAGCTCACTCGGCCCATCTTTCCATAGAGCGCAGTTTGAAAATGCCCACTCTTACCCCACAACAATGGTGGAATATACCTGGAAACACATATGAATATGCAGATGCAGGATGTATCAGTTTGCAGGTAACTCTAGCCGAGTGGTGACAAAGCTTGACTGAGCTGTCCAAAGCTCAGAGGTTCGATTCCAGTTGATAGTATGTCCTTGACCCAACCACTTAACCCCAAGTTGCTCTGGCTGCTTCAGGTGACACCTAAAAGCTGTTTTGAACTGCAGTGTCAGCTTAATAAAAATGCATATATCGCCGCTGTCCGAAGAAAACCATGCATATCCATTATTGTCCATTGTTATTTCTTTACATCATTAGAACGCAGCAGCTATTGCTTGCATTGAGTAAAATCTTTATGATGAATAAACCAAACTAGCTTGGAAAAAATTCTGGTTCCATTGACGCACATTAAAAGTAACATTTCCATTTTGGAGATACTTCACAGTGATGTTCTAAAAGCACATGTGCATTTCAACAGCTTTCACTTCTCTAAGCTTAGCCATTAGTGTAATTGCAAGCGTGTAGACTTACTCTTTGCTTAAGACAGAGCAGGACTTGAGCAGGTAGCGATTAAGGGGCGTATCCTGACAGATGATTTCAGGTGGGGCTGTGGGACTCTTCAGGTTGAGGCAGCGCACTATGATGTAGAGCACAGTGGCCACTGCAGCCAGCTTCATGCCATCAAACATGGCTGGCATGTCAGGGCTGATGGTCTGGGCATCTGTCTCCACATGGCCACTCATGGTGGACTGCTATCCTGGCTAAGTTATTGACTGAAAAATAAACACTCAGGTTAGTTTACTTGAATGCATTTAAAGTGGATTTACACCACTTGTCTAAATCCAGGCATAATGTAAATGAAGCAATTGAGAGTGTGCTGATTTAAAATGCTCCGTTCTACTGAAACTTACCAGAATTGTTTACAGTGGCACAGATAGGAACCAGACGTCTGAAGAGTTTAATGCCTCTAAACGCCACCTCAAATGACATTATATGCCTAGAAATATGCGGTGATGCCTGTGACACTGTTTTACTAAAGTTTTGAGCTCAAGACTTGGCCTACAAAATACACATTTAAAAGCCCTTCAGTGGCTTAAATTATTGAAATGTAAATAAACCCATTCATAGGGGCTTGGTGTGAAATGCTTGATCCTAGAGAAACATGCTGAGTCAGAATTGTTTACAGTGGTGCTGATGGAGCGCAGACGTCTGCAGAGTTTAATGCCTCTGAAAGGTCCCTCACCGAAAGTTATTACATGAATAGTTATGAATGCGCTGCCTGATGTCTAACATCTCGTTTTTAAAAGATAGTGATAAAGTTGAGGCTTAAAAGCTAATTAAATCAATTTATTTTAATCCATTCATAGTGGAGGAATACATGCAGGGTGTTGTAAGTAAAAATAGTCTCTAAAAATCTGATTTACCACTAGTTTACCATAATCAACATCACATATATGAAATCAGAATACGCATGCAGTTCAGCGGTGGACTGGGACAGTAAGTGTACTGGCTGTATCTGTGTTGTAGATAATGTGAACCCTGGTTCCCATCACCACCAGTGAAAGCAAATCAAAGTTGGCAAGTTTCTTTACAAATGCATTCACATCAAAACACTCTAAATAACTTTGTGAATTATAAATGTCAGTGGAATTCCCCTTCAATAAAACACATAGGCATACACAGCATCATTTGCTGGACACATATATGCACATAACACACAAGTACCTCAGTGACACTGATCCTTGTGGTCATCCACTGCAGTTCTTCACTGGTAGTATTGAGTCCCTGAAAAAAACAATCATGGTGAGTGACCCACATACTGTAACACTCACAAGGCTACAAGTGATCTGACAGCACGTTCGCACGTCTCTAACTGCACAGCAACACCGCATCTATTGAGGTCGCCGAGTCAGTTCACTCTAGTAAGGCAGATTGGGTCATTAGGCCAAAGTGGGTTAGCTTGGGTTACAAAGAAACCCTCACGTTGCTAACAATGCAGCTGAAAGCACGGGGGTGGTGGGCTGCGCCGCAAGATGTGTGCGCATGAAAACACTACGCACCTCGTCCAGCGTGCAGACCCTCGTAGTGACCAGGCGCAGACGTCTTCAAAGTTTTCCTCCAGCACTTTTAGCACAGCACTCGCCTTCGATCCTCACCACAGCAACAGGACACGAGCTGAACTCGGACTGCACACCACCGCAGACATGCACTCATACCCAGCAACTGGCTTCGCTAAGATGAAGGCAGCTTTTCATCCACCCGATCCTATTGGAGTAGAGCTGCGTTACGTCATGGTTTAGGGCGTGTCCTCTGCCATTGAGTTTTTTGAGCAGCTATAGATACGAAAGTCTTCGTCGCACTACAGACACAAGACTGGTTAATACATCACCTCATGTTCGGCTATGATCGAGTATTAAAGATGAAACATATATTAGATGCTAAGATGAAGATTGTGTTCAGTGTGCGAGGCTGAGCCATAGATGCTACATTCCATTGTAGTTCAAGACACGTGCCAAATTATGTAATCGTATATCACTGGCTAGCACTGAAGGGAGATTTCACCGTGTTTTCAAAATTTCAGAACGTTGATGATGATGCTGCACTGAAAGAAACGAACGGGCTCAGATTTCCTCATAGTGATAGCGAAGACTGAGAAACCAGGGGTCGCAATCTGTCCAATACAAACGTAGCCATTGTATTTACCATCCAGAAACCACCAATGCACCAACATACAGAAGTCCAGAGAGACCATGAGGCAGTTTAATTCAGTGTCAATTAAGTCATCATCTCAATAAAGCATTTTAGAAAAATAGAATTACATCACAGTCTTTATGGACGTCTTCTTGTTTTTATACATTTCAGTGGCAATAGTAAAATAGTGATAAGTCTGAAAATATTGTAGTTTTGCCTTATAGTGTCTTTTAGGTGCCTCTCTGTCATGCATGGATTTTTACAATCTGTATAAAACCTTAACTAGGCAGCGTTTTACAGCATTTCTATGTAATATCTTTCTGTAAGGAAGCTTTTAGCAGTAAAGACAATAGATGTCTGGTCCTATCACCACTGCTGCGAACAATTCTGACTCTAGAACGGAGTGTTTCATATCAAAACATTGTGAATGACTTTATTTACATCTTTAATTAATCATTAAATCATTAAGAAATCCCTCCTTAAGCCTAATGGTTCACAGTCCTGCTTCTAGTAGTTTGCTTAATTTTAGTTTCAGCCCTAATTGGCCACATTAGGAGGAGATATCTTATGTATGTTATATTTTATATACACTCTACGGCCAAAAGTATGTGGATTATACATGCACCCATACATCCAAAACCATGGATATAAAAATTGAAGTGTGTGAGTGGGAATTTATGTCCAAACAGTTAACAGAGCATTTGTGATTGACTGATGTTGATGTTTCAATTCAAAAAGGTGTTCACCAGGTTTGAGCGCAGGACTCTCAGTGTCCTCCTGGCATCTGCCAAACCCAGATTCATCTTTTGAATTTCCACAGTAAAGCATGATTCATCACTCCAGAGGACAAGTTTCCAGTGGTGGCATGCTTTACACCCCCTGAGGCTTAGCATTGCACATTTTGATCTTATGCTTGTGCCAAGCTGCTTGGCCATAGGAACCCATTTCATGAAGCTCCCAACACAGAGATTTTTGCTTTCTGGGGTAATTTGGAATAGGATGACCATTTTTTCTGGGGACGGATCCCATTTTTGGTGGTTAGTAATATATTGATTACTGTACTGGAAATATTCCTGATTTTCATTACAGAAATCTGGTCACTTTAGTTTGGGTCTTTGTTTTGAGTGATTCAACAGAGAATAGGAGCTATGGCAACCCCACTCTATGAACTTGAGTGCTCTACTGGTTTGTGATTGAGTTGTTGCTGCTACTAGACACTTCCATTTCACTGCTATAGCACATTTGTGGCAGACCTAGCAGAACAGAAATTTTACAAACCCATGAAACTTACGACTTATGGGAAAGATGGCACCTGTAACAGTGCCATGTTTAAAATCACTGAGTCACTTAAAGTCACTTCAATACAGCCTGCTGTCCTGCTGATGTTTGTCTATGGAAATTGCATGGCTATATGCTTAAATTTACTCATCTGTTAGCAATGTGTGTGGCTGAAAGACTTGGATTCAATAACTAGGAGGGGTGTCCACATATATTTGGCTATAGAGTGCAAAGGGTAACTCCTCCAATAGTTCCAAACAAAAGAACAACTAAATGTTGGAGATATAAACAAAATCATTCAGAGAGATTTGAGGAGAAATGCTATGTTCTAACAAAACTTGGTGACGATATGAACCAGGGGGCACAGCATGTACAGTGCAAATACAATAATTTTATTCACTATTCCAAACCAACAGTAAACCTTTACATGCATTCTGAGTTTTTAGAAGTAATGTTGATAACAGAAATATAGTAATTATGATGTTTTTGGCCAAAACCAAAAAAGTTTTGTTCACTAGGCAAAGCATTAATGAAGATTTCAGGAGAGGAAGCTTAGAGGCATTAAACTCTACAGTTATATGGTTCCCATCAGTACCACTGTGAACAATTACGACTCTGCTTGACCACACTGATTTACTCTGTTTTTGTCTTATTTAATTAACTGTACAGATTTTTTATTTTGTGGAATTCTCCTATTAAACAGTGTTGACTTTGTGTTAAGGTGATATGGCAAAACTTATCCTGCTTTGTACAGTTAGCATCACACGGTGTACTTGCTTTCCCTAGAGCTGTATTTTTATACTGCATGTATGAAAAGATAATGTCCACGAGGTGGCGACAAACAGCTGGATTTCCTCACCAGGTCTTAAACAGTTGTTTACAATTTTCCCCTCAGCTACAAGTGCTCCTGTCCATAAGCGTGATCACTAAAATGCTGTAGAGCCCATCTGTCGTCGTCAATTAAATTAGTAAATTATGCTATTTGTAGTGTAAATGAAGCCCAGATTCCAACTGCAAGGCATCATCACAGTTGCAGCGTCCATATTCCCTATTTAAATCCTTCCTTTTCGCTGCAATCCTAGAGGTCTGGCAACAAGCTCCAGCTCCAGGATTTCCAACTAGCCAACAGCCATTATGCTATTAGAGATTAGAGAGAAAAAAATCAGCCTCACTTCATAGTCAATCAAATCAAACGAGGTTGGCTGAAATGTCTGAGTACCGCTATTTAGAAACCGGCTCTTACAGGCCCTCAGCCAAGAGAGCCTGGAGAGACATTAATGAGCCATTTTTCATTTTCTACCAAATGGAGTGTCTCTCGTTGTCTTGAAATGTCTTTGCTTTGTGGGGCACAGTTAACTTGATAGTATTTGGTTTTTCCTCTGGCAGCTTGTAACGCAGCTGTTTCACTCCTCAGATCCACACCAGAGATGTAGACACAGCAAGCAGGCGAGCAGGATGCACAGAAAAGAGGACTTTCTGCAATTAGGATCACTGGACGAGCATCGCCTAAACAATTTATCAGACGCCCACAGTATGAATCAACACGCAACTCCAGGATCTTTGCCCAGCACTCCTTCTACTGTGACCCCGAGCAGCCCAGCCAGCCCTCATTCCTTTTGCCTTTTGCATCAAAGTATTTGCATCATTTCTTCCTGTGACCACAATCAGATCCACCCTCCAGCCTCAAGAGAGGCGAGTTAGAACAGCGCTGAATGGTGTTTAACCACACCTAATGATCACATTCGCTATTAGGCTACAAGTGACACCAGAGTCACATTCAATTCACACAACAGATACATTTGACTTCATGTGTTTAACAAACCCACATAACCCAGAGGAATTCTGAGCAGCGACTGCATCTACCAATCTACCATCTTTTTTTTTCTTCTATTTCAATCTGCTTTTGTTTACTGTATCATGCCAGTCTGGTGGTCGTGGGCAGCAGAGCTGCAGAGCAGTCCCCAGTAGCTCCGCCCACGGGGGCGTGGCCGCGTTCTTAAATCGCCACGTGATTGGGCGAGAGCACAAACACACGTGCGAGCGCAAATACCGCGGCCTTCCCCCTCTCCGTGCTTTTTTAATCTTGACCGTAGGCACCGCGGCATTCAGCTTCACGGCGACTCACACAAACGCGACCGTAAAAGAGTTGGGAAGAGCTTCGAGGGAGCACCATGAAAACTTGCCCGGCCTCCTCACTTTCTTTCCCACTTCTTGCCGCCTGCTTGGTCCTTGTTTGCGTCCCTGCGGTGAGCGGTAAGTATAGTTTTCCTCCTGCAGACCCTCACACTTGGTTACAGTACCGAAGTCTAAAGAGTGGGACGAATGGAGTAACCTGTGTGGCTAGGCTAGCCCCACATAGTAGTGTTTTGTGGTGTTTACAACCTGATGTTTTGTTGGACAGTGCGCTGTTTCTTTCCTGCTCTGAGAGTATAACGTGAAACTTCAGGTCAGTTTTATCTAAATTCAACCAGTTCTGACCCGTAAAAGTCAGTACAGTTGCTTTTTCAAGCTGCCGCCTTAGCCACAGTGTACTTAGCTGCATTTGACTCCTTTCATAAGGACGTCAGCTTCAGCTTTATGTCCCTCAGGAGGTAAAGAATCTTTTGTATGTGCCCATAAATGTGCATAAAGGCTTCTGGCACATGGCTTTGTTGCTGTGTGGACGTTTGAGTGCTGAGGAGCCTTTATGTCCTGATTTCAGTGGCTTGAAGGCAAGAAGAGCCATCCCTGCTTGCTGAGGCTGAAGTGGAGAAGGCTTGTCTGTTTGTTTTCTTTTGTGATGTGCTTTATTAGCCTGGCAGGGTGCAGAGCGTGGCCCCGTTTTGAGTTCTACTTTTTTTGATTGATTTTTACATGACCTTTATGAAAAGTGTGACTATAACCATGTTTGCTAGACTGCTATTTATGTTAAACCCATTTTTTCTATATTAAGGTTTAAAAGGAGTGGAAGTGCTGTTGTGCCTGAGGCCGTGGCTTGGCTGCACATTGTAGGTGTGGCTCAGTGACCGAAACACTGAGTCACATCCCATGGCTGTGGCCACTTAAACATCTAGCAGATCCCAGCAAAGCCTGGGCACTTCCTGCCACTAATGACCAGCGCAGCATAGCCGAACTGCACTTACGGTGCCCCTTCCGTTACCATCAGCTCGCTTTCCTTGCAGATTTGGTGGCTTTCTTTTTTTTGGCGAGCGCTCTCCCATAAAGGAGCATCCGGTCCACGCCCCGATAAAGCATTTGAGACGTTCCTGAGAGTATGCCTTGGAGGTGGACATTGGCTTTGTTTTGTTTGTGCCTGAGGTGAGAGAAGTGCCACAGTCCTCCAAGTTCTGCAGTGTGCTGAGACTGAGATGAGATGCTCACACAAACACTTGATAAATCAGTGCAAGGGGGCAGAATTGCCCTTCTATTCACATCCAAGAGCTCCACTCCTTCGTCCAATCTCTTAACCTCTGGAGTGAAAAGGCGAAAAAGTTTCTCTGATCAGAGTCCCGTCTTTCTCCACTGCCAAAGAAACAAACGCAGGCCTAATTGGTTCACTGAGGGAGTGAACTCTAAATATAGCGACCATACGGCCTCTCGCGCCTCTCTTTTGTAACCGTTCAAAAGCTGTCGCGTGGCCTTTGCCATCTGGCAGAGGGGTCTTTTCCTCAGGGAGAACGAGTTCATTTGCTCCGACGACTTGACTCTAATGCAAAGCCCAGTCAGGCCTCCTTCCTCCCGGATTAATGTTCGATAGGGCCTAATCAATGTTTCATTTTTAGCCATCGCAAAAGGGCATTTTTCATTTGGGTCCCCTCTGTCTCTGTCTCTTGTCCCACTTTCCAATCTGCTATGTTGAATTTTTAAAATGATTCCCATGCCACCCAACACTTTCCCAACTTTGGTGACAGCCCCCCTTTTGATCATTTACCAAAGTATGCATCATTTATTTCCGCTTTATTATTTTTGGGTTCCATTCTAGTGTAAAACGGGTCAGATTTTCATGTCTTGGTGTTGGTGTAGGTAGATAAGGTAATGTTGGCTCCTGTACGTGTGTTGCCTGGAGAATAGTTGGTTTCTCTGTACGTCAGAGTGTATTTTTAGTTGTTGTGGTTTATTTTTAAGAGCAGATGGCTGTGCTGTTCTGGAGAAGTGCCTGAAGATGACTGAAATCTCACCTGCAGATGTAGCTCTGTAATCCTTACCTTTTTTATTTTGTTATTAATTTATCTTTTTTTTTTTTTTCATTTTTTCCTCAGGTTTGTTTACTTGTTCATGCTTGCATACATCGTGTTTCTTGAGTGCTCGCTGGGTCTATGTGGGTCGTTTTAGTTTTAGGCAGGTGGTAATAGAGGGACGGGGGGCTGAATGCTGAAGGCAGCCTCTGTGCGCTCTAGTTCTTTAGTTCTTTTTTCTGTTTTGGAACATTAAACTCCACAGGGCAGTGTACTGGGCATGTCACGATGTTAAGTGGTGTGTGAATGACCATGAAGTTAAGCAAGTGCACTGCTCAGCCTTTGGGACATGCGCGCGCACACATACACATACACACACACATACATATACCCAAGACTTGCAGAGTCTTTTTCAAAGACTGCGCTAGTGATATACATCAACATTCCTGCTGAAGTAAAAACACATTCATTCTACAGCTTTAAAAAATATTTTCTACAGTAGCATTATCAAGCCCCAGGAGATGTCTGAAGCTGACCCGTTGTCTAGGTGGATTCGATCTGTTGAGTCTAACTTGTTGTCAGTTTTGTCTGGTGGTGCACTTTTGTATCTCGTTAAAGAGGAATTGTGTGAAATGTGCCATTCTAGAGAAACTTGCACGCTCAGGGTAGTTTACAGCTGTAGTGATGTGAATCAGACATCTAAAGGATTTAAAACTAATTACACACAAAGCCATTACCTCAAAATATCTTAACTGATAAATCTTGACTAATACCTGATTCATTGCTCTATTATAGATTTTAGCCTAAAATGTTTTTTTTCTTTTATTTAGGGTGGAGAGGCACATGTAGGACGTTATAAGGCAAGAATTGTGCCTAGTGTGTTTAATTATTTATTTTTTAACCACTACTTTGTTATTACAAAGATTTTACAACCTTACATATAAAACTCAGAAGACTCATGTAAGTTCACTGGTGGTTTTTGAATATACAGTCTGAATGACTTTGTTTACATTGATGGAGATTTGCAAATAATTGATAAATTAATCATGAAATGTTAATTTCATTGAAAGCATTCTCGAAGATTGTGGTGTTTGTGCTACTCTCAGTAATCTGTTGTTGTTTTCCACTTGTGACTGTTGACCCGCAGAGGTTACTGTTGATGCACTGTTTTTGTGCCAGTGACTCACCTGTGGTTAAAGAAGTAGCCTAACCAGATATGCCAACAATGAATAATAGCTAGTAACTGTCAATTAGCATTATGTAATTTGCATAATGCTATTTGTTGACTGTTCACTTTCATTGACTGTAATCTAAGTTTTTTTGAGCTTGGGTAAATCAATGGATAGATGCTGATTAAGTCCAGCAAAGTGACTGTAGCAAAGTACTAGATGCTCTTTTTATGATTATAGAGTGGAATTCATATCGGAGATGTGGTGTGTGAGTGACATAGACCTCATATTTTCATTGTAGTGATCATTAGTCATTAGGTCATTGTTTTTTTTTTTTTTTTGTTATTTTGCTGCATATTTTCTTTTGCTGAGCAATGTTGTCATGTAGCATTAAGCCATGAATGTATTTGTCACAGATCTGTTTACATCGGCTTGTTTGGAGCTGTGTGTTTTCTTAGGTCTCTCCATGAGGAAGAGTGATTTATGAGTCACATGGCGTGAGAGGGCTTGGTACCATAATAGGGTACGATGTGAACATATTACTCATCATCTGTGCTCGCTCGAAAAAACAGCCTTGTGCTCTTTTGGAAGACACTTTTGTGTCACTGATCTTTATTGCAGCTGTTTTGTTCTCCCATATCTATGGAATCTATGGAAAACACAAACACACCTATGCAATTCATGAAACAGCCCATCTTGTCTTTACTTGTCTTCTTTAGTAAAAGCCAACGCAAGCTGGAAAAGTGGCCACTGTGAGGGCCTCTGGGAATTATCCAGTCTTCCTCTCGCCGGTCCGCTGCTGCTGCAGCTGCTGATCAAAAGGCCAGTTCAGCTGATGAGATGCTGATCAGATGTTTCACTTGATCAAACAGATTTTACAGCTGATGCATCCTCTTCATCTGTAGCGTGCTGCTGCCTCTAGCTTGGCGAAGTGATAGAAAGTGGGAAAAAAACTAAAACGAAACCAAATAAATGAGCAGTATTATATTTTTTGAACTGCCTTTGTGTCTTGAAATGTGAAGGTCCTAATTATTGTCTTTGAAATGTAGCAAAAGCAGTTTTATGATGCTTGTGTTTTTGCGTATCTGGCATTCTGCTTATATACTTGTGTGCTGAAAATTTTTTAACCGTGACCTCATGTCCCTCTCATGTATCAACTGGTAACCTCAGTTTTGTTTAGATGTGAAAAAGGAAGTGAATTTAACTTGTGAATCATATCTGGTCAATTATGAATTCAGTGATGTGCCACACTTCCTCTTATGTCCAATGCAACCATTCAGCAAAAGCCCCTTGTGTTTCATTAAAAGCGATTCTTTGAGGTCAGCCTGTTTTGGTTATTACAGAAGGTTTATGTGCTTAACAGGGGGTTTCCAAGGCAATTTATGGTGTCAGGCTGGCTGACCTGCAGAATGCTTTCACAGATGCTGCAGGTCTTTCGTAACATTGCAGATTAGAGAAGAATCTCTGTTGGTTCGAGATAAAGCCAAACATAAATCTGCTACTGCTAATTAGTTTGGATTTAAAAATATTTTTTAAGATCCATTTAAAAAAAATGGGAGTTTTGTGCAGTTGGTTATTGTGGAGGAGTGGGGGGAGGAATGTACCCTAGCTGTCTGGTGTGATGATGCATTCCATGCCAAAGATAAATAAGCAAGTCTTTTGGATAAGGATGTTGTGTCTATTCCGGCCACATCATTTCTCCAGAAGCTGTATCTTCTCATGAATGTTGAGGGTCTGTAACGCAGTGAAGAAAACAAGGATCCTCAAAGAAGATCTGACAGTGTAACTTTTTAATCTTGTTGAAGAAGTACTATAGAAAAGCCTCCAATTACTTTTTTTTTTTTTTTGTAAATTAATGACCAGTTGAGCAGGACTTTACCCCGAATAAACCCAGCATCTCACTCCTCATGTGTCAAGGGAGGACAGGAAAGTGAGAGGATTTTACTGAAGTGTCACTTTCATGGTGGATTTGTGGGAATGCGGGCTAGACGTCTGAGAGGTCTCACACTAAGGGTCTGCACTTAGGGGTCTAAATTTACCTCCTTGCCCTTGCCTGGAGATGACAGTACGCATTTGACAGAGCCATGGTGTCTGCAGATGTTGGTTTTTTTTTTTTTGTTTGTTTTGTTTTTTTTCCCTACATTTGGTTTTAGAGCATTATTGCAACAATGCCATACATACATCTTCAGTACAGTGAACGTTCCAAGCTTCAACACTTTCTGTGGCCAAAACAAGTCTTGTAACACTTTGTTACCTCAGACAAACACGCCTAGACTTTCAGAAAGCAGCTGACCAGAAGGGACAATACTGTGGCCTTCATAGAAGCATCTAGCACTTTGTCAGCATTTTGGACCAGCGCAGACATGCACAGCAGTCTCGGTCCAAATGAAGCAAACACTGGGCTGCATTGTGGCGTCCAGTGTTGATTCCACTTCTCCTTTCAGAGTAAACAGAAAGTGCTTAAGCTGTAATTCAAAGTTAATAACCATAGAAACTATAAATGGTTTTATTACCAAATCCAGGGGGAAAAAGTCAGTCCAGTTAAGTCAAGCCTGTGAAAATGGCACCAGGCGACCGAGATGCACATGAGAGTTTTAGGTTGACACTGATATTTATTTATTTTTTTGTATACTTATGAGGTGATGCCAAAACCATTGAAGATACTTGAACATTTATAAAATGTAGAAGCTGGGACTGAATTAATCTGCATTAGCATCGCAGAGAAATAGAACGTTTAGATTACAAATAAAAATAAATAAAATGCAGACATGTTACTGTATGAGCCCAGTTTCGTCTAAACATTCTCCTCCTCCAGAGTAAAATCACTACAACATTTTAGTATTAGTTTATTATATCAGTCAAATCTAAACATCTGTTTAATGCAGGTATTTTTTTTAATAATAAAACAATGTGCTAATACTGATGTGATTTTTTTGATATGATTTTGATATGATACTGATTTTTTTTTATCTGGATATTTTATGACGTTTTCAAGATAAATTTGTCCATGGTTTGTGAGTTAGAACAACTCAAAAAAAAATCAATCAGTAAGACCTCAGTAAGGTCCAGTAAGAGGAGATTTTCTCAGGCCAAGGTCTGGACCATCATCATTTCTAACTTGTGTTATGATTCAGTGCCGTATCTGGAATACTAAAGCCTAGTATCAGCAGTTTGTCATCAGCAACTGAAAGACAAACACATTACAAATACCGTTCAGTATATTTCAACAACATTTACTGTTTAAATGCTGAACTGAATTAATTATTTATAGCTCTTCAAATAAAACCATTAAACTGATTATTTATAGAAAAAGTAAAACAAAATGTTAATGTTAAAATTCTTGTTAACTCAGTTTCACATCTTGATATGTTGATTTGGAGCTGCCTGTGGAAAGAATAAACATATGTCTGTCCGTTCCTGCTTAAAAAGTTGTTTTTTGCCGTCAACTTTTTTTTAGAGCATGTTATTCTTTTCTCCGACTCTTTTTATTCTCTGATTGCTGCTTCTCGCTTCATACCTTGCCTGTGTGCGCGCCGCACTCTGCCCTCACCGAATCTGCACAGATGTGATTGGCTAAGGAGCGCATTTGGTGATCTTATGGCGCACGTGATTAGTCTAGGAGTTCACTGCGCCGTAAAGCCCATATATCGTAAAGACAGGAAATGCTCCACCGCTTAAAACAAACACAGTCTAAATATAATCACTCTGAATAGTTTATCGGTTTGGGTCCACATTGGGCAACGTCTGGGTCCAGACTCGGACCGTGGTCTGCCTATTAGTGACCCCTGCTCTAGGAGTTTGCTGTCGACAACGAAAAACCAACTTTTTAAGAAGGAATAGAGACATATGTTTATTCTTCCTACAGGCAGTTCCAAACCAACATGTGAAGATGTGAAATTGAGTTAACGAGAAGACGCACATTTTATTTACTTTTTCTATAAATAAACCGTTTAAAATGTGTTTTTTTTTTTTTTGTTTTTTTTTTTTTTAAATGTAGCCCTTGTTTTTATAACACAAGCCCATAAAAGAAAAGTCCCGCCACTTAAAATAAAAACTGTCTAAATTAAATAATTCTCAATAGTTTATTGGTTTGGGTCTGCATTGGACAATGTCTGGGTCCGGACCTGGACCATGGTCCACCTATTAGTGATCTCTGGTAATGTGGTTACTATACACCTGTTGTTACTGTATAATACATATAGCTGTTCAATATTTTAAAAGCACTGATGCCCACGATTCCCTCCAAAAAGTGTACTGTAACATAATTTATCATAACTTATCCTCACATTGCCCGGCCTTTTGTAAAAATAGGCATCAGCACTGTGTTTAGAATAAACAACATTTAGCCATACAAAAAAAAAGCTTCATTCTGTTGGTATATAAACATAATGTGTGTTTTCTTCTTCTTTTTTTCCAGGCGATTACTGTAAGGTAAACGTGTGTAAGAATGGAGGAACATGTGTGACAGGAGCTGGGAAGGATCCTTTCATCTGTATCTGCGCGGATGGCTTCACAGGAGACATCTGCAATGAGACGGAGACTGGTAATACATTTAACAAGCTCCAGCTGTGCAAAGAAGACAGCGTTTCATGCTAGCTGAACAAAGTTTAAGCGGTGTTATTCAGTGTGTAATGTCTCTTCTTCCCTTTGTTTTGACCTTTGGTCGCAGGGCCCTGTCATCCAAACCCCTGCAAAAATGACGGTATCTGTGAGGTCATTGCCAACTCACCTAGAGGGGACGTCTTTAGCAGCTACGTCTGCAGGTGCCAAAAAGGCTTCGAGGGCAATCACTGCCAGAACAGTAAGAAACTCTTTAAATCGCTTTACGGGCCGTGTCATATCATTTCCCTGAGAAAACAATAACATACCAACACAGTCTGATTACGATGAGCACACAATTGCAGATATGATGCAACAAGCAGAGGCTTCTTATCAGTGCAACTGAGTGTTTGCACAGTAACTAGGACACAGGATCAGATGCAGCTGTCGTTGAACCGAGTGTTTGATTGGCTCAGTGGAATACTGAGGGCTGCTTTAGCCCCAGAAGTTCTCATAATGTTCCAGGGACAAATGGCAAATTCTCAACAGCAGCAGTGCAGTGGCGCTTCTTTCTTCTCGCTCTGACTCACTGTTTGTTATTATTGCTGGCTTTGGGGCAACGCAGGGGCAAACTGAGCTGCTGCCGTCAGCAGGAATCATCACAGCTCGCAAACTGCATAGTCATGTGCATGCACACAGCCCTGCAGCCTCATACACATTGTGATAAATCTAATGATATCAGCTAGAAATGCGTCATCAGAACTATCATGAAGCCATGCCGTGATTATTCTATTATTCTGATTATTCAGTCAAATATCAATGTTTTACCCAAATGTAGAATCATTTATGTATGTCATCACAGTTTATTTCCCTATATTGTCTCATTGTCTTTATATATACAGACCTCTGCAAAAGGCATCCAAGCACATTTAGAACCATTCATTTTGGCACGTAGTATATTTTTGCTGGTGAAAACACAATTTATCTACAGCAGGAATGCAAATAACTGTAAATAGAGTAAAAAAAGCTAGTTTAAAGAACAAAATTTGGTCCAAGATGCCTTCACGAAGATTAGCTCAGTTAGTTCAGCACACAAGATTTAACTTGAGTGCTAATGACCCAAGCCAGGAGTTAGCTGTCGATTACAGTTTACTGGCTGCTAAGAGAGGAAATAAAGAGTTTAGCATGAACCCTGGTATATGCAAAATTATTACATATTTTATGAATGTTATTTGTTTTTATTGTAATGTTAGTGAAACAAGTAAACATTCACTGACCAGATTAACAGTCCATATGTGTATATATATGTATGTATGTATGTATGTATGTATGTATGTATGTATGTATATATATATATATATATATATATATATATATATATATATATATATATATATATATATATATATATATATATATATATATATAATATACATATATATCTCGTGAAGAAATAAAAACTTCACTACGTCTATTTGTAAACATACTGACCCTGCTTTTGAGACTTCCTGGGTTAAAAAACCAGGAAAACCCCTTTGAGAAAAATTTGATAGACTTTCTTTGGCCTGTATGTGGGAGTGGGCTGTTTTGATATATTTTTCTTTTTGCTTCAGCTAAACAGGAAAGCCTACTGACCATTAAGGTCGAGGTTTGTGTTAATCACATACGCCAGCTGGTACCACAGATTTATTAGTCTGAAGATCAGTAGTAAGTAGTCAGGATTTGATAAGAAATGCATGCTGGGTGCAGTGGGGAGAGAACAATGACGATCATTACAACAAACATGTAAATTTTGTCAACTGATTGGACCGAAATGCAATGCAGCAATACAAAATATCATATTAAATACTTCTTTAAGGCTGAAATCTCCTTTTTTTTCTCTAAACTCAACATATTTGAAGTGTTGTTCCAACAGTGATGGTATATATTAGTTTATTTGAAAAAGACCAGCATCCCCAGTTTATTGGGTGCTCAACATGATGGGCTAGACTGTCACTTGATAAGCTTTGTGTTATTTGGTTACATTTTCCAAATTAAATCTTGTTAAGACAACTTTGAATTATGTAGGATATAACAAAAATTATGGTTAAGATTTTCATAATGAAACGTTCAGCATACACACAAGTATCACATGTATTAAAAACATTTTAAATCTTAAATGTCTTATAGTTTATGCTTCGGATCTTCTCAGACAAGAGCGAGGTTGATCTGCAGAAACAGAACCGAATGAGGCAAGAAGTCCTCCCATAATTAAACATGGTTTCGCGCTCGAGTTTTACAGCAGGCATTTTTAGTTAACGGCGATGGCTTCCTCGTTTCTCACTTCTGATGAGAGAGCTCTGGCCTGCAATGTCAATTTGCCATCTATTTCTAGCTCGCGGTGTCAGAATTATGATGTTTTGATTGGGTTTGTTAATTGCGTGTGGGTGTGAACAGTGAACCTCGTCCTTAGATTATGGTTGGAGACGGTGGTTAAAGATCACGGAGGCTGTGGAACTCTGAGACGACTGCTCAGAAGCCTTGGAGACGAAGAAGAGAAGCGTCTGAATGAGGCTCACCTTCAGGATAAGGCAGGAATGAGGACAGTTTGTGTGAGCAGACACACGCAGAAACACACCACATACTTTAGAGTCAAACTTGGTGGCACCGCACACACATCCATGCTGGAAAAAACACATGCACGCGCCGACGTCTCCTGGTTGTCCAGCCAACAGGGAGAGGTCTACACTCACCCACGCCAGCGCACACTCGCCTTGTTGCTGGGGTAAAATGGAGTTGGAGGCGGAAGAGTGAATTAAGTCAACTCTGACACTCTCACAGTCTTTCCTCTTGGCTGATGGGAGTGTTACACTGCCAGTGTGAAATTGCTCTGAAAGCTCTGCGAGAGACCATGAAATCCGTGTCAAAAGCTTTAATGCGCTGAAGTATTAGCCACATTAACTCAGCTGACTGAAATAGTATAGAGTCCGCTGCAGAGGTTCTCCAAAGCCCTAAAACCTCCTTTTTTGGAAGTGGGGAAGTGTGTCGACGGAGCAGTCTGCGTGTGTGTGTGTGTGTGTGAGTGAGAAGAAGTCAGAATAAGGTACATGGTACTTGGAAAAAAAGAACATAGTATTCTGCATAAATAAGTTATTTAACACATCTGGAATGTGACGCTTTGACTGAATTGGGCCTCAAGCTAATGTTTTGTTCTCCTTCAATGTCTGTTTCTTTCTCAGATTCTCAGAATATTTACTCACTCTCTCCCTCTCTCGCGCTCTCTCTCTCTGGCTCTCTCTTGCTCTTTCACTGTTTTTCTCACACCCCTTCTCTTCTCCTCTTATTCTTTTCCTCTTGCTCAGATATTTGTGGGGGAAAAAGGTAAAGATCTTTTGTGGTGGATATTGGGAAATGTGAACACACAGAAAATTAACAAATAAAATGTGTCCAGCTAAATAAGGGTGGGTGATATTGCTTTATTATTATTACTTGAAAAGTTGGATGAGGAAACATTTTTATTTAATGTTTCACATGTTGCTTTTGCATGAAATCCAGTTAAACAGACCTAATTAGGCGCTCTTTGAGACAGAGATGCACATTTTGCCAAACGTTGGCCATTAACCAGCCGTTTTTGGTTTGTAATCAATCATTAACTGACAAGCCTAAGATTAAGGCTTTTACGTATCCCTTCAAAATATCTATTAAAAACTAGTAATTTCCTGTTCCGAAATCTGATGCCGGAGCCAAATTCAAATGTCTACTGCATTTTTTTTATTTGACTGCATATCCTGTTTTCTGTTTCCTCCTGTAGATTACAGCAAGTTGGTGCTGACAGGGTGGGTCAGATATAAATATGGTGGGTCAGCATAAGCATTAAGAAAACAACCCAGAACCTTATTGTGTGAATGCAGACCATGCTTTTTATGTTCTGTTGGCTAGTATGAACTCTGAGAACTTGGGCTGGAGTTCTGATTGGTTTCCATGTGTAGCTAGAAGACCAGACCTGTGATGACTGTGATGGGACCATGGAACTGGGTGAAGATGGGGTTGCGGTGGGGACTGTGGAAATATCACATCCTCACCTTTTGTTCCCATGAAAATACAGGGCGTTAGACTGGCAGGAGAAGTTCAGTTATTACATAACTCCATTAGTTACATAACTCATAAACCTCATATAAACATAGCCTACATAGGAAATCAGTTTGTTTGCCAAAATGACTAAAATAAAGAACTTTCAGTAACCCATCAATGTATATTACACTTTAAGTTCTACACTTAACAAAACATGGGTGACTGTGTTTGCTTCTGATGTGGTACATCATGGTAGTTGTGCTGTTTTCCTCTCAAAAATAGTTCTAAAAAAACACCATTTGTTTTAGCTGTACGCTTAATGTTCTGTAGCTCTATTTGGTGAAAGCTTCTCACGCATACAGTTAAAGAGTTTTATTTTTTTTGGCCCGTTGTTTGTAATTTGTTGGTTAACAGTTAATTATACATATAGTGGATAAATGCTGCTTAAGTACATGATGAGCTTAGAAAAGCATCACATCATGCACCCTTATTACTAAACTGTTATCAGGCTAGAAATGCAAAGTGGGTGTTTTAGAGGTGAATTACAGGGGACCCTTTTGTTTTTTCCCCTTTCCTTAAGTGTTATGTGACTTCTTGTGCATGTAAACAGTTTGCAAAGTTAAAAAGCTCCAAGTACACACCAGAAGGAGAAACTCTTCCACAGAAAACACTCTGCCTGAAATACCTCATTAAAAATCAACCC
The DNA here is from genome assembly GCA_021613375.1 of Megaleporinus macrocephalus. Taxonomy (NCBI): domain Eukaryota; kingdom Metazoa; phylum Chordata; class Actinopteri; order Characiformes; family Anostomidae; genus Megaleporinus; species Megaleporinus macrocephalus. The sequence goes on along the minus strand of CM038713.1, from coordinate 13,822,619 downwards.
TTTCTCTATTACAAGGTCACATCATCATGTGACACAATCCTTATTGCCTGCCTACCAGCAAACTTGGTACACCCTCATACAATTCACAGAAAACTAAAACAGTAACTGAAACAATCTGCTGTAGAGTAGTATGTGAAAGTGGACCAGGTCTACCAACATGTTCTGCCTAACTTTCAAACTGATACTGCAGAACTGACACCGTGGTAGGAATAATCACAGTAGTGCAGGTGGCATGATGTTAACCAATCAGAGCACATTGGGCTCTTTAGGAGGCAGGTCTGAAATACATAGGAATGCTAACAGAGCATTTAAGAGAAAGAGTGAATAAAGATATACAGCATTGTACTTTGGGGAAAACTTAATTGTACACCAAAAATAATTTGTAGGGCTGTGAATTGAGGGCTCTTTTGCAAAAAATATCGTTATGACAGACTTCAACAATATTTTATGTAGCTCTTATCTTGCAAGATCACTCTCAAATGAACAGAAACAGCCTTTTGATAATAATCTGGACAGTTTGCATTAGCATCTGTTCATTAGCTTGCTTTAGGAACTGAGCAGTACAGCATCCAGAGCTTTATTACAGATGTGTCTCCCGGTGTGAACTCAGTGGTCATATCTTAAGACATATCCCTGTGAGGCACCTTCGCCACAGTAAGCCAGACTCTCTTTAATCTTGTTACAGAAACTGCTGCCAGGGGTCTCTGTGTATTTATGCATGACCAGCAGTCACAAGACGTTATGGTGGCTGCAAACTCTGGAGGGATTTTAAGGCTTCCCTCTGTTGAACTCTTTTCTGCTGCTGCATGGCTGTTCCCTCAAATGCTCCATTCCCTTAGTTATAAAGTCGCAGTCTGCTCATCAGTGTTATTTGCTTGTTTCCCTCCCTTGGTCGTATGTAGAAGCCTGTTGACCTTTCTGTAATTTGTCAGTTAACATGCACGGCTGTTCCGTGATGGCAGCCTGCTTATCAGCGTCATTTGCTCCAACGTTTCTCTCCCTTGGTTGCATGCAGAAGCTGCTGACCTTGCTTTGTATCGATCAGGGTCACAGTGCAACCGTCATGAGATCTGTATCGACTTTCGCTTTATGCAGCGGCCAACATTTCCTATTGATGTTCACTCATATTATACCACATTCCAGTGTGTTAAATTCCGTTTCTCTCTCTCGCAATCTAGGCAACCCATTACTCTATCTCGTTGGATGTCCTGTTTTGCAAGGCCTCTTTTAGTTCTTTTTAAGAATAATTATTATATAAGTGAACATAAAAACATTGTTGCTGGCCTCTCTGCCCATAGTCCACGACTGATCTATCTATCTACCTACAGACTATAGCTGTTGTCCATCTATCTATAGTTATTTATCTGTAGTCTACCACTGATCTATCTGTCTATAGATATTGTCTGTATGTCTGTAGTTATTTATCTGTAGTCTACCACTGATCTATCTATCTATAGTCTACAGATATTGTCTGTCTATCTATAGTTATTTATATGTAGTCTAACACTTATCTATCTACAGTCTATACATAGATATTGTCTGTCTATCTATAATTATTTATCTGTAGTCTACAACTGATCTATCTATCTACAGTCTATAGATATTGTCTGTCTATAGTTATTTATCTGTAGTCCACCACTGATCTATCTATCTACAGTCTATAGATATTGTCTGTATGTCTGTAGTTATTTATCTGTAGTCTACCACTGATATATCTATCTACAGTCTATAGATATTGTCTGTATGTCTGTAGTTATTTATCTGTAGTCTACCACTGATCTATCTATCTACAGTCTATAGATATTGTCTGTATGTCTGTAGTTATTTATCTGTAGTCTACCACTGATCTATCTATCTACTGTCTATAGATATTGTCTGTGTCTGTAGTTATTTATCTGTAGTCTACCACTAATCGATCTATCTACTGTCTATAGATATTGTCTGTAGTTATTTATTTGTAGTCTACCACTGATCTATCTGTCTATAGATATTGTCTGCATGTCTGTAGTTATTTATCTGTAGTCCACCACTGATCTATCTATCTACAGTCTATAGATATTGTCTGCATGTCTGTAGTTATTTATCTGTAGTCTACCACTGATCTATCTACAGTCTATAGATATTGTCTGTAGTTATTTATTTGTAGTCTACCACTGATCTATCTGTCTATAGATATTGTCTGCATGTCTGTAGTTATTTATCTGTAGTCCACCACGGCTCTATCTATCTACAGTCTATAGATATTGTCTGTATGTCTGTAGTTATTTATCTGTAGTCCACCACTGATCTATCTATCTACAGTCTGTAGATATTGTCTGCATGTCTGTAGTTATTTATCTGTAGTCCACCACTGATCTATCTATCTACAGTCTATAGATATTGTCTGCATGTCTGTAGTTATTTATCTGTAGTCTACCACTGATCTATCTATCTACAGTCTATAGATATTGTCTGCATGTCTGTAGTTATTTATCTGTAGTCTACCACTGATCTGTCTATCTACAGTCTATAGATATTGTCTGCATGTCTGTAGTTATTTATCTGTAGTCCACCACGGATCTATCTATCTACAGTCTATAGATATTGTCTGTGTATCTGTAGTCCACCACTGATCTATCTATCTACAGTCTATAGAAATTGTCTGCATGTCTGTAGTTATTTATCTGTAGTCTACCACTGATCTATCTATCTACAGTCTATAGATATTGTCTGCATGTCTGTAGTTATTTATCTGTAGTCTACCACTGATCTATCTATCTACAGTCTATAGATATTGCCTGCATGTCTGTAGTTATTTATCTGTAGTCCACCACTGATCTATCTATCTACAGTCTATAGATATTGTCTGTCTGTCTGTAGTCTACCACTGATCTATCTATCTATCTATAGTCTACAGATATTGTCTGTCTATCTATAGTTATTTATCTGTAGTCTAACACTTGTCTATCTACAGTCTATACATAGATATTGTCTGTCTATCTATAATTATTTATCTGTAGTCTACAACTGATCTATCTATCTACAGTCTATAGATATTGTCTGTCTATCTATAGTTATTTATCTGTAGTCTACCACTGATCTATCTGTCCATAGATATTGTCTGTAGTTATTTATCTGTAGTCCACCACTGATCTATCTATCTACAGTCTATAGATATTGTCTGTATGTCTGTAGTTATTTATCTGTAGTCTACCACTGATCTATCTATCTACAGTCTATAGATATTGTCTGTATGTCTGTAGTTATTTATCTGTAGTCTACCACTGATCTATCTATCTACAGTCTATAAATATTGTCTGCATGTCTGTAGTTATTTATCTGTAGTCTACCACTGATCTATCTATCTACAGTCTATAGATATTGTCTGCATGTCTGTAGTTATTTATCTGTAGTCCACCACGGATCTATCTATCTACAGTCTATAGATATTGTCTGCATGTCTGTAGTTATTTATCTGTAGTCCACCACGGATCTATCTATCTACAGTCTATAGATATTGTCTGCATGTCTGTAGTTATTTATCTGTAGTCCACCACGGATCTATCTATCTACAGTCTATAGATATTGTCTGCATGTCTGTAGTTATTTATCTGTAGTCCACCACTGATCTATCTATCTACAGTCTATAGATATTGTCTGCATGTCTGTAGTTATTTATCTGTAGTCTACCACTGATCTATCTATCTACAGTCTATAGATATTGTCTGCATGTCTGTAGTTATTTATCTGTAGTCTACAACTGATCTATCTATCTACAGTCTATAGATCTTGTCTGTAGTTATTTATCTGTAGTCCACCACGGATCTATCTATCTACAGTCTATAGATATTGTCTGCATGTCTGTAGTTATTTATCTGTAGTCTACAACTGATCTTTCTATCTACAGTCTATAGATCTTGTCTGTAGTTATTTATCTGTAGTCTTCCACTGATCTATCTATCTTCAGTCTATAGATATTGACTATCTATCTATTGTTATTTATCTGTAGTCTACCACTGATCTATCTATCTACAGTATTTAGCTATAGTTATCGAACTGTAGTCCACCATCTGTTAGACTGTACTATATGAGAAGTACATACAACGCAACATGTCTTTATGCATTTACACCACATGCACAGATCCAGGTCAGTATTTAGGCCTAATTTTCAAATATGAATTTTGCATGCATGCGAAAGGTAAATTTATTGTTGTCATATCCAACCTGGGTAGTTGCTATATCTGACTTATTAGACACAACCACATAGTCCAACTCAGTAGTTTAGCATTTTAAACTAGAAACTTGGCATGTGCTGTTATAAATTCATCACAATTTTTTTTTATGCCATTGTCATAACATAGCACTAAAAAAACACTAACGTGGTGGTGGTTGTATATTTTGGCCATTTCTGTCTTCAATAAAATGTGTTTAGGTGCAGCGATCTTGTAGTAGCACCTTGGTACTGTAGCACAGTGATAGCACATAGAGTGTGAAATAGCACTGCAACCGTTGCTGTGAGCTGTAAAGACCAGTAACACTCTAAAGCAGCTGTACAAACATCAAACAAAGCCTAGGACATTGATGTGACAACTGTAGCCACTTAACATAACTAAAAAATATCTGGTGAATTAATTTAAAGTGTGACAGTTTTAGTGCATCCACAATAACAGTATTGTGTGTGTTGGGTAATACACTGTATTTAATATTCAGTTTCACCAAAAGTCAATTCAGCCGCATTAAACTAATTTTTGCAATTCATACAACAGTAACTATGAAAGAGCATATTTGTGGGTGGAGCATGGCTAAGTCTCATTTCCTATTAGAGGATTTCTTCCTTTTTTCCAAAGTGTTCACTTTTTCAAAAACAAACAAACAAAAAATATATATTTTCACACCAAACCACTCTAATTTACTTTTTTTAAAGATTAACTATGTAGTTATGTGGAACTTGTTGTCGAATTCCTCTTAAAGTTATATTTTAATGCAGTAGTGGTATCAGAAACCCAGTAAACCAGCACCCTGACTGGTGTGTCCTTACCTGCTCAGGGCAGTGTCTTGTAGTGTAAATGGTTACATAAATGCCAGTTTATTCCCTGTTTCACTTCAGCTTTCTTCAGCAGTAGCTGTTTCTGCCTGACCTCTGGAGCTTGGGTGTGTTTCAGTTTCTGGCTTGGCTCAAGCAGGCTGTGACCAGTCACACACTCCATCTGCATACACAGTCACATAATCCTCTGATTTCCTTCATTTTTTTTTTCCTGAAAGTTTCCATTACCGGCTTTACTCGGCCTCGCAGTGGAGTCACGGGTGCTGCTGTTATCAGGGTTGGTTTATTACAGCGGCTTGTTGCTCTGCTGGACAAATGTTGGATTTAACAAAAGCAATCTTTCCATCTTAAGGTCACTCTCCTGATTTCCAGGAACCTGGTTTTGAGGAGATTGTCTGCTCCCTTAGGAAAAACATAAAATGAGGTGTGATTGGTGGATTCGCAACATTTACTCAGTGTTGCATCAATGTTTGTATACATACTTTGATACAGCTTGGCCAATATCAAATCATTCTGATTGTTTTCAGGAGTGGCTAGTTAGTATCTGTATTCTCCTATTTAATGCTATATAAGACAAATATTTCTGTTTTACTCTCTACATTTTAAAAACAGACCTGTTGCTTTAGTTTTAATGGTCTATTAATCTATTTAAAGCTCTATTTAATGTATGCATTACGAATTCTTTCAGCTACTCACTGAAGCACAAATCAAATCCCAATGGGATGGTTGACCTGTGATGGGCTACTTACAGTTTACAGGCATCACAGAAACAAAAGAAAAATAAACCAATTAGAAAGTGACAACCTTGAGTTATCCATGGCCTTAATTTAGTAATACTAAACCTGTTTTCCTTCACTCCACTTTATTTCAAAGCAGTACATTCCCCAGGCCTGGTGAAACAGGAATACGGCAGAGACCATTCTAAATGTCTTTTGTTTAGTTTTGAGTAGCTACTGATTAGTCATATGAAAAAACTTTAGTTAATTTCACCAGTGGGCTAATGAAGGGCGATTAAGAAAGAATCACTGTAGTGATGTTAAATGTTGTTTTATTTAATTTTTTAGGAGTCATAAGTTGGCTTCCTCTTCACCAGGTTTTCATTTGACATTTCCGGTCCATCTTAAATGATCGTAGACCGTAAAAATGGGGCAAATCTTATCTTTAATCATTTTTTCACAATGTTCTGTGAAAAGTAGTTTGTTGATGGTTTTTCGATTCTTGTTCTGCTCCCTAAAAAATGTTTATTGCAACATAAATCACGAAGAAAATGGGGAGTTGCTGTGCAGAACATATAGAGAATGTGTTGAGTTAATTAGACTCTTAACTGCACACCGTTTTTTTCTTACTGGCCTAAAGCTCATAGTCAAGTGCTCTGTGACTACCCCAAGCATATCAACTCTATCAAATCCTTTGAGTCAAACATTCTGTTGTTTTGAAAGGGACTGCCCGTTACTTCCTTGCTTAAAGGTATTATTTGATCTGCCTAGGTCGACAGACACATCCTGATGAATGATATTTTATGATGTCATTTATACTTTTAACTATAGTATATCTCATTTGATTATATTACATACATGTTGTAGCTGATTACAATTATTTGCCATAACCAGAATTTGAATGTTCATGTCACAACAAACAACATCAACTAGTTGGTTTGAAACAAATGCCTGTAAATAAAAGAAAGCAGAAGATACATATTTGTGGATGACATGGTACAAACATTCTAACCTTTTGTGTGGTGTTATTACATCTTTTGTTTGTTTGAGCTCCAGCTGTATCTGTTACCACCTGGCATTGACCTGGCTCATTGTGCTTTAGTAATTGCATACAGTGAGTAATAAAATACTCACAGCTTTCAGTTTCCACATGTTTTGTCTGATGCTATGGTGTTTTTTAAGGTAGAGTCTTCAGTGACTTTAGTCTGTCAGACCCCCGGTCTTTGCTCTTTTTACTTAAGTGGATTAGGGACCACCATACAACGGCTGTCTGTCCCTTTAGACAGCAATATCCTCTTTATTTACAGAGGCAGCCACAAATGACCACGGAGAGCCTGCCTGAGTCTGGGTGTGTACTAAACTCCGCCTGTGTGTACTTTTCATTCTTTTATGAAGTGGATTCTTATCAGGATGTTTTGAAGACAAGCCACTGTGGCCTGAAATTCCATAGGGGTTCTTTCTGAGAAGAGATACGACAAATCTTTTGATTTATTTTTGCTTAGCCAAGGTGTAAAACTCTGAATTGCATTCTTTGTAGAACCTCAATATACTTCAAGAAGGATTGCAGATAACTGAAGGCATAATCTGAGCACAAATCTACTTCTAATGATTTCATGCCTTGAGAGATAAAATACTGGTGTAGTGGATTACTGATGCACAGAGTGCCATCTCTAGGTCATATAGAGAACTGCAGGAAGTCAATAAGTATATCAGTATCTGTTCACAGTAATATTAAAGAGATAATATACAGACATAAAAACTGATTCATCTGCTCTTTACAGATGTGAACGACTGTGCGGGTCAGCCATGCCAGAATGGGGGTCAGTGCCGAGATCTTGATGGAGACTTCACCTGCAAATGCCCATCACCTTATGTCGGAAAGCACTGCCAACTGCGTGAGTGGATTACCCCGGTTTAATTGGGTTTTTTTTGGGTTTTTTTCAGATTCAGTCACTTTTTTTTTTTGAGTGTTCAAACTATTTCAATAAGAGTTGTTTTCCTGCACATTCACTTTTTTCCTAATATAAATATTCTTTCTAATTTCAAATGTGCTGCATTTCTAAGCTCCGTTTCTTAGTCAAATCTTTTTTTGTTAAGGACATTTGTTTGTTAAGGGCTATCTGTCCGCGATTTTGTGTGTGTGTGTGTATGTCACACCATGAGCGTGCTCTTCACACTGTTAGTCCATCTGTCTGCCTTGCTGTCTGTCTCTTGCACACGTGAACGCGCTGATAATGTGTTATTTTGTTCTGCAGGCTGTATCTCTTTGCTGGGGATGGAAGGTGGCGGCATAGCCGAGTCTCAAATCACGGCCTCTTCTGTCCACTATGGCATTTTGGGATTGCAGCGCTGGGGGCCTGAGCTGGCCCGTCTCAACAATAAAGGCCTAGTGAATGCCTGGACCTCAGCCTCGCATGACAAGAATCCCTGGATTGAGGTGCGCTGGTCCGGCTTTTAAAATAAGACAGTTTATTAATACACCTACTGTGTACCTACACTCTCTGACTAATTTAACAAGTACACATATCAAATAGGTGCAATCTGTAGGTATATAGTTACTTACTGTACCTGCACAGTTTATTGGTCGCCCTCTACCTTGTAAGATTGCTAGTGACCACTATTTGAGTCTAACTAATAAACTTGGTGCAGACAAGGCAGCCTTAGGTGTGATTTGTCTTCTTGTCTGATTTTGTTTTCATGTGTAGATCAACATGCAAAGGAAGATGCGTTTCACTGGCATCATCACCCAGGGTGCTAGCCGTATGGGCACTGCGGAGTACATCAAATCCTTCAAGGTGGCCTCCAGTTTGGATGGACGTACATACACCATGTACAGAGCTGAGAACCAGAATAGGGACATGGTGAGCTTAAAACAGTTGCCTACTGCAGGGTCTGACCATAACTGATGATGTGGTGGTCAACATGGGTGTTTAACAAGAGTTCCTCCTCTCCACCAGATTTTTGTGGGAAATGTGGACAATGATGGCACAAAGACCAACCTGTTTGATCCTCCCATAATAGCTCAGTACGTCCGCATTTTGCCAGTGGTGTGCCGCAAAGCCTGCACCCTGAGAATGGAGCTAGTGGGATGCGAACTTAACGGTAAGCACCAAAACTCTATCCAGTTTAACTGAACAGTAGTGGAGATGTAATTACTGAAGAGACTCAGGTTTTGCATAAGTTGTTTAAAGGACGTTGTATGAATTATTGATTATCTGAATGGATCCAAAAGCAGCATCCACTTACTTACATACTTCTGTGTTGTGACTGTGTGTTTTAATTTAAGAAGCTGTAATGCTCATGGCGCCAAGTCAAAGGCTGAGATTCTGTCCAGGCAGGGACTTGAGCCAACTAATGCTCTATGTGCACAAAACTTTGCAAGCATTGGCTCTACTTGGAACACATGACTAAAAAATTGGACCACAACCAACATGTGTTAACAGTAAATCAAGTCAGTGAATGTGAAGCAGTTTAGATAGTTTCATTTGTTGGTAGAGCACTAGATGTTATTGTTATGGTCATTGGATATGATTGAACATGTGTTTAATTGTTCTCAGGCCTGTTAGAAAGAGTGTGTGTGCTGCGTTAATGATGTCTGCCTGAGCTTTACTAGGTCTCACTGTGTATGTGTGTCTCTCTTAGGCCGCTCCATCTCACCCCCATGCATACTTCACACACTGACAGCACTTGTGTCCCTGTGCTTCTCACACACCTCATCTCACACACGCTGCCGACACTGCTAACCTGCATGAAGCCTGCGCTCGCTCCGCTCCGGGCCGAGCCAGCGCCCATCTGGTTTGTGTTGCTTGTGCTGATTCGCATCCATCCATCTCTCTATCACTCCTTCTCTCCCTCTCTCTTTCTCGATCTCTGGCTCTTTGTGCGTCTCTCTCGCTCCCTTTCTCTCTCTCTCTCCCCATGTCTTACTCCACAGTGTATTTGAACACGACAGGTTGCTCAGAGCCCCTGGGTTTCAAGTCGCGGCTGATTGCCGACAGCCAGCTGACAAGCTCAAGCACCTTTCGCACGTGGGGTATCGAGGCCTTCACCTGGCACCCGCACTATGCCCGTCTGGACAAGCAGGGCAAGACCAACGCCTGGACTGCGGCGACCAACAGCAGATCTGAGTGGCTACAGGTGACTGGCCCTCTTTACACAAGCAAAATAAACTATTTGTAAAGAAACATGTTTTCAAAAATATGCCATTACTTGGTTGAATCATGGTAGGAGAGAGCACAAGGCAGGATCAAAGAAGGACCCTCAGTAGGGTTAGGGTTACTACAATTTAAACCAAGACTAGCCCCCTGCTAGTAAGTAACTTGTTTGTTACTTATTAAAACACATATGTAAGTTCGGAAATAACATTTTTTAAAGATTTGTAATAAATAAAAAGAGGGCAGGATAGATTTGACCTCTCTCTTTTTCTCTGGGTGGATGAGATGGTCATCTCTTCTCCCATCATTCAGCACAAAGCTTGGCAAGCTAGGAATGTGTGTATGTTAATCGGTGTAGCCCATCTTTGCGGCAGTATCATTGTCTACACTTTCCACTAGATGTTGGAACATTTGCTGTAAGGATTTGCTTGCATTCAGCTGCAAAAGCATTACTGAGATCAGGAACTGATGTTGGACGACTACTTGGACTCATTCCAGGGGTATTAAATAGAGCCTCAACACTCAGAGAACACAATTCTGCTGCTTTATAGCCGTTAAGCTTATGTTTAGTATCAGTCCTGGAGGCTGTAGGTTCAGGTGCGGCTGCTCCAGAGTGCCCCATTATATTGCTAGTTTTTTTCTAAGGAGATGCAAGCCGTGCATACATAATTGACAAAATGTATTTTAATGCATTGGTTTTCGTTCTCTGGTCCTGGAGAACCCCCCCTGTACATTGCACATTTTTGTGTTTGCCTGCCAAAGCCCTCCAACTTTAACTTAGGAGGTGCTTGCTAATTATCTGATTAGTTAAGTGGAGTAGGGCATATTCTAAAATGTGTAGAGTCCTCCATAATGTTGGGAACATCTGGATTATTGGGTTTTTAACAAGAATTTTGTTTTTATCAGTTAAAGGTCAATATTTTGACACAGTCTATCAGTTAGTACAAGTAAAAATGATGGCTGGTAGTTTTTTTGAGACATTGTGTTCCTTTAAATGCTACTCAGAGGAATGCTTTGTTCTAGCTGTCCTTAATTTGTCCTTGGTTTTCTATCTATCTCCCTTCTTTTTTTTTCTTTTTTGTCGTTCCTGTAGGTGGACTTGCTGTCTCCTAAGCGGATCACAGGAATCGTCACGCAGGGGGCTAAGGACTTTGGGAACGTGCAGTTCGTTTCAGCCTACAAAGTGTCTTACAGTGATGATGGCCAGCACTGGAGCGTGGTGAAAGATGACAAAACGAAGACAGATAAGGTCAGTGACTCATCTGTATTTCATCTACTCCCCATTTGTAATGCTTTCTTTTTTTTTATTCTGTGTCTTTAGGATAATTTACTAAGTGTCGATCTGTCTTCCATGAACACAGTGTATAACGTCTTAAAAGATGGGCCAAGATGCTGGGTATGTTTTTCCAAGGACTGACAGGAAGAAGGAGGAAAAGAGGAGAAATATTTGACGCGTGTCCAATTTGCAACTCTTTGTAGCTCCTTTTTTCTTTGAAGTCTAGAAAACAGAGAACTGTGCAAACCGACAGAGCCATAATCCAGACAGACGGACTTACTTACTGTACACTCACACATAAGTGAGCGTTTGGTCCCCGCTGTGCTTAGCGATGTTTAAAGCTACAGATCAGTGTTCACTAACTTTGCTGTCCTTTCCCTCCGCACCCCCAATTCTACCTGCAGATCTTCCCTGGCAACAGCGATAACAACGTGCACAAAAAGAACGTGTTCGAGCCGCCCTTCTACGCCCGATTTGTCCGCGTCCTCCCGTGGGTGTGGCATGAGCGCATCACCGTGCGAATGGAGCTGCTGGGCTGTGATGAATAAAGCCCCAACTCCCCGCTCTCTCTCCTCCAATACCTCCCTCTGTCCCTCCTTCCTGAGCCACATATGCACTGCCTCGCTCCCAGCACCAGAGGGCGCTAACACCACACAACCCCAGACAGCAGGGAACTGAGCTTACAGGGAGCTTCAGGGATGTCCCGCAAAAAACACAGCTCTATACAACACAGCTCTATACAACACAGCAAGCCACAATATATAGAACTGATGGTGCAAGCTAAAATCCAGAATTGCTTAGTGTTACATAATTAGCAGTAGAGTGGTCTGTCCCTATGAGACTGCAGTGCTCTAAGGAGATAATACTATAGCAGTATGCTCATTTAGCTAGAAAAATGTATAAAAGTGGCCCATTTTTGAAGTGAAGAATTATATAGATAAATAAAATATTTTGTTAATGGAAAAAAAATGTACATAATAAATGGGTCATTGTATTCATGTTTGTGTTAATTGGTTGTAAATGCATTGTCCAGTTGTAGGAATTTTTGAGTTGGTGAAGTTTGTGAGTAGTTCATAGCAAGATATCTAACTTGGTGTGAGCATGAACTTTTTTGTTTGTTTGGGTTTTTTTGAAAAAAGGTTGTAATTTTTCTTATTTTTTTGGGTTTCCATATTTTATTCAGTTTTATACATATTGAGTCAATGTTCAACCAAACCTAGAAGCCTAGAAAGAAACAGCAGGTATACTGAGTACTATTGAACCTTAATGCTTTGGCCCAACACTGCCACGGATCATTCTCAGGTAGAGTTGAATCAATTGCAATGTGCTACTGATTTTTAACATGTGATTCCAAAATAAACCATAACCTTTTGAATATTCTCACTTCAAAAGCCAAAGTGATCTGTTTCTTCCATGTTAATTGGGTGCCCCTGCTTTGGGTGTTCAACCAAATACGTTATGTCTAATATATTCAGTGATAAGCTGGGTTAACAACGTTTGAATTTTTTAGAGGTTCTTGGAGCTGCTTATTAAAAATCATATGCAGTTCCCACCGGTAAGGGGGTGAAAATCTAATTTAGGATGATTTCTACGCTTGCACTGAAGCTCTGACATAACCCACCCCAATCTACATAATGCTCTCACGGTGCTGTGTTGTGACCTCCCCCCCACACCCGGCCTTCTCCCTAGTGACCTGCCTATGAATTATGAATTTTGGGCTTGTGCAATATGATGTGAGCATTAATATTAATGGAAAATAGTGGGCAGTATTTTTTTTTCTCTATTGCTTTAAGATGAAGACTTAGAAGTACTGATTGATGGTAAGAAACACTGAACAATATGTTATGATTCAATTTAAGACGGATAGGTATTTTAGGAGGTCGCATGCATCTAAAAAAAATCTCCTGTCTTTCATCGCTATCGTTGAAGATGATTTTTATCAGAGCTTTTCTTTTTTTTTTTACTTGACGCCGAGATTCTTATTCATATTCAATATCTTCTTTGTTCTATTTTGTTTTCTCTGACACTTAATTGGTGTGTTTTTTTCAGTTTCGTACCTTAGGGCAGATTTCCAGACCTGGATATGATGCTTAGATTTGATTTATTTCCTAAGCGTATCTCTATCTCTCTATCACTCTCTTGTATTATTACTTCATGTTCTTAATAAAAGAAGACATAAATAAAGTGCTAAAATAGTCACACTGGCCTTTTGAGTCCTTAATTACCATACATTGACCTTCTTGTTCCATTATCACTACACATAGTAGAGTGGGCTGAAATGGCTTGCACGCAGTGGTGTCATTATTTTTTCCAGGCCTGTGTCATCGCCTTCATTGTCTTAGCTTGTTGTGGAGAATCACGAACCAAACAGGATATAAAGATGTCTTTGTGTGCACAGTGCCATTGCCAAAAGAACCACTGTTCCATTAACTCCATGTCCTTTGTCGATTAACTAGGTGCAGTATATAGAAGTCGTATCCAGTGGCTGAGGCAGGAAAGCTGTAGGGGTGGCTTGGTGTCATTCCAAAGAATGTCAGGAAAACTTCAGTACCAGTGTGGCACCTCCAGGAAGGATTCATTCCTGGAATAACAAAGTTATTTTGGACAAGGTATGGGGCAAATGTTTTAGCTGTGGAGTAATTTAACCTCTGTCCAAACACATCTATCAAAGATCTTCCATTGTTTGTGTGGACAGTTACTCCATTCTGCGTTTAGAAACATAACCCACAGTTAGCTCAGTGGTTGAAAGCCATAAATAACTCGTTCTAGATGGTGTCTGTTTATGCAGATCAGACAAGCCTTTGAGACTTCAGGTCCTAAGCGTTGTCTTCCATATCGTTTCTATCCAGAGAAAGAACAGTATCTTGAAAATAGTAACTTTCAATGTTAATGTAAAGAGGTTTTACTGTAGGGGATTTTGAAATATTTAGATTGGTTATTCCATCTTGAAACTTTCACTATATATAACGGGCGACCGTTGTGTTAAAATAATATGAAATTCAATAGTTTTTTTAAATAAATTGGATATGTAACAATAACTGGCACAGACATAATTAACAACACAATGGTACCACATATACCATATATGCAATACTTAAATTCGTTGAGTTATCCTCCCCCAATGGAATGACTGATAGAAACACGTGTAATTTTTCTCCTCTCTCTAAGATAAGAAAATAAAAGCTTTAAAAACTACTGTTTATCTGATGGAGGCCTTGATGGTAGTCTTGTGAGGTTGTTAGGAGTCCCATTCTGTGTAGCCTTTAATACCTACAAACCCAATATCTGGAAAAGTCAGAGCATTATGTAAAATGCAATGAAAACAAGAATGTGATGAAATTCTAGAAGCTTTGTTTAATTGACAAAAGTATAAAGAATATTTTCACTTGTTTAATAAATACATGCAAATTATGAATTTACTACTGTGTTATATCGCCTGTCTTTATATTTACCTTTTTTTGCAGAGGTTTTGTTTTATTTACAAGACTTACAGTCCCTCATCGTCTAATTTTTCTACTGATGCAGTAAACTTTTTCAATAGAGACAGATCTGGACTGCAGGCAGGCCATATAGAGCCCATGTGGCAGTATTTAACACAGTAGTAGGATGAATTCTCATTAAATGCTGTCTGAGGGCTCAAAGGTCACATACAGTTAACAGTGGTGTCCAGCCTTACCCTACACAGACTTTTCACACTATTATTTCTGATAGATGTAAAAGAAGATAGTGAAGTAATGACCCATCCTTCTTTTATACCCAGTGATCACCAATTCAACTTCTTATTGTGGAATTTATATCAACAATCAACTTGATTTGAACACTGAGACATCATTGGGATCTTGCTAGGCTGTCAGTCCCGTAAGGCGGTATCATAAAAAATTCAAAAAGGTTTGCAAAAGGGGAATCAAAGGCAAGCCTAATATCAACTTCTTAAACCAGAGAATGCTACAGTTTACTGCAGTGTTCACTCAAGCACTTCCTCTCGCAGAGGTGTAATTATTGTAAGAATGAATGAGCCCTGCCTTCCTGTGAAAAATGAAGACTTCTAATCTGCTCTCTGATCTGTCATCGGGGTCTAAAACTGAACTCCTCCAACTCTATACCACAATTCCTGCCTCTTTCAGATGGAACTGTAGTAAATTTCTTGGCTGTGTAATTGAATTCAGCTGTGTTTAGTTTAAATATCCTTGTAGGCTTTGCATTTACAACCGCATCACATTTTGTCTCATGTTTAGCTATCAGAAGTGGGAGAATCTAAGAAGCAGTATATTACTTTTAGGAAAAGTGTGTAACATATGCTTTTGTCTTTTGGGGGGATTTTTTTAGGAGATTTTCCAGGCGCAGATGAATTCCACCAAATTTTTGAAAAATCCATATAAATGGTTGCGATGTAAACAAAGTCTTTCCGAGTGTTTAGATTTCAAATATTTCATTGTAGAGAAACATACCAACTCTGATTTATTTACAGTAGTGTTGACGGGAACGAGGGGTTACAATGTGTGCAATGCAAATATAGTCATTTTTGTCATCATCCAAAACAACAAGAGCAACTATTGCAAAACTATTATAAAACAACATCTCAGGCATCAAGCAGCATATTCCTGTCAATAACTGTATGTGGGAACATTTTTAAAAGCATTAAACACTTCAGAGGTCTGGTTCCAATGACTCCCTGAAATCCCTTGTTAACTTCATTTCACTGCTAATCAGTATACCGAGGGTCTTGGTGCTGGTGAAAGCTGGTGCTCAAGAAAATCTGACCCAAGCTGATTTATTTGAATCCACTCCGCAGCTGCTGATAGACTGACTGAGAAGGCTGCCTTACTTCTCCCTGCGTCTCTCGGGTTGCAGTAACTAAAACTGACAAGGGCTTAAGGAGAACCTGGAGCGTTTATATGCAGGCATTCTGGACCTTTTCATTTTGACCAAACAATTAGGGCACAACGCTCTCTTGGCCTGGTGTTAGCGGCCAAAATTATGCTCTCCTCAGCCCTCCTGCTATTCACAGGCTCTTGGCATTCCTTGCTCGAGGCGAGTGCTTTCATCTTTGCTTTGGGAACAAAACAGGCTGGGATCTTCAAACGCGTCAATAATGGGTCTCCATATCTGGGAAAGCAGCAAGGTAAATCTTTCTCTCTCTGAACCAGTGACAAGCATGGTGGTACAAAGCCAAGTATAGGTTATAGTGGAGGTCATGATACATAGTGATGATGTTAGCTTAACATCCTGCGCCTACCAAAGGCCGCTGAGCAGCCCTTCCCTTTCCCCAGTCACTGGTGAGTTGAAGTAACTGTTACTGATACTAAAATAACACCTTCGTCTGGCAGGGAGAGCCACATTTCAGAAGATGAGCCGCTGGAGGTTACTGGACGTCCTGATCCTGGTGTCTGCTGCACAGAGATGTGAGTGTCACGGAAGACCATTCTCACAAATCCCTAGTGCCTGTGATCATGAGACAGCGGGAAAATCCCATCATCGTAAGGATACCTATGCCATCCACTGCTATTGACTTTGGAAAATTAACCTGATTTACGGCCCCCTCGGGAGAAGCGGAATCCTGGTTTCAGCTTTTTCCAAGCCCAGCTGTGTCTCTGAGACCACTGTCAGTCAGAGTTTATACTGTTTTGGGAGTAGGCCTATAGCTTCCCATCAAATTTGCACTGAAAAATCTGCCACACGCAAGTTTATTACAGATTTCAAATTAGAAAAACTGTGTCTCGCATAAGACAGTAATGATGTATGATTCTGTTTGTTTATATTTAATGAAAAGAATTTCTTATTGCACAACAGTAACATCTTCAAATCAAATCATGTTTATTAGCACTTTAGTTTTTACACCGGTGGAAAAAAAATCTTAGGCTGCATTGTCCATGCAACCTAAGACAAAAAATAAAACGGGGGTATAATTTTGATTGTCTTCATAATCATAATGCCAGATTATCTTCATTAGTCAAACAGAGCCAAGAACAATTTTGTATGTCGTAAAATTCACAACTGTAAGTCATATTATGCATATTGCTGCTTTACAGGAGAAGTGAAAAAAACCATACTTTTCTTTTAATGTTGGTCAATGGAACCAAGTCATTTTGCACCATTTCTTTTAATTACACCATCAGTTGTTTTACAATAATATGGACTATTTTTTTTGTAAATGTATTGAAGGGATGCATTTTACCTTTTATCAACATTATACAAAAACTCAGAAGACATGCTTAAGTTTACTAGTTTTGCATAGTACATAAAATGTATATATATTAATGTTGTAGACTTTATGAATCTCTGCTTCCCATCATAGCTACTGTTGAGAAATCTGAGTCAGTAATATCGCTACAAAGAACTGTTTTACATCAAACCACTCTAACTGACTCGGTTCACATCTCAAGCACTGAATTATAAATAAATATAAGAGGAATTATACCAATTAGCATGTATGTATTAGTATGTATACTAACAATGTCTCCACATGAACAATACATGTGTTGTAATCAAACCCCAGAAGATTTGATTTTGGTCTGATTATAACAGACTGCGCAGCTCCTATTGAAATAGGCTAGGTAACCCGTGTAGTTAACATGGCATTGCAAAATATTGAGTGGTTGCCTAGCTACACAAACATTAAAGTGTGTTACTTTATAATTATTTCTGCATTTCTGTGATTTCATAAAAACTGCTAATATAATGTTTAGAAAGTGATGCAGAGAAAGAGTAAACAGAAATCTGAGAGCTCCAACTAACATTTCATTTAATGTCTTTATTGCATCTGGTTAATAACGATGGGTGGTTTGATTGAGCCAACATGAGTTGAACATGGAATTTCCCGTTTACCAGCAGACACAAGAATGACTCATGTCTTTCTTAATTCCTGTCAAAATATTGCATCTCCAATGCACATTCCAAAAGTATTTAATTTACTAACAGCGTTTCTTTTTCTGTAAGCCGAAATGCAGAATAATCTGCCTTTTCCTCATTTTAATCTTTCTGTTAAATTTTTCCACAGTGGAAGCATATTTGACCTGCAGTCCACTAGTCTGACTCACTAGTCAGATGACTGTCAGATGACTGTCATTCATTTATTTATATCTGACAGATCCAGTTAAAACTGAATCTGATTTGTGAATGAACGTGTATTCTGTTATTTTTTTTGTCATAGTAACTGAAACAGATTTAAATATCACTCTCCACTTCATTCTGTATGTAGATTTAAGTCAATAATTTCTTCCCGTTCCCATCACTTGTTGATGGGACACTTACAATAATAAGGCTGCACCACAATACAAGCACTTCAGCAAAGTCTTTATAGTGTCTAATGTCTCTAACTCACAAGAAAAGTTGACACTAATATCACATCAATACATCGTTCTGCGCTGGAACTGTAATTCGGTCTAATAAATAACATTATGCTAAAAAGTATAAGTAATAATATGAAGTGGAAACAAACATTTTTGGTAAAAATGGGCTGATTTGCGAGCACTAATCAATCAACTATCACTAATGTTAGTTATCATAGCTGGAAAATTCACTAGCAACACAGTCACACTGACCAACAACGATTACAGACTTATTCAACCAATGTTACTGTTGCTAATATATATTTGTTAGAACACCCACATGAAGTCTCCATTAAGTGTCAAACATTGTACTACATTATACGATGTTCTAGCAATTTATTCTACCTATTGAGTGTTTCTACCGAACATGCTCATATCATTAGTACAGCGTAGTTTTCAATTATTTATTGTGCTTATAATGTGAATTCAGTTTAAACTCAGCTTAATAAGCAGATTTAGTCTATTAAAGCATCCTTATTATTCGTCTAATGCTGTTAACACTTTACGATAAGGATATTTGCTAGTTTCTTGTTTTAATTTTCCAGGTTTGGCAGATATATTCAGGCATCCGAGGCATCGTAACAACTGCTGGACCAGAAAATTTCAAACAAGAAGCTGGCAAATAAGCTGACTACAGCCTCATAGTTTTAATGCTAGTAGTATTTTTCATAAAGAATAATACTCCTACACACTTAAAAAAGATGGTTCTTCAATGGTTCCATGTAGAACCTTCCCATGATTAGTGGGGGTTCTTTGCATTGTGAGTGTGTTTTGAGATTGATTAAGGATGTGGAGATGATTCTACATGGAACTGTTAGAAAGAGCTGTGCTATAGATATGATGTCAAGGTGTGTAACAGAGGAACGCTTCTGGTGCTGTAGAGCCATCTACAGCACATTCTCCATCAGTCTGAAGAACACTAGGGTTCTACAGAGCTACAGTGCCTACAGTACATAAAACATACAAACATACCCACTCGAGTCCATTCTGGGTTACTGTAGCATCATTGTGGCTCAACATGGCAGTCTCCATTGGAAGACAACACAGCCCTATGTTGATACAAAACATGCCAAATTAACAAAAACACATCAATTGAAGTTACAGGTAATTAAACGTTGTATACTATATTCCATTTCTGCTAATACAACCCCTTTAAATCTTACACACTGCTCCTTTAAGAAAACATCCCCAGAGAAAACATATTTTCTCCACTATTTTACCATCACTAACACTACTGAAGACATGTGGTGGTTCAGTGGTGGTTTTGGGTGGTGGATAATGTCTGCATTTGTGCTGTGACTCTTGGTATTGTCACTGCCAGTGTAAAGATTGTGCAGTGTTTTTTTTTAATTGCTGGAATTCCCCTTCAAGCCAATCTCTAAGTAGATACTTTATGCTGAAAATGTTGGTTCATATATTATGTTATAAAGGTCAATAACATTTCATAACCCAAGCAGATGATGACGTTGTGCTTGCTGTTGCACGACGCACATGAGCCTGTGCAGTTTTATGCCCCTTGGAAGGTCATTTTTGCATGACAGTATACTTTAGAACCACAACGTTTCACAAGAAATGTGTTTCATATGAAAAACCATAGATTATCGCTTTAAAATTCATCCCCCAAGAGAGGTCCCTTCTGGCTTACTGGTGATCCCAGATCCAGATCTTCCCAGCCCCCCTCATTTGGTTGAGGGTCTGCAGCAGTGAGCCTTTGTTAGAGGGCAGTGCAGCAGCAGCAGCAGCAGCAACAGTGCTCAGGCTGCAGTCCGAGCTTTTGTTCGCCGAGCAGCGGCAGCGCTCTTCAGAGGGGAAGCCTCGGTGACGTCACCTCTGATTTCCAAAACATCAGCGGAGAGCCGGAGAGGGGAGGATGCAGATCCGAGGAACCGGAGCTACGGAACGCTTCAAGTCGGTAAGCAGCAAATCTGATTTTACTTCATGCTGGGTCTAACGTTACAGTATATACAGTACGAGGTTACAGTATAGGGTTAAGACATGTGGCTAATAATTGTACAGTTTTATGTCATTTTTTATCACTTTTAACACGTTAACGAATCCACATGGTAGAGCACCTTTGCTAAGCCTCTATTTCTAAAGGTGAGTTGTTCGCTGTAGTGGCACAATACTGTTCTTGACCAAGTTCGCTGAAGAAAGGGAAAAAAGAAAAAGCCTGCTCTGTTTAAAGAAATCTGTATCTACGTATAGACAACTGTTTATTTAATTATTGTCTTTATATTGCGTTTTAACTGTTAGAAACTTTATTAGACACTAATCTGATGTACCCTTGTTTGAAAAGTTGTGAGAGAGAGCGAGCAGACCACTCGTGGACATGAGGATCGCGCGCCCTCTGCTGGTGCTGCTGCACGTGGTGCTGGAGATCCGCGCGCTGAAATACTCCAACGGTTATTACTATCAGACGATTGAGAACAGCAACGGCAACGGAGAGAGTAAGATATATCACTGTTATCTTACAACGGTTTAGTCACTTTATGTTCATATAACCTAAATGTCTTTTAAGGAAGTACATTACAGCCAGATAGAGCAGAAAAAACGATGAGGTGAGCTACTTGTTTGAATTTTCTCGTTCCACCTTAAATGGCGCAGCAGTTAGAATGTAGCTACTGAACCATTTAAGGTGGAACGGGAAACTTGGAAGACGAAACTAACACATAAGAAGCCAACTGTTCTTATTTCTTCAATTTCTGTTAGCAGTACGTCGAAACTTTTAATTATGTCTTATTTTATCACATTCTGACGTACAGTCTCGGAAGAAAATGACTTATTTTACTTGCGACTTACATATATTATTTGTATTATTTGACCTCTTATTTTATCGACGTAGTAAGTCGTTCTTTCGAGATACTGAGTCACTGGGTTTTGAAACAAGTAATTATTTTGATATACCAACTCAAAACATTGAGAAAAGAAGTCGTTATTTGGAGATTGCGTCACCCTTTTAACGTACTGCTGACGTACCTCTCATTAAACGTGCTCGTCAAAACGCGAGTCACGTGTGTAATAATTTTACATACATTTTTAATACATATTGCAATGATGTGCACACATTTCCATATATTAACATATATGTATGCATATATTCGCATGTACATTAATATATAATGTAAAGGTATATTTTAATATGAGCAAATGTATGTGCATCTATTTTTTCTTTCCTCTGAGAACACTTTGCTTTTTCTTTTCTACCTGACTGGAATAAAGGTTCTTTTATTCTTATTAGGCTCCTACTTCTATAGGTGGGAGCAGATGTAGAACAGGGGGCCTTTATACTGACTTTGTGCTGTGAACGTAGCTTTTGTTATATTTGGTGTTTTTTATCATGTATCTACTGATGTGGAGTCAGGTTGGCCTGTTTTCCATGTCACTGCATTCATATGGGTAGAAAGGGTGAACACCTGATCCCAGATCAGCACTCATTACTGTGAGAGGTTTGATGAATGCTGCTCATTGTTAGTGTCTCTCGCCCATCTCTCGTATTTCAGTATACTTCAATGGGGTGCGTCTTCACGTGGAATCTCCGCTAACGTCGGTGTCCGCCATTCAGGGAAGCAACGTGACCCTTCCGTGTCATTACCGGTATGAGCCAGCGCTCAGCGCGCCCCGCAGGACGAGGGTCAAGTGGTTTTGGCAGCCGGCCACGGGCGGAGGGCGGGAGAAAGACGTGATGGTCGCGTTGGGATCGCGTCACAGGAGTTACGGAGATTTCAGAGGTCGCGTGCGCCTCCGTCGGAGCGTCCCGGGTGACGCGTCGCTGGTCATCAATCCGCTGCTGATAGATGACACTGGGCGCTACCGCTGCGAGATCATCGACGGCCTGGAGGATGAGAGCGTCATCGTGGAGCTCGAGTTCCGAGGTAATCTGCCCTGCTTCTTTATTTCTAAGGAAGTTAGTAATAGTTCTTCTGAAACTACTACTGAAGTTATTAGAGTGAGGAATTAAAGATATTTAAAGGGGAGTTACACCAAATAAGTTCTGCATAATTCAGTAAGTGATGTAAGGTGATGTAAAGTTACTCAGTTTGATGTGAAATGGAGTGACAGTAGCAATGTGTTTTTGGTCTGAGTACTTTATCCCTTTTATTACATACTTTATTGATTGCTTATTTACCTGACTAATGCCTCATCAACTATAACTTTAACTATATTCAGCCATAAGATGCCTTTTTGCCTCATCCACAGGTGTGGTGTTCCCTTATTACTCCCCCAGGGGACGCTACCAGCTGACCTTCCAGGAGGCTAAGGAGGCTTGTGAACAGCAGGGTGCCTGCCTGGCCACGTTTGAGCAGCTCTTTGCAGCCTACGAGGATGGTTTGGACTGGTGTAACGCAGGTTGGCTGGCTGACGGGACGGCGCAGTACCCTGTCTCTATGCCTCGAGAAGCCTGTGGGGGCACGGAACTGGCACCAGGCGTACGGAGCTATGGCTTACGCCACAAAACTCTCGACCATTTTGATGCATTCTGCTTCACTTCTTCCATCAGAGGTAAAGACTGCTTTACATCTACAGCTTTATTGTTAGGTATGGGAGGTATAACCATTATTAAAGTAAATGAAGTTAAAGCTTTTATGATTTGGTCTTATGATATAAACACCTAAATCAACGCTTCTAAACTCAACAAAAGGGAATTTTAGAAGTGGTAAGCATACAGCTAAGTGACACTCTTATATTTACTCCTCATTTACCGGGGCAATACCCCCCCCCAACCAGTCTTCTATACAAGTCTATAGAAGCAGGTGCCAAAAACAATCAAAGGGAACTAAACTTCCTGTGGCTGCTACTTTATTCCACACATCTGATATAAAAGCATACGTGTTAGGGTTTGATTGGATTACTCTCCATTGTAAACATTTTAGGATTGTGGAAGATAAATTAGCATCAGTGTTACATTTTTTGTTTTTATATTGCAAAGAATAATAATAGTAATAACAAGACAAAAATAATTGTTTTATTATCATTATTATAATTATTGTTATTTTTTTGTTGTTTGTTGTTGGTGGTGCTTTTTGTCATACCATTGTTGTAGAAACCATGGAAAATTTTTACATAATTCTGTGCATGTTTCATCCACCCCTAGTTGTCAAGCTTCTAACCACATAAAAGCACAAAGGCCAGTTTGCCACACACAAGTCCAGTAAGACTGCATGCGTCGCCACCGATGTATTCACAACATGTTGTCTTTAAATGACTCTGAAATATCAACATGCTTCAAATTCCTGGTTAAACTTTTCTGACGTTATGTGTTATTGTGTGTCGTATTTCTCTGTAAAGTCCCAGACCGAGTGTACACCACATCTGCAGAGTACAAGAGCCTGCCCCCTCACTGGCAGATAGACACTGGCAGTTCCATGGTCATTTTTCCATTTTTCATTTTATCTATTTCATTTTTACAGATGACAGTATTTCATACAATGTCTGAGGCCAAATAAGCAATTCTATGTAAGAGTACGTAACAGCGAGATATGGTTTGACGCAAGTGTATGGAGATTTAGTCATGCAGTTGCACAATACTAACTGGTGGGGATCTCTCACTATAATTTTTTTGGCAGAATGATTCTGACAGATGTTTGAGAAAAATCAGGCTGCATTCCACAAACTGTAAAACCCAACATGTGTTTCAAAATTCCAAACTATGATTCATTACAGTTAAAGCCAGCCCAAAACACATGGATGTGTGTGTCTCTTCAATTTCACAAATGATACTCTTCCTTACACATCTCCACCCTTCTGTAATGGTTGTATTTGGCAAGCTGTAGTATAACCAACAGGCAGCATTTACGAGGCATATCAAAAGCACTCTGGCCTTCAACAGCACAAAGTAAAACTGGTCTTAGCTTTGATCTCCAGCAGGATTCTCACACTCTGATTCTAACCACAGTCTTCAAAGGCCAACAGTATGCTTTAATTTCCCTGATTGCATGTCCCATGAGACAGTCAGCTGTAAGGAATCTGTTCTCTGGCTTTCCGTTTTTCCGGAACTAATTAGCCCTCCATATGTTTTCAGACAGCCAGTATTAAGGGAAAACATTTATGAAGCTTTTAAACATTAGCCATTATTAGTTCCTCAATAGACTATTTTGGTTTGTTCTCTCTGGGTGGGTCAGATGGCCCTCCCTCTCGCCCCACTAAGTGGGCATCTAGAATTGCACAAATAGCGTTCTCCAAGCGTGTTAAGCTGTTCAAAGATGTTGTGTTAGCAGCCGTTTAAAAAGATCTGGTGATGCTTCATATATCTTGGAGTAAGCTTGGTAGCGTTGTGTGAGGAGACCTAGCAAGTAGGTGGAATTGGCAAGGACTAAAATCGGGGAGAAAATTGGGAAAAAACGGCAACGTCATTCATTAAATGATAAGTAGCAAATGAAATGAGAAAAAAAAGTACTTTGAAAGAACATTTACTGCAGTAAATGTCTCAATTAACTGACACTTTGCTGTTTCTTGTTCTTCAGGTGAGGTCTACTTCCTGCAGCACCCACTGAAGCTCAACTTCAACGAAGCGGTGGAGGCCTGTGTACAGGACGGTGCTCACATTGCTAAAGTGGGTGAGCTGTATGCAGCGTGGAAGTTTGTGGGCATGGACCAGTGTGACGCCGGGTGGTTGGCTGATGGAAGTGTGCGTTACCCCATCACTAGACCCAGACCCAACTGTGGTCCACTGGAAGCTGGAGTGCGGAGCTTTGGCTTCCTTCCTCATCATTTAAAATATGGGGTCTACTGTCACAAAGTCAGATGGTGAGATTCTGAACCAGGCCACTTGCATAGAACATCTTAAAGATTTATCAGAAGTTAAATAGCCATCTTAAGGGTTATTTTAAATTAAGCTAAGGGCATTGCTTACATGCATTTTAGCTGCTCCTCTTACAAACTTTTTTTTGTATTAAGGAGCTTACTTTGCCCTTTATGCAAAGGTAAGTGTATGTGAAGTGTATGTTAAGGCAAACAATCACCTAAGCTGTTACATGCAAGCGGCCACTGGTCATCAGCTGCAAATGTGAATGCGTAACCCTGCAAGACCTGAAGATGATGAAGATGAGGCATTGTATGCTATGATGATTCACCTTTCATTCTTCTGTAATCTTATGAGGGGAGTTTGAGCTGTTCCTGCACTTACATTTTAGTGACTCTTCGAACATTTTAGAAGAATTTAGGGCAGTAGTTATGATCTTAGCAGAGCTCTCTTCGCCCATTACATTCCCTGTGTTTGTATGGTATGTAAGCTTCCCTGGACAAAAAATTAGTCCCATTCATCATTTGTTCTCCAGTACTTGGTTACATGCCCCCAACTTCTCAAAATGTCTGCATAAATCAGTGGTTGAAAACAAAGTTGTTTAGAGTGGTTTGATGAGAAACTCTTAATTATAAAGAAACTCACTGACTCGGGATTCCCTTACATTGGTGCTGGTAGAAACCAGGGGTCATAATGTTTACAACACAAATATAGGCAATTCTATCCAAAACCACCAGTTTACATCACATAAGCGTCACATGAGATGATGTGTAGGTTCTTCTGAAAAGTTTTCTTTGGATACTATATTTCCTTAATATCAGTCATTTACCCCTCCGTCATTACATCAGTCCTTGTCTTGTCAGCTATATCTCTTTCCACATTAATATATATGTACAAATCGCTGCATTTTTGTTGATTTTTAGTTATATATATAATTTGAAAATGTCTGTTGCCCTTTTACATTGTGTGTAAATTTCACAAGGAATGGACCAAACTGAATGGCACAAAATTACTAAGAAATTCTGGTTGATTTATATGATTTACGTTGCCTTATATTAAAAATGAAATATGTTTTTTACGGTTTCGACAGCAGCGATATGTAAACCGGATGTAAATACAGATCCAATTACTTTTAAAGTGATTAAATCACTAGAAAAGAGCATTTTTCTTCAGATGCACCTGATTGAATTAGTTTCTGTCTATTTTAGTTCATCCTTCCACTTACTTTGTGCTTCATGTCTGAGCAGAACACTTCAATGACATACGCTTCTTCCAAGACGACAGCTGTATGGTGCCTGTATGTTACTGTTTTTTGATGGACATGATGGAAATTGAGACACAAGCAAAACCACTACACATCAATTCCCGCTTCTCAATTTGGAACAACAGGTGAAACACCAAAATAGGCACACATTATCTGAAATGTGCACCCAGTTTTAGTTAAATTGAACAAGGGACTGGGACAATCTTTAAGAAAAAATGATGCATGCAATGATGCAAAAATGATACAATTTTTGTTTGGTGAGCTTGGATTTAAATATAGAAACAAAGAATGTCACTCAGGTAACAGGTCTGTACAAACCCTGTCAAAACTAAATCACTGGACCATTATCATTAAAAACAAATTACATATGCGTTCAACCATGACATGATAGGCATGTATGTACGTATATTTACTTACTATAAACAACATATTTTACATTAATATAGAAATGACAAAAGCAAGGGGAAATATTTTTCCCTCAAGTGCCAAAAGTCTATGGCATCATTCAAATATCATTGGTTTGTGTTAGCCCTCTGTATTTATCTGATTCTATGTGCATGATGTTTATTTTCTGTTCTGTATGAAAAGACCTCATGCAGAAAACAAGAAATGATAGTGTTTCATCAGTCGTGCCCTGTTTGTTTGCAGAAATTGTTCAAGTCAACTAAGATCCTTTTTAACAGATTGCTGGTGCTGAGCAGTGGTCCCATTCTACTGATGGATGAGGTGGAGGTGGATAAATCTGTACAGCAACAGTTGGGCTATGGTTAGTAAGCGTAACCCTGCACGTATATGCTAGATGTTTCTAATAAAATAGCCAATGAGCGCAAAAAACTGGCAGTACAGGTGATTTTACAGGCTGATCAGTAGAGGGCACACTAACCGCGGCGAGAATACTCAACGAAGCTGTTTTTACTGAGGCTGGGACTCAGCCATTCCCCAGCGCCGCCCTGTCTGAGCTGCCTGGCACAGAGTGATGAGGGAGGCACACTAATGCATTTACTTACCTCCCTATTCCTTCAGGCAAATATAACTGCCAGTAATTTTATAAAGATGTCCCATTTACACCTGCTTCCCAAACATGGAAGCGGGGGGGACATTTTAGAATGAAAAGACAGCAGTGTTGCTAAGCTGGGCTTTTCCCCCTAGCACCCCCTAATGAAGGTGCACACTGTTAGCCATAAAAAGGCATATTCATGAACTTGTCGCTTTTTTCCGTTCTGAAATTTCTGGGGATGAAACTGAGCTGAATGGGCTGCTTGTGCAGAAATCCTACAGGAAAGGAACAGTCAGAGAGATGCAACTTGTGTTGCACTTAAATGACTCTTTCTTCTCAGAGCTGTGTAGTGAAAAGTGTGTCACAATATGCTCAGTCCGCGCTTCGCTTCACTAAATGGAGTGAGGTGTTGATTAAGGCTGGTTGTTTGTTGAATGCCATAATTAATAGAATGTCCATCCTCTACACTGCATTGTCAAATCTCTGTGATATCACAAT
The DNA here is from genome assembly GCA_021613375.1 of Megaleporinus macrocephalus. NCBI lineage: Eukaryota > Metazoa > Chordata > Actinopteri > Characiformes > Anostomidae > Megaleporinus > Megaleporinus macrocephalus. The sequence continues at coordinate 13,794,624 of CM038713.1, read as the reverse complement.
GCATTGTTACAGCTTTGTCTAAATGAATGATTATCTTATATGTACGTAGTTGCTCAACAATAGGTTATTATCATTATAAGCCCGTCATTGTAAATGTGATGAGAAGCGAGGAATTAATGATGAAGTAGAAAGAAATACATGAAAAAATAAAAAAAAAGAAAGACAGGTGACAACTGAAAAAAGAAATATAGAAAGAAAGGAAATTAATAATTTGCTAACAGATATCAAATACAAAAAAATGCATTTGTACTGCAAACAATCCTGAAAAGTGATGCTTGAGGGATCTTGACAAATACAGGTGCAGGGCACATAAATAAACAGGTAAACAGTGCAGACTCACAAACACGCACGCACTTGTAGTCTCTGTTTATTTGATGGACACAGGTATGGCACGTTGACAGGTATGAGTTCAGTTTAGCATAGTTAAAAGTAACAGCTGACAGCAAGACAGTGAAAGTTTTTTTACATGACTCTGTGCGATTAGAATACAAACCAGTGCAATATTCTCCGCTTAAAGAGAACATTCAGTTACTCAAGTAGTTGATGCTACTTTTTGTGGGTTTTTAATGAGGGAAGATGTGTTATGAGTACCTAGCAACTTTAGCCTATGTATTATATGTGGAAAATCTGTCCTATATGAAAACACAGCAGTCAAATATGTTTGTCCAGTTTGTAGTATTCAATAAATAGTGTTTTCGTCTTTTCTTTTTTTTCAACCTTTATTGCACTAAAAATAAATGTGACTAAATTATATCATGACTTTAAAACTGCATTCCAGTGACAACAGGCCTGTCCCAATTGGCGCACAGGCACTTGGGCACCATTTAGTGTCCCATTTTGCGTTTTCCCATTTAAAGGGACAATTCTAAGCCCCCCCCCTTCACCCTTTAGTGAGCTCTGCTTCAATGCACCGATCGCTTACTCAAAATTTCTACATTCTAGGACCAATTGAAACAGATCAACAAGGAGAGGATATTTAAGTTGATATGCACATGCTTTTAAACCTAGTTCTCTCAGTATCTTTTCCCATATGCCTGCACAGTGTTGGCTAAATGTAAATGGGAACATAAACTTATTAGGGTGCAGTCCAACAACTTGTGAAGATATCACTCAAACGAGTGATCACTCATATCAATGCTGTATGACAGACAAGCCAGCTGTTAACCCATGAAGGTTACTTTGGATGAAAAGTGCCCCAGAAACAAGATGTCCTTACGAGATTATGTCAGGACCCTCTAAGAAACTTGGAGGTGGACCTGCATGGCTAATGGCACCTTTTGGGACAGGCCCAATGAGGTCAAGTTGGAGATCTGGACAACACTGCACCGGAAACGAAACAGGGGTTTCTTTCTTTCCCAGTCTCACAGAGATAACTTGCCTTCTGTGGTCACACTGCACATATTACAAAATGAAACAGAAGAGAAAAAACTAATAAAATGGATTTGTATCCCATGAATATAATTTGAAATACTAATGTGCATGACTTCATTGTATTCGGCTGTAGTCACTGAAGCCTTTTGTCCTGTTACGACATTCAAATGTCACTCTTAGGCCTAGGACCACCCTGACCCTCATTCACTCTTTCTCTCATCTTCTTTCACACTTAAACCTACAGAAGAGAAAAAGAAAACATTGCCAAACAATAAAGTGACTAAATAACAGGGATGTGTACTTTAGCAAAACCCTAAATGTGGCCAACAGTGTCACCTGGTGGTCTGGTAGAACACGCTTACCTACAGTGTGCTTTATTGGGGATGCTCTTTAGCTATTTTTTAATTTCTGAAAGAAATTCCGTCTGTCAATTAAAATGACACACTTATGAATTTATAATGTAGAGTCTTCTTCAAATGGTGTTTTGACAATAGGTTGTCTTAAAACCAAAAATATCACTGATTAACAAGGAAGATATTCAGTCTCGCACCAAACTCTCAACCAAGATTCTTCTTTCTCCCCAACACCAAGGCACTGAGTAACACTCGGAAACCAATAAGCCAGGCAGACTACAGAACAGAATCTAATGTGCATCATTGTATAAGGTTTACCCTCTAACTGAGGCTACGGTTTCTCTTCTGGGCAATTAAGACTTGTGTAGAGATGCTCTTTACTAACAACAGTCCTCTAGATGATCTGAAGTGCAGGCTGAAGTCTGGTTTAGAGGACCTTCCTCCATGTTCGACTGGCGACTGCTTTGGAATGCCACTTAAGTGATCTTTTCCGTAGTCTGTTGTTTGTATTGCCTGTTGAAGGGAAGATAAGGAGTGCATGCAATCAAATGTCTTAGAAGCTTGTCATGTTCTTTGGGCTTATCAATAGAATGGTTATTAATATAATTTACATAATTGTCTACCTAAGTTAGAGTTTGCTGGTCAACCAAAATGTGTTTTGTGTCCAAATTGTGCTTTTTAGGTTTAGCACTAGAAGGTGCTAAAGGTCAATAGTCTCCTAAATCTTTCAGGTCTTCATTAAGACCTCATTGAGACTAAAGACTTGTTGATGTGGTTTAGGATACAGTATGACTTACTGTGAGCTATAAAAATAAACAAAACTTCATTGTGTAGTGCGATGCTGTAGCACACCTTTTTGGAGAGTCACAGGCCCAGACGACAGCCATAAAAGAGGGTGGAAAGGCATGAGTGCAACACCAGAATTCAGCATTACAAATTGCTGCCCCCCAGTGTTCAGCTATATAGTGACGTTTTGTTCGTTTTTAAAGATTGCAGTAAGCTTTGCTATGTCCTAAACCACATTGATAAGTCTATGCAACCTTAATAAAGAGCTGGATATGGTTTAAACATGTCAAGAGACAATTTGGGGATGCATTTCATAAAAAGGAATTGGGTGACTATTGATTTTAAATATATGTTAGCTACATCAGCCCTGTAGCCAAACAACAAGTTACAGAAGTACAATTTGAAGTAACAGGACATGTCTAGCGAGCTGCTTTTTAAGTAAATTTGATATTCTTTTAAGTACGATTCCAAAGACAAACACTAGATAATGTGTTGGTCAAACAGAGTAATGTGTTCTCTCAAAAGCACCCCTAACCCTGACATATGTCCCTTCAAGTATAAAATGTAGACTTACTTTCTACACACTCCACTTTAGGTTCCTCCCACTGGCCATTTGGCATACAGCGTATCACAGACAGGTGGCGTTGTGTAAAGCCTGTGTAACACTGGTAGCGGATGATGGAGTTGACTGGGTAGTGCTCCTTTTTTATTCCTAATATCCTGGCATTCTCCACTTCGGGAGGAGTATGGCAGTTGACTGAGGAGGAGGAGGAAATTAAAAGAATTTAGGGTCCATTCAGACATTGCTTCATGTGGCTGCAGTGAATGACCCATAACCATGTAAGACTAGCCTTTAAAACAAGATTAGCTTGGCTTCTGGAACATTAAAAACTTCGGGACTATGAACCTTTTTGTCAGTCTGGGTGGAGTTAATGCTCATTTGGCTCGTTTAGGCCTTTATATAGATTTGGTTTCACTACGTAAAAGCATACTGTTTCGGGGGATTTATTATTCCAAACACTAGTATGCAACCATTATGTACAGATAAAACCTCCTAAGTTTAAAACCTTTCTCCAGAGTCACATACCAGATCCACTTTTGCATGTGAAGGGAAGATGGTAGTTACAAGGCACATCATTCCACTGGCCAAGTTCATGCCAGATCATTACCACACAATCTTCTCCAGAGTCAAAGTAATTATCAGGCTGGTTTGGTCTCCAGTTTTCATATTGCTGTAGAAAATTAGAAATACCAATAATGAGACATGGTGACTTTGTATGAAGCCAGTCAGCAATATGTATGTAAATTATAATAGAACTTCACCAAAGAGCTTCCATCCGTCCAGCGGAACTCATTTTGCTTGTCTCTGTCATTGAGTCCAATCCATTGGTAGTCTTGAGCCTGATCTGGAGTGGTTTAGAAAGACAGTAAAGCAATGCAATTATCCACTGACAAATTGCAAACTTTATAATAATAAATCTCTTTGCTTGGCATTTTCCACTCACTGCTGACAAAATCTTGCTCCTGCTGGGAAGAGATGCTAACCAAATGAGCGTTTAACTCTCTGCAGTGTTGCTCGGCACTGGTCCACATCTTCCGTTCATTGAAGTGGATATAGCAGCTGCCCATGAATTCCACCCAGCCCTCTTCACATCCCTGTACCGCTGTAACATCAACACAACACACCTTTTTCAGGTTTTTAACCCCCTTAAACATTTAAGAGACATGAGAATTCATCAGGCTGTTTTTGGTACAGGGCCAATAGGTTACTTCAATTTGTTACTTCAAATAATGGGGGGCAACATATCAACAGAAAGTTTGGTGTCCACCTGTATTTTAAAAATTAAGCAAATTCTCAGTATTTTCTCCTCTCTCTTCACTACAGTGACTCATAATCACCTAGTTGGTTAGCATGCGAATCTCAATAGATATCTCTGGACCACAGTACATAGGCATCTTCGATATACCGTCAAAACTGTTATCTTTTCACATTCTGTTGGTAATAAGCCTGACTCTACAAAAACTGAAATATAACAGTAAATTTAGACTTACGTGTTGCACAGTTTTCGCCAGTAAATCCTGCTGGACACTGACAGACTGCAAATCCATCTTGTGCAAAACATGATCCAGCACCACAGGGGTTTGGATCACAGGGGTCAGGGACTGTTGCTGGGGAGATACAGTCACAATACAAAGGAGGATACTGTTGGTTATGCACATGTATTTCATGCAACTCAATTAAAAGCAGCTGGATTTACATATTTACCCTCAGTTACGACGGGCTGCTTCATTGCAGCTGGTGTCTGGAAGGATATGGAGGGAGAGGTGGTGTAGGTCAGTGTAGTCTGTGATGCGCTTGTGGTGTAGGTCAATGTAGTCTGTGATGCGCTGGTGGTGTTTACAAGTGATTGATCAGTGCCAACCTCCTGCATGTCTTCATCCTCTTCAAATACAGAACCAGAAGGCAGAACAGTATAAAGCTGTTCTGTGTGAGCCTCTGAAGAACTGCCTTCCCCACTGAGCTCAACAGAGCCACGTCCTTGTTGTGTGATTTCAGCAGGGCTAAGGGTTACTTCTATAACCTCATCCTCTGTCAACGTCAACAAGGTGACCTCTCCGCTGCCTGAAGTAGGTCTGAGGTCCTCCCCTGATGAACGGCTAGGTAAGCCAGATGTTCCAGAAGCACCTCCAGAGGGAAAGCCGCTGACATCACCAGACAACTCACCAGAAATTCCTGACACCTCCTGCTCCTCTAAAGGTCCTCTAGTCAGGTCAATCATATTAGAGTCAACAAATGATACGCCTGTGAAACCAGAGCCACTCATAGTATCACCACTCTGGAATCCGCTGGCTCCAGACCCACTGATGTCACCGCTTTGGAATCCACTGAATCCAGACCCACTCATGATGTCACCGCTTTGAAATCCGCTTAATCCGGACCCACTCATGATGTCACCACTGTGAAGTCCACTGAATCCACTCACCTCAAAGTGTCCTCTGCCTAACTCTTGTTTTGTTCTGGCCTGTAAACTGGGTATCTCAATCTGTTGGTGATCGATGAAGGTGATCATATCTCCACTGCCAAAACCAGATGGAAGCTCCCCAGAACCGCTTCTGTCTTGTCCAGATCCAGAGAAGTCACCCAATCCTGAAAGGTCAACACTGATGTCTCCAGACGCCAGGGGGAAAATCATTGCACTTCCTTCTCCAGCCTCCTGAGGGCCCCCTGAGACAGATCCCTCTCCTGAAAGCACATCCCCACTCCCCTCAAAGCTTACAATGATGTCAAGCTCATCTCCACTGGTAAGTCCACTACCTGATACTTCTCCACTGGAGATTCCACTTCCAGGCACATCTCCACTGAGAAGTCCACTGCCAGATATATCGCCACTGAGGAGTCCGCTGCCAGATATGTCCCCGCTGGTAATTCCACTGCCAGATACATCTCCACTGTAGATTCCACTTCCAGGCACATCTCCACTGGAGATTCCACTGCCAGACATGTCTCCACTGAAGATTCCACTTCCAGGCACATCTCCACTAGGGATTCCACTGGCAGATATATCTCCACTTGGGATACCACTGCTAGACACATCTCCACTAGGGATTCCACTGCCAGATATATCTCCACTTGGGATACCACTGCCAGACACATCTCCACTTGGGATACCACTGCCAGACACATCTCCACTGGGGACTCCACTGCCAGACACATCTCCACTGGGGACTCCACTGCCAGAACCAAAATCAGCCGAAGCAGAACCAGAACCAGAACCAATCTCCTCCAAAGACTTTGGAGGAACAAGAGGACGAGCTGAAAAACATGATTAAATTCAGTGAACTGCAACATGTCAGTTTAACTACATTGAATTATATATAGTAGATATCAAATGCAGCTGATACCAGGTTTTATAAGCTCTGTTATGTATGTCAGATTAAAATCCATCCCTGTGGCATTCAGCACATCTTCCATGATAAGCAGAGACAGATTTACTACGAGAGAAAAACAAAGCCTTCAGTGTTGATGCTGTCTCAGTGTCTTACATTTTGAACATTGGCATACTTTACATTTCATACCTCTAAAGCAGTAGGCATCATATCTGGAATATGGGTCAGGAAATCCAGTCTGGTTAGGATTAGTATAAATAGTGTGAATTCCTGTTTTATTCATGCCACATCCGAGTTGTGGAACTTGAACAGGGTAGCGGACACTGTGATCAGACAGCCAACCTGGGCTACACTTATGAAAGCCCTGACTCCAGGCTGCGTATAGCTCTCCTGTGGAGGCCAGCGTTGCATTGTGGCTTTGGCAATGAGCAGTTGCCTCATAGTAGGTGAAGCCTGCCAGAGAGCTGACATGAAAAACCTCTCCTAAGAAACAAGGAAAATAGATTAGACAGATTAAACATAATTCCTAGTCATAATAAATGAAAAGAAACAGGTACGATCATAATAAAAAATAGGTTAACAAGGAGTTGCAAAAGCTAGCAACCAAATAAAAGCTATGTTTTAAGTGCCGAGAGACTTTAAAGCCTCCAGTGACTAACGTTAGCATGATTTAATAAATAGCATGATGACTAAGCTTCTTATACAGAGGTTGATTTTATTTTTCTGGTGGTGTCTACTTTGATAGGTTTCTGTAAACCAGCGAATCAGAGCTAAGCCAAGAAAGGCTGTAAATGTGCGTGTATAACCACAGCTGGACATTTTTGCCCCAACCTTCTATGTATACATCAGAGAAATCCATCCATTATCTGCCACTTAATTTCACCAGTCGGGGTCATGGGGGGGCTGGAGCCAATCCCAGCGTCATCGGGCGAAGGTGGGGTACACCATGGACAGTTCACCAGTCCATCGCATGGCCAACACACACTCACTCACACACTCACACCTACAGGCAATTTAGAGGGACCAATCAACCTATCATGCATGTCTTGGACATGTGGGAGGAAACTGGAGTACCTGGAGGAAACCCACTCAAGCATGGGGAGAACATGCAAACTCCACACAGAACATCCCAGACCGGGAATCCAACTCAGATCGTCTTGCTGTGAGGGGACAGTGCTGACCACTACACCACCGTGCTAACCACTACACCACCGTGCCGCCACATCAGAGAAATGCTTTGATTAAAAGGCTAAATAAATGCATTCTATAGCAAATTTAAACAGGCTTGTTTAGTACTAGTGCATGCTTAAAACATCAAGCATGATAGTGTTACCCTTTATTTGGTCCATGTAGCAATATACATCATAGCGGTTAAATGCTGGCTTGACCCCATAGGAGTGCACCCCTGGAGTATCCCTCTGATCTTCAGAGCACGTGTGCTGAGGATGAACAATAGAGTACCTGCTCAGAAGAGAAGGCAAAATATGCAGTCACCCCACATGTAACAGTTCCACTTTTATCAGTACTGAAACAGCTGTAGCTGCTTATGCTCCCCCTACTGGACTTTATTTTACATGACTTTACTTAGGTTTTGGCATTGACTTTCAGATTTAAAGATGAAAACATACAAATTAAAATGGTAACCTGACAGACTGATCCTTTAGCCACCCAGCGCTGCACTGATGGAGGCCGGCCTCGTATGCCGCCTGTAGCTGCTCAGGGGTGGCTATTTCAGCCCCCAACCTCTGACAAGACATCTGAGCCTCCTTAAAGGTGAATGCATAGTGTTCACTTGAGCGGTAGTGGAACACCACTCCTTTAGGTTCTGAAACTGGGAATATGAAAATCTGTTAATCAGCAGTTAGTGAACTATTTAGAAATAAAATAAAGAAACACTTGAAGTTAAAAGAAATGGATGGTAAGTGAACACTTTCATAACTGCAGAGCCGCTTATAGAAAGATTTCTAGCTCCTTCATGAGCTGAGATATAATGAGTAATGAGTGGCTCTTGCATTTGGAAGACAAATTATAGTTACTCTAACCAAGTCAAGACTAAGCTTGTGATATCAACTGTGCAGATGCTTTGACTAGTTCCAGCAGATATAATACTGCAATAAGAAACTAACTTGTTTTAATGGGTCCCATTAAATATATTTCCCAGATTAAAATACAGCAAAGCAAAATAGCAGACTAACGAAAGCAATGATATTCCTCAATCTACAGCCATTGCAGCTTCAGTAGCATCCAAACCACATGCACTCACTCACCAGTGCTGACATTCTCTCCAGGCAGCTCGAAGCCCAGACCAGGTTGGGCTGTAGCCACGATAATCACATCCTCCACCTCCTCTGTGATGTTTCCTATAATGGTAGGAGGGTGTGGTAGAGGAGCCTCCATGGTGGTGGTGCTCCAGGGCTCTTGAGTAACCAGCTCCCCTCGTGCCTCCCCCTCAGTGGTGACACTCTCAGGATAGGCGGCGGGGCTAGAGGTGATCGTGGCCACGCTGAACTCAGGCTCTGTGGTGCTGTCAGCTTCAGGCACTTGGGTTGGTGGACTGGGTACTTCAGGCGCTGGGGTCAGTGGACTGGGCGCTTCATCCTCTCCTGAGTAGTGAAACGCATAAAGAACTTGCAACAGTTTCCTGGCATCGAATTAAAGCTGTCTCTTGTACAGTTTGAAATGTGATGTAACTTTTTAATTAAGATGGAAAAATCTTACCTGACAGCTGTTAACTAAAACTTATTTTATATTTATTTATTTTACAACACCCACCTTTCTGTGTTTATTACTCCCTTGGTAAGAAGAGCAGGTTGTACATAAATAACAACAAAAAGACAGTAAAGAATTCATTAAAGACTTATGCTGTTTAAATCTGGTCTCTGTGTTCACCTTCATAGCAGATGGCATCATAGCGAGACTCTGGGAGAGGGTAGCCTGTCTGGTTTGGGAAAAGGTACACAGTCCGCACCCCCAGGAGTCCCCCGCCGCACTGCGGTCGGGCGATGTTGATGGGGTACCTCACGCTCCTGTCAGCCAGCCAGCCAGCATTACACACGTCCATCCCAGTCTTCCAGGCCAAGTACAGCTGCCCTGTGGTGGCCAACTGCGCTCCGAGTTTGGCGCACTGCTCGGAGGCCTCTGTGAAGGTGAACTTCTCAAAAGACATGGAGTAGAAGACTCTGCCTGAAGTTCACAGAGAAGCAGTCACAGAGTGAAAAAACAAGTACTGCACCTCCTCTTAACATTAGCATTTACTGTCTCTTTATTACCTGACATCTTCTCAGCGAAGCAGTACACGTCATAAGTCTCGTTGTCGTCTCTGATTCCATAGGTTCGTACACCTGGGAAATTTTCTTTGTCTCCGTAGCAAGGCTCCCTTGGCTCATGAATAGGGTACCTAGGAGACAGATTAATAATGGTTAACTCAGAAACTTGTGGACCCACATTTAATTTTACAATCATTTAAAAACACAATCTCTGCTTGAACATCATATTTAAATGGTTAAAGAGTGGTGAATTATTGTATTCAAGAGTTTTATTGTCATATGTACAGCAGAACAGACAGTTACACTGTACAATGAAATTCCTGTATGTACTCTTTTAGTAACAGCTTTCAGAAAACAATGCACAGCAGTGCTAAAACTGCCAATACAGTCAACGTGGTCTTTATAAGAGAATATGGGCAGCCGCCCAGCACCTGACGGTTCTGTCTGAAAGCCAGCCTGCGTCACACTGATGGAAACCATCATCGTAAGCAGCCTGCAGCTGTTCGGGTGTGGCTATGACCGCACTGTTCTGGATGCAGGCTGCCTTGGCGTCTTCAAAAGTCAGAGTGTAGCGACTGGTGATTGCTCGATAGTGGAACACAATGCCTGCGGACAAAAAAGACTTCCACTTCAGAATTCCTTATACTCCAAACTCTAACAAATAATGAGTTTAAAAAAGCAAGAGAATTTACTGGGCAGGTAACAGTGCAGGGTGTTATATTATATCCTGACTAATATGTTAGTATGTAATATCCTAGATTAGGACATTACAAAGCGCTTAATTTGTATATATATATATATATATATATATCGCCAGTGTCCTAACATATATCTCCATTTTTGTTGCTTTTTATTTTTCAGATTTATTTGAACATGACTCATGACTGTTGTCGTTAACTTCCATAATGAAAATTCCATAATGAATGGACCAATAGGAATGTTCCAAAATAGCTTGGAAAAAATTTTGGTTCCATTTACTTTACATTAAAAGTAAAGACTGTATTTATTCTCTCCTGCTGACATTTAGATATCCTTGTTTTCCTTTGGACAGCGATATATTCAGGATATATTTAGGATATATTTAGATATGTGTGTATATGTTTACTGTGGTAGTAAACTTAAGGCAGAGTTTCAGGCACTCCTTATTTTGACTGTATTAAAAATGAATTGAAATGAGACTCCACCGTATGTCTTTAAAATGAATTATGAATTGAAATTACCATTTACACGTTTGGAGTTACTTGTCTTATTAATAGCTTTATAATTTCACTTAATGTTGATGAACAGTGTTGATGACCTGTTATAAACTAATCATAAGTGAGTGATTGAAAACATCCACAGATTAAGTGAGGGGTTCTTTTATTATTGTTGAATTATACATTTAGCTGTTTATGTGTGGAGCTGCACCTTGAACCTGCATCTCCACTGAGTCATAGTTGTCCTCGATGCCCTGCATGACCTCACAGCGGTATGTCCCAGAGTCACTGGAGCGCAGCTCTGTGATCTCTATGGTGACGTCGGTGGGCACGTTGGGGTAATTCACCATGGTGACCCGATCCAGGTAGTCTGTCTCCGTGTGCACCTCTCCTTCAGTGGCCACCAGGATGAGGCTGATTTTGCCCTTATGAATGTAGCTCCACTTGATTCGATGGGACAGGGGGCCAATGGTGGGGGAACCAGGGTCATGGACTGTGTTGTCCAGGAAGTAGCAGGGGATCACCATCTTCCCACCCAGCAGGGGGTGCAGTGGCTGCTCCACAGGGATGCTCACACTCAGTGGGCTGTCCTGATCTGGCAAGATAAATTTCACTTATACTTTTGCACTCTTTCTTAAAACCCTTGAACTACACAGCCCTGTATATGAGCTCACAGTACAATTACTCTCATAATCACAAGTCAAATTATCCAATAAGTCAAATTAACAACATATAGTGGATGTTTCTAAGCTGTGGCAATAAGTCAACTGTAATTAATAATGGAGTAAAAATAGTATGGTAAAATTTGGGTAATGTCATCTAATGCTAATTTTTAATAAAACATCTCCACAATGTCAATTATTTCATGCTTTGCAAAAATTTTCCCAGAATTTTCTAAAATGTCCCCACAGAGTATAAAATTTAAAGTTTCTTTCTACAAATGTCCTCCGATTATGTTTTATGTTTTCCTAAAGACAAATTGTTCTAATAAAGTCACACTGTTTTCTGTAATATCCCTGCATTTTCCTGAAATGTCCCCACAAAGTCAGACTTTTCCTAAAGGCAAAATGTCCCTGCGATCTCAACATTTGCATCTTATTTGATCATAATTTAACTATAATTAATAATGGGTTTGAACTCTAAGAATTATTAGATCATTCATCAATTTTGTTTATTTTTGTTGCATTTTTGTTGCATTTTTAACTCACCATCCATGTCTCCAAACAACACTGATGCAGAGACGACACTGAGGCATACACACAGCAGAAGTATAGCAGTCATGTTTCATCTGTAAAATTGATTCGAAAGGAAGTCATTCAATGTAAGAAGTACATTTCTGGACATTTTATGACATCACCATCCTCAATACATTTTGCAACAAGTCAGTTTTCACAATTTCATGCACTGCTGACGTATAGCATGCTATAGAAAATGTTGTCATTATGAAAGGTTGAGATTGAATGACACCTTATGTATATTCAGAGGGGAAAATTCATTAATTGTATCCTCATTAAGTTAAAAACACATTCATTTGTGCTGCTGATGCAGTGACAATGGGCTTCTGTGTGTAAAATTGCCTGTCTGGCTCTGGCTCAGTCGTGCCTGAATAAAGCTCTTTTAAATGCACTGAGCAACTTTCATCTTGGCAGTATCCTCACAGAGCTTTCTATCAGAGCCTCTAATGCTACAGGAAGAAGCTGTCGTATCTCTGTGTTTAGTGGCAGAGGCTCAACTGAATCTAAAGCGAGTATTACACACTCCTGCCTCAGCCTAATCTAACCTCCCTTCCTTCTTATATTGTTCATCTTACAAATGTTTCATTTGTTGATCATTTAATTCAATATTTTCATTTTGCATGCTACATAAATCATGCGCTCTGACTAAATTTACTGTATAGACAAAGAAATCAGACACACTTGCAAACACACTAAAAGCTAAACTTTACCTTAATCCAACCAAGACAAACCATAAGATTTTGTAAAGAAAATGTCTCCACAAATGTCCTGACTGTGTCAGAACTTTCACATTTTCCTAAAATTTTCATATATTTACACATTTTCTAAAATGTCCTAACAGTGTCAGATCATGTTTCAAATGTTTTTTAAATACGCACTTGTTCCACAATGTTAGTGTGTTTTCTGTAATGCGAAAATGTTCATGCTTTCTCAAAAAGGTTCCCACATTTTCCTAAAATGTCCTCATGGTGTCACATTTTCCATGTTTTCCTAAAATTTTCCCATATTTGTGTAGAATGTCTCCATTGTGTCAGGTGTTTTCACATTTTCCTAATAGGTTCCCACACTTTTCCTAATAATCCATCATAGTAGCAGAATTCCTGAAATGTCCCCACAATGTATTTTTTTCACATGTTGCTTCATACATACAAATTTTAAATACTTTGCTCAAATGTCTTCACAGTGTCAGTATTTTCCCCACATTTTCTTAAACCAACCACAGATCATGTTTTATTTTCTCCTGAAGACAAATGTCTCCACGATGGCAGATTCATGTTTTCCCAGAAAAAAATTACCTGACAATGTCAAAAATGTAATGTCGACCCATCATTGTGGTGACAGAGACAAACTCACACACACACACACATACACTGTCCTGCCCATGAACAAACACCAAGCTGTAGAAACTTTACCGCCAGTAAATACAGGAGTAGCCGCCTCAGCACCCGCACTAACACATCCAAACAGGTGTGGCTGTTGGAGCAGACACATTCTCAGAGTTCCACATGCTCTGGAGATGCAGCGCTGTGTTTACTCCTCTGTCACAGATCAGTGTGGAGCTGGGAAGGATCAGTGAAAGTAGAAGGACGAATGGATCAGTCTCCAGAAGTCTGACCAGCTTCTGCTCTGACAAGCCAACAGGTGAAACAGGGCTGTGTGAACAGTTAAATCTCTGTTCTTTTTTATAGAATTGTTTGTAAGATGGTAGTTTAATCTGTACTAATAGATACTATACAACAAAAGCTGAATGAAAGTTGCACTACACACTTAGCTGAAGAAAAGCAGAGGCCAGCTGAAGCACTTGAGAGTATTTAGTGAGTAGACTAGAATGTCTATATTGAAGGAGACATAAACTATTATTATCTGAATATAGATGATGGAGCTTAAAGGTGTTCAAAATTCTAGAAGAAACATGTATATTTCAGTTCGATGGCATAAAAAGTCAACTTATTCTATGTCACCTTAAATCACCCCACCCACCCTACTACCTGAGCTGCTTCTATTCTTACCAACAAGAAGTAACATGCAAAAATATATTCAATGCCTTAAATATTGTAAGCTATTAATGCTAAATAACTTTACTTTAGCTTTGATGTGACAATTAAATATATCACATATAATAAATATATAAAGTATATAAATATAATGCATATTATATGCATGTTGCATGCTTGAGTGGGTTTCCTCCGGGTACTCTGGTTTCCTCCCACCCGTCCAAAGACATGCATGTTAGGTTGATTGGTCACTCTAACTTGCCCGTAGCTGTGAGTGTGTGTGTATGTTGGCCATGTGATGTACTGGTGAACTGTCCATCGTGTACCCTGCCTTCGCCCTGTGGCACTAGGATTGGCTCCAGCCCCCCCGTGACCCAAACTAGCAGGATAAAGCAGAAGATAATGAATGGATAATGTATAAATGTATCAATATATTATGTATGCTCGTGTGTGTTGTATATGTGTAATATACACTAGGTACAGAGTCTCAGAAGAAGATTATTGAAGATCATTTAATTACTGCATGACCTACTCTGATCATTACGACTCTGAAATTGTTAAGCAATTCAAAGAATTTTCTGGTATTTTACACATTGATATGCACATTTGACCTCATTACGGTCTTTTAAAATCGGTTCTTTGGAGGAATGCCATGAAGGAACCACAGTTGGCTACCTAAAGCGTATAAAAAGCCTTTAAACAAGCCACATTATGTAAAGGCCAAGGACCATTTAAGAAGCTTCATTTTAACAGTGAACTATGCTTGTGTCCTGCAATAACCCACCACCCTGCCAGAACTGAAGTGTTTTTAAAACCTCTCAGGCTTGTCCTTAAGTGAGCCAGCCAGATAGCCCCTGTGGCCAGCTGCCTGATAAATGCTGACTGTGGCAAATCCCACTCATAATGAAGCATAGAGTAATGCAGGGTTTAAAAAATGCAGCTTCATGTCTACGTTTGTATTCTGAGCTCATCAGGCTGGGCAGGAGGGAGGGGTGGACGCTTCCACAGAGTGTCCATTCACATGCTGCGGTGTGTTTCTTTCCCAGCAGGTAGAGGCCAATAAGCAGAGGTTTGTTCAAGCCCTGGGCTGTGTGCATGGGCCGAGGTCTGCATTATGGCCAATGTAAACACTGAGCTGTGTTCCACTGGAGGCCCTCGCCCACCAAGGCCCCGGGAGAATCACACGGGCAGAACAGAGTCCACATTCACACACACACACACACACACACTCATGCACACTCGAGCGCACAGATGCAGGTAGATCACCAGCTTCAGGACCATGATGAATAAATATACCATACTGACGCATACAGGCTTACAGAAAAACTCACAATTTATAGATTCTTGTTTATAAGTATGCATCTACATGTGCCGTATGTGTAGATATTTCTAGCTGCAAAATGTTTTATTGAAGCTTTTTGATTTGATTTCCCATCGTATACCAAACATTTCAGAACCACTGCAATAATAAGAACCGTGACTTTTTTCAAATTCCACTCCAAAAAATTGAAATTCCTTCAATAACAAAAGCAAAACACAGGAGTGGTTGATGTATGAGCCAAATTGAGCATGTTGCAAACAAACTGTAGAGCAAACAAAAAATACAACTCATCTTACACACTAACTGACTGGACCTACTGTTAAGATAGTAGCATAAGACCTACTGATACTGGAGTAGCTATATTGAGTAGATGATTTAAGTGACATCCAGTGAAAAAGGGATGAATGCCAATAAAAGAGGGAGACTGTTATTAAATTATATTGAACTACTCAACAATCAGTCAAAAAGGGCAAAAGTCTAACATAATATAGCAGAAAATAATTCTGACTCTTCTCATTATAGATTATTATAAACAGTGTTAAACAGGTGTAATGAGATCTAGATAAGATGGTTCTATTACACGTCAGGATTTTTTTTTACATGAGAAGCAACAAAATTCTTAAAATCATGAAACTCACCAAATTCTGGCTTTTATCCTTTTCTCGTGTCTTCTGCTCTTGTTGCTGTGGCTAAGCCCCTACAATGACCCAGGGTTAGGAGCAGTTTGCTGTTGTTTAACTCGGGTGAATTGGAAGTCCTGGATTCACTGTTTTTGACTGCTGGCCTCCCTGGTGTGTGCTCGGAGCAGAAAGAGGTCTTATTCAAATTTGGGCACAAGTTTAGCAAAGTGATGAAGAGAGGGAAAGAGAGAGAGTGAAAGAGAGAGAGAGAGAGAGAGAGAGGGGGGCAGAGACTGTTGGCTCCTGAGTGACGTTAGCTATAACGGTTTCGGATTTTAAAAGCAGTCCTAGAGTTTAGATTTGAATCTGACCACTCCGGATATACCAAAAATAATCAAATTGTAACATATATATAAGAGTTACTTTAGGATTTGTCTGTTGAGGAGCCCTATTTATTTTCTGAGTGCCAACAGATTGTCCAACAGTGTTAAATTAACTAGACAGTTACATAGACCCACTTACTTATTGAGTCACTTATATATATATATATATATATATATATATATATATATATATATATAATTTATTTATTTTTCCAGACAGGCAGCTTTTGTATTGTTATCTGAAAAGCGCTGTATTTAAATAGTATTGATGCAGTAAATAGTGGTTTTATCAGAGTTTTTGCTTATTTATCATCTAATAACTGCTTTGACTGCTCAGTGCTTCATTAAATCAAGATTGCTACTGGAGGAACTGAATCAATTCATACAATGTCTGGGGCGTCCAGGAGAAATCTGGAACTATACTTTCTTCTTCAGACTGGAGCTCAAGATATGATCTATGTCTTTTTTAAATAAGATATTTATCTTACTTTGTATTGTATTTATGATTATTTACATTTGTTCCAATGATATCTGGTGTTCTTACTTATTGCTAAAATAAAAAGGTTTTAAACAATAAGCTTAGATGCCTAAGACTTAGTAGTATCAAGATGGAACTCAAGAAAAAAAATCATTCAATATCATTTAGTGATTTCTAATTAAGCTAATCTCGTTTCTCTAGGACGCAACACACATGTCCAAAGTATGACTTAAAAATAACCTCCCAAAGTCTCATAAGTGTTGGCTGTATTTCACCATAGTTCGTCCCTAAAGGTAAACTGGGCAGTCCTAATCTTGGGTAACACATCCATAAACATTTCTGAACCAATCACAAGTCTACAGTCTCTGGCCCCACCCACAAAAAATCAGTTTCTTAGCAAGCTAAAACTAACCCAGCATAGCCAAAGCTAAGAAGCTAGATCACCTTTCAGGTGTCAGCTAATAATTTATAATATCTATTATAGTACTTTGCTCTTTGCTTTGTCTGTCTTGTCTGTAGCTGCCTGTCATTCATGTGTTAGTTCATCTGTTCTTTCGTTCACGAGTTGCATCATTCATCTGTCCATTTGATCTTTTCTCTGTCCTTCTGCACATCTGTTCATCCTTTGCTTTCATCCCATTTAAGGAGACAGCTTTAGTCTTCAATCCTTTGCATTACTTTATCTGTCAGTGTGTCCGTTCGTCTGTCCGCCCGTCTGCATGGCTGTTTGCCTGTGACATTTTTCCATCCAGCTAGCGTCACATTAAAGCTGGATAATGATGTTAGTTCTGTATGAGGGATGGTGCAGGTTAGGACTGTTGGACAATCTGTCAGTCAAACTGTTCATTAGCCACGCCCACACAGTTTTCAGATAGGTCATGTTTTATCATATTTATATATTAAAGTTTTAATTCAGGCTTTGCTGGATGTTTAATGTAAGCACTCACGTTTAGAACCATACAAACATTTAAAATAC
Organism: Megaleporinus macrocephalus; assembly: GCA_021613375.1. Taxonomy (NCBI): domain Eukaryota; kingdom Metazoa; phylum Chordata; class Actinopteri; order Characiformes; family Anostomidae; genus Megaleporinus; species Megaleporinus macrocephalus. The sequence goes on along the minus strand of CM038713.1, from coordinate 13,776,757 downwards.
CTTACCTAGTGTTCCCTCAAATGTGTCCACTCTGTGTTTCTATTACAGCTTCCATTCTTCACAAACTCGAAGTTACACACACGTCAAGATTCACAGCACTGTATCTTCATACAGTGGAGGGATGGACAGGCAGATCTGTGTATGTTTTAAGATCTGAAACAAGACTGGAGCTTGATGTTCTCCTCTCTCAAAGATGAAAGCTTAAGCACAGTTTATCTGATGGAGACAGTATTGGTGGTCTTTCAGGTCTTGCATGGTTATTAGGAGTCTGTTTTCTCTTTAGCTTTCTATATTTGTTTGAATTTGAGTTTGAAAACTTGCTTATTCTTTGCCCTTTCCCAGAAATATCTCCCCAAAATGGCTGGCTGTTATCTTTACTTCACTGGTTAAAAAATGTGCCCTGTATTCAGACCTTCCAAAAGCAGATGGGACGAGTCAGAGAGGGGAGATGGGGTGAGAGGTTATGTTTACACTGTCTTCTCACATTTACAGTGCAGACAACCACACAGAAATATACACATACACACACATCGTATATATTTCCTCTGACCTTCTAACATCCGTATGTTATATGCTCCAGCTGAATGAGGGCCTTACTTTTCACCTGCTTTATTGAATCCTATGGAACTACTGCAAAGTGAGTATTACTGCATAACGTAAGTCAGTGTAACGTACATTAGGACATCATTAAAATAAATAGGCATTCATATAAAGTCACTAAATCTATTATCACAAGTTCATCTTTAGCATAACTGTGGCCAGACATATGAGCATATTTATTATGCAATGAATGGAAACATGAAGGCACACTTGAAGACTTCTCAACTAAATATCAGTTCTTTTCTTATGGGGCAGGAATTTCTCACTCTAAGCCTACAATTATGACTAACCCAAACAAGTTCCCCTCGTTCCGTTCCCCCTACCTCACATCCAGTACTAGTCACCTAAACCACCTAAAGGCTTTCAACAGCTGGAAACCACAATTATGCAGAATTTCATGTTTTCCCTACTTCAACACTAAAAATATCTGATGGACATCTTGTTAATTAGCCGACGAGAAGAACTGAGTGTGAAATGGATGGGGAAGACAGAATGCAACGACTTCACTTTTTCTCTTGCTTGTGTTTTTTTTAATCCATGTTCTGTCTTCACTGATTGTAATCGTTTCAAAGTATGTCATTCGACATGATTAGGTGATGCGACTGTGTCCACAATTTGAGCTTTCAGGTTGTGGGACGTATCTCATAACTTAAGGCAATAACATTAGTTGGATCAGTCCATTGTTGGTCAATGCATGAATGAGGTTAATTAACTTTCCAGGTAGTCATGGTTGATTAATTAGTGCTTGCAAATCACCCCATTTTCCCCAAAAATGTTTCCATTCACACACCTACTGATGCTTTTTAGCAAAATATTATTTATATCCACAATTGCACATTGACGTTTATGTACAATTGCAAGTACTTTGCTGACGTGAAGTGCTGGTATGGTGGTCTCTGGCTCCAATAATAAGTGTCCCATCAACAAGTAACAGGAACATTGACAAATACTAACACTATGCAAAGCTAGTGAGTAGAATATTTTCATTTGTTATATCAGTATGTTGTAGGGGTTAGGGGGCGCGGTGGCATTTTAATCCTATCTGAATATTTCAGGGGCGGTGTGTCTATAATGTGATTACTGCATTTTGTGCTATTACATTGTAATGTCAGCATTTTGATTGGCTGATTCATAAAACTTCTTTCATGACACTTGCAACCACTCTGGCTGAGTTTCAGTTGAGTTTCATGCATGTTTTACGCAGCTAGAGTTGCATGAAAGTTTTACTGGGTGTGTCTTAAAACCTAGTGAGTGTCTAAGTAGGCAGTCTAGGTAGGCAGCTGTTTAAGTAGGCAGTGTTCTGTCTAACATCTCTCCTCATAAAACAGATTACTGAGACGCTCTAGTTAGAGAGCAACTGCGTCACGGCTTGTTCCCGCGCACTGCATGCGACCGGTGGTTGCTAAACTACAGGCCAACATTCAAAACAATAGCCAGAGGTTTAAAAATCCGCTAGCATAAATGCTAATGGCTCAGTATAAAACTGCAGAATGGCCAACGACTCGTTGCAAAGGTGAATATAAAATACTGTTTTGTGTGATTATATGACAAGAAACACATTAAAACACCAGAGAGAATCAAAATAACTTACATTTACCACTTCACTGCTCGTAGATTTGCTTGCGTTGCATGGAGTTGCTTTAGCAGCTGAGGAATCATTCGATGCTTCCTTAAAATCAAGTCAAAATAAGGTGCCTCAGTGGACAGCTTGTTTAAGGTATCTAAGAAATGGGTCAGCCTACATGTCGGAACGCGCATACTATGACATAAAATATTGTCTATGTAGGCAGCTCACTAGGTTTTGAGACACACCCATTGTGTGAAGACAGCTTTAGTCTTCAAAATCAAGCTCGAAAAATAAAATCAGTACAATCAGATATCCAGCATCTAACAGGTTACAACACATTTCCCAGTTCAGGAACTGGCCGGTAATAAAACTCTTCGACTAATACCAGTCTCTGGTTGTACAGTACCAAAAGTGAAGAAACACAGGGGTCATATATGGTCAAAGAATGCATAATATGTTGTTTTAAACTCCACTTGCAGACGACTCAAATAAAGTCCAAATTCCTAACAATAACTGGTGCATGTTTTATCTATATTTATATATATACTGTATATCTCATTTTGCTTCACTCTCTCTCTAACTTCATGTACGAAATGCCCAACTGTCCAAACAGTTTGTCTCTATTAGGTGTCTGCCCTGATGGTTTGACTGACTGTGTGAGGTAATTGTAAGTTTATGTCCAAATAAAGTCATTCAGAGATTTTTGCCAGACCCAGCTAGGCCTTAAACGTGTATATACTCGTGTTTTGTGTTTATTCCAGGTTAATATTATTCAGTCATGTGTATGAATGAGTACCTCAAATAGAAATGACACCTCAAAAGAGCTGTTCATATTAAGTGCATGTGGTAATGCTGCATAAATCTACCCTTCTAGATACTGTATGGAGGTGCCATGACCCACGCGTGTTCAATAAAAACAACATAATCCGTCTGAAAAGTCTGCTTAAGCTGGATCTGCCGTCACACTGGCACATTGTTAGTCTGTGTGAAAGTATGGAGGTCTGATTGAAAGAGTAATAGTCTATGAGGTCTCTGGTGGCTTATTGTCTGTTGTGCAGCATTATTAATGCGCTGAGCTTGAAAATATGTCAAATGTTTTACTAGCACGAAAAAAGAAAGCCATAGCGTTTACTTGTGTTTAGTACATTACTCTGTGTTTGTGAGTTAGAGGTGAAAGAGTTCATGGGTAGTGGGTATAGAGCCCTAGAGAGTCTTGAACAGTTACAGACAAGGATTGCCTTAACATCAGCCAAGACTGTGCATGAATACTATCTATGTTTAAATTTTTATGGTGGGTAAAGTGGTGTGCCTATACGCGCGCATGTGTGTGTATCATCCAATGGCAATGACACCACTCAGTACGTATTTGTTACTATACTTACCCTTAGAAGGCCTGAATTACTACTGCCAATAGTGTTTAATTATAAATAAATCATTGCACAAGTTATTGACCATTTGGAAAATAATGATTGACATGCTTCTCAGAACCTACTCTATACCCTGGGTGTCACAGATTGATCACAAGAATACCCTATTTATAGGGTAAAGACTAATAGGCTTAATTTTTTAATTAATAAAATTTGATATGTTTTCTGTGGGTCTAGCTTCTAAAAAGCTAGCTAATGACTAATTGCTCTTTGTGTGTAACATGGTGCCATAAAGCATTAAACAGTACTCGCGATAGGTCTCATGCACACACTTCCACAGTTTCATACCTCTGTTTTCCCTATTATTATTCATCATTCCATCAAAACAATTTAGATTATTTTAGGTTTAAATATAAATTAAAAACGTATATTAAAAAATATATAAACTATATAAATTAAATATAATGTTGTCAAATATAAGACATAAATGGTCCATAAACAGTTTAAGCCTGTCTTGGCTGTATACTTTAACCTAGAGTGATGAGGTTAAGTTTGCTGTATTGTTATTTTCCTCTTTTCTTTGTATAGTTCGCTGTCAGATTTAAACTTTTCACTTTTTTACAAACATATTTCTGCTTCCATCATCAAGGAAAGGAAAAAACTCCCAGTGGGAAAAACATGGTTGTACACGAGTCAGAATTATTAGGAGATTATGAAAAGGTGTTACTGTAGGACTTGCAGTGGTTAGGTCATATTTCTTTCCTGAACCTGAAAATTTTGTTTTAAATGTTTATATAAAACATTTAAAACATCCTAGAGCAGGAAAGCTTTCCTTATTATAAAGATACTTGGTAGCCAGAGTAGTCGGAAATAACATGTGTGATTTGAGAGTTTTAGTTTGTTAAATCGAATAATATGGATGGCGCAAAGTCTGACTGAATTAACACCAGGAACTAAGAGAGTAAGCACTTGAAAGAATTTAGCATATTTATGTGATAAATAACAATAACAAGTGATTTGTTTGATTTGATCTGTATTGACAGATTTGAATCTGTATGTCCAACTTTTTTAGTTTAATGTGAAGTAGCCTGTATCAACATATTTCGACAATAATATAGAAAAATCATAAAATATATCAGAATCGAAAGTAAATAGAAAGTAAATGCAATATTTGGTACAATGTCTCTTGTTTTCAAACAGCTATGTGCAAAAAATCAAACCAAATCACAACTAGCCCTTGTTATAGCTGGTGATATAACTGGTGATAGCTGTGTCTGCAAAGAGTTAAAGTCTTAACGTATTATAGTAATCGTTTCCCACTCGATTTGTAGCACCAGTGAGCCAACAGTGAAGCGCATTCAGTCCGAGCGAGGTTACCACAGTGACACCGGCAGTAGCTTAGTAACTGTCAGCCCGGTAACTAGGCAGGTTGAGGCCATTAAGGCTTTTACAAAGTCTGTACTGTGCAACACTGTATTGTGGCTCTCTGTGCATGGCTTCACTGCACATACAGTATAAACATACATCTACAGTCCCAAACTGGTGTTATGCAGAGCTTCACGTCCACTCCAGTAGTCTGTTTGCTCAAGAGTCTGTCCTAAAAGAAAATCCTGTCTGCCACCAATGAAAATTCATATTCATGAGTGTGAGATTTTCGGAAAAATCCTTTGCAGCAGCGAGAGAGTGAGAGGAGGCTGTTAACAGAGGCCAGTTTCTTTCAGGTGACAAATTTCAAGCCTGTGGAAAAGTGCTGATCCGACTTTTCCCCCACCTGAAGGAAGGCTGCATGTGAGATACAGTATGCAGTTCATACCAGACACTGCCAAAATAAGACTCAGAGACTCCATATATGTACAAAATCTAAAACCATCAGTAGTTCCATAATGGAAATCCATTTGTAATGGAATACAAAGAGACTCGGGGAGGTAACATTGTTCTTGTGCATTATTGCAACCATTCAGGCTCCATTCCATTAGATTCCTTTGTAATGACAACAATGAAGATTTTATCAGAAAAAACACTTACTTTCCAGCAGAGATTCCTATCAGCTCTTCATTTTTGCCAATAAAACTAATTATGTGCATGATTAGAAATGTAATTACTTGTTATCTGAGTCACTAAGTGGCCAACATTTTAAGAATGCCAGTTGTAAAAATAGCACTAAAATATCAGTGACTCAAATTAAAGATTGCTATCCTCAAATCCATAATAACATTAACAATTTAATTAGCTTTCTCTGTTTCACATGTCTATATATATATATATATATATATATATATATATATATATATATATATATATATATATATATATATATATATATATATATATACAGACATATAAGTTCATGTTCATGTTCATGTTCATGTTCAATTAAACAGCTATTTGAAATCTATCTATCTATCTATCTATCTATCTATCTATCTATCTATCTATCTATCTATCTATCTATCTATCTATCTATCTATCTATCTATCTATCTATCTATCTATCTATCTATCTATCTATCTATCTATCTATCTATCTATCTATCTATCTATCTATCTATCTAGTTTTAAATGCTGGCTAGGTATTCATAGGTATTGCACTTGTACTGTATGTAACCCTGTATTTTATTCTCTTCTTTCTGGGTATCAGCACAGGTCCATGTTTCTGGCAGTGTTTGAGCTCTAGGGTAGTTTGGACTTAAACTTGTTTGTGCTAGTTGTAGAAACATACTTGGACTAAACAAATAGATTATTTGTAAGTCACTCTGGATAATAGCGTCTTCTAAATGCTGTAAATGTTAATACTTCTTATAACTTTAAAATTAATAGGCGGAGCTAAACTGTTGTAGGCCAAATAGGCAGATCAGTGTAAATACAATCGTTTTTGTGATGCTATTCGTGGTGATTAGAGATGTGAATATCTGAATCCACAACAATTCACATTGATTATGAGTCAGTGTCTCACAAATTCTCAAAAGCAAACAATAATTTAGTAACATTTTCATTGTTATACATTTTACAATTATCATTTTATATATTATTTTAATATTGAATGACTATTTTATTCATAATGGTTTTTTTTTTATTTCTATTGATTAGCATTTAACAAAATACACTGAATACACACATATGACTGAAGGCACTAATTACTCACTAATTACTTGAAAGTAGACAACATAAACAATTTATTTTTTTTCACAAATTTTCCTTTTTAAACTTTCCTGAAAATGTTATGGTACCTCATTAAAATAGGTTTTAAAATAAATAATTATATATGAATCAGATTGGTGTGTTACAAAGCATCCATGCATTCTTATATGCCTAGTGGTGATCTGTAAATAAAGACTGTCCTCAGTGACCTTTTGCAGGTTGTCAGTTATAGTAGGCAGTACTCTTTCACTCTCTCTCTTTCTCTCTCTCTCTCTCTCTCTCTCTCTCTCAGCCCCCTCAAAACCCTGCAGTCATCACTCAGCTGCTGTATGGTGTGGAGTTGGAGCTGGAACAGACTCTCATTGACTTACTTCCCATCTCCTCTGCTCACTGGGGTATTGACACACAGCCTTTCACTGTCCATCAAGGGGAAAAGTGCCCTTTTTATAGGGGTCTATTCAAATGAAAGGGGATATTATGGTGATGGGGAAGCAGCAGGAGCAGGACCCTATTTCTCTACATGCGCCTGGCCTAAATACCTGGCAGGATATAGAAGTTATTTTTAAATAATGTATGTTCATATAAATTAATCATAATGGCATATATGCTGCATGCTGCCAGATTTGTGGAAGATGGATTTACATGCAAAAGCATTTGATACTTGATGAAAACAAGTCATGTATCCCAAGTTCCCAGGGCCTTTGGAGGCCCTAGAAGATCACAAATCCTCCATTATACCTAAAGGTTTGTTCCTTTTAGTATAATGGTCCCTTTCTTAATGAAACCTACGTCACTTGACCTCAGAACCAGGCTTCAGTCAAACTTCCAGCAGCAGCTAGCAATACTTATGGTTGCGGTTAGATTGCTTTGTTGCCATTAAGGTGATGTCAAACTCTTTAAATATTTTTAAAGGCTTGGCCATCTCAAAATCTGAAAATCTTGAACTTTGGACTTGTTTGACTCTATAACCTATCTTTCTAACTGGGGGCAAAATAACAGGCAGGTTCACTGTAGCTCTGGTTGTTTTAAACTTTCCTATTATTGGCCTAACTGTTGAACAGTTGAGTCTGGTTTATGAACGACAACACCCTGTCTTATTTCATTTGTATATTCGCTAGTCTTCGACATGTTTTTGAATGAAAATACTTCATTTCATATTTATAATGCACTGGTTGACACTGAAGAGTGCCTGAACACTCAGGCGCACTTAAAAAAGTGAAATATATAAGGGAACATGAGTCATAAGAAATTCTAGGGTAGTCAATAAATGTGACATAAGGTTGAATATTTCAATTAAAGGTTTGATTTCTCTCCGTTTCATTTTGAGATTAAACCATAAAGAGATTTTTTATGACCTCCTCATGACCAGCCTCTACCAACAGTGGCAAAAATCATGGAGCTGACTATCTGGACACTTGCTTACCTCTATAAGAAGGTACTACATGCAGGCAGAACACCAGCACACATTTATACAATCTATACGCTGTTCTATTTCTGTCACCTGACAGTCGTTATGTCACGTTCAGCTGCAGGGCGAATGTAGAAGATGCTTTTGACTGTCAGCTCACTGCTGCTCTCTTTGGGCCATGGAGAGCAGCACCATTACAGTAGTGCCTTGGTGGAGCCTAAACTACTTCAGGAGATACAGTGTTACATAACCGTTTACACACAATGAGAGAGAGAGAGAGAGAGAGAGAGACAGAGAGAGAGAGATTGGGAGAGTCTCTGGTTCCCTGGTGGCTTTATTATTTGGCCTGTGTATTAAGTGTTATGTTTCACTACTTCAGTTTTTTTTTTCAGTTTTTGAAACTGTGTTGAAATCCAAAGTTACAAACTATTTAACAGCTTATAGGACATTATGTGGATTTGTCAGTAAAAAACAATCACAGGAGCTGCTTTATCCCCACCAATTTTTTATTTATTTATTTTTTTACAAATTTTGCTTAAGGAAATAGGCTTGTAATCCTTTTGTCATCATTACATATTAAAAAAAATCTAAGAAAAATATTTGTGTACTGTGCATTGTGACCACTGGTTCCTATCACCACCACTGTAAAGAAATCAAAGTTATACCTATACAACTATATATAAACTACACAAGTAACCATTTTACATCAAACCACACTAAATGAATTTGGTTACTTCTTAATGATTGTATTATGTAAAGATGTTAAAAGTTTACCATTTAAAAATTGGTGGAATTCCCCTTTAATTAGTGTCTGAAACATCTCCCCTGAAACCCTTATATATTACATTCTTCCATTAAAAATTATCTCCACAAATCCTCCACTTTTAGTAACAAAATGTGAGATAAAATGTGATGTTGTTCTAAATGCAACGACACCTACAGGCACATTTAAACTCAACACATCTGCATAGAATTATATAGGCAAGAAATTCACTGCAGGTTTCACAGTTCCATTTGAAAGAGGCAGGAATTGTGGTATAGAGTTGGAGGAGTTCAGTTTTAGACCCCGATGACAGATCAGAGCGCAGATTAGAAGTCTTTAGTTCACAGGAAGCAGGTATAAAGGCAGAGATCACAGTAATTACACCTCTGTGAGTGAGCACCAAATTAAAGTATAGCATTCTCTGGTTTAAGAAGTGCACTTTGATAGTAAGGGGAATTCCATTAACTCATTTTTTCAGTGGTGGTGATGGGAACCTGGGATCACAATGTCTAAAACCAGTGAACCCACACATGGCTTAGGGTTAGGGTTAGGGTTAGAGTTATGATTACGTTTGACAAGTCGGTGTACTTCTCCTTCAGAAGCTCCTTTGCTTCCCCTGACTGTGAAGACTTATGTATGCCCATTACATACATAATATTACATATTAACCAAACAGCAATGCTTTATTCATATATATATATATATATATATATATATATATATATATATATATATATATATATATATATATATATATATATATATATATATATATATATAAAAGACTAATAAGCAAAGTGTGTCTACAAGTAGGTCACCAGTGTTACAATGTGATGATGCCATATGGCTTCACTCAACTGAGAATCAAAAAGGTTTTTCTCCTCAGTAATGTCCACAAAGATGGAAAGGCTGAATAGTATTAGAGGCAACTGAGATATTTAGCTTTCTGTTGGTCTTAGTGGGTGAGAGAAAGTCAGAGATAGAGAGCATCCATATATTTGAATGCTATTGGGCGTCTACATCATATTGTGGCTCATTTGTCTTAACACTCAATGTCCCCTATAACATCACCTTAAAACGTGTGTAAAATTTTAAAAAGTGGTGGAATTCTCCTTAAACCCATGCCGACACCTACGGTGTGTCCTACCTTCCTCGCCAGTGCTGTAGGTGGCAGTCATTATCTACAGTGCGCGCGCGCTGTAACGCTTCAAACGAAACAAGTATCTGTGAACGTCGTGCTGTGTTTTTTCTGTGTGTGAAGTTGCTGCTGAGCTTCATGTTGGTAACAGGCGAGGAAGCTGTTCCTGTCAAACAAGCTCTTTTCTTCAGAAAGTAAGTATCTCACAGCTTCGACAACTTACTTTCTGTACTTTACGTTTCTTCTGTAAGAAATGAAACACTTGGAAACAGAATTTAAAGTGTGCTGAGAAAAGCTGAAGTCGGTAGTTTCTATTTCTTGTCTCACTAAAATAATTTTTAAAGTGTCTTTTTGTCTCCGCCAGCACCACAAAGCGTGTTCAGAATAAAAAAGGTGTTTTCTCTGTATCTCGTTGTCAGACTGAGCAGTTAGTTTGGTCTTATTTGTTTGTGAAAGCTGTATTTAAAGGAATTAAACAGGCTAATGCGAATTGAAACTGCAGTGACTTCCTGTCAGTCAGTCACTGAGTATCAAACGCGCCCTTGAAGCTTGACTTGTGTTTCATCTTCCACTAAAAGTGACAGACTTCAGTAAGTACGAGAGAGAAATAAGACTAAACTGCGCTCGGGATGTTGGATATATCAAATAATGAGTCCCATCTGTGTTACACTTGGGTGGAAAGACGCCCGGAGGAGGAAAGTTCTTCAACACAGTCGCGTTAAAGGGCAACTCCACCAAACGGTGGCATAATTAAATGGTTAACATCACAACACAGTCGTGCAGAGTGGGTTGTTGTGAAATGCTGGTTTCTAGAGAAATACAGAATTAGAATTGTTCAAAACATACAGAATTGTTCACAGTGGGGTGATAGGAACCTGACGCCTCTCTCTAAAAGTTCCCACATAGAAAGTTAAGACATGAAATGCTTATGAATACTGATGCCTTATAATTTGCATTCTATAATGTATCTTAATCCATTTATTTTAATGCTTATTCATAGTGGAGGGATGTATAAGAGTGTTATAAAATACATTATAAATTATTAAATATATAATATATAAATTGAATATAAATTATAAATAAATTAAAATTGATGATTATTTTTCTATCATCAACATTACATGAAAAGCGGCACCTGTGTAGGTTTAGTGGCTTTGGACAGTAAACAAGTAGAGATGCATTGGCGATTCTGATTTAAGTCTGACCTACCAGTTCCAATTTTAGTAGATTCCCATTTTCTTTTTTTAAGAACTATATTCAACAGCATACACAAATACTTCTGTAACTTTTAAAAAAATTAAATTGTCCATGGTTGTGCAGTGCATGAGTAAATATGACCAGCACAGAACTAGACATATGAGACTGACCAGCAGTCATGGTCAGTTAAGCTGAAAACCAACATATTCTGGTCACCAGTGCATCAAACTGTGTTTCTTTTACAAAAAGGTCATGTTTGCATTGTAGATATTGTGACTGCTGGGAAAGAAATCTGAGTCTGCAAGTTTCTCTACAAAGAACCATGTGGCATCAAACTAATCTAAATTACTTTGTTAGTTGCTAGTTAGCCACATTTTTATGGCATTTCTCTGTTGCAGTTTCAGTGTTTACATGTGCTTAAGTAATCTGATAGTGTCGAAACTCTGCATTTGTGCAAGTAACACAGTAAGCAGATTGTTTTGCGATAAACTCACTGAAAAAGACACATGTGTAGAAGTTAAAGAAATCTGAGTAAGATATTATATATATATATATATATATATATATATATATATATATATATATATATATATATATATATATATATATATATATATATATATCTTTACCAGATTTAATCAGATTTCAGACCTTACCCAAATCTAACATGACCACTTGAATAATTAGATAACTGCAGAGATCAGACTATGAGGGGATTATGAAGTGCATGTAAACGCACTCAATAAATTGTCTTTTTTTTTTTAAAAAAAAAGTATTTGTTTGAGAGTATCCCCACCCGGGGGCTGCTCCCCTGAAGTAAATGCATTTATATAGCACACTATCATTAATTGTTAAGCTGTTTCAGATTTAGGTACTGAATCAGTTGAATTAGGGCAGGGAAACTCCAAACTGTGAGTAAAGAATTGCACATTACAATATGCTTTGCTGAGCTTATATTGGATACTGTCAGTAGGTAACGAGCACCGAACAAGTCCAAGATTCATTATATAGAAACAGACCTGCTTAACTAGCTTGAGCATAAATATAATTGTGTTTTGATAGTGTGTTTAACATGGCACTGCATTTCTTAGAAAAGTGGGGTAAGTCTAGATTAAGTCCACTAGGCACATTCCTTTGCTATTTTCCTAATTATTGTTACAGACTTGAATAATCTGGGTAACTGGGAAATCCTGCTTTGTGAAACACAGATGTGTAACGCTCTGTATGCACTATAGTGGTACTTCAGGACCAGGTTAGGGAAAAGCTGAACTGGTCTCTAATTAATCTTTGTTTCTAATAGCACATAAATTGTTGCATTGTTCAAATACAGAATGAATAAGTCAGTGTTTATTTGTGAATGAAATTGTGTACTGCTTAAATGATAGTAATAGAATATTTTCAGTTTGAGGCTGTCAGTACAGTAATTTAAATCTTGGCTGTGTCTTGGTCTTACTTATGCCAACAGTGACTAAACAGCTGGTTAATGATTTCAGGCATTTGTATCAATTTGTTCAACAGGTTATTGCTAAAAGGTCAGTGCGTTCATATGTCATCATGCTGTTGGTCTTGGCTGTGGTTTAGTTGTAGGATACAATGGGGGGGAAATACTTCCACTAAAGAGAGAAAATCTGCCAAAAAGGAAGTATTAAAGTAAATGTGTTTACATTCTGTCCTCAGGCCACATTTTTAAGAAAAGTAAAATTGAGTATAACACACTTGCATTGCTCCTTGTAAGCCTCACAACTGAATACACACATGTATTGAACTATACATTCAACAGACAGAAGTAGTACTTATTACATTGCATTAAGTATAATAATAATGAAGCAAGTTACATTGCATTAAGTAGAATATGAATTTAAAAAGACCATCTTCAAAATCGAGAGCAGGGAGCAGAAACACATTGTTAGCAAGTAGATTGTACTTGTATATTGTTGAATTCTCAAATAACCCGAAACATAAGCACCCCTAGTATTTTTGTCATTTTAGTAAAATTTGGTGATGCCCTCCAATAATGTGTGGAAAAACAAAATGATAACCACATTTTTCTGTTTCCTAGACGTTTTAATGAGTTCTATCTCTTAAATCTGCATTACCTCAGTAGGTAATACAGCTTTATTACCATGAAAGGACACTTTCCTTGCTGTGTGTAGTGTAGTAGTTCTGTATCGATCTATGTAAATTTTTCCCGAAACCCAAGAAATTGCCTCTTAGTCATGAAGCATTGTTCTTAGTTGCAAATGTAAGACTCAGGCCCACAAGCATGCGAGCACAAGATATCATTAAAAAGCTCAGCAAGCAGGCTTGCACTTTCCTCATCTAATTTGTGCCCACATTGTATTTTATTTCACTTATTAAGTTTATGTGGTTGTTACATTGGGCTAAGCTGCTGTGGACTGAATAGATGGCCATGTGTAAATGAATCAGTTTTTGTAAGCAGTACATTCGAAACAGGTTGTTTTTGAAGCTTAGTGTCTATATGTGGACTGAAAAGTGAGTGGTAAGTGAATGGGCCCTTTAACATACAGCTGTACTTTACAACTAAGATACAGTATTGACTGTAGGGAAATTAAGGTGCCTTTTGACCTGCTACCCTGGTGGTTGAGTGAATAAATAACCATAAGTGTAAGCGTTTTACCCCAGAGTATGTATTTCGTTTTCACTCTCTAGATATCAGACAATATGATGAACACACCATTTGAAACAGAAGTTATAGAAGTAATTACAGTGCAGTACTGCAGTGTTTAAACTTTTATACATTTGTGTTGTAGTAGTAGCTTTTTCTGACTTTATAACCTCTGAAGGACTGGCAGTCCTCCTATCATAATGGAAGTGTTTTGCAGGATATGATCTCAAAGGTCAGAGTGGTTGGCTGAGAGTGACTGGTTTCTTTATTCACAGGCACACGATTACAGCAGCACATGTAAGCAGCACTGGCAAATGCCCGGGAGGGAAGGAGAAGGAAATAGGATTTTCTGATTCATAGAGATTTTGAGAACAATTGCGGGCTGTTGAGATTTTTTGATAAAGCTGGGCCATTTAAGGTCAGAAAATGCATGAAAGTCCAGGCTCTGGAGTAACACGTTTTGAATGCTTCATAAACCACTGCCTAAATGTCTCTGACATGTTTTTGCCTGGCTCTGTTGAGTATTGTGCAACATTTACCATGCTCTGCCAGCACACTTATCTGGCTGCAGTGCCGGAAGGGCAGGACAAGGCGGCTATATTTGCTTTGAGTGTTTATTTATTTTTGTTATTTCCTAATTATATCCTAAGTGTGACCAATGTCTTATTGCATAGTGGAGCCCTGTGTGTTTCACATTAAATATAAACAAGACATACTGAATTGAAGCTGCACTGTTGCACAGCACTCTGGTGGCTTTTTTACCTGTGCGTGTCTCCTGGTGGTGTAATAATGTGTTGTTGCATTGCAGTTTTATGACAGGTTACATCATGGAAATGTGTCAGTGTGCCTTAGACTTGACATTCTTTTAATTAAGTCTTCTATTGCAACTGCAATGTTTTTAAGAAAAAAAATTAAATGATTGGCACCTTACTGCTCCTGTCTATGAACTCTAAGCTGTATAATAAAAATATATTTTAACTTAAAAAAAAGGTATTAATCCGGTTGCTTTAAAGTTTTGTGTTTATTGAGCTTGTAATAGTAGGTTAGCAGAACTGTGTTTTACCTTCTGTTAAAAAATAAAAGTTTAGTTAACTCGATTTTATGACAACCTTGTTATATTAAGTGTACAACATGTACAGGAACGTGAATAAAGTAATGATTTTTCTTCATTCACATTTTATTAAAAATGTCATGGAAATCTTGAGCTTGTGATGAAGTTGTCAAAGATGTGATGCAGATGGTGAGGAATTGAGTTCAGGAGAGGATGAGGGATTGATGCAGATAATGAGGAGTTGGGTGAGGTGGTGAGTGGGAGTGATGCAGATTGTGAGGAATTGTGTGAGGGCGTGATGCAAATAGTGAGTTAGTGATTGAGGGTATGTTAGAGATAGTGAGGGAATTATTGCAGATAGTTACTGAGAGATTGGGTAAGGTATTGGATAAAGGATGCAGATTGTGTGGAATTGTGTGAGCGAGTGATGCATGTATTGATAGATCGGGTGAGGGAGTGATAGTGATGTGGATAGTGAGGGATTAGATGAGGTAGTTGTTGAGGAAGTGATGCAGATTGTGGGGAATTGGGCATGGAAGTCATGCACAAAAATGATGGACCGTGTGAGGGAGGGATGTAAATAGTGAGTTGGTGGTTGAGGGAGTGATACAGATAGTGAGGGACTGGGTGAGGGAGTGATGTAAATAGTGAGTTAGTGGTTAAGGGTATGATACAGATAGTGAGGGACTATGTGAGGGAATGATGTAGATAGTTGGTGTTTGAGGGAGTGATGCACAAAGTGAAAAATTGGTTAAAGTGGTGGGTAAGGGAGTGATGCATAGAGTAAGGGAGTGGGTGAAATGGGTGAAAGAGTGATTCAGATTGTGAAGAATTTTGTGAGGGACTGGTGCAGATAGTGAGAAAGAGGATAAGGGAGTGATTGCAGGTAGTGAGGACATGGTGCAGATAGTGAGGAAGTGTGTGAGGGAGTAATGAAGATAGTGAGTGGGTGAGGGAGTGCTGCAGATAGTGATGAAATGGGTGAACTAGTGGTTGAGGGAGGTCTTTTAGTTGTTTTGCATCTTAAACTACACATTAATTAATTTAGTGGGTCATTTGTAACATTAGTAAGATGTGCTGTCACTCAAAAATTTGCTGAGAGTTTGTTAAATACCTGACGTCCATTAATTGAAACTATTTTTTATGTATATAAACCAAATAGTCATATGTGAAGATGTTTTAAAATGCTCACTCTTCAACCATTTTACTACCTGAATCAACTGAATTCTGTATTAATGCATTCATACAACAGTAATAAAAGTTACTTATAGTCATTATGCTCTTCGTTGCGTAAACTGTGACTATATTGCTTGGTAGCCAAAGCCTACTGTTGTTAAACACCACTATGTGTATGATATTGTATTGCACATTAGTTGACATTTTATTAAAGCAATAAACTTTTCAGTGCCATGTGCTTCATGCCATGCCTAGCAAGTTCTCAAAACATATTAAGCATATCGGTCAACCTGCATCCCCGCCTTCCAGAATCACAATGATATACAAACTTGCTGGAAAGCCTGAGTAAGAAAAATCAGTTGTGTGAGTGATTACTTGGACATTGTTAATTAGTCGTGCTAACACTAATGGATGTGCAGTACGCATATCTGGATTGATTTTCATCCTTTTAATGGTCTTGGAATGTGCTGTAGTTCATCTGCGAACATTAGTAAGCTGTAAGTGCGTCTGCGTTTATTTATGACTGTTTATCTGTGTTGTACGACGCTGGCTTACTAGGAGCGGTTTCCTCTCAACTTAATGTTGCCTGTCAACACTTGCATAGTGATGAGTTATCTTTGGGAAACCTAGTCCACAACATTTGATCCTTCCCCTTTCCCCTACCCTCAGACTGCTCCAGTAAGTGGGGGTAGGGCTATTCCTAGACCCTGTGCGCATTACTCACTCTCCTAATCATTCTCACACAGACTGGTCTTGTAATGTTCTGGACTAATATAGATACAGCTAAGCCGTTTTTCTTTTTACCATTCAAGCAGCCTACACATCTTTGCTCCAAACATTTGTTTCCAACACCTCCCTTTTATGAGCATTACAACTGCAATGGAAAATGCACCATAGCTTAACAGTTAGTTGTAACAGTAATGGAGGAGCTGTTGTAGCAGTCGCTAGAAAGTCTGGAAAATCAATGCAAAATAAATTTAATTCAATACAGTTCTATGCTGTTTAAACCAGACATTTGTTGTTGACCACAACATTGGAGTGAAAATATCAAGATAATAAAATGTAATATCTGTTTATCTCTGTAATCCATTTAGAATGATCTATGTTTGTGCACAAACATCCAAAATATGAGCTTATGTGGGAGCCTACAGGCTTTGTTTACCTTAGCAGGCTTAACTGTAACATTGTAAGATTAGAAGTTATTCCAGCACGTGCAGGCTGTGTTTTAGTCTGTTGGCCAGCTTGTTTACGTGCTCCAGAATGGTGTTATATTTAGCCACTAAGAGGGAGATTAAAACAATGTCATTGTGAATTTTAATCATGTACTTTGGTAATAAAAAAATGCTTCTTATGAAAACAGTTACTTTTATAGTCTTCAGCACGAATGTCATGAATTATCTTATAAATTTGCTGATGCTGTTGCAATGAGAGTACAAAACTGAAAGTGTGTTTACTGGAACCTGTTAAACTTCATAAAATATCCATGTTACAGTTTACCCCAGGTTAGTTTGCCCTCCCTTACTTAAAAGTAACACAGGGTTAAGTCTGAGTTAGTCCGCTCTTTGATTGCTATTGTTAATTGTCTACTGGCCTAACAGCGACCCAGTTTAGTTTGCGTAACAGCGGTTCCTATCTGCGTGGAGGCCGAAACATGATATGATATACTGTACGCTGCGAGTGCATATCTCCGACAGACTGCAATGCGATGCCTTTTCCCCTGCCGTCAGCATACTGGTGGGCATGGCACATGACTGCGTTGCTGCTGAAAGAGCACTACACTTGTGCTGCAAGACTTTCTGTTAAGGCCAACTTTTGCAACTTGTGTTTTTTTCTGCACGAAGCTTGTGACACTTTCTTTACTCTGTTTGTAATTGCAGCTAGGAAGACTCTTTCAACGATGTGCTCACTGCTGTTCTGAAAACTGAACAAAGACCCTGAGGTCAGAAAGATGATACCTCATCCTTGAAAGGGAAGAGCAGGTCAGCAGAGACATCACTCCTGAAATCACCTGTGCAGAACAAACAGCACTTTGTCTTGGGCGCTCTTTTGGCTGTTTGGATTAAATTTAGTTTCCTTTCTGATGGAGTTGTGCTGCACATGATGGTACTATGCAACTTGGAGTGTTTGGCTGACACGTGCATGGAATGTCAAAGTCATCAGGAGAGGAGGAGGTCCACAACAAGGGCGCCCAGTTTCTGGTGGGCTTTAAGGAGCATGAGTGTAAAGAAGTGGGCAGCAGAGACATGAGGAACAATTCAGATGCCTACGATGAAGAGGAGGATGAGGATGATCTGGTAAAGAGAGATACATAATAGTGCTAAGTAATACATAATATATAGTGGTTTACCAGTATTGGTGTGAAGAATATATTATTAATAGATAGTAAGTGTTATACCAGTGATAACAGTTTATTCTATACAGTAGTGATGTTCCTGTTGCTAGAATAAACACACCATTTAAGGTCGCCTTAGTTATAACAAAACAAATTCAGTCCAATTCAAACAAATGGTTTTTTTAGAATAGAATTATAGAATTGAGACATGGGAAGCATGGGTTCATTATCTTTAATAATGTAAACTATATATATATATATATATATATATATATATATATATAATGTATATATATGTATGTATATATGTATGTGTGTATATATATATATATATATATATATATATATATATATATATATATATATATATATATATATATATATATATATATATATATATAATGTATTAGTTTACATTATTAAAGATAATGAATCAATGCCTTCCGATATTGGATTTTAACAATAACAACCTTCACTATCTCAACAATATGGCCAACATGGCCTTGAACCCTCAAACCTTTGGAATGATAAAATAACTTCATACAAATTCTGCACTGTGATTGTATATTATTTAGAGATTGTATATTAAATGGCTAGTTATATTACAGATAGTGGCATAATGTGTTTATTACTGCACATTATTAATATAGTAAGAGCTATGTAATGACTACTGAATTACAGCAAAAAGTGCAAAACTTTAACACCACTCAGTTAAATTACATGTTCACTACAGAGAACTGACGTGTCCTGCACATTTTACAACTGTATATAGTGTAAAACCAGTAACATTATTGATTCTCCACTATTCTAGTCTGTCAGTAGTGTGCGATGTTGTGAATATAAAACTCCATAAGTTGCAAGTGGCAAACCCATAGTCTCTATCGTTTGCACATAATTATGCACCATAAAATTTCCAGTGTTAAATTAAATGAAATGAAGAATTAACTTTCATAAAACTGTAGATCTTGATTTACCACTAAAACATGATCTGACTGATTTTAGGCATCTGAGCGCCAGATCGTTGTGGGGATCTGCTCCATGATGAAGAAATCCAACTCCAAGCCCATGACCCAGATCATGGAGCGACTTTGTAAGTTTGAATACATCACTGTGGTCATCTTCCCAGAGGATGTCATACTTAATGAGCCAGTGGAAAAGTGGCCACTGTGTGACTGCCTCATCTCCTTTCATTCCAAAGGTATCACATAAACACACCACTTTGTGTTTTTATGCTTTGAATAGCATACTTTATATTATTGTTTTTACATTGTTGCACTTTGTGATATTACCTTTTACAGGATTCCCCCTGGACAAAGCAGTGAGTTACGCCAAACTAAGGAACCCTCTCCTCATCAATGATCTCAACATGCAGTACTTCATTCAGGACAGGTAGAGTAGAAAAAAAGTCTTCACGTTTATAGGAGCTTAATCGCTGTAATTTTTTATTTACTTAATGTTACGGTTTATTATCCAGTCCTATAAATGATTTAGCAGCTACTGTGAAACTGCTATGAAAGGTTGTAGTTGGGAGTGAGGAAGAGAAATTAGGACATAGTGGGTCTTTTAGAGTTAAAGTGTTTAATCTTCAGTGTTTATTCAGGCTGGATTACTTTTACTTGGAGTTTTGTTATTTAATCAGTCGGGATTTGACTGGCTGATTTTAGTGGAATAAAGAACATGTGGTTTCCTAAAATTACCACAAATGTCTTGGATCAAACATCATAGACTAGATGCAGTCATCAATGTAACACCAGGTGCCCACTCAATAACAATAACAGCACACTGCAAGAGACTGTTGATCTTTTATTGATTTACCGTGAAGTCAATGTTCTGTTACTGTGGATCTTCAGGTTTCCACAGTGATAGCTTGTAAGATAGAAATAGGTCTTAATCAGTAATCATTTCAAGTACAGTAGCCTCACTAGGCAAGACTAATCCAGATCTGACAGAAAAGGGCTGTGCGTAGCCTAACTCCTAAATTTTGGTTGTTTTAGGAGGGAAGTGTATCGTATTCTGCAGGAGGAGGGCATTGACCTGCCACGCTATGCTGTGTTGAACAGGGACCCCGACAGACCAGAAGGTGAAGGTCCTTAGTGATAACATCATCTCCTTCACGGTTTCAAATCAGTGTTTCTGTTCACTCATCATACAGTGCTGTACAAATGTTAGAGATAACTGTTTATTTATTTAATTTATTTTAAAAATATTTTTTAAATTATATATTTTTTCAATATAAGTAAAAAAAATTAAAATGTAAAAAATATTTCCAAATTTTCAATATTTTAAATGTCCACACTTATGTAATGATTTATCTGATGGTTACTGTTTTGTTAAGAGTCTTATTTCTTCTATGTTTAAATAACTTTTTAAACTCTAGTTTTGGAAATCTCAATAAGTAGCTTAAATCTAGCTGTAAGCTTTGTTAAAATGACATGCATGTGTTTGTGTGTGTGTTAGAATGTAACTTAGTAGAGGGAGAGGATCATGTTGAGGTAAATGGAGAGGTGTTTCAGAAACCTTTTGTAGAGAAGCCAGTCTCTGCAGAGGACCACAATGTGTACATCTACTATCCAACCTCAGCTGGTGGAGGCAGCCAGCGACTCTTCAGGAAGGTGATGAATTTTACTGGATTCTGATTTCATTAAATGCTTTTGGAATGTGTGTCTCTGAAAGAGTTAAGTGTATTTTCTGTTATAGATTGGGAGTCGCAGCAGCGTGTATTCCCCTGAGAGCACAGTTCGTAAGACTGGATCTTACATTTATGAGGAATTCATGCCTACAGATGGTACAGATGTAAAGGTGAGTATGGCCGCTTCGGTGCACATTAGGGATGTATATTCTGACTATTGTATTCATGCTGCTAATATTAATGGTAAATTAAATTTAATTATATAGTTTTTTTCTGATAATAACAGGTGTACACAGTGGGACCTGATTACGCTCATGCAGAAGCTCGAAAATCTCCTGCTCTGGATGGTAAGGTGGAGAGAGATAGCGAAGGGAAGGAGATCCGATACCCTGTTATGCTCACTGCCATGGAGAAATTAGTGGCGCGAAAAGTGTGTCTGGCCTTCAAGGTTTGTTTTTTTTTTTTGTCCTCCACAGTTTTAAGCAAATATCCACTAAAAAGTTTGCAAACTGAGTTTGTGCTGTTGATCTCTGCTTTTCATAGCAAACTGTGTGCGGCTTTGACCTCCTCCGAGCGAATGGACACTCCTTTGTCTGTGACGTAAATGGTTTTAGCTTTGTAAAGAACTCCATGAAATACTATGACGACTGTGCCAAAGTCCTGGGGTAGGTGAGACATGATTTTTGATCATTTTGATCAAGTCCACTCATTTACATATAACATGTACATATAAACTTCAACATGTAAATATAATAACTGTATAATATAATAATATTTCAGCATTAAGTGTCTCCATTTTTGTGTGCATTACACTTTACATTGTTTAAAAAACACTTGCTTTCAGTTTTCCAAATACATTTTGCAGCCAAAGCTCAGTCTTAGAAGGTGACATTGTGGTCTGCACTGTCTGTTCTAAGCACTCCAGCATCTTCTTTGTTTGATTAGGGAACTTGTTTAGTAGATATTTCAACTCCAGAATTGGAGGCTGTTTTATCACATTACCTTAAACCACTGAATGCCATTAAATGTTTTTAAGATTTTATTATATTTCTTAAAATATTGTCTTAACAAACTGCTTTAAAACATACAAAGACTGCAGTTACCATGAAACAAGTATTAATACATAATTCATAAATCAAAGCAGCAACTTTAGTTTGTTGCTAATTGTTGTTTACTGATAAGACACTGAAATCCCTCCTGTAGGAACATGGTAATGCGAGAGCTGGCTCCTCAGTTTCACATTCCCTGGTCCATCCCCATGGAAGCAGAGGACATCCCTATTGTCCCCACTACCTCAGGAACCATGTGCGTACTCAGTACAGTTTACCGTGTGGCTTGTACTTATTAGCAGAAGCTCTGAGTTCCACAGACTAACACATCTCGTGTCATTTTGTCTCTGCCAGGATGGAACTCCGCTGTGTGATTGCTGTGATTCGCCATGGAGATCGGACCCCCAAACAAAAGATGAAGATGGAAGTGAGGAATGCCCTGTAAGTTCCATCTGCTGGATCTTCCTTCATGCCAGAGCTTTGTGCTGTGCTATATGTGCCTGACTCCTGTCATATTTCACAGGTTCTTTGATCTGTTTGAAAAGTATGGTGGCTACAAAAGCGGCAAGCTGAAACTCAAGAAACCAAAACAGCTCCAGGTGGGTGTGGTAGTTGTATTGTGTTTGGAACCATTAACAAATAGCAGGGCTGCTTCATTTTGAGAGGGTCCCTGGCTTGTCTTTAGCTTTTTTCAGTACCCTTTTTTGGTCTTTGTTCTGTGGAAAGCAATGTAAAGTAAATTTTGCTCTCATATTAATGACTGACTTGGTGCTAGTCATGGTGCATGCTCTGATGCTGGAACAGGAAGTACATGGACT
Source organism: Megaleporinus macrocephalus (assembly GCA_021613375.1). NCBI lineage: Eukaryota > Metazoa > Chordata > Actinopteri > Characiformes > Anostomidae > Megaleporinus > Megaleporinus macrocephalus. The sequence continues at coordinate 13,753,899 of CM038713.1, read as the reverse complement.
GTCATGAGCCTGTATATGTACTACTGTATTGCTAAGTGTACATATACAGTATATTGAGTGTTGAGGTCTGCATGTTAATCGCATTAGTCTACATAATTACTTTTTAATTACCAAGTTGGTACATTCGATTTGCTATAGTTTTCAAATATAATTTTCTTACCGTTAAATACATTCACTTTTTTTTCTATATTCTTTATAAAAAAGATTTGAGTCTGTACTTGCAGATTGTTTTGATATCCATGCTAAAATATAAAGAATTGTCATCACATGCTTTCCAAAAAAAAGATTAACAATACCTTCATTATAGTCATCATATTGTAAAGTATCTCCTGTCTTACTTGGAACAACAAATTTGATAATGATTGTGTACATTTGAAGGAATTTTAATGAGCAAATTACACCATCATCACTGGCGTTAACAGTGACTTTTAAGGGTTAAGTAAGCATGTCTTCTTGACTTAGTGTCGTCAGGTCAAGTTTAGTCTTAGGGTCAAGTTCAGAGGCAGGAACTTCACTGGATCTTTACGCCAGGGAAGAAGCGAGCTGTATCCTTGGGAATGCTTTCCTAGCCTCCGGAATGTGACCTGCTGGATGACTGTTAAACACATGACATAAACATGCACTGCTGAGTTGTTTATGATTGAAGTATCCCTTATCAAGGTTATCCTGTATCGTTTGGCTCATTTTCCACAGGCGTATGTTATTTATAAGAAGGCCTCAGTGAAAATTATATTTGGTACCTCCCAAGATTACACAGCATGAGCAAATCAAGCACATTGCTGTACCTTCAACGCCTTTCATGCTGCACTACATGCTCAGATGTTCTAGAATTACGTACATCAAATGCAGCATTTTTTTAATCTCTGGGCTGATATTCCTTTGATCTCCTAAACTACCCCTTGAGACGTTATTCTGATTCATTGACCCACAGCTGTGTTTTATTTGTGTCGGTAGGAAGTTCTGGACATTGCCCGTCAGCTTCTTGCTGAACTTGGTCAGCACAATGACTGTGAGATTGAGGAGAAGAAATCCAAATTGGAGCAGCTGAAGACGGTCCTGGAGATGTGAGTACCCGTCTATTGAGGCTAGTACTTAGATGAACAGCTACGTTATGATTAAGAATATAGTGCCTTGCAAAAGTCTTCACCCACGCCTTGGCTTTTTACTTATGTTGTTACGTTACGACCTGTATTAAAATGTTTTTTAATCAGAATTGTGTGTGATGCATCTGCACAAAACAGTTGGTGAAGTGAAATGCAAAAAAATATATATATAAAAATTATGGAAATAAAAAACTTAAAATTGGCATGTGCATATGTAGTCACCCCTTTGCTATGAAGCCTCTAAAAGTTCTGGTGCAACCAATTACCTTCAGAAGTCATGCTTAGTGAAATGAAGTCCACCTGTGTGCAAACTAAGGGTCAAGTGATCTGTTAGTATATACACACCTTTTCTGAAAGGCCCCAGAGGCTGCAACAACATTAAGCAAGCACCACTAACCAAACAACACCCTGAAGATCAAGGAGATCTCCAAGCAAGTCAGGGACAAGGTTGTACAGAAGTACAAGTCAGGGTTGGGTTATAAAAAATATACAAATCTCTGATGATCCCCCTGGGCAAAAATCAAATCCATTATCATCAAATGGAAAGAACATCGTACCTCAACAAACCTAGCGAGAGAGAGCCGCCCACCAAAGCTCTCAGAACGGGCAAGGGGGGCATTAATCAGAGGCAGCACAGAGACCAAAGGTAACCCTGAAGGAGTTTCCAAGCAGTGCCCATACGACCACAATAAACCATACACTTCATAGAGCTGGGCTTTAGGGAAGAGTGGCCAGTAAAAAGCCGTTACTTACAGACAAAAATAGGAAGGCTTCTTTTAGTTTGCCAAAAGGCATGTGGGAGACTCCCCAAAGGTATGGAGGAATGTGCTCAGGTCAGATGAGACTAAATTTGAACTTTTTGGCCACCAAGGAAAACGCTATGTCTGGTGCAAAACTAACACATCTCATCATCCCAAGAACACCATCCTCACAGTGAAACATGGTGGAGGAAGCATCATGCTGTGGGGATGATTTTCAGCAGCAGGGACTAGAAAACTGGTCCAAGTGAAAGGGGAAGATTGATGGTGCTAAAAGCAGGGACATTCTTGAGCAAAACCTGTTTTGGTCTGTCAGTGATTTGAGACTGGGATGGAAGTTCACCTTCCAACAGGACAATGACCCAAAGCATACTGCTAAAGCAACACTCGAGTGGTTTAAGGCAAAACGTGTAAATGTATTGGAATAGCTAGTCAAAGCCCAGACCTTAATCCAATTGAGAATCTGTGGTCAGACTTAAAGATTGCTGTTAACCAGCATAAATCATCTGTCCCGAAGGAGCTGAAGCAGTTTTGCCTTGAGGAATGGGCAAAAATCCCAGTGGCAAGATGTGGCAAGCTCATAGAGACTTATCCAAAGCGACTTGCTGAATAGTTATGCACACTGAGGTTTTTATTTTTTCATATTTGTTGTTTGCTTCACAATAAAAAAATATAAAATGTTCAAAGTTGTAGGCATGTTCTGTAAATGAAACTATGCAAACCCGTAACAAAACATGAAAAATGGCAAGTGGGGGTGAATACGTTTGCAAGGCACTGTACCTGTTCCTTATAGGACATTCCAGTGTCTCCATCCCTACTTTAGCCATTCCCCATCTCCCAGTCACTCTTTATTTCACTCCTTCAGTTTTTTTGCTGCACTCTCCCTATTGCTGCTTTGCACTGATCTTTTTTTTTACTTTAAAGGAGACCTATTATGCTCATTTTCAGTGTTAGCAATTGTATTTTCAGAAGGACTTTCACAACAATTATATAATCGCTTTATCACAGTTATTTGGGATGATGGCAATTATTACAATAGTTTTTCACATTAGTTATATTTGTGCAACAAACAGAACAAAGTGGGTGTACTGAGCATAGAAACTGAAATATATGAAAGCAGGAAAAAGCATAATTAAGACGTCAAACATGCGGTCATGTTTAGAGGGCAGGCCTGAGTAATTGAGTAAAATCTATAGAACGTACTAATAGGAATGGAAAAAGCAGAAAAGCATAATAGGTCTCCTTTAAATGAGGTCTGCACAATATTTATATTATATTTGGTGGATATTGTGATTATACTCCACAATATATTAAGACAGTTGGTGTAACATGGTTAACTAATGCATTATTTAGACCAACATCATTTAGGTTGGTTTGATCATATCAATGCATTGACTCATCCAAACTTCTAGACTCATCTGAGGTCAATTGGGATGTTCACAGAACACATTTACAGTTGCATGTAAAAGTTTAAACACCCCATGTCAAACTAAATGATTTTTAAAGTAAAAACAAGCCAAAAATGATATTTTCTACTATTGTAGCACTTGGTTTCAATGTATTCAATGTAAAACATAATTTTTTTACTCATACAATCCGCAAAACATGTTGGGAATGAAATTTTTAAACTTTTAAATCACTGTACGTAGTATGACTGTACATAGTAAAGCATTATATCAGTATTACGGTAACAAATGTTATCTGGGATTACCAAAAAATGCTGTGCAGCCCTGCATTAAATGCAGCTTTCCTTTGTGGATGAAATATTTATTATTTATTTATTTATCTTGGTCACACATTTTATAAATACGCTATAAACTAAAAGTGTAAATACATTATTATTTTTTAAATGTTGAGCACTTCAAATGTAATGTTATTTAGAGAAACAGGGAAACAGCCTGATTATCGCAATCATTGACTTGCCACTGTAGCGTCCCCACGGAGTTCAGTTTCTTACCTTCATTCCTCTCTTTTTTTCCTCTTCCCCTCTGTCTCCATTCCTCCATGTCCACTGGTCGCGCTCTCCGCAGGGAGTCCAGCCTGAACGATAATCAGTACGCACCTCATGGCCTATGCCTGTAGTAGTGCATTCCTCCTTATAAAGGCCTAAACAGAACAGTTATTGTCCAGTAGCCACTTACACTTTGTGTTAATGAGGGCTCCCTGATTACTCTCAGTGGGAGTCCTTATATGATGCATGTTGCCCCAGGCGTATCCTGAATAACCCTCCTTAATCCCCCTACTTCCCCAACCAATTTAAAATAAATGACTTTTATAACACATTGTGCATTATTTGGGATCTTTGATTAACCGTTAACAAATTAATGAAAAGTGCTTTGAGTTGACTCTTGATTGTAACCTTTTGTGTCTATATTGTGACTGTAACCTTTAGGGGACTGCTTTGTTTAAATTGCAGCTAATGAAAAATGCCCTACAACTGGTTTCATGTCAGTTAGGATAGAAACTGACTCCCCACCAGGTCATAGAGCATTTTACAGTTCAGCACAGTCAGATGTCTGATAATCAGAAGTAATCAGACATCTTTCTCTTTCTATCTGTATTTGGCATGTTCTCAGCTGTGATGGTTTCAAATGGCCTTGTTCGTGTTGCCATGTTTCATCCAGAGCATTATAACGGTCCTTTTAAACAACAAGGAAATTCTCCCTTTCAGAATGCTGTGTCATTGTCTACATTGTGTTTTGCAGCAAAATAGCATCAAGTGTAGCAGCTGTGCTCTTTTTTATTGCCTCAAAGCCTCTGAGGGTGTAGGGCCAGCTCTGGCATAGGCCACATGGCACACGTTAACCTCCGCCACTTTTGAAAGGTCAACTTGACACATGTTTCCAGAAACATGACAGCCTCAGAGCACCTGCTAGCAAAAGAATATCTGTGCCGTGCCCTCTGGGTGCTGTTAGTGTCCCTCAGTATTACAGTAGAGGGCCTGTGCCTGTGTGTCCTGCCCCGTGTGTTGTCTTTCAGGTATGGTCATTTCTCCGGGATTAATCGAAAAGTGCAGCTGACCTATCTGCCCAATGGCCAGCCAAAAGCATCGAGCGAGGAGGAAGGTGAATAGCTGCTTTAGACTGAGCCGGGATATTTCTGTATACATTTCATTTGAATGTGATTCTTTAATTGAGGTTACAATTAATATAAATCAAACTGATACTTTTTTTTATCACACCATTGTTTGTGTACATATATACATATACATGAGACACTCATCCCAAAACATTTTAGGACTAAAGAAAGAAAAAAATTCAATGCTATATTGTGATTATACCACCTTTATTTTTCCTTTATATGTCAGCTGTTTTGCTTTTGAAAAACTAGTTCTACTCAGAATTGTTATATATATATATATATATATATATATATATATATATATATATATATATATACAGTATTATGAAATATATATATACATGTACCCAGCACAACATTATTTTGTTGTGCTTGTACAAGGATAATGCACATATTCATCATTTACTTCTTTTTTCTGTGGATGTGTTTTGTCAGACTCTCTGAAGGAAGGTCCATCGCTGCTGTTGGTGCTGAAGTGGGGAGGAGAGCTGACCCCAGCAGGTCGTGTGCAGGCAGAGGAACTGGGCAGGGCTTTTCGCTGCATGTATCCTGGAGGACAAGGTACACAAAGACAAACATACATAATTAGGCTTATAATTAGAAAACAATCTGATGCGTATTTAAAAACAGGCGCAGTTGTTCACTGGTATGTTGGTTTATTACTGTGTTTAATGATGCTTGTTATCTGAGACACGGTAACAAAGTGCACGCAAGAAGCACATGAGCTTGCAGTTCAGATGTGGAACAAGTGCAGAGTCAAACAATGTACTGTCTTTTTGTTTGGATTTAAAATGTTGAAATGAAAGCATTTCAAACAACAGCTATTGTTTGAGATCATGAAACTGTAACAATAAACGGATTTTAAGGACATAAGAACATAAGGACATTATTTCTTCATATCAGAATATAGATGATTTATGAATGTGTGAATTTGTTTTTGTTTCATTATAGTTTTTTACGTATTTTGTAGAGCAGTGTTTTATAAATTAATAACAGGCCCTTTTGAAGACACTGAGAGACTCTCGACTCTCTCCTCTTTTAGTGGTATTGCATGCACAACATGCAAACATATCTTTTCCCTCAGAGCTGCATGCATGTCTAGCATCTCCTGCCATGCCCAATATTGTAAGTGAAAATGGGGTCCTAACTTTTTTATTTTGTACACTTTTTGTTAATGGAACTAACCAAGGCCAAACCATTCCCACATTTCTTGCTGAGTCATTTTCTGCTGTGTAGAAGAGAGTACCACTTTGTATTGCCAGCTGATTTACTCTTCTCTTGCCTTAAATCGCAAACTAGACAACTGCAGATCCCTTGGCTGTGAGTCCCCTATTGACTGTGGTAAGAAAGGCTTTGCAGTGTGGGAGTGATTTTGATATTGGGCTTCTTGGGATGCTTTTTTCCTCATCATTTAATACTTCAGCAGTCATGCGACCCAATTAATCCTGTATGTCACGTATGAATGGCGTCTGGAGATTCTGTGTCTGTGTAGTGTGCCGTGAACTCAGTGATTGGTCTTCATTGGTCTTTATAACTTCATTGTCATAATGTAGCAGTGCCCAATCCTGGTCCTAGACCAGACCTCTACCAGAGTTTCTAGTCTAACACATCTGATTCAGGTAATGAAGACCTTTAGAGTCATCTGAGCATTAGAGCAAGGTGTGTTGAATCTAAACTCTCCCGGGTGGCGTATCCAGGATTGAGCATCCTTGTCATAAAGCATTGTGTAGTCTGTTAGGCAGTGTGATGTCCCGAAGATCATGGTGTGTCTTGGCTGTTTTATAGAATTAGTAATGCTCATGACATTTTTTTGACAACCAACAATAAATATTATTTTTTAGAAGTGCTGTGTCAAAGTGATTCTTCCATTGCATTTCATGGCTGTGATGTCATGTAACACTCATAACCTTCATATTAGAAAAAATGGGCAAATGTCTTTAATGCCTTAGGTTTACATGGATTAAGTTAGGTGAGTAGTTTGTTTGTAACTAACTTACTTTCCACAGGATATATAATATCTACCTTCAGTTCATTAATTCTTCTCTGTAGGTATTCCAGTCTTGCTAGGTATTGCATTGTCTTCTTTCTAGGTATCAGCACTGGCCCTGTGTTTATGGCAGTGTTTGAGTATTAGAGTAGTTTGAACTTAAACCTGTTTGTATTAGATAGAGGTACATACTCTGACTGAACACTAAGCACTTTTGTAAGTCGCTCTGAATAAGAGCGTCTGCTAAATGCCGTAAATGTAAATTCATTGGTATAGTTTGGGTTAGCACACATCAGAAAGCTTAAGAGCATAGGCAAAATATCTGGAGTGTGATGTTCAGTATTTGTTGTCTGGTGTTGAGATGGCAATAGCTCTAGCTCTCTTCATGGCTGTTGCAGGTGATTATGCTGGTTTCCCTGGTTGTGGCTTATTGCGCTTACACAGCACGTACCGCCACGACCTCAAGATCTACGCATCGGACGAAGGCCGTGTTCAGATGACCGCTGCAGCTTTTGCTAAGGTATTTGCGTGTGTATGCACATGTACATTTCTAATTGTTTATTTAGCATAATGATTTACAGATCTGTTGTATGTGTGTGTAGGGTCTGTTGGCACTGGAGGGTGAGTTGACCCCCATCCTGGTGCAGATGGTGAAGAGTGCCAACATGAATGGCCTGCTTGACAGTGACAGCGACTCGCTCACAGACTGCCAGCAGCGGGTCAAAGCTCGGCTTCATGAGATCATGCAGAAGAACCAGGATTTCACTGAGGAGGCTTACCAAAAGGTACAGCGACTGCAGCCACTGGAGGCTTTGTCTAGTTTTGATTACACAACACCAGTGTGCCTGTTGCCCTGCATATTTATGGTGTTCCCAGATTTGAAGAAGCAGAGTGTAAAATTTATGCAGGATCTATTAGCAGAAATGGAGTAAAATATAGGCAGCACTGTGGTTTAGTGGTTAGAACTGTCACCTCACAGCAGGGCAGTCTGGGTTCGTTTCCCATTCCGGGCTGTTCTGTGAGGAGTTTGCATGTTCTCCCTGTGTTTGAGTGGGTTTCCTCCGCGTATTCCGGTTTTCCCTCACAGTCCAAACTTATGCATGGTAGGTTGATCAGTCACTTTAAATTGCCTGTAGATGTAAGTGTGTGCGGGAGTGTGTGTTGGCCATGTTATGGACTGGCGACCTGTTCATGGAGTACCCCATGATGCTGATGACGCTGGGATTGGCTCCAGCCCCCCTGTGACCCCAACATGTAGGATAAAGCATAAGGTAATGAATAAATGGATGGAATACAATATTCCATATAGTGTATATTACCTGTAACTTCAAAACATTGTTTTAATTATCTTAGAATGAGCCCATCTACAAATCTACATAGGAGAAGGTCATCTTCCAACAGAGGCTGTCAGTTGGAGCCACTATGTTGCTATAGTCCAGAATGGCAAAACCCCACACTGGCTTCAGCGATTGTGTTTAGTATTTTTATGTTGAAGCAGAAGCTTCAATTTGGTGTCACTATAGCACCAGCTGCAAGATGTTTAAATAAAAATCCTTGTCAAAATATCCTATCAGTGTATTTAGCAGTAGATCCATGCATACTCCAGGTAGGATATTGTCCAGGAATTATCTCATTAAAAATAAGAACTTTTTATCTGCCTTCTTGTTCGTACTTTTCTGTCATACCTTAAATGGTGCAATATTTAATTTCTTGCACCTGCTTTCGACTTCTTAACCATCAGCTCCCTGTTCTACCTTATTTTAGCAGTTATTTTAACGCCTCAGGTGCCAGAATGTAATCACAGCTCCATTTAAGGTGGAATGGGAAAACTCCAACGATAACGTGAAAATGTTACTGGCATTAAAAGAATAAGGATGTTTTGATAGTCTAATTTAGCGGATCTGGGTAGCAATATTGGGCTAATTTTGAACTGAATTAACATTAAAAACAAAATACAGCATTTGAAATTACACTGTACTGAAGATGTTAGCATGCTCTGTAGGACCACTTGATGATGAGTAGAATAAATTGATAAAACACCAGTGCTGGATAATAACATGTTGTGAGAACACAATCTTACTTATTATTTAGCCAGAAAGCAATAGGAAAGCAAAGGAAGGTAAAGAAGCAAAAACATGAAGAAGCAAATTAAAATAGGAACAGTCACTGAGACAACAGCAGGAAGCCGGACAACCATCGTAGTTCTAGGGAAGATTTCAGTACACAACCTCACTGCTAGAGGTTTGCACACTACTTTGTTAATAAAAACCCACTTCACCCAAGTATGATCCAGGCCAATTGTGTATCAGAGTTGTCAGTGGTTGCCCTCAGGTATTTGAGACAACTCTGACTTAATACTGTCTTTTCCAGCTTGCCCCAACTAGCAGCCCCTCTCTGGTCAACTCGATGAAAATTATAGGAAATCCTGTCAAGACATGTGACCAGGTTTATGCCCTCATCCAGAGCCTCACTTGTCAGATCCGCAAACGGCTGGAGGACCCCAAATCTGCAAGTGAGTTCACTTTTCAGACTTTTCCGTTTAAGATTGTTACCCTGATTTACTGTTAGTACACATATATGTACTGTGATCTAAAACCTTGTCTTTCAGATTTGCAGCTGTATCACAGTGAGACTTTGGAGCTCATGCTGCAGCGATGGTCCAAACTGGAAAGGGACTTCCGCATGAAGAGTGGCCGCTATGACATCAGCAAAATCCCAGATATCTATGACTGTGTGAAGTATGACACACAGCACAATAGCTCTCTCGGCCTGGAGAACATGCTGGAACTCTTCAGACTGTCTCGGGCACTTGCTGACATCATTATACCTCAGGTAGAAGAGCTAAGAAATGTTTCTAGGTTTTTGTTTTTTCTTTTTCATTAGTTCTTTGTGTTCTTGATTGTCTCTTTCTGTCTGTTATTTTATTAGTTTTGTCTTATATTTACATGTACACATTTATTTATCGAGCAAGTTTCTTTTCCTCCCTTCTTTTGACTGATGTAGGAATATGGCATCAGCAAACTGGAGAAACTGGACATTGCCAGTGCCTACTGCTTGCCCTTAATTAAAAAGATCCAGCTGGACCTTCAGAGGACACATGAGGATGAGGCCGTCAACAAGCTGCATCCACTGTGAGCCTCTGTAACTGCCTACAGTACAGTATACACTGCACCTTTAATAATCCCCTTTAGGCAGTTTAATACAGAGAAGTCGACTCTTAAGCAAGCTTGACTAGATTATTAACAAAACATCAAAACTTTACAGTTTAGTAAAAAAAAGAACCTAAACAACATGTTTGTTTGATGTGTGTATTATTTATTAAAACCAGAAAGTATCTCTAAAGTCCATATGAACCTCTGTGAGTGATCAGGCTTCGGTTTTATTCCCCCTGGTGGTTCAGGTACTCGCGGGGCGTGATGTCTCCGGGTCGCCATGTGCGGACCCGGCTTTATTTTACCAGCGAAAGTCACGTCCACTCCCTGCTCAGCATCTTCCGCTATGGAGGACTCCTCAACGTTAGTATGACTGCATCACACACTGTCTCCATATTTGAAAATGTATTTATTCTTAAATGCAAATATATGTAGGTGTGAGTCAAATATTTACTTCAGTAACACTTAAGTAGGAGCCACTGATGATTGCTATTGATAATTTAGTACATGAATGGCAGTTTATGTCCCAAACTTTGGCAGCATGATTATAGACTTACAGTCTTTGTATGGCAAAAACTAAACAGCTTACAAAGTACTGCGGTGCTTTCTTTTCCTGTGAAATGGAGAAGCACATACAAAGTAATAAAGATTTGAAGTGTTTATACATTTGTGCTTTAGGAGGAGAAGGACGAGCAATGGAAGCAGGCCATGGACTACCTCAGCGCTGTAACCGAACTGAATTATATGACTCAGATAGTCATTATGCTGTATGAGGATAACAATAAAGTAAGCTTTTGGTCCATTTACATCTCCATTACTAAGTGCTTTTGAATTATGTTGCCCTCATTGCCCTCATTACTGTGTACATACGTGGGCAGGATCCATCTTCAGAGGAGCGTTTCCACGTAGAGCTGCACTTCAGTCCTGGGGTCAAGGGCTGCCGAGATGAGGAGAATGCACCAATGGGCTTTGGGTTCCGCCCTGCCTCTGTTGAGGTGTGTTTGTGTATACATACATATATATATGTGTGTGTGTGTATGTGTGTGTGTGTGTGTGTGATTATATATTCTGTACAAACACTGTAGCATTTCTTTCCATGACAAGTTTATCTTTGTATACAGATTTATTATTTATCCAAACCGTCACCATATCGACTGTACACCTTTTGGGTTCTTTTGGGTTCTTGTACGTAATAGTTATATATATAAAACTGTGAACCCGCAAATCCATTTGAAGCCGTAATTTGTTTTTGCTTGATTTAATATTTCTTCTCTGATGTGGAAAGCCTGTGGTATGTGTTTTAAAATAACTATTATAGTTTATAAAGTTTATATTATAGGACCAAAAAGTGATTCATAAACAGTCATAAAATTGAAGCATGTTAGAAATCTTGACCTGTTGAATATGTGTTTCTGGTAACACTCTTATTTGGCCTGACTGTAGAACCAGGACAAGCAGGAAGATTTGGGTAGTCTGGAGAATTTGTCAGAGGATGAGCCTGATCGAGCTCATCTCACAGAGCCTCTAAGCATTCACAGGAAGTCCCCACTGATTCGCAATCGCAAAACCGGCTCCATGGAGGTACTGTATTTCAGCACAGCCTCTAGACATGTGTACACATACAGCATGGTCTTTGTTTGGGCTAAAGCACTAATCCAGTAAACACTACCAAACATTAACAAACTTAAATATTGAGTTGCTGTACTGAACCTCTGAGTAAATGTCAGGAGACTTCAGAATGTTCCCATCCTTTTAGAGTCTTCGAAAAAAGCCCTATTTAGATTGTTCTAAAATTCTCCATAGGTACATTGTTCTCAAATGGTCTTACCCAGTCAAACTGTTCTAGAATGATTCCCCTCATTCCCAATGTTCTAAAATGCTCATACATTGCTCTAAAATGTTCCCCTTAATGCATAGTTCTCTAGAATGCACTTTCCCATTTAAAACCTTTTGAACTGCTGCTAAATGTGCTCCTCCTTCAGTGTTCTAGAATGTTCTCTCTGTTCTTTTCTGGATTTTTTTGCTCCAATTTATATTTCCAAGTGTTCAGTGTTCTAGAGCTCTCTCTATTCGTTCCCTCTGTTCTAGTTCAGTTAACTAATCCAGCATTTTTTGATATCGGAATTATAATGATACTGATACTGGTATATCAAATCTGTGCCATCTCTAATTGGAAGCAAAATGTTTCTGTCTGATATAAACACTGTAGGTCTGTTTTTAGTCTTTCATGTTTGAGATATAGGCAAAAGAGGAAAACAAACATTTCTGTATAAAAATATGTGTCTGTGTGTGTGTGTGGGGGGATGCATGCGCACACATTTCCTGTTCCCACAGATCCTCTCTGAGAGCAGCACGTCATCCCGCAATGCATCCTATCGCCTCTTTCCCTCGTGTTCCCGCCAGTCTTCTGACATCAAGCCCAGTGGCCTTGGTATGTATCATGTTTTTCCTCTCCTTCATATCAGCTACATGCCTCTGCATTTGCTCAGCAGTATCTGTGGTTCAGTGACCTCTCTTTTCCCCCCTGGATGACCATGCTTCTAAGTATACATTGCTCCTATTTCTTTACAGCATCCAGGGTCTTAGCCAGGCTCCTCTGAAGGCTGTTTAGGTTAGGATCACACTTTGTCCATTGCGTCTGAAATGTACACGTGCTGCCAGTCGTGATCTAAATTGGGCTGCAGGCAGAACATTGGGTTCTATTCCTGTCTGACCTATTCCTTTCGGAAAAGAACATTTAAGAGGTGAAACAATGCAAACGGAGCCGTGGCTGGTGAACCATATAATACCTGCAGGGTCTCACTTGCGTGTTCATTGTATACACCCTATTCAACATAAATGTTCCAGGCCATGTTTAGGCAGACAGCTTAGCTACTACAAAAAATCCAATGTGTTTTTCCGGTCCATTAATTTAACTTGATCAACTCGTGTGCTTAGACAAGCCATTGGTTCGTGATAATTCACTAAAAACCAAATGTAGCTCAAAATAGACTAAGCATTAGATTCCCTGGTGGTGTAAAAGTGTAAAAAGTAATGCGATTGAATGTGACTGTCTCAATAAGTTAGATCAACTTGCTGTCAAAACGTAGCTGTGGCATTTAAAGCTTAAATCAGGGCTGTTAACTATGCATGACCTGTGTGTATGGGATTTTATAGTGTTGCATCTGGCCTGCCTCTCACATTGGTGTAAAAATAACCACAACAGCCTGTTTCTGAATCTAGCTGTTAGCGCTTTGGCCTAACCGTGCATGGGGAATGCTGGGAATGTCCTGAAGGGAGGAAAGCTGTAAACACCCTTTGAAGCCTCTTGTTTTTTTAAACTTCTCCTGTTGGCACTGTTAATGTCAGTTAGAGAGTCACACAACGTACTATGGTCGCACAGTGTATTGCAGTCACACAGTGCGTTTAATCAAGTTGTATGACTGTCTTTCCATACATACAGAAACTTGCATGATCTTGTCTACCCTTCACATGATGTAGTCTACTCATTTCCTACTCCTTTCCTCTAAACATATGTATGTATGTATGTATTTGTGTATGTATGTATGTGTGTATGTATGTATGTATACATAGGTGTGTCTGTAATCTATGTATGTAGGTGTGTCTGTAATCTATGTATGTATGTGTATGTGTGTGTATGTGTGTAGTAGGTAGGTAGCACACAGAAAGCTGAGAATCCTAATGCAGATCTGTTTGGTCATGCATACTGTACTCTGGGCAGCAGAGTTGTGCGTTCAGCTTAGGGCCAGTGACACGTTAGGTAAGATAGGGTTGTTGCTAGGCATGGCGTCCATTGAAGAGACATTGCATGTTCAGTAGTGAAAACTAACCAACCGTCAACATTTAACCCCTCACAGGCTCTCTGTGTACGGGCCTCTTCAGTGCCTCCTTCCGGGGAGTGTCATCCAGTGCCCCTAACCTGCGGGAATTAGTCCGAGCCCAGCGTAAAAAGGCCACCTCCCCCAGGAGGCAGTCTAAAAGAGATGGTATGTCCCCCCCACCCAACATCATTTACCTTTAATAATAGAAAAAGAAAACATGGCCATATGGGCTCTGTGCTGATCAAAAAAGCATATACAGTTCCATGCTTATAACCCTGATCAGCTTCTACCTCTACCACTAAGCCCGATTTCCCAATCAGTCACCCCTCTGCTGCCTTATCGTTCCTGATTTTTCACTCCCCTTTTCCTATATCCCTATATGGACTATGAGCTTTTGCGTAGACCCTGACCCCGGCTTACTATTCACACCTCCTTTTCTGGCCTAAAGCTGAGAACAGAACAGAGCCTAAACAAAGCAGATAACTTCAGTTGACCTTGAGCTTCCTGTATCTGTGATTGCTGAATATGCACCCTTCACATAACCCACAATTACATCTAGCTGTTCAGTTCAAAATCTGTTCTGTCATTCAGTTTATCATTGATTAAGGTCTCATTTATTAATCATTAAAACTTTGGGCCTGATTTATTGCATGACAGATTGCTACTGGCAAATCAGTTTGTGCCTGCAAGTGAGCAACTGAGTGCCTGAGTGTTCATGTCTGTGAGTGTTTTAGCGTAACAGTACGGTAAGTGTTTATTAGTAAAATGATAATTGTTTAATCTCATTGTATTTAATTTTTTTCTCCCGTGTTACGCTCCATAATACATGTTTGTAATGCTCCTATGAATATGTTTGTAATTGTACCCAAGTGCATACTTTTGCCAGTAACACAAAGGATATTTATTCTTATAACCAGCAGAGGTCTCCATATTCCTTTCACTCTAAAATAGTGAATTCTTGACATTTTGTTTTGTTAGTTTCTTTGGTCTCAAAAAAGAATTGTGCAATTTGTATCTACATTTAAAAGTTACTTTAGTAATATTAACGCAGTCATTGCAGTTACTTCCTCCACACGTCTTTGTTGCTCTATTTAGGTTCTTTCCACTTCTGTTTATTTCACTCAGTCATGCTCATGGTTAGTATTCTGGTCCTGTATTCTATTGCAAGCAGGTTGCCACCTTCTCGTGCATAATAACTGATTTGTCCACATGGGGTCACTGTGCACCTAGGACTGAGGACTGCGGCATCATAGACCTGTAAAATTAGTGCCATGTGATACTGAATGGAATGAGGGGGCTGTTTATACCATACAATTTTGGGTTTTCTCTTTGTTTCTCACCCTACCATATGGTTGATATCCGCTATGTGTCCATTTTCAGGTGGTTTTGATAAAAGATAAGCCTTAAAGCTGCTACTTTACCAGGTTATGACTGCAACCATAGATTAGAAGGCTGCAGAATAACATGGCTTGCTTCTTTTATTCCCTCAGAGTTGCTCTCGATGCCGGCAGTAAAGAGGTTTTCAGTGTCGTATGCCAGGCATCCAAGTAATGGTATGTCTGTTGTTTGAAGTCCATGTGTTTTGACACTCTACTTGCATGCCCTCCGGGGGTCGTTACGTGGTAGTAATTTGTTTGGCATCATGATTTTGTGACTATAACTTGGAAATCTGTTGAAACTTGTTTTCCCAACATCTCTCCTTGCATCTTTCCTCACCTGTTCGATTTGGATTTGCCACCAGCACCAAGATAGGTCTAATTCTCTCCTTCCTTTGACTCATTGATTCTTGTCCTTCAGCTGGATAGATGCATGTCCTTGAATACTGAATATATCTCTTGTGATATATTTCTTTGTGTGTTCACTCTTTGTTGTCATCTGATGGTTAACCCTTCTGTCATTTTGCTCTAGGATCATATCCAATGATCAATGCATGAGAAATATGACCTTTGTATGACTACAAGCAATCTCTTGTAGCTGTATCTGATTTTGAGAAGCAGTGATTCATTGTGAAATTCATGAACAAGTCTGGATTTTACGCACACTAATGATTAAGGCAGGGGTTACCATGCTATCTCATACTTCATAGTTAAATTATGGTGGAGCTGAACCACAAATGAGCGAAAACATGTAGAGTCAGTGTGTTTGTGTTCTGAGGGAATTTAAGCATTACGGATCAAGCGTGTCACTATTTTTTTTATTTATATGTTGCTGTTTGACTGTATGATTAGACTTAAGAGCGTATCTGCAGCAGAGATTCTCCAAGCATGAAGGAACAAAGTAATGCAGTTGACTAGGAGTAATAGTATATATATTATTTAATTACATTTTTTTCCCCTTTCGCCAATATACCAGATCAGCCAAGACATTACTTTCGCTGGTAATTTGTTTGTTTACTTCTCAGTGGCAGACATTTTAGAATATTCTGGGTTTCTTCATCATTCTGTACACATTACCTTTCTTCCTCATGCCCTGTTATACTTTATGAAACTCGTACAGGATTCCAAACTTTATAATTTCATACAGAATAGCTTATGTAGTTTCTGACACTATATGACATTCTGTTATTTGTTAAAATTGACTTCTTTTATAAATTCTCACTTGAATTTTTAAGCATGATTTTGTGTCTGGTGAGGACAGATTTTAATACTGAGCACTCTATGCGAGACATTTTGGGCACAGCCTAAAAGTGTGTGAAAGAGCCAAAGGCAAGTTGTCAATCCATTTTATGTGGTAGTTTGTCAGAAAAGCAGTGAGTTAGCCTAAGGGGAATGGAAGTCCAATGTCCATCAGTATCTCCTAGAGTACGTCTATACTGCAACTGCACAGTTTTTCCCCCAATTCAACATAACTGAACTGTGTAGGTTCTTTAAAGAAAACTTCTCAAACATTGCCCTTTGAGTGAAATATATAAAAAGTGTTTTGTCTTTATTTCATTAACTATGTGTAATTGTTTTTAACATTTGAAAGAGTAACTCCTGTGGGATAATACTTTGCATTTGCTATAGATTGAGGTTCCATTGTGGTACACAGCAAGTTTTAGGGATTAATAACTTTTAGGGATTTTTTCCCACATTGCAACAGCTGCAATGTTAATTATAGCCCTACATTGTTAACTCCTAGTGAGTTTTGAATGGCAGAATTTAAGCAAATAACAAAGAGCTGTGGGCCGACTAGTTAGACCAACTAGAACTTCGAGGTCGAGTAATAATTAAGACATTTTCGTGTACAAGGTTTAATAAGCTAGCTTGTTAAATAAGACAGCTATGTTTAAAAAAAATACCATCAGAAACCGTTAATACCTTATGTTTTACACAGTTATACTGTACTACACTAAATCCAGTTGAACAGGATTGAGTATGCTCTCTTCATAACAAATAATTGAGTTGGTCTCAAATACTAAAGTAGTTTTGTATGTTGCATAATGTAACATTTATCATGGTTATCTTAAGGTACCACTTAACTTGAACCTTGCTACAAAACATTGTATTAACAACATGCTAGTATGTAATGACAGATTTTCTTTAGTAATTTAACTGGTGACATAAGCTGCCATGACATCAAAAATTAAGTGTTCTGTTTTGATATTTACCTGTAATGATAACATGACACGAGTTATATTTTATTACTGTTATGATACCGTTCATAAGTCTACATGACATCCAAATAAGCTTGTTATGATACCTGACATAACCCTACATAAATGTTTATAAATGCTTACTGCAGTAGGAGTCATCTGTCAAAAAGGCTACTTTAGTCAACTTTAAGCTTTATAGCTGTTTTACTCTGTTGGAATAGACATTTCGTCATTCGTTATGACAAGCTGCTGTACGTTTCATATGGCCCTAGTACCCTACAGTATAGTAGCAGATGCCATCATCCATGACATGTTTATGACATGGTTATGTCAATGTTGTATAGCAGAGCTCATGTAAAGCATTATCAGTGACTATACATATGACAACTCAAAGCAGCTCACTAGTCCATCTTTCAATATTCTGGCCAGAACAAGCCTGGATTCTCATTTACAGAAAACAATTACTGAAATTGTAGTCACAGTATTGGCCAGAGAAAAAACTGAGAGTAGATATTAGTCCCAAATTGTCCAACCCTGGGCTTTTACAGGCTGAGCTGCAATAGACTGGATTTCTCGTTTGTTGCTTTTTTAGCCTGTGTGTTTTTGAGCGTACAACATGACAAATGCTGTTTTTAGCATAGCTTTTTTTCTGCATATCTTATGAAGCCAGTTCCAAAACACTGTCAAAAGGAACACTGCGGGAATTCACTGAAGGGTGCTCTGTCTGTGGGGAGACTGAGTGCCGCCTTCAGTCTCATCATTTTATAGGTCACGTCAGGTATCGACTTAGTGATGGAGTGTGAGTTCTAATGCAGGTGCGCAGACAACCACAAGCGAAACGCTTGCATAAAGCTTTTAAGAACCTTATGTAAATTGGGTACTGAGTGGAACAGTGAGAAAATGAACAGTGTTTATCACTAATGCCTCACTCACTGCTGCTAAGGAGTTGAACAGTCTGAATGAAATAATGTTAAATGCTACTTTATGCTTTTTGCTGCAAAGCTGTGAACTAGGTACCAGTGCTGAGAGACGTTTCTGAGACGTTCTGCTATTAGTTTGGAACATCTGCAACTGTAGCTGGTTATTTGTCTACTTTGCTGAGTCACTCGGCAAATGTCGCCCCAGGCTGCTGAACTGGGCCAGAGAAATAACACTGCTGTGTGCTGTGCGGTGGTCACGGGCTCCTCCTCCTCCTCTTCCTCATCCATCTCTGCCACAACTTTTTCCTCTCCTTCTCCTTTGTTTTTCTTGAGCCAGTTTTTTCAGTTCTGAAACTGCCATCATGAAAGCCTGTCATCTTTTCTCCTCCTCTTTTTTTAATCTCTCCTTTCTTTCGCATTCAGTCTTTTTCTTATTCAGATCACCTTTTTGCTCTCATCCCCTTATCTCAATCTTTTCTTTCTTTCTGCTTTGACTTGCACTCTTTTTTTTTTCTTGTGCTCCCCTTTTCCTCATCTGAATAGCTTCATCCCCCTCTCTCTTCCTCTTGCTTTTCCTTGTCCCCTCACCTCGCTCCTCTTTCTCTTTCTCCCTCTCTTCCTCCTCTCCTCCCTCAGAGGCTACAGAGGAGGAGCAGCAGGTAGCTGAATTACTGGGTGATCTCTCAGCTGATCCAGCGTTGACTCATCACCTCCGTCGCTGCTCCTACCACCTCCGCCTCTTCACTGCTTGGCTACGTTCCCACTCGGAGCCACCCGACTGTTTTTCCGGTCAGAACTCTATGGAGAAGATTCCCCATCCACTGTATTCACTGTACAGTCACTTCCAATCACAGCCCCCTGCCGAACTCTGCCATCTTTATTATTTATTAGTCTGTAACTTTATTGCTTTAAGATGGCACAGCACCAGACAGACAGGCTACAGTTCTTTTCAAGCCTATTAGTGAGCTGTTCTGTGTGTCTGCTTAAGAGGTGTTTAAGGTTGTCTGTTTGAAAAGCTAATATCATTGCTGTCCTGATTCATTGATTTTGCTAGGTTCAGTTAATTTTTAAGTATTTTTAAGCATTTCTACTGGTCTATTCATCTTGTAAAAGACTGCTGTGTGTTTATTTAATGATTCGGATTGCAATTACCTACTATTTAACCCAGCTGGTAGGGTTGTAATGATTTTAAAGTATTCTCAATGCAGCAAAAATACAGGAAAATTTGCTTTATATAAGTAGGATGATTTGTTCATTTTTAGTTTATTTGGCCATTCCATATTGTAAGAGGGCAACACCTTAAACGAAAGCCATGTCTATGTTGTCCTGATCTTACAGTATTATTTGCTAAGGACCGGTATGGGTGCAGGACACATGATCAGTTGTTTAAAGACTAATACTGGTTATTTAAGTAAGCGGAATCAGGTGTGCTTCTGCATTCTTTCATTCTAATTGGTATGAAATTCTGTAGCCACACCAGCCCTATGTGAATAAGATTGCACAATTGAAAACAACACAATACGTGTTCACAGATAACCTTCGTCCTTTCCAAAAACAAAACAAAACACAATCTTTTGTTCAGCAGAGGCCTTTGATTTGACAGTGATTCATGCACTCTTGAAGGAAATGCATTGAAGACTGTGGGGTCGTATGAAGAAATGCAGTAATGTACTTGCCATTTAATTTTGTCATTGAATGCGACACACAGAATTGCAGTGCTGTGTGGATTACATCTAATTTTAGGCACTTAATGCCTTAAAAGCAAATTTATTATTATATTCTTATTGGTATGTTATGTTATTTCCTCATTACGACTGTTATATGGTCTTCTCCATAGCTTCCACCACAACTTCTGCTTGCTGTTATCTTTCATCCCTGCCCTCTGGCCTAAGCTCCTTGGGAGACAAGAACATTTGTAGCACGTCTTTTGCGGCTGTTGCTGGTTACGCTGCACTATGCACCCAGTGTCTGTTTTTTTCTCTCTTTCACATATTTTATTAGTATGTCTCACTTTTGTGCTGCTTGGATTTTCTTGCTGCTTGCCAGTGAGTATGGACGTGTGAAGTTGGCATATGGTGACTCATCCCATAAAAGGAAAAAATCTTGGAATGTCATGGTTTGGTTGAGTTTGCCTGATAGCAGCAGTCTTCACATGCAGAACAAGGCCAGTCTAGTTCAAAAGAAAAAAAGCTTTGCTGCTGATCCTTGCAAACCTGAGCTGATTTGGGTTTGGAATTTAATTTCACAAGTTATACCTCGAAGCTACTGTGCCCAATACATAATTCCGAGTTCAGAAACAACACTTTCAGCGTATATTGTGTTAGCAGAAGCTAAGTCCTCAGCAGAAGTGGTACATATTATGTGTCCGAATTTTTAAGTCATTTGTCTTGTATGTATGACTAATGTAGCATCACTGAAGTTAGGGTGAGAGAAAACAGTTGTGTGAGAAGTGTCCAGGCTTGACTAAAGGCTAACTGCAAACGACTGGCTGTTTCTTGCATATTATTGTTTCTTGCATATTATTGTCGCATGTCTGCTTCCGTGAAAACGAACTGGATTAAATTCAGACTGCAACTGACTAGACAGTAGGAAATGCTGGGGGATGCTGAAACATCCCTAACTCAGCTAATCAGCTAAAATAGATAACCCTAACCTTTTTAAATTACATGTGCACTTATTTACTTATTTGTGGCGCACTAATTTAAAGGTTATGACAAATTGTCTAGGGGCAATTTACATCCACCCCACTACTACTCTACCTGTGCAGTCATGCTATTATGCATTCAGCCATTTGCGTTCAGCAATATCAGAACATGATAATGAGAAAATATATTCTGAGTGACTTTTACAGGGGTATGGTTTGTTTGTCCTAGGTGGGTGGTTTGAGTAATCCAGAAATACACTGGGTTTCACGCCTGTTACACAGAAACCTGCTGTCTGAAGTCACAGCAGAGGCAAGCTTACTGAAACTGTAAAGTTAAGGGTGGAAAAAGGGTTGAATGTTTGCAATAAGTGTCGATTTCTTCCGTGACATGCAGATGGTAGGATTAGATTTTGGCATAAACAGTATGAATTACATGGTGGTGATCATGCTGGTGGTCTAATGATAAAGGGAATGTTATTGTGGCACACATTGGGCCTGCAAATACCAAGCATTGCTTAATTGGCAGTAGTTTTTGTGGCCATTATTTATCAAGCTTCTAATAGTTACTTCTAACATGTTGATACACATTGTCAAAAAGCACAATAATCTCAAGCTGGTTCCATGAAGATGACAATGACTTAGTTGTCATGACAATAAATGATTGTAGTGCTTCAGTTATGAATCCAATAGAGCAATGTCAAAACATGATACAACTAAAGATTGATAGCATGAACATGCAACTGATGGATCAGCGGCAGTTTGATCATGCGAGCCATATCAACACTGATCAGAATTTACTTTTTTAGCATCTTTTTGAATACATGCAGATTTCAGGCTGTTAAAATACCCCAGTATTAATATGGTACCCCAGAATTAAGTGGTCAGTAAGCTTATATTAACTGAGTGTTGAAGTTCAGGAGAGAACTTTACAGTTCTAATGTCTTTTTTCTCTGACCTATTTTGGACCATTTTCATTGTACATTTAAGTTCACCTCTATCTGTTTAGACGAATCACTGAGAGTGTTTGTTGTTGAAACATCTTGAATTTGAAACAGTAGCAATTTGGAAAGTTTATCTGCTGATTTATCTGCTGTCACTGCCCACATGCTGTAATAGTCTTTTAAGCAGACAATAGACACAGCTAACCTGAAAAAGCTGTCTAAGCATTACACCATCGTAAACACGCCCAGTTTGGACTGTTTACCTTCCTGCATCATTTCCAACTCCCTTCCCTTCCCTCTCATTCATTTTCAGCCCATCATTCTCTCTCCATCTGTTTTCCTCTCACTTCTCCTCCCTCTGCTTCTCTCTCTCTCTCTCTCTCCTCCATGTAAATGAACAGGGAATGCTGCAGTCTAATATTGTGGTGTTCTCTCTGCTGCAATTGGTATGTGAGCTGAATGAGAAAACCTTGGATTTTGAAGGAAGATACTGTAAAAGAGCTTGTGAGAATCGAAAACTGGAAGATTTCCCCTAACGTTCTCAAATTGCCTTTCCTTTGCTGTGCTTATTGAGGTCTGGATGCATTTACCAGTACGCTGCACTTTGGCTTTTGAATGAAAGAGGCCATGACTTCCCTACCCTTCAGGATATCACGGTTTTCATCCCTTTCAAACAACACCTCTCTTCCTCCCCTGCCAACACATCATCCTTTAGAGCAGCGGGTACTGTCCGCCTCAACAAAGTGTGTTAAGCCCCGCTGGCCTGCACCGAAAGCAGAATAAAACAGTGACATAACGCCACATTATGTACAGTGACATAACACTTGGGGGAGCTTTCAGATTAATAACTATGGCGTCACATTAATGTCAAAACTTGTGCACGCAAAAACGTGAGGTGAAAGATTTAAAACTGCACGTTTTAACATTTCGCGCACATAAATGTTTCACTCGTGAGCGCGGTTTTCAGAAACACACTCAAACTGTCTTTTTTCCTCCTTTTAAAGTTTTTTTTTTTTTTATCTCACGATTAGATTTTTTTTGCTCAAGTTTTCAGAGGGGGTGGTTTTGACAGCTTGGGGGCGGGACATGGGCCAAACGCTATTGGCTGATGGCACCTAGTTTCGTGACTGACTGCTCACTTCGAAACACCTCTCAAACTACAACTAACATGGTGGACAAAGAGGAGCCTAAACAGGTCAAAGCAATGCTGAAGCCGGTAAGGGATCGTCTATAGAGTGCTACACTGTTCAATAATGTAAAACATTCAGAGAAATGAGAAATCTGTATGTGTTATTTGATACTTAAAACTGAAATACACAGATTATGTCAAAATATACAACTTTTACAGAGCTGTGGTAAACAATGCAGACATACTAAACCAAAACCTTTTAAAACTTTATTGAGACACACATGTAAAATAAAAAATTTAAAATATCACGTGTAGGTTATTAAAACACATCCTACAAACATACTACAATCTTTACTTTGATACAATATGCTTTGGTTGATATTTAGTTATTTATTAAAATTAATGAATTACTATTATAATTATTATTATAATTACATACATCCGTATGATGTACAGTATAATAAATTACAACCGTTATGATGTAGAGATATGAAGTTACTCTTTTTACACTACAAGCGATTTTATATGTGTATGTCATACATATAAGTCATTAGGTTCAAGGGCTAGGGGCGGGTTCGACATGCGGGGAGGCACCTTTGCTAATATGAATCAAAGCGCACCTTATCCCCTAAATATTAGCTATAAGCTGATTCCACTGTAGGTAAGGTAGTACATCACTGTATGTATAGTTACATAGTACAACATTTGTGGAATTACAGTAAATTATAAATAAATAAACAAAATACAACATTGTTGCTGTGCTTTTATTTATTATTAGATAACTCCATGTGTATGTATGTGTACAGTGTTGCCCCAACATTGATTTTGGATTGATTGTCCGAAATGACTTTAAATTTTTTATAAGCTGTTCTCATTTGGGTGCACAGCTCCCCTAAACCTCTAGGCCTACAATCTGAGTTTGAGGGTGTGTTTATGAAAATGACGCGTGCGGTTCCTCTTTCTTTGCTCACGAGTTTTACATTTACGCTCACTAGTGGAAAAGTTACGTGCGTGAATTGTTAATAGGTGCTGCTTTATATCTTTCCCCTCGCATTTTTGCGAGCTCGAGTTTTGACATTAATGTGATGCCATAAATAACCCTTTTAACTGCCCTAAATTGGTGCATTAGTCACTCACGCTGTTTGTCAGCACACAAAGCCCCGCAGTTATTCCAGCACTGCAAGGCTTATGGTGCTTTGCGGTCTTGGACGTCTGCACAGCAGAGGTTTTGTCAGCATGCTTAAAATGTGGAAATTTAAGTGTAGAACACGCAGCACTTAACCTTGATAATAGAAGGTTCTGGATGCATCTCGTTTGTATTCTGCTGAGGTTTTACTGAATTCTGTGGTGCTGTGTGGTTGTGACAGCTCATCAAATGTTTGTTATTTTGGGCTATGCTGAGGTAGACTGCTTTGCTTTCTTAGGTCTTGTGTGGGTAATAAATGTCCACATAAGGCACTGCCCCTGTGCCTGAGAATGGCATTTGAGACTGACTGTGATATAAACGGCTAATACATGGCATGTTCTCCAAGCAATGCCTTTAGGTTGTTTGAGGTGTTGCCTACTGTGGTGCCTATGTGTCAAACAACAAGAACAATATGCACAGTGGAGCATGCCATTACCACAAAGGTGTGTTTTGGACCTCATCTTTGTTTTTTTTTGTGTCATCTCTGTGCTGCAGGGTTTGAAGGCTGCTCCATGGTGCCCTCTATCTACCCGCTGGAGACGCTGCACAACTCTCTGTCGCTGAAGCAGGTGGATGAGTTCCTCAACAAAGTGTGTGAAAGCAGGAGTGAGACACTCGCCAAGACTTTAAAGTGTAGGCAGATAAACACCCCCGACCCTAAACACACACATGCACAACATTGTCGTTTCTGGGAATTTTCTGTGCAGTAGATTGCATTCCATTTTCTCTTGCAGTGACCTAACGCTCTAGCCCTATTAAATGAATTGTCATCGATTTTACACATTTTTCCCCTTTTCTCAAACACCTACCTACTAGGTTTATCTAGAGATTACCTAATGTGGCTTTGAAGTATATTTCGCACATACATATAGAAACATGCATGCGAAGCAGACACTTGGGGTGAAAGGTTAAAGGAGTATGACATACATTTTGGCAGAGCATCTGGTTTCAATTAGCGATTCTATATCATAAAAGCTTCCTTCGTTCTCTGTTTTGCATGTCCGGTAATGAGAAGTAATTAAGTAATTTGGGCCATGTTTTTCGTTTCTATGGGTGAAGCATTTACTATAAGAACATGACCCCGAACGCTGAGAAGTTTAGAGGATCTTCATACGGGGCCCCAGAAGCCTCTCTCTGACACTAGAAGATGACCTAGACTTCAAAAGACGACTTAGACTTCGGAAGATGTTAGAAATGATGCTGTACTTTCTTTAAATATTATACTTATATTTACAAGTAAAGTCAGTTTCAGCAGATATTCAAATAATCAGCAGAGCATTGATACAGAAGAAGGAAACCACAGTTTCTGTCAAGTTTGTGATGATTTAGGCCTGCAGTGCTAACTGGTTTAAGCTGCTAATAATTTCTAAATAATTTAGTGATTAAAATACATCCAACATGACTTGATCGAACATTGGTGCATCGTAGAGAAGCTTATTATCTCAGTTTTTATAGCTTAGATCTCAGTTTATAGTGGTGGTAATAGCAGGGGTTACAATGTGTACAACACAAAGACAACATATAATTTAATGGTAAACCAACACGTTCTGATTTTCATACATAAGTGGTGTATATACATTTTATTTTTATATGTACCTTCACATGTTTCAAGCTAAAACCTTAAGTAAAGTTAAGTGTTTGTAACCATTTCTGTGAAGTGACTTTAAGAAGCATTAAACACTTCAGAAGTCTGTTTCCTGTCACAACCACTGTGAAAAATTCTGACTCTAATGTTTCTCTAGAACAGAGCATTTTACATCTAACCACTCCAAATAACTTTATCTGAATTTTAAATATTATGCAGCAATGCTGAGAAACTGGTGCAATTCCCTGTTAAAGGTAACCTGACCTAGATTTCTGTGGTTGTAGGAGAACACCTTTAACTAAAAAATATATTTGGATCTAAGCCAAGCTTATGCTCTTTTCTATCCTCAAGCCCTGTCAGCCATGTTTGACTCCCAGGTCCAACCTTCCACAGAGCCAGAGAGTCCAGAGAGGCCTTGTGTAGCCCCTCCACCACAACAGCAACAATCTCAACCTTTCTGGTGTGAGTATTGACCCCCATTTAACCACCCTATTCCCCATCCAGTTTTATTGTCCTTGGGCTGGGGACAGCTAGCTGCCTGGGGACAGCTGTGCTCCAAAATATCCAACATTCTTGACTGCCTGCCACTGTCAGAGACCCAAAGGCCATTTTGTGTAGGCCTTAAACTGTCAGACACTTAACACATGGTCTCATCCTGTCTCAAAAAGGGCAGTATGCCATAAATTTATCCCAAAGTAGGACCTACCTAATTATCCATCGCTTAACATTGCTGTCTGACACTTGCTATAGTTGCTTTTAGGTTTTTAGTGCCTGTATCCTGCAAGGCATGTTGTGGTTCATATTTGCTGTGTGATGTCTGTAAAGTTGCTTTAGCATCTGCCCCCTCAGGCATGTAGCAAATCTAGGTTGTCTCAAGTGTGTGCCATTGCTTTGCCTGACTCTTAACCCATTTACTGGGCTCCCTTTGTTTCAGAGTAAAGGCAGGAACATGCTGGAGGATACAAGTCTCACAGATTAGAATAGAGACAGTGTTCTAACTGCCAGTGTATAATGTTAGCTGTGGTATTTCTCCTATAGGTTAAGGTTAGGCTAATAAGGTTGAACTCTTTTGTAACATATACAATAAACATGTGAGAGATACGGTTAACCTGTGGGTTAAAAAGGCAGATGGGCCATGTCTAACCTGAAGCAGTTTTAGCCCAAATTCTCAGCACAGTTTAATGGTTAAGATGTAAACAGAGTTGATTGGAGTGGTCTGATGTGAAATGGTTACAGTGTTGCTGATAGGAACCATACATCTGAAGTATGTTTTTATTCCCCTCATGATGGAGATGTACATTCAGGGTTCTGTAAGGCAAAATAGTGTCCCAAAATAAAACAAATATCAAAATTTAACACTATTTTGCGCACTTCATCATTTCTTAAGAAAGCTTAAGAGACAATGTAGGTTCACAGGTGGTTTTGGATACTAAACAAGGTGGCTTTATTTCTATTGTAGACATCACAACCTTTCTATCACCTCCACTCTAAAGAACCCTGCTTCTGTCAATTTCTCTACAATGAATCATTTCACATCACACCTCTTTAAGTATGATGTATGTATTGTGTGGAAATGACTAACTGTGCATGTCTGTTTGTGTTTGTCTGTCTGTCTGCCTGTAGACACTGACGGTTCTTCCAGCACTGTGTCCAGTTTGGAGCCCTTGTCTCAGTCAGCGGCAGAGCCTTCATCAAAGTTTGGCTTCAGCAGTGAATAGACCTTCTGACCACACAAACGGCATTAATCCTCACATCATTTGTTTATGCTGATTCAAGATCAGCTTTACATTGTCTTTTAAAAGTGAAGTTAATTCCATATCCAAGGGATAGTGTCTTCATGAAGCTCACACAGAGGCCGCTAAACTACTCGCATTTGCACTTGCTGTATTTCTTCCAGTAACGTAGAGCCTCTTCGCCTTCAGAACAAGAGCATTACTTGGCCTGTCAGCCATAAAAGAAAGAGCACTGAATCCAGTAATTAGTTAGCACTGCTGTACCTCTGTGCCCCACGGGACTGAGATCTTAATTATAGTCCATTCTGAGCAGTATGAAGATAAGGGGACTGGAATACACACTAGCAATTGTCCCTTCTCTCAGCTGATTGCAGTTATCGCATCTCCACATGCAGCAGAGCGATTTCGTTGGGGAACGTAACTTCCCTCTGAGCCAAGCCGCACTCAAGAGACGCAGATAGACCAATGACAGCACAATTTTGTTGGGCTTAGAGAAGCTGTGTGGAGGCGTTGATGTCTCCTGCTTTAGCACTCACATACTGAGTCATGATGCCAGTCAGTACATGAAAGCAGAACGTATGCTGCATCCAGTTGATCAAGCACAATCATTTTAATCTCTGCTTCTATATTTTATAGGGCTTTATTTTTAAGGCTGGGGATTATGTTTTTAGTATAGATTTACATAATAGAACTCGTATTAACGAGGAAAGAAGACTTGAAATTTACTAATTATTTGTAAGGTATAATAATAATATTATATCATAATTTTTTTTAACGTTTTTTGGGTAACAACAGTGCCTTACTCCTCGTGGTTGTTTTTTTCCCCATTTATTTTTGCTTCTTTACAGGCAGTTCATACATAAACCTCTTTAGTACATTCTAAAGCGCTCTGGTAGTGCCCTTGAGGGCTAGTCAGGAATGTTTAAATATTTGTGATCTACTGTTCTTGCCAAAGGGTTACTCTATTCTGATCGATGGAATGTGTTTTAGAAATTTCCAAGACTGTATATTTTATTAATAAAATTGCGTGTAAAGATTAAAATTGGCTTTACTTGTTGAGCACTGTACATCTTAAAAGTTCTTGTGAATGAACGAGAATCTGAATAAAGGGTGCTGCCAACCAATAATAATATTCTGTTATCACATTAAAGCTGGCATTGCCATTCTTTCAGACTTAATACTGCCGTTCTGAATTCAGGTTTCATTCACGACAACAAAAACCACTAATGATGACTCATGCTTTGCCCTTAGCTGTGCCGTGTTGCTATGGTGATGGATCCCGATCGCCCATTGACTTCTGCTGTGAAAGCCTGGCTGAACCAGAGACTGCATAATGTAGCAGTGAGAGAGAGAGAGAGAGAGAGAGAGAGAGAGACAAAAAGAGAATTTATTCCGAGTAAGTCATTGTCAGACTTCAACAGGAAGCCAAATAGTGATGTCATTGCAACCGCTTTGCTCATTTTCATTCAGCGAGGGGTAGAAACCCGCCAAAAGGTCAATGAATTGTTTCCCACAGACATTTGATACGTCTGTAATGTGGCCCAAATGAAAAACAAGTTGATGGCATTCAAATATAATTCATTTGCTGTGCTACATTTGAATTGTTTATTAGGCTGGAATAACCTTTGCTAATATCAGAAGTTTATGCACCCAACTGAATTGAAGATGGTCAGAAAACACTTCAGTTAGAAGCTTGGTCTCCTTATAAACATACTTAAATATGTACTACCATAGCTTGTAGTAGAGAAGTATGCGTCGTGGTGACGAGTTGGCAAAGTGGTCTGTGTAGACTGATTGCCTGGCTGTGACTTCTGCCAGTTGCTCTCAGCTCGATCCAGCAACCCTGTTGCTTCTGTTTGGCTGCTCAGTTGACATAAGCTGGATTGACATTCACAGTCAATGTTCTAGTGATTGCAATCATATCAGTATGTTCAGAGTTATGTTCAGAGGATTCGAATCTGGAATCCAGTCCCTGTGTGAGCTGAAAGTAAAAAAAAAAAAAAAAAAAGACAGATTTTCAGAATTTCAGCATATGAGTTGTTTTATTGATGATCACCAGGATTGTTCCCTTTTACAGTAAATCAGCAGAAATCTACGTTTGCATTTAGATTTGAAAGAGATCATATGGAATATTGCACTAAAGAAGAACAGAACTAAGATTCATACAGCGGCAAAAAACAAGAACTATCACAGCATCTTCTCAACAACATCTTAGGGCAAACAGAAGCAAAGCCCAATAATATGCATATTTCAGTACTATTAAGACAATTAGCTTGTTCAAATATACCTTTTTAAAATAGTATTTTTGTTTAATTCAGTTATTAAACGAGTACATTCAGGATTATAACTAATAAGATCACATGCAGAAATTGATGCATTGGCATGACTTATGGGAAAAAGAATCCGTTCTTTTCCAAGCATGGGACTCAGAGGAGGATGAAACTGAAATAAAAGAGAGGTACCTTATCGGTTTTTGCTCGTCAAGAAAGAGAATTACACAGATGGTGGGATGTTGAAAAATGAAGAAGATTCACAAGAATGGGTTTGTATCACCTAGTTCGATTGGTATGTACAAGTCTATGTAAGTACAGGAGTTTAACTGTTCTTTTTGTCTTCTTTCACATTTCAAGTCATATTCAGGAGAAGAAAACCTCGCAACTGTAGTTTGAACAATATTCAGTTGTGGGGCAGCCCTCTGCAGACCATTTTTTTGTTCAGTTTTCTATCAGCAACAGAGTAAATTCAGTATTGAAATCAGCAACAGTTGAATGAGACTACAGTAATGCTTTGAAATATCTCTCACCTATAAATACTTCAGTCTGCAACCATTTACCACTGTGCCATGTGCATATTTACTAGTTCTTTGTTTTGTTCAAGCAGCATCCAGCAAAGCAACTTATACATTCAATAATATTGAGTTAGTGCATTCGTTACTTACACAAAGATTTGTGTACAGCAATCACAGCAAATCAACAAGACCAGACAGTACTTGTTACTAAGGCCAAATATTAAAATATATCCATACCTT
This sequence comes from Megaleporinus macrocephalus, assembly GCA_021613375.1. Taxonomy (NCBI): domain Eukaryota; kingdom Metazoa; phylum Chordata; class Actinopteri; order Characiformes; family Anostomidae; genus Megaleporinus; species Megaleporinus macrocephalus. The sequence goes on along the minus strand of CM038713.1, from coordinate 13,723,257 downwards.
TGGACATACAGTACGAGATTCCATTTTAACATAGACTTCTATCAAAAATACACTTTGTCCTTACTGTTTGTTTATGTTGTGAGGAATAGAGAGCAATATCAGTCAATTTGTATATTGGCTTACTTCATTCTTTGAAGGCCTAGAGGTAATACCATTGCTTTGGCCACTCTGAGCTTCCCCCAGCTAACCTTGTGCGTTCACAGCTAAGAGGAATACAAGAAGAACCTGCCACTGAAAACATCTCGAAAATATCCTTTCCAAACACATAACCTATTCACTGACTTAAAACAAGAATTAAGTGAAATGCATAATAGTAAATTATACATCTCTGAACAACCAATTAAAACACAAACTGAAAATGGGTGAGTGGGTTCACTTGGGCTAAAGACCTCGTACCTCGGATAAACAGCTTTGTTTCAGTGAAGGAAACGGCACAGCCAATTTACCACCAAAAGACTTCATTCATACGTGAGCAGCAGTGGGTTTACAAGATTACTGTGAATAGTAAGTGTGGCTGGCTGCATGTCACAGAGTGCAGGACGATGCAATAACACTAAGAACTTAATCATTTGTATACAGTCACAGTCTTGCTCTCAGTCCGTTCTGCATAGGGCAAAGATAGTAAGAATTGTTGTAGCTTCAAATTTGAGAACTACACTGGCTGGCTTTTTAAATATTAAACTTAACAGCATGAATACAAAGAAAAAAATAGGCATTGGTATTATTATTTAAAAAGTTACATTTGTAAATCATATCAACAAAATATTGTCGCTGTTAAATAAATATATTACGGTAATCCATCTAACACAAATTTAAATTGTTTGATATTTTATTGTTTAAAATAAGTGTCCTAGTGATTTAAGATCATTCGTAATCATTTCTTTATTCTCACGTAAATGTTGGTCATTAGTTTAGCTATTTGACAGACATAGACAGTAACACAAGTATATATTTGGGGTGTCACACTAGGTTCAATCAACTACATTCCTTTAAAACTTCAGTACATATCAGGAATTCCTTCATACAATCAATACACATTTGCATTTCTTTAAAATAAATTAATCATTTTTATGTAATTTATCTAAATATTTACATGCAGTGTACCCACCCATACACCTCACTTGTATGGCTCCTTCTCAGTCTATAAAACTGCTACCATACTTGGTGCAAAACTATCCCAAACCTCGCAGTTTGGTACAGCACTTTAGAATAGGGGACGAGTCATTCTGTATTACTGTACATATATAAGGCTACTAAGGACTATGTTAAGGATAATTAACATCTGGATATTGTTCAAAAGCACATTAGTTCTGTGGATCGTTTTCCATACTGTTTAAAGTGCTTCTGCATTTCTTTCTGTAAACTTTTTAGTCACATTTAGACAGTTAATGCAGCAGGCACATGAGGGGACCCTTGCTCTCTGCTTATACAGTGTATAGGCCAAACAGTGCACACTTCTTCTTGGAGCTGTCACTTACAGTTACATCTACAAACATGTCTGTACTGCTACATGCACCACTGAAAATCAATGTCATTCAATGTAACTATCATTCATGTGTAAGGTTTTTGTTTTGTTGTCGTGATTATCTTTTAATAGCCTTGCCTCAGAAACTGTGTTAATATTTCAAACTATCCATACAACCTTGAACTTTCAATCCTCTATAGTAAAGCATTTCACTTATTTCAGCATGTACAAGCCATCAGACTTAAAATCTATAATGTCATTATGAAAATTACTGCAACCAGTCTACTGACCGTGTCCAAGTTCGGGAAAATTATATTATTGGCAATGAAGTATCATAAACTCTATCTGACTTCACTCTCTTAAACAGCTAAATCATCACGTAGATGGTCATGTAAATGACAGACGACATGCGGTGAAGTAGCTGCCCTAGCTATCAGTCTGTACGAATGCACATAGACTGTTCTGATTCTTGCAGCAGAGCCCTCGATTGTTGTACCTCTTAGGAAAAGCCTGAGCTGTACAAGCATCATGCTTCACTAAATGTAATACCAATCACTGAGAAGATCTCCTTTGCTAAATAATTTAGGTTCTTTACAGAATGCTACACACAAGCTGCACTGACTGGTTCTTGACCCTTTTGCATCAGCCACTATGAGTATATAAGAGTCCAGTCAGCAAAACACCACTGAGTTGCTGGTATATGTCACCTACAGTGCCATATTCTTAAAGGCACATACACACATATACAGCCTCAGTAATGCCACACTGATACTGAGATATCAGAGCAGATGAAAATGTGCCCTTAAGCGCACACAGATTCTGGATTATATTCATCGGACCTTTTCATAGGATCTGTATAGATTCTGTTAATTGAAAATACAGGATTTAGATTTGGCACTTGATTATCCTTTGTATGAGCATCGGTTTGCTTGTGTGGCTTGCTCTGCTTGCTTACTTTTTGCTGGTATGTGTACAGTATGTGCCTTTTCAGAATAGTGTGATTTAAGTCTCCTGTGGTCGAACGTCTGACCATCAGCCACAACACAGATAAAGACATTTTATAGACTATCACTGTAAAAGATTTTTGTCTGAATGAGCATGTTATTAGTCCTCCCATAAAGAAAATACACTCTTATATTCATAGTTTGTTTTCCTAGATGGAGGTTAGAATAAATATTTACTGAGGCATGCGAACATTCATAATGAAGGGAGTAGGGAATGGATGAGGTATGCTATTAAAACAATTGCAGAGGGCATTTTTTTGTGCTTCAAATTGAAATTTGGGTCAAGGCATTTGAACACAAACACTCGTCTCGTCATATCGCCATAGAGAATACAAGTAAACTACTAGTGCAACAAACCTCAGTTCAGACTAGCTCACACAGCACCTAGGAATTCAGATTCTTTGCCTAAGCCTTGCACACACAATCAAATAACACATAGGTGTGAATCAGGAGACTAAACCAAAGCTTATAAGGCCTTGTTTGACAGCACTAGGATCTGTTGCCGTTGCAGGCTAAGATGCAAACTATAAATGGCAGTCGATGGAATGCAAGGCTGTGGGTGGTAAAGAATACACCATCTAAGTCTTAAGGAATGATGAGAAATGAATGTGTCTCTAAATAGAAAAAGACTGCCTAGAATTCGATTTTGCAGGCAGGGAAAGACTCATCCTGCATGACCACTGTGCTGCTGCTGGCCAGGACCATTATGTTCAGATCCTGCTGCTTCTCATGAGTCTGCTGATACCAGTCACGAGTCACCTCTGTGTCGTGGGTAGGGATCAGGGTCACCTATAGAAGGAAAATATCGTTATTAATAGATGGGCTTTAGAAATCAGTGAAATGTAGCATCTTTACATACTACACTGCACAAAAATTATAACTGGGCAAGTGGAAACATCTTTAAGGTGACCTATTATATTTTTTTCTGGAAAAACATCAAAGAAATAGGAGCTCTAACAGAGCATTTAATACAGAGGGTAAATATAGATGTACAGTATGAGATAAATGCTGTGTTTTGAAGAAACTGAAGCTTGTAAATCTGTTCTAGTGGACTACAAATGAAATTAACATTGAAAATGAGCATAAACAATCCGTTTTAAAAACAAATATTATTATTTCATCTCCTTTTAAATTGTTGATGGTTTTAAGTACATTTAAGTTGTAATATATATTCTCAGACAAGTTCACCTGTTTTAAGACACAAGGCATATTCACTAGACAAAATTATTTGAAACAAGTAGTAGCTGTAAAACTCTCTAAAATATATATATCCTGGCAAGTGCAATCATGTAGTTATATATTTTTGTGAGTATGGTTTGAGAAGCCTATGTGAATCCCAAAGTTTTTCGTATCAAGGAAGAAATGAGACTACCTGTAGATTGGTTCCCCACTGTGCTTTGCCTTCAAGCAGTGCATCCAAAACTGCTCGGCTAGGTTCTCCACTGCCTGGGTCATTTCCACTCACTACATAGTAGGCGGCACGCACCCGCTTGAAGAATTCTTGATCGACATTTTTAGCACTGCAGTGATTTGGAATGTAGGCAAGGTCAACATAGAAAGGTGGTCCAGGCGGAACACCAGAACTGGACTTCTGATTGGAACCTAAAGGGCAAAAAAAAAAGGTTACAATTTTAAATTGGGCACTAATACAGATTTTTTGGGGTTGCAACAATAAACAAACATACCTGTATTGCTCTTTACACCATTGACAAGCCCTTTTCCTGAATAGCTTTCTCCTTTAGAGCCAGGTGTCTCAGACATTCGAGACAGTCGGAGCGTCTTCTCGGAATCTAATCTTTTAAGAGAAGGAGCACGAGGCGAGGAGTCTTTGGATGCCTGTTTTACAGGTGTTGTGGACCTCCTGCTCCTTGCATCACCTTTACGTGCTGGAGATGCAGACTTTGGCTTCCCCAAGGTCTTCCTTAACCCTTTGTTGGTTTTAATGTCTTTTTTGGGTCGCTCTGTGTGGCTTTGCCCATTAAGAAGAGCTTCAGGATCTACCATGCATACATCGGGGTGGGGGGGCTGGGGGACAGGGTCTTTTATTGGAGCCGGTGGTGGATCATGGCTCCTCGGAGAGGATGAATGGTGACCACTTGCACCAGTGGTAGATGTTTTGTCCACTGGTAAGTGCTCTGCATCTTCATCTGAATCAAGGTTTCCTTCAGCTGTGATGGATGGACACTCCTCAGTCTCGGGTGGGACGTCTGAGTCAGACTGAGAAGGAAGTGACTCACTTAAAGAGGTGGGAGGAGTTTCTTCTCCTCCTGCAAGCGATACTCCATGTCCAGTTGCCATGACACTGGAAGGGGCATGCGTTCCTTCTTTACTGTCTCCATGGGAGCTGTGGGCATGGTGACGCTGCTGTTTGTGAGATCTCCTCTTAACAGAGTGCTGTTCACGTTCATCATCCAAATCATCGTCCCTTGAGCAGTCACTTCTGCCATCCTCCTCTCCCTCCTCACTGGATAAATGGTGTGGGCTTGGATTAATAAATGATGGGGAAAGTTCTCCTTTGTGGTGTTTGTATATCGGAGGTGAGTGAGAAGAGCTGGCCTCCATGCAGAGATCAGAAGGTCGAGTTAAATCCTCCTCTGCCTCTTTGGACAGCTTAGAGGACGAGGTCTGTTCACTTGATGAAAGAGATCCAGCTAGAGATTGATCTTTTTGCTGTGTTGAGACACATTTGGGGAGTTCTCCCTCATCTCCCACCACTTCAGTTTGTTCATAAACATCGGCAGGTGTTGCTCTCAAACACGAAACAGTTTCCTGCTTTGTTTCTGAAGCAGAGGTGCTTTTTTGAACGGACTCATGTGCATCTGTTTTTTCAGTATCTTTTTCTGGCAACTCTGCTTTCAGTGGTTCCTTCTTCTCTTCAGTCTTTTCTTTACACTCTTCTGCAATCTTTTTTTCAACACTTTCCAGCTGCTCTTTTTCTTTGCTCTCTTGTTTCACATCCAACATCACATCACTTATTTCTTTACTCTCTTTCTCAGCTTTTTCTTTCAGAGCTTCAACTGGAAGCTCTTGCCCCTTCACTTCAATATCAGTCTTTTTAGGTTCCACTTTTTCATCCTTTTCATCCTTGTGTTCGTCCTGCTTGTGTGATGGAACCTCTTTCTCTTTTTGAACATTGGCTGCCATGTACTCCTCCTTTGCAACCTGATCTTTTTTTGCTTCCTTTTCTGTTTCTACCTCTCCCTGTTTTTCACTTGGCAGGTCCAAGGTACCAGACACAACTGCTTTACTTACTTTGCTTGAATCATCTTGAGAACTTGTGCAGACTTCTGTTGGTCTGTTTGAAGACCCATCCAAAGACTGCTGCTGTACGGATTTAGTTGAGGTTTTGATATCATCATGTGGTTCAGGCAAAGGTTCCATGGTTCCTTTGTGAGGGTCAGATCGATCACATTCAATTCTACAAGGCAAAGTTCCTTCTTCAACATTGCTTGCATGATCTTCAGGTTCAATGTCAGAGGATTCTTCTTGGGAGTCTTTGTCTGCTGAGTCAGCTTTCTTTAATGGTGCAATATCAAACATAACAGATGTAGCTGAAGCAGCTTCAGGCTGCAGGGGTGCACTTTTGGCAGATTCAGGTGCTTTTGAGCACTTTGGGTCAGCCACAGATGCATCTTTTTGGTCAAAAGGCTGATCTTTATCAGATTTTATACTTGTTACTTCTTCTTCTGACTTCTCCTCTGCTGATGATGGTTGGTCGTGAAGGAAAGATTTCGTCTCCTCTAATGGACTTAGTGGAGAAAACCTTGCAAGGCTAGCTATAGACTCAGTTGTTGCTGTTACTGGTGTGAGTCTTTCAGATACTTCCATATATTCATCTCTTGACTGAACCCCAGAGCTTAAAGAGGGTAAATCCATAGGTAGAGATTCTTCTTCTTTGAGAGAAGAGTACTCATATGATATACTATCTGCATCTAACCTCAGATTAGCACTTGGTATGGTAATAGGGGTCCCCATTCCCTCTCCAAAGTGTTGCCCTGTTGAATATGAGGCAGAGGTTGATGAAGAATAGCTGTAGGATGATGTTGAAGAGTGAGTTACATCAGTCTGGGCACATGTTACGGATTCTGTTGCCTCAGGTTTTTTCTCTGAGGTCTTCTGTGTTTCACATTCATGTTTGTCCTCAGTGGACTTGCTTAGATCTTTTTCTTTTGACTGTTCAGTGTCCTTGCTTCCTACATCATCATGATGTACAGATGCAATCCCTAATGTAATTGTCTCGGCCTTTTCTGAGAGACCTTGACAAACAGTGGACGATGTACTAACTGCTTCAGCTTTCTCACTTTCTAAAGGCTCTCCTGAAGCTCCTGATACAACATCATCTTCCCGTATTTTACCAGTGTATTCTGATTCATGCACCTGCTTCTCCTTATCTTGTTTTGCCGCACTTAACTTGGTATCACTATAATCATCAGATGCTACTTTAGTCTCCTTCTCAGATATCTCTCTGGCACCTTTTTCCATGTCGATGTCACTGGCATCATCTTCTTCACCTTCCTCTTCCTCGTCCTCAAAGTCATCTTCTTCCTCCGCTAGCATCTTTTGACTTTTGACTGAGTATAATTCTGTCTCTCCGCTTGCCAGTAATGACTTGCTGGTCACACAACTTTCACTGCTTGCACTCTCAGATGCAAGAACATTGTCATCAAAATGATGTACCTCAGTACAAGATGTAGCAGAAGCCTGACTAGCTCCACCCACAGGGGATGATCGACCAGGAAGGATATCTTTCTCTGGTGGTGAGTGTCTTCCAGAGGAAAATGGGTCCTCTTTAAAGTGAGATGAATCCAATTCTTCTTTTACTTGCTTTGTCGAATCCACATCTGCCTTATCTGTCTTCATGCCCTGACTTTCTGGTATGTTCTCAGCATGAGATGAAGAAGATGGTACTGATGTGGTCTGAAGGCTTAACTGATCTTGTAATGGAGAAAACAGCCCTTGTTGTGGTGACCCAGTGGGCACATGAGTCTCAGCTTTAAGAGATGATGTAGTGTCTTCACAAACTTCTGCAGACTTTGTATCTGCTCGTTTTGCCTCTTTCTCTTTCTCAGGCTCTGACATATCAGGCTGTAACGAAGTGGACCCAGAGGTGCAAGGTTGTTTTACTGGCACTTCAGAACAAGTATCTGTTTCTTCCTCCCTGTAAGAAGAAGAACATGTGTCCTCCTTGACAGTTTCCTTCTCTTTCTCTTTCTCCTCCCTCACTAACTTCTCTGATTTGTCTTGGAAGTCGCTGGAGGAAAATGGGCTTGATTCAGAAGCAGCAATGGTCCTATTGTCACAGGTCTCTACGTACGTAAAACTCTTGTCCATGTAATGGGTATCTAGTCTTTCTCTATCTAACTGTTCCTCTTGGTAACTGTCCTTATTATCTTGCTCTGAGGATGTACTGGGTCCGCTCAAGCTGGCTGCCTTTGTTTCCGAGAAAGATGCGTGGTAATCAACCTTGCTGAATGACACAGGTTCTTCATCACTTTGGTCATCTATAGGGCATGCAGCTCCCTGCAGAGACGACTGGCTGGCCCTTCTATTGTCATGTACATCTATGTCAAGGTTAGATCTAGGATATTGCTCTATTTCGCTGTCAAGTTCCTTTGAGATAGGCTTTTCATAGGGCTCATATTTGGATGTTTCATAGCTCCCTTTCTCAGGTTGATAGGTGACGCTGTCATCCATTTTTTCTTTTTCTGTTTTGGTCTTCTCTTCAGAAGTCTTTTCTGAATACTTTTCATCAGTGCTGTCTGTTTTTTGAAAATATAAGGAAGATGTTTCCAAGCCTGGAGAGGCCATCTCTCGCTCTCCCTCCCTTTCTCTCTCCACTTCCTTTTCAGGCTTAACCGTGTCTATTGAGGGAGTCTGTGTTTCAAGCATTTTAGACTCTTCAACACTTGCCTGAATGGTGGTATGGGTAGATGGTTCTGTCACTGTTGTAATACTATCATCTGTAGTAGCTGTGGGGAGTAATGTGGTCTTGGACTCCTTAGAATCCTTCTCTATCTCTGGTGAACGCATAGTTGAGTCTCTTAACACATCTTTATCATCTAAATGAGTTACCATTTGCTCTTTTGTACCACTTGTTGCAGGTGGCAATTGTTCAGTACAACTGTCCTTTGCTTCCTCTGAGGCCCATGGTTCAACCGACAGTGGTCTTGAACCTGCACCACCCATGCAGATGGCGTCACCTTCATCTTCTTCTGTACTTTCATCATTGTCTGAGTACTTTTCAGGAAATTCAGACCCCAACATTGTTTTCACTCCACTTTCTGTTTTCTCAGTTACTGACAATGAAGCGCCATGTTTAATTTCTTCAACACATTTTTCTTTGTAGTCCAAATTCAACTTGGCACCAATGTCCATTTTCTCTGACCTTGTTTCATGATGCTGATCTCCTTGTTGCTGTATTATAGCTGTAAGGTCTGTCTGATATTCTAGATCTTCTGTCTCAGAGCTTGACAATGATGTTTCTTTTGGACTTTCTTCTTGAGATAATTTTTCAACCTCTTGATCTAATTTTTCAGGAATCACTGATTTAACGGCATCAGTTTCTTTCTTGGACTCTAAGTCAGGTTTAGAGTCCATTGCTGCTTTTGTTTCGGGTAATGAACTTGTTTCAGCCAATGATTTGACGGGACTGCTGGGAGCTACTTTAGATTCTAATTCAATCCTTGAATCAATTGTTTCATCAGATGCTTCTTTTTGCTTCTCTTCAGCTTGGTCCAGTTTAGAAATGCCATCTGCTCTCTCAGACAATGATTCCAGAGATTGTGGTTTACTTTCTTCCACAACAGTTTCTTTAGTTTCCTTTTCTTTGTCAGAAGTTGTGGATATGGGTTTTTCAATAAAGCTCTCGTCTTCCTTTTTCTCTTTAAAGTCCTGCTCTTCTTTGTCTGCTGATTCAGTTTTCTCAGATATGGACCTGAAGACTTGGGATTGGTCTTTTTCCCTATCCTCATCCTTAGGTCCATGATCAGTTTTTGAAGAAATATCAGTTTTTTCATGAGCTGATTCTAGTGTTTGAGATGTGATGTCTTCCATGATCTTGTCTTCTGATTTTTGACCCTCTGTAGTAGCTATGTCCTCAGATGTGAAAGTAGTTTGAGGATGGCTCTGCTGTGCAAGATCATCCTTAAAACTTGTGTCTGTTTTGTCTGCAGTTGTCTGCTGAATTTGAGATTTGATGTCTTCCTTGTCTTTATGTTCTTCATCTGGTATGCAGACTGAATCTCTTTTTTCTGAAGCTATGGATGTACTCAATTCTTTATCTTTACATTCATAATCTGTCTTGGATGTCTCATCAGATTTTTCAGCTATATATATGGCTTCTTGTTTTTCGGCTGACTTTTCTTCATGCTTGCTGATTACATCTAATTTTGGTTCCAGAGGCCCAATTTCCTCTTTCTGCTTCTCCTTGGATACCTGATCCTCTTTTGTCTCCTTAGATGGGACCTGGCAAATTTCAGGTTGGCTCTCTAGTATTTGTTTGTCTTTTGATTCAAGTTCAGATTTAAATGACACATCTGTTTTTTCTGATGTAGCTGGCTGTACTTGGGATTCAGTATCTTCTAAAATAGATTGTTTCAGGTCCTGTTCTGGCTTGCAGACTTCTATGCTCTCTGAAACTATAGACTTTGAGATTTGAGACTGACTGGTTTCTGTGAGCTTTTCTTCAGGTTGAAGTTCTGATTTTGTTAATATATCTGGTTTTTCTAAAATACCGGTTGTTGACTGGGTATCATCTGTAGACTTCTTTGTAGATTCTTCCTCACCTTTAGAGGGTAAATGAGTCTCATCTGACTTTAAGGCTAGAGTTTCCATTTTCTCCATTTGTGCTTCCTTATGTTCTTGTAAAACACTGGTTGATACATCCGTGACCGCTGTGACTGACTCACTCACTGCTGTACGATCATCTGTTGATTCATAATCTGTTGTTGAGGTGACATATTCCATTGTGTCCTTTATTTGAGATATTTGGTCTTTTACTGGCTTTGTAGATTCCTCCACACTGTGCGTTGCTAAATGGGCATCATCCACAGACTTCTTTGTAGATTCTTCCTCTCCTTTAGAGGTTAAAAGTGTCTCATCTGACTTTAAGACCTGCGTTTCCATTTTATCCACTTGTTCCTCTTTATGTTCTTGAACCATTGTGCTTGCTAAATCTGTTACCTCTCTAATTGACTCACTCTCCACTACATGTTTATCTTTAGACCCATAATCTGTTTCTGTGGAGACATATTCTGCTGAGGTTGGCTGCTGTGTTTGAGATTTGCTGTCTTCTGTGGTCTCATCTTTACTTTCTTGGTCCATTTTGGTGTCTGTTTTGTCTGGTAGCACTGGGGACTGAGATTGGCTCTCTTCAGCAGTTTCTTTAGAATCTAATATTTGTGCTTGAGATTTGATTACTTCTGTCTCCTTTTCATCTGACTTTTGATCAGTTCTATGAGCTGCATCTCTGTCCTCTAATGTTGTTTGTGAAGGTATAATCTCAGTAACTTCAAATTTTTTGTCAGTAATCTGATCCAAGTTATCTACTGCTAGTGCAGTTGTAGGAGCAAATTCCTCTGTATGTTTTGTTAAAGACGTATCCAGTGTGTCAGCTTTTAAATCTGATGACTTCAGGTCTTCAGGTTGTTTTATGGCCACATCTCTTTCCCTGGATTCATCAACCAGTGTTGAGGGCAAATCTGCCTTTTCTGCTGTTGACTCCAGAGTCTGAGGCTGTTTTTCTTCAACATGTTTCTCTTTAGTTTCTACATCCAGCTTTGAGACTGTTTCTGGCTTTTCAGCCATTTTTTCAGAAATCTCAGCTTGGAAATCCTCTTTAGGAAGCTTATCAGTTTTTTCAGATTTTTCTGAAATTGGACCTTGCTCATGCACTATTTCTGTCTGCTTTTCTTTAGATTCTAAAAATGAAAGGACTGCTTCTTTATCAGTCTCTGGCGGAGAGGTTTGTTGATAATCTTCTTCTTGTTTCTCATCTGCATCCTCTTTCTCATCTTCATAGAGCTCCTTTTCTTTCTCCTTTTTCTCTTCTTTTTCTACAAAGGATTTAACCTCAGAGACTTTATCATCCTGATCATGATCACCAAGGATCTGACTTTTCTCTGCAATTGTGACTTTATTACAAACGTAAGAATCATCCTGATATGTATCCTTGTCCTCTTCCTTACTCTGCTGCAGCATTGCCTTATTCTCTGCTGATGAATCTTCTTTTTTCAGTAAGGGCTTGTCCTTTTCAGGCACTTCAGCTGTTACAGTGGTGGGCTCTTCTGCATCTTGGATTTGTGGTATGTCCTCTTTTTTCACCAGTGATTGATCCATCTCCTCCTTCTGTGTTTCTTTTTCATATACCTTAATATCTGTGTCTGGTGCATATTGTTCAACCTCTTCAATTTGTGTTGCTTGTTTTTCATGTTCTTTTTCAACTTTAAGTTCAGAGGAACAGATGGCCTTTTCCTGTTCTTGCTGCAACTGTTCAGGGAACCCCCTGGATTTATCTTCAACAGGTGACATGCGAAGAGGAGAGTGTGTAGCACTAGGTGGTCCAGACTGTGTAGGTGAGGCCATTTTAACAGTGCTGTCGTCAGGGCTGAAGCATCTGTCTTCTGCTTCTGGAAAGCTACCTGACTCTGAGACCAAGGACTTAGAAGGGACAGGTGATGTAGAGACTGGCTTTTCAGTCATTTCAGATGGTACATCTTCTCTCAGTGGAGACGCTGTTCTTTCCTCAAGAACAAAAGGAGCGACAGCTTTTTTATCCAGTGTGGACTCCAAAGGAGAAGGCTCAGGACTCACAGGCTTGTCACCTTCTTTGTCTTTCTCTTGGAGTTTATGGGAGACAGCATATCCTTCCTGTAACCTTCCTAGAGAAATGTCAACATTTGGTGTTTGATCTTCATACTCATCCTCCTCTTCTTCATCATAGTGGGTGCTGGTCTCTATTCCCTCTGTCTTCCCCTCCAGGGGAAGAGGTGGACATTCCTCTGAAGGAGGTGATTTAAAGCACTTGTCCTCTTCTAGGGAGGATGTTGGAGAGATGGTTCCAGCAGAATGCAGATATTCTTTTCCTTGAGTGGCTTCTGTTTGGGTTATGGGATGTATACTGTTTACCGTGTCCAGAAGTAATGAGCTCTTCCCAGTGTCTTCAGTCTGAGGGGCTGTGACAGATGCCACCGACTGATCCTCAGTAACAGAGGTTGGAAAAGACGACAGTTTGTCATATTCAGTGATTGATGTAGCTGAAGAGACGTGTTCCTCCTCTGCCAACGGAGCAGCTATTATGCTGGTGTACACTGAAATAGCAGGTTCTTGAATACCAGTAAATGCTTTTGCTGCTCCTTCACCCATGGCCTGCATCTCTTTCATGCCGTGGATTGCATCAAAGGAGCCTGTCTGATCTGGTACTGAGACGTCATATGTGCCGACTTCATACTGAAGGTAAGGTATCCTGTCCTCAGATTCCTCGTGAATCTCTTCATCTGAGATTGTCTGTTCAGTCTCTGAGTATGCTGGTATTGTCTCATCCTGAATATATGACAAACTCTCTGCTGCAGCAGCCCCTTGCACTGTGGATGTAACACCAGTCGTCAGACCTCCTACATTAGATAAGTATGCATCGTCATCGTCTTTGGCCAATGGAGTCTCTTCACTTGTCTTGTGGTCACCCTCCTTTGTGAACCTCTCGTCAGCAGCATCTTTGATTTCTTCATCTGCAATGGCATCCAAGTCTTCAGCCTCTTCTAACTCTGCTTTTTCAACAACATATTCATCTTCAATCTGTCCTTCATCAACTTCAGTCTTTGTGTCTGTCATTTCCTCCCTTTCTCTGTGCTTCTCCATTTCTTCAACCTCATGTTTCCTGTCAACTCCCTCTAAGTCTTTGCTGTCTTTTGCTAACCCTTCATCTTCTTCATCTCCTATGCCCATGTCCTCTTCCTCCTCTACTGTTTTCTTTTCAATAGTAACCACTTCTTCTTCCTCTTCCTCTTCATCCTCTATGGCAGTGCCTTCATCCTCAAATTTATCACTGTCCATAACTTGGGCTTCCTCTGCAGTTGGCTCAGGTTCCTCTTTGATTTCTGCTGTTGGCACTTCTTTTTCTAGAGCTCCTGGTTCCTGTGTATCTGTTGCAGTCTGTAAAACAAGGGTCTCTTCTTTGTCACCAGCAGTGTCCGGACTGGGGCCTAATTCTTCATCTGGTTGTTTTGAAGGTGTAGCGGAACCTTCTTCTGGCTTAGGCTGATCTATCTGTTCAACTGGAGTCTTTTCCCTAATCTCTTCAAACTCCTTGGTCAAATCCTCTGGAGGTGAAAGAATAGATTTGACTTCTTCCATACCATTCTCCTGAGTCTCAGATTGAGCCTTCTTAGCTCCTGGTTCTGCCACAACCTCTGCATGCTCAACCTTAGCAGGCTTGCTTTTTATTGTTTTGGGTTTTCCTTGGGTTTTGGCCTTGTGAAGAGTTTTCCTGACCTCTGGTGTAAAGGGCTTTAGATCAGGTTTGGTAATTTTCCTCAATTCAGGCTTTGAAACATCCTTGGATTTAATTTTTTTCTCATCTTTTTTCCCAGAGTCATCTTTTTTTATTTCTCGTTTTTCTTTCTTGATCTCTTTCTTTTCCTTATCTTTTTTCTCATCCATTTTGGATACCCTTTCTTTTGTGAATTTTTTCAGTGATTTCTCCTTAATTAACTTTTTCTTTTCTGTTGCCTCAGATTTTGGTTTCAGCGGTTTAGTGTGTTTTTTCTCCTCCTTTTTATCAGACTTGTTCTCCTTGACAGAATCACTTTTTGTCTCAAGAATGGATGTGTCTTCCTGACCATCCACTTCTTTCTTGATGGTCTTTGTAGGCGTGTGCATCTTGGGAGATGACTTAAGACTTTCTTTGCTGTCAGTCCTTTGTTTTAACTTGGTCTGTTTTACAACTGAAGGTGAGACACCAGAAGCTATGTCCTTTTGCGTAGCCACTGGATATCTCAGAAAGTCAAGGTGCTTTAGCTTTTCAAGCCCTTCCAAGATTTTGTTCTGTGGTGCATTGCCAGGGAACAGAACTCTGACAATCTTCTCTGTCGGATTAGCAGGAAGCCACACCACAAGAGCTGTAACAGATGTTAAGTACGGCACAGATATTTCACCCTCCTTTCCATTGGGGAGCACAATCCCAGTTTTGGCCTTGCTGTTACCGGCCCACTTTTGCATAAGAAACTGCATTTCCTTACTGTCCTTCACTGGATTGAGGACAAACATTTCTAACCTACCCACACCCATCTTGTGAAAAAGTGTGATGGGTTCAATTGTATTACTAACTACACGGAAAAGAGGTTCAGGCTTAATTCCAAGCTTGTCAAGGTACTGCAATGTCAAAGAAGCTTCTTCAATACTACGTTTGACTTTCAAGTTTGATTCAGAGGTACGGAGCTTCTCTGGTACATTGAAGAACACAACTCCAAGCTCTGGTGAAATGAGGTTCTTCATCCAGTCGCTGTAAGTAGTTGAGCCTTGTGACTGCTCTTCCTCTTGCTCTGCTATCTTCCTCTGAAGGAGCCCATTGATACCAGGGAGATTGTCAGCACCAATGTGAGTAAGCAGTATGGAATCAATACGATCTAAGTGTCGGACAAGTTTCCAGAAGCATGATTTTCTTTCAGAGCCACCATCAATCAAAATATTGAACCCATTTACTGCAAACAGGGCAGAGTCCCCTCTTCCTCCAGGGAAGATATAGCAACAAGGCTTTGACAGTTTGAGGAATCCTCCAGAAGTGGGTGGCTCAAGTAGGTCAAATGGGGATGGCACATCTACTGTCTCAGAAATGTACTCTGTGAACTCTGTGACGCCCTCCATTTTGGGAAGTATGGGCTCTGGATTTAATTTATAGTCCAGAAACCCCCTTAAACGCTGCCCCAGGGAGGTCCAACCTGCCTCAGCACGGCAGGACACAGTGAGTGTTGCCCGCTGCCCTGGGTCTGCTTTTTCCAGCAGATAAGTGACCTACATATAGGAAAAAGACAGAGTCAGACTACATTCTGACAGGTAGTCTAACTGTAGTCCACATTATCTAGCAAAAGAACTGTTTAGGGATTCCATGATTTATTATTGTTCATATGATTACTTAATTTGATGCAAAGTGAAGAGTCCATGTTAAAAGGCCTCTGGCTTACCCCAGGATCAGCAAAGACACGGGATAAGGCTTGATAAGTAAACACTCCAGTTTGAAGAAGCAGGTCACCTTGGTCTGAGTTCTGCCCACTCAGGACCAGTAGCTTGTGCACAGCTGGGTCAGACACAAGAGAATGGATCTAGGACAAAGGCAGAGACACAAAGGGTACTTTAAAAAGGCATCACAAAGTTTTTTGCCTTGGTGTTTTAGCAGGTCAAATAGATATCTATTTAAAGGGTCTAACATTATTCAGTATATGTTTTAGCAAGTACTGTAAAATAAATTAACCTGTATGAATAGCTGCAGTCAGACCTCAAACAACAGTGATATTCCTTTTGCTAAAAAAGCCTACCTCTGAAAGAACTGTATCTTCCGATGGATTGACTAGGACAACTGTCTCGAGAACATCACTTCTGTGGTGCAGAGTCCTTTGTCCTGTAAAAAGATGCAGCACAAGATTTACTGCTAAGTTTAGATAATAATGGGTAACACCTTTGCCCGTGTTTTTAAACCTCATTGTGTCAGATGGACAATATTAATGAAAAGTTCCTGTAGAGCTACAGACTTTATACCTTTAAATAAGAATAATATGGATCACTACACAAACTATTTGAACAAGTAAACAATCACATTCAGCTGCTTAGGAGTCCCTGATATAACTGCACTGGAAATGTAGTCATTTAATATTATGAGCGAATCTAACTAACAATAACACACCACAATATTAATTAATTCTTGTGAGATGTTCATTATCAAGAAAACAGCTCAATGGCCTATGCCATACCTTGATTTATAATGCAATAAAAGAATTCACTGCACTGAGATAAAACATATATAATTTAAAAAGTGCAATAATTACAGATGACAAGGACAAAAGAAAATAAAAAATACACAGTGACACAGAATGACACAGAATCTCACTCATACAAAAGACTGACTTCTTAAATGTCTGTGTTTTCTAGGTCCCACATTAGGTGCTTGCCAGTTTCTAGCTGAATCACTGCCTTGCAGGTGAGTCACTAATAAGAAAATCAGTAGTGCTTGATGCAGCTGTATTGCCATATTCGCCCTCAGCTGTATGGCAGCTGTAGCATCACTGGATAATATCAATGTTGAGTTGATGCTGATAAAATATCAGTGCATGGTAAGCACTGGGTTGCCCCCTATGAATGCATTATCTTATCAATTGCTCCTTTAATTAAAAAAAGAGTACAGAATAGAAAGACTGCACTTAACATTTTGCTCTACAAATCAACTACACATTATCTACATATTAACTACAAATTATCAACTAATTAACTGCACACAGAAATGCTTTGAATGCCACACAAGACATATATTATAACAAAGATTTGAAAAATGAGATCTACTTTCTGGCACAGAGCTTGTCCAGAGAAAAAGGGCCAATGCACCAGCTTGGCCATCAATATATTGGCTTCCAAACAACCAATTGTTAAGAACATGGGATGTTAACAGTGTTACATAATCTGTGCACAATATATATATTTTTATCATTCAAAATGATTACATAACAGTGTTATTAGGAGCCTGCCCAGCTGGTAATGATAGGTTACATCTACTGCCATCAGGAAAAATGCAACGATGTATAAAGCTCATGTGGTGTGGTCTAAATTTGAATCACAGCGTTTGTCAAAATTTACATTAAGGTCCGAGCTTAAATAATATTCGCCTTTGTTGCGGCCCCTCAGTGATACAGCAGTTTGGAACAATGGGACACTGAGAAACTGTATAAATCAAAGCCTTGTCGCTCGCCTCAGGCACACAGCCCAGAGCAACATCAGCTGACCAAATAGGTAACAGATACTGTAAAGTGTTTCTGCTTTGAGGGCCTCACCCCAAAAAGAGTTCTCACATTTAGCTGAAACTGGTGGTGGCACAGATTCCTTCCAGAGCCTTCCTAGGAGAGCCTGTAGCTGTCAGTAAACTCAGTATAATCTCAGCATTGTCTTCATCATCATTAATTTTAACACTGTCTCAGTAATACACAAGTGCTTAAACTTAACATAACCCTGATCTGCAGGATGTTCAGGAAACTCTGTCTTCCGCTATCCCCTCTGGCACTATTTCAGACCTTTAGCAGAGGGAGGAAGCATCACATTATAGCTCCTTATAACTCCTCGTTTACACTTAATGAAAATGTGCCTAATTATTTAGCTCTAAACAGCAACTTTAATTTAATAAAATAGCTGTTACATACCACTGAAGCGTGGTCAATTCTCTCTCATTCATATAAGCGATTATCAGTGCTGCTTTGTTAAATGACAAAATAAAATAGGCGGTCGTTTCTCAAGCATGTCTCGGTTGCGTTACAGTCCTACCTCGACTGACCCGTTTGATATAAATATCTGCTCATGAACACCCAAAATGAGAGCGCTATGTTAAAATAAGCTCAAACAGAGCACTGACAGAACGCAGACCAAGCCACTGCACTGCTCCAGATAGTTTGCTCCAGATATGATCGCCCCCTGAGAGTGAGAGGCCTATGGAAGTCGGGAACAAAATCGCCTCATCTGAGGTGAGGCAGCTGAAAGGGGCTATTTTTAAGCATTACTTAATGCCATCATATCATATGTGCTTTTTCACCTACATAACCTTGAGACCTTGCTGTGGTGTTTATGGTCAGCAACACTGCATCATTCCTTCTGCTGACAAAGTAATGTTTTCTTTTATAAGATGAATGACTGGGTCAGATTGAGGGTGAGGACTTGGTGCATGCCTCTTTCTCCTAAGTGCATAAAAAGAACATGTACCAGGCCAAGGCCTCTTGTACAAGAGACTACAAGACTGTCTGTGCATAATGAGAATGATGTCTGTGAAGGCTTTACTGTAATCACAAGTGCTATTCGTTCTGGATTAATTTCAAAGCAGTATTGAATGTGACAAAGTTTAATTAACCACAATTTATCATCAGTCATATCATTAGCTAGCCATCGGCAAGGCAAAATTTCAGTACTGTTGTCTCTGAGACTTCCTGGTGTTATCAAGCCGTCCAACACTTTCTTAGAATCTAAACTTGACCTTCCTTTCTGCTTTACCTCCACAAGCATGTCCCAGTTTCTTCATGTAATCCTAGTCCTGTGATTTGGCAGTGCTGAATGATTCTGCTGTTAAGCCAGTTATAGCCTCTGTGTTAATCGCAGCTGTGTCCACCACTTGGGCGAAGGTGTGGCCATTCCACCATGCCACTGCAATAAGGACCTATATGCATCGGCCCTATAATAAAACCACTGCAGCCCTCTCAGAAATACCTCTATGCAGTGAGTCACCAAAGCCAGTACCCAGATGTGATGAACACAAGGCCAGTAGCAACCAAGGAAGCATGACAGAGACAGTTTATTATGGATGTTGAAGGGACCCTGTATTTTTTTCATATTTTATTTTTCCACCGAGGTCCACTCACAAAGTTTGTATGGCTTAATGTGCCAAAAACGATTAGAATTTAACACATAAAACATTTTTCTAACTTTGTCCTTTCGAGTTAAATACTGTGTCACAGACTTTACATACTTTAACACTGACAAATATATCCGTGTTCTGATTGCCTGCCCTGTATTGTAGCTCAATAAACAAACAGCCCAAGCTGGTAAACGACTTATAAGCCCTAGGGCACACTAAGTAAAATATGAGAACTGTGTGGGGCTGTGGTTGATGAGCAGCTTGATTGACAGCTCTCTGTCCAACACTCCTGGCATGCTTTAACAGTCATAGAAAACGGAAATCATTATCCAGCTTTTATGTGACACTGATTGAACAGAAATAGTTACAGACAAACAGACGTGTAGATAGGCGGACAGACAAATAAACAAATGGCATGAGCAAATGAATAGACTATTGTGGATGGATAATTGAAGGACCGGCTAACAGGAGGTCTAGCTTCCTGTTGGTTATGCTAGGTTAGTTTCAGCTCACTAAGTTTCTCTGACTCTGAAACTGATTTCTAGGCGGGGCCAGAGACAAAAGGCTTGAAATTGGTTAGGCAATGCTAATAGTGTGTGCCAAGTTTACATTAAAAGGAAAGAAATATGGTGAAATGCAGCAGACATTTGGGACTTTGGGTAGGTATTTTTTAAGCCATGTGCAATGGCGTCCCAGAGGAACAAGATAAACTTAATTAGAACAAAACTCAAATTTAGGTTCCCTGCAGCTTTCAGTGTGAATGGCCAGAGCTCACCTGGAAAAATATGAATAGGCACATATGTAATTTCATATGCATATGCATTTTATTCCGGAAGCCGTATGCACATTGCACATCCCTCTCTTTTTTTTTAAAGGTGAGACAAATAAGATTTTCAGGTTTTAAGGACATAAGGACAAGGGAGGAGAGAGAGAATGAATTTAATGAATTTTGTTAAGATTGCAAATGTGTGTGAAACTTTTCTGAGATAAACCAGAAAAGAGAAATGAGAAGACAAACAAGGACAGATATGACCAAAATGGTGACAAGGCAGGAAAAGGGCAGGAGCACATACTTGGTGCACTACCACCGTGTCCTAGAAACACAAAAACTCCAGGTTCAGTCTCCAGCCAACTATGATCTCAAAACCCTCACTTTGCCTTTTCCCCACTTTAGTGCCCATACCCATAATGCAGTTGCAATAAAGGGGAAAGCTACATACATATTGTCGCTGTCTAAAGGAAAGCGTACCATCAGAACATAAGTTAAAAGGAAATGTTCTTGCCTTCTCAATTAAAGTCAGTGATAAAAGGGTTTTTTGAGCAGCTTTGGAGCATTTCTATTAGTCCATTCACCATAATTTGTAACGCAGTGTAAAAGGACAGCTGCTGTGAATAATGTAGAAAATGAAAACTCGACAAAAAATAACATACAGGGTTTTCTTTGGACAGTATGCTTGTAGCCTTCCTCTTAATTACAACTGCACTGCAACATATTAGTTTGATTCAATATTTTTCCATTATATTGAGTGCATACACTCAATGGCCACTTTATTAGAAACCCCCTTTTTTCATGTCTATACTGCCCTTTTGTCAAATAGGCTAAACATAGATGGACTGCAGGCTGTGATTGTAGAAATACAAAGTAAACTTACAAGTGGACCTGATAAAAATAAACGAGTATAGAAACAGCGTAGCTGTATCTACTAAAATGGTCAGTAAGCTATAAAATGATGCAGCTATATTTATCAAAACATGCTTAATTTTCTAAACATCAATAAGATTCTATTCCTAAAACAAGGAGACAGAAGGAACAAAGGAAAAGAGAAAATATATTCAAATGTTAAGTTGAACAGGGCCTACTGTGTAACACAGTATTGCCAGTGAAATGAAACTGAAGGAGTGAGAGGATTTACAAATAGCTTATAGGTGGATTTGCAAACTGGCAGCAAGCAGGCTGAGAAACCTGGTTTACATGGCAACGGTAAGTTAATAACACAGTAACTCTTTTTTTTTTTTTTTTTTTTAGAGTTTTACTATATCAAATATAGTTTCCCCAAACAGAAATCAAGACATCCGAACAGTCCATCTCTTATATATGAAATTATATTTAAAATACTATATATTACTTTTGTTGATATGCATTAAAAGCCTCAGACCAGTTGTTGAGATTAATATGACATGTGATTGGGCTGTTCACGCTGTGCTAAGCATGATTACTGGATTGTTCATTGACAGATGTTTGTTTAATTGATGTACATTGGTTGACAATTCCAGCTGATCAATTCTGTGCAGGTGAGCTCTAAAATTCATCAACAAGCAGACAATTTTGGAACCTGCACAACACTACATGACTGCACCCGCTACAACATAGAGAGAGAGGGAGAGAGATAGAGAGAGAGCGTTTTTCCTGCAGAGCCAGAGCATCGTCGAAAAAAACACAATCTGTCACATCTGCTCCAGCTAATTAACATCTCCAGATGTCTTTGATTGGTGGGATCAGATATATTAGTGTTAGATGAGGGAGGAGGCAGCATGTTACATGCAGGCTGGACTTAAACTCTGCAGTAAAGTAGGAGGAGGGATGGTGACCACTGTCCAAAAGCCATGCGTTTACATAAATGTCTCCACATTCTTACTGTCAAGTTAATTTCAAATGATAAATTACTGGCCTGAAACTGAAACAGCCAGTAGGACCTACTAATCAGTGCATTAAATAAACTATTCATTCATTTTTCTTTCATAATATCAGTAACAAATATGAAAAGAGGATAAAATGTTAATGATAATGACCCTAAATCATTCTCTTCCTTTTTGATTTTCCGAATGACTGAACAGCTAATTCCCATTTAAACTGATTTTTGTATTACAATCATGTCAACTTTAGCCTCATGCAGAAAAAGACACATATTAATACAGACTTGGAGATACGGCTCTAATAATGAACTTTAAAATATTCACATAAAAAAGGTTCTTCACACTCATACATGGGACTGAACAAGTAATTACAAAGAGAAAGAGTGCAACTTTTAAACAACAAGAGATTCAATTTAAATTCTATACTATTTTCCATTTTATACTACAGAGTTCTTGAATCGGCAGTCTGGCACATTCAATTCAGCCTTTAAAAATTATGTACTTTTCTTCTTGCCAAAGCCTGGAGTTTATTTTTTTAGAAAATAACCAGAAAAAATGGAATTCCAATATTTCCAAATTATTGAGACTTACTCAGATATGACTTAAGGGAACCAGCTAGGGATGCACCAATATGTGAAATGTAGGCCAATATACGATTTTTTATGTTTCTATGTGCCAATGGCGATACTGATATTGATACATAACCTTTATAAATTGTAGAATTAATTGGGACTAAATCCACATGCATTAGTGTTAAAAAGAAATCTAACATTTATTTTTTTCCAAACACAGCAAAATAAAGTTTTTGCCCAGAACTGTCTAAATGCTCTTCTGTAGTAAAATAAATAAATTGCTTCCATTTGAAATACCTGTCAAATCTAACCATCCATCCATCCATTTTTAAGCAACTACCTGCTGAGATATGATTATAATATTATTGCTTACCAAATGAAGAATTCTTTAGGGAACCAAAAGTAGTTTTTCTTATTTTACACCTTTTGATGAGTGTAAATTGAATAATCCTCATTAAAATGTTACAGTAATGTTAAGTCAGCCACTGGGAGTGGTCCTCACCAGTGGAGCACTGCTCAGTGCTGCAGTACCGCCCGCACAAAATGCACAAATACTGGGTTTCAGCAGTGATGGCTGTTTGTACGGTCTCCCACACATCCACCAACACCGTCACCCAGCAGCAGGAATTAAGGACAAAATTATTTAACGTTTGGAACAGAGAAGGCAGAGGAGGTCATTGCCTGAACAAACAAGAATGATAATGTATGAGAGAGAAAGAGAGAGAGAGAGAGAGAGAGAGAGAGAGAGGGAATGTTTTCACCTCACAGCAACCAAGAGGAGTTCACAGCAGGGGCTTGTGACATCATGTCTCAACATCTCTCGCAGCAAATTTAACTCTGCCACAACACATTGGATCACTCCAGCACCTCACACCCTGCATAGTGTGCTCTCCACCGTGACCCTTTTCTTTCCTCGAGTTCACTAGACTACTGCATCAAATGCACCAATCTCTCCTGTCTAGTAATAAGCACCATGTTCTGTATATTTAATTCATTAGAAACAGCTGCCAACTGACAAAAATGAATCAAACAGTCCTCTAAGCTGTTACAAAAAGGCCTAAATATTTCTGTCTGCAACCCATTCACTGTAGCCTCTCAAATGATGGTGGATGCAGAGCATAAACAGTGACTGTTCCCAAACACATCCTAATATAGGTGGTACATGAGCACTGGAAAAGTTCAGAGGGAAAAACTTAATACAGTCAAACCCAATAGGACTCTGGTCCAAAGTACCTGGCCTGTCAGGTCAAGCACCTTTCAACTCATTAATCCCCAACAGAGTGGCGCTTTGTTTCAGCGGGCCGTTCCTACAGCCGGAAGGATTAACCATTAAGTACAGTGTCGCAGCTGCTAATATAATCGGCAGGATCATTTAGTAGGGACATTTATTAGTGTATTTGTAATCAGAGAGGTCAGGTTCTGTCCTTAATTTCCCTCAGCTGCAGCTGGAGCAAGCTGAGTGAATGACTCAGTAGAGTCTGGCCTCTGACTGTCACTGTCTGCCCGTTCCTGCCATGGGTGCTTTTAACATTGAGCCTAACAAACATGTCCTTCAGGGTCTTTTCACTCAGCCCTGTTTACTTTATAACAAAGTCTAATGGAACATGAATCTCTTCCATTCCAGCCAAATGAACAGACAAACATGATGCAGTCAAGGCGGGACAGCAGTGGACAGGCCAGACTGAAACCAG
Organism: Megaleporinus macrocephalus; assembly: GCA_021613375.1. Taxonomy (NCBI): domain Eukaryota; kingdom Metazoa; phylum Chordata; class Actinopteri; order Characiformes; family Anostomidae; genus Megaleporinus; species Megaleporinus macrocephalus. The sequence continues at coordinate 13,699,300 of CM038713.1, read as the reverse complement.
GGTCATTTGCTGCAATGTCCCAAAACACCCAAACGACCTGCTGGTGGGGTGGCCAGGCCGGTTCAGGACTCTCGCATCGCCCACCTAAATCAGGAAGTGCACTGGCATGCCTCCAAGTCTGAGACCAAGCTTTTAGTAGCCATCCCTGTTCTCAGACCACAGAATCCAAGTCATCTGGGGCAAACTTACTTCTGGGGCAAACTCACTTCTTGAAATTCCCGGCATGGTGGCCAGTGGGTCCATTTGAACAGCAGGATCGTTACAGTATTGATTTCTTAGCACAGTGTGGATGTTTTGAAGGTTTAGCCAATAAAGATTTTGCCTTGTTATTTAGGCCCGATGCGTTTATTCTACCATGCTCTGGGTTGTATCAATGGCCTGGAATCTGGATAAAAGTAGCTTTTTTTCCACTGATCTAGGACCAGATTTATTTCTTCCAATATGTTAACCTTAATAGAGGTCAGGCCTCAGGTCATTACACTCCTCTACACAGCACTTAAGTGAACCGTGTAGGTGTTCCCATTAGGGATTTTGCTGTAGCTGGGCCCTGTTGCTTAGCCACTGTTCACTATCAGTGGGAGCACTGGAACAATGACTAAGCCAGCAGTACTGCACTGATGTGAGCTGGTATTCCCCTACCAACTGAGTGGGCTACAGGATCTAAACCGAAGTGCAATCTCTTGCTACTGCTTTCAATAAGACTCAGAACCTTGGACAAGACATCAAAACACATCTAAGCCAGTGAGGTAATCACTGCTACATCAATATGTTATTATCTATTAGGCTGCAATGTGATGAGAACTACAACCTGAAAAAAGCACTATAAACATGTCTACTGTCTTTACCTTAACATCTAGAGCTATGCGCTATCACAGAGAGAGAGAGAGAGAGAGAGAGAGAGAGAGAGAGAGAGAGAGAGAGAGAGAGAGAGAGAGAGAGAGAGAGGACGCTGAGTCACTGACCAGCAAATCAATGCATGGCTCTATTGTGTTTTTCTTTCACCACAACTACAGATTCCCTTTATGCGACAGTACAACGCAGATCATACGCTGTTGTAAAGCGTACTAGCCACCTCAGCGCCTGATGATGAGCCACACAGCAAACAGATTATTCGGACTGGATATCTAAACTCTCTCATCTGTCTTCCTTTAGGCCATTTACATCGATGGCAGGTTGTATTTATAATGCCGGACTGGATATAATAGTGTAATAAGACGCACTTAGACGCTGGCATGCAAAGCAGCAGCAGTGAAAACCTTGCATCAGTCCTCAGAGTCTCTCTGTCTCTGCTCGGTGCTGCAAAAGTGCGTCATGCGGGACATTTGAGTCAAGACTGCTGGAGCCTCCGCTCCACGACACACAACCCCTTCACCTAAAACTGCTTCAGGTCTCAGTCAAACACCTAAAGACCCTTCATTTACTCATTGCACGCAGAGTTTTATGGAGATAAAAGTGTAGTCTGGTCAGTGTGGTCAGCTGTCCCGCCGTCTACCCACTTAAATTAATCCAGTTAGTTTGGATAAAGCAAACTAGAACCTTCTCGCCGCACTCGCTCTCCTCACGCACGCCTAGGTCTATTTAACTTATAGTCTCGCCCGTTTAACGGCTTACTTATTCCCTGAATGTTGGTCCAACGCTGTGGCGTCGTACTGTTCTCGCAGACGTTTCGTCACTACAGAAGTGGCTGAACGCGGTGCCAGAGACAAAAACCAGAAAGAGACAAAGTCGCCAAAAAATCGCGGTCAAATAAGGATAAACAGCCGGCGCGTGCACTCCACGACGTCATCCCTTTCGGTTGCTAAGTGCAACGGGCTACTGTGGATAACGCGGCGAGAAAGCCGAGAGACGTACACAACCAACAAGTCACAGCAAAGTCCGCATTTCGAGACGGCAGCGGCGCCTGTTCGGTCAGAAACTGGCTACGTGTGTCCGTACATACCGTCGCGCTGATGAGGGCCACTTGAAGAAGTAGTCGTGTGCGGCAGCTGGCGAAGCGCTGAGGAGGACCGCTATGCTAGCTGTCGGCGTGTGGCTGTGCCGAGCCAGGCAAGGGAGGGGCAGAGCGAGGACAAGTTTTTTCCCCACTGGTATTCAGACAAGCCCCGCCTTCTCCGCGCTAGGATTGGGTATTTGGATCCAGAGTCGGGTCTCTGATTTGTTAATACGATCCAGCGACTTGCGTCCGGATTGGCTACTACCTCAGTCTCCGCTAAACTGGTCTGAATACGGGTGGGAGAAAAACGCCGCTTCGGATACAGACGCAGCTCGAGCTAGATGGCTGCAGCATCTTCGGTACGCTGCTGATAAGAAGAAGAAGAGGAGGAGGAGGAGGAGGGAGTTTCAGAGTCTCAGTTTCTGCACTCAGTGACTCTTTTCACCACAAAACCACATTTTTTTTCCAGTGGGGACTATGAACCTGAGATCTAAAAGAAAAAAAAAAAAAAATTCCCGCCACGACAGATGGCAGTAGATGAATTATTGAACAAGAGATTATAAGAAATAGTATCAGCGATATTGGCTTCGCTTATAAAGCTCACATGGTGTATCTGTATATCTGTAGACACAACTCAGGCTCAGGAGACAAAGCGCCTTTTTTATTTTCTCGCGAATGCACGTGCCAAATTTACAGGTAAATAAACTATAATTGCAACACAGCTTTCAACCATAAAAGAACCTTTAAAGCACAACACAGCTTATATACAGCTCTTTTATTTGCCTTTGAAATAGATGGCGAGCTGTGTGAGAGATTGCTGTGTTCCTGGGCTAAGGTGTGATGAGGACAGACCTAAATTCCAGTCAGTTGTTTTGGTGCAGAGGGTTTAGTGCTGTGCCAGTTCTTCCAGACGAGCCATATTTCCTCTGCTCTCCCTGTGGAACAATCACATATTTCCTCACTTTTCAACAAATATGATCTAGAGCATGGAAGGAGGGTAAGCTTATGGATAGTAAATCTTACTTTAATAGCAGTTTTTCTACGCAGTAGCTTTTTAACACTGCTATTGTGTAGAATATGTAGTAATGCATCATTACATATTTAGTATTGTAGCATATATATATATATATATATATATATATATATATATATATATATATATATATATATATATATATATATATATATTGTGTGTATATATGTGTTCTCTTCAACAAATCATGTGATCACTCCACTTGAGGGGGTCTTGTAACCGGATGGCTAGTGGTTCAATACCCTGGACCGACAGGACATGACTGAGGTGCCCTTGAGCAAGGCGCCCACCCCCCACTCCAGGACGATGTGCTTACTGCCCCCTAGTGTATGTGTTCACTAATGTGTGTGTATGTGGGTGTTTTACTGCACGAATGGGTTAAACGCAGAGGTGAAATTCCCAGTATGCAAAACACAAGTAGCATATAGTTCTAAATTCTATAGGTTTGTATTTATGTTCAGACTGTTCAGTAGTTTCATATAGCATGTATTTGTGATTGGTCAGTAATATATCATTTCCATTAAATGGTACTTCTACCAAATTTTGTTTGAATTTCTACATAATTAACTGGTTAAGATGCGAATGAAGTCATTCACTGTGTATTAATGTGAGAATCTTGTTGAGAGAATCTTGTTGACTTGTTCACAGTGGTGGGGATAGGAAGCAGATGTGTGGTAGTTGAAGTACCTCACAAAAAGTTATTACATGAAAGTACTGTGTATATGTTGACTGATATCTGAGATGTGTTTTAGTAGGTTTTTTTTGGCCTTAACCTTTTTATCATTTCTGGGTACATACATTTTAAGGCAAAATAGTCCTAAAAGGGCATTTTTTAAAAATGTACTACTATTTCATTATCTACAACATTACATATAAACACATGTTAGTTCACTGGTGGCTTTGGATAGTAATTAAACTGGACTTATGCTGATCAGCCATAATATTAAAACCACACTCTTGTTTCTATGATATTTGTTCATTTTATCAACTCCACTTAGGTGCACTTTGTAGTTTAACAATTACAGACTGTAGTCCGTCTGTATACTTTGTTAACCCATATTTCCCCTTTGCTTCAATAGTCATGACACCCACAGGACCACCACAGAGCAGGTATTATTTGAGTGGTGGATCATTCTCAGCACTGCAGTGACACTGATGTGGTGGTGGTGTGTTAGTGTTTGTTGTGCTTGTATGAGTCAGACACAGCAGTGCCGCTGGAGTTTTTTAACACTGTGTTCACTCAATGTCCACTGTATTAGACACGCCTACATTGTTGGTTCACTATGTAGATGTAAAGTCAGAGATGATAGCTTATCTGTTGCTGCACACCTTGTGTTGGTCTTCTCCAAGTCCTTCCTCAGTGCTCACAGGAAGCTGCCCACAGGATTTTTGACTATTTTCTGTTCAGCAGCAACACAGAGGTGTATAAAAACTCCAGCAGCCCTGCTGAGTCTGATCCTGTGTCACAGTGCTGAGGATGATTCACCATCCAAATAATACCTGCTCTGTAGTGGTCCTGTGGGGGTCCTGACCATTTTAAAACAGGCTAAAGACAACAAAGTATACAGAGAAACAGATAAACTACAGTCTGTAATTGTGAAACTACAGTGCTAATGGACAGAAACATTTGTGTTGAAAATTTAATGGACAGTAAACTAGTCAGCAAAATAGAGTCAGTTATGTTCATGATGCATCTGTTTACTGGCACCATTCATGCAGTTTCCAATACCACCAACGCGGTTGCTCATTACAACAAATGCAAGATTGTACTTTGCGGCAGGGAATATTCATAGTCAAAAGAACGAGCCAAAGAATCACCTGGAAAATCAATGCTGGAGAAACCTTGACAGAGAGACGCAAAGCCTGTGCTCAGAACCAATCTGCTGTGATATCAATATCCAAACCCTAAATTATTCAGAACTCTCCATTATGTATGGATCACCTCCTCTGCTGAGGAAGTCTGCACAACCCCCTGAATGAACATCCCAGAAAATCCCTCCGTTATTAGTTCTACGGAGCAATAAACGTCAGGAATGTTTGATTTATAACCCTCAGTTCTGAAAGTGCAGTATTTTCCGCTGAGCCAAAAATTTTTTTTATGCAAATACAGACACACATTATATATGTAGTCATTCATAGACAATAATTGGATTCATGTTAGTCCTTAATGTCACTGGTCATAAAAGAGGACTATATCCCCTAAAACTAGTTGAAGAATTGAACTAAATTTATGCATCTCCTGGAAACATAACGTCTCTTAAAGTCTTAAATTTTGTCTGTTTTATTTTATACCCTGAAGGACATGTATGATATCTGTGTTTGTTTTTTTATTTTTTATTATAATATATTTTTTTCTCTGAGGTCCAGTTTTCTGACCTCTCTTTATTCTTTAGAATTAAACAGGCTGCTTTTGTTACTATATCTTTAAGAAAGATGTATGTAACTTACCTTTCGAACCATGATGATTGGTTGTCCTGTAATTTTGCCTCATTTCAAAAATAGAAGGCTGAAACACTTCTTGTAGTGTTGACATGAAGGGGTGGGGCTTAACTGCTTTAGGATAATTAGGCCTAGTTATTTAAAACATTTAATTATAACCTCTATAGTTTACATGTTTTTTGATGTCACAGAAGCATTGGACCCAAAATGAGCTTATTTTTTCAGCTTAGTTTTAATATACGTGAAATGTGTTGGCTTTAATGACATCACAAAACCAGTTAATAAAAAAAAACTTAGTTTAAGTGAATTAATTTTCACATATTGAAAGCATGTACTTGAGACTAAGCAATTTCAAGTCATCAAACTCTTTTATTTTTTTTTTTAAAGTGAGGATAATTCTGTTTTTCATAGTATGAGCCCTTTAAAATCTGCAAACAACCCTTACAGAAACACAGAAAGAACCTGTCTCTCCAAACACATAAGCTTCAGCATAGAAAACAAAGTATATATCAAAATTGCCCATCCCAACATGTCTGAAAAACAGACAACAATCTCTTCTGAATTAAAGGTGCAGTATAGAATTTAGCAATGCTAACCTTTACAAATTATCAACTGTCAAAGCATTCTGGTAGGTCTTAAAAGAAGAAGACTCAGTTGGTTTGGTCACGTGATCCGGATGACGGATAGCCGCATCCCAAAGGTAGCACTGAAATGGAGACTGGGAAGACCCAAAACCACCTGCTGTCGAACAATGCAAGAAGAGATAAAAAAGATTAACCATACTTGGGAGGAGATCGAAATGTTGGTCAAAGACAGATCCAAGTGGAAGAAAACAGTTGCAGCCTTTTGTCTCAATGGGGATGAAGAGGATAAATGAAGTGGAGTGATATAATTTAAATCAAACACACTTCTTGTCAAATCTGGCAAATATTTTGTGATGCTTTACTAGCTGTCTGTTTTTGTGCACAGGGAAAATCTAATGTCTATAAACAGCTCTGGCTGTAAATGGGAAATAAACAAAGTGGCTTTGGTAGAGCCTCACACCACTCTTCTAGCCAAAGAGTAAAAAGAAGTGTTCATGCACGCTACAGGGTAAAGGGAAGAGGTTACAGGCTGATCTCCGCGCATTATTAAGAAGGAGAGATGGCCGTGAATCAGCCAAAGAGAAGAAGATCTGAAGAACATGGATTGAGAAAGAAGTTCTTAGATCAAGCAAGAGCATTTTAACAGTGACGAGATCTCCAAGAGATGATGAGGCCGAAGTTGGCTTCCTATTTACGCTTTCCTGTCCCATGCCAGTTCCATTCTGGGACTGCTGCACAATTTAATTTAAAATTGGAAGCTTGAACAAGAAGCTGCTGAAAAAGAAGTCGACTTCAGCTTCATGGAAAGGCATGAAAAGGGTTGAGATGGTTGCCCAGTTTCTGCTGGACAGGTGGGGAACATTATTTTTGCTTCGTTTTACAGAACCAATAGGTTAGTATACTTTTCAGTATCTGTAATAGCAGCTAGTAAGCACTGCAGAGGCAATTGTAGTGGCAGTTTGTTAATTAACATCATAGCTAGCATAGTATTTGTCCATACAACAGACAAAGCGGGGAAGTTTGCAAACCCAGTGTTGTTCATCTTGGCAATGTGTGTCTATGCATTTGGGGGGGTGGAGCTTCTGAAGGTGCAATGAAGGGGTGGGTGTATTTGTTTTGCTGTTGCGTTCAACAGAATCGTATACTGCACCTTTAATAACGTTTTTGAACTTAATGCATTTGGCACCTACAAACAAGCATGTACAAGCTTATGATAAAATTAAGATGTCTTTATATCTTGGAAGCGTTATAAATGTCATCAGGGAGTGTAAATTACAAACGCTCAGAGGGCCTTTGAATCTTAACTGCACTGTGTGCTTGAGTGTGTTTTCCTTTTCTGATCTTTACAGACTTCTTCATCCTTAATGCATGACCCCACCCTCCCAGTGTGCACTCTTACATCAATGTTTACCTAAGGAAGCCTGTACCTACTGAAATGTCAATGCCGTTGCGTTATTTAGCCCTAGAGGAACATAAAATTGATTTTGCATCACTCAGGCAAAACATAGTTGAACATACTTATTAAAATCAATATCAATCACTACAACCTACGTGTTTATTCTGTTAAATGTCTGTAAGTGCGTGTGTGTTGGGAGACCATGCGTCAGTGTGCATTCATATATAAAAGAGAGCTTTCACAGATAGGCTTGTTATGTTTGCCGCTAGATTTTACAAATACACAATATTGTTTAATCTAGCACAATATTAATCAATGAATATTTTATAGTACAGGCATCTGCCACCCCAACTTTTCATTTTCAGAGTTATATTGGGATTCCATGAATTTCAAATGTGTAACTCTTTTTTTCTATCAGTCAGAAGTTGCTGAGAGTTTTCTGAGCCTTTTGGTTCGGCTTTAAAACCGCCACTTCTACGGCAAAACCTAGACATAAAGATGCCTGAGAGACGCTCTCGAAGCTTATTGCAAAAGCTTCCTGCAGCTCATCCATAGTCTTCATCTCCTGCCTATGACACCAGTAATAGAGGGATTTAAAAACAGGCAGGCAGAATGACACAGCACTTTGGAGCTCTCAGCGGTCTATGGGCCTTTAGCACTCTGCTCACTGCATAATCAGGGCTCTGGCCAGTGGCTTGACCTGTGAATAAAGTATGAAACCTGCCCATGTATTATATGCGACTCAAGCTCAGATTCTGCTGAACGAGGTTTCTTTTTAGCCATCTGTTGTGTAAACCTATGGTTTGAGCTTAAGGCCTACAGTATGTTTCCTGCTCACAGCTTCAATTCAACCCTGACTTCTAATATTAATACATGAATCAGAGGAAGGTGGGAGGATAGAGAGAGGGTGAGAGAGAGACAGAGAAAGAAATAGGGGCAGAGAAATAGAATTTGAAAGAGACAGAACACAGAGTCATGATTCCCTTATTATATACCCTTAAACAACTTGTTTTTCAGTTTCTTCATAAGGCAAAGGTTACAAATCGTCTCCTAAATAGCATTCTAGAGGAAAGGCCAAAACATTACTATCTTTAATGTATGTCAATGGAACCAGTGATTTTGGAGCATTTCTATTGGTCTATTCATCATGAAACTCTTATAGAATATAAAGAACAGCTGTCGTATTTAAAGGATGTCAAAAATAAAAACTGACATACGACAACAAGGCAACACCTGTGAAAATAGCAAATATGTGGAGAAATCTATTCCAGTAGAAGATGTTGGCACTCTTCATAGCCTTCCCAAGAAACCACACCATCAACATTTGTGGCTGATGTTCATCTTTTAATGAGACTGAAATTGGCTTCTGATTCACCAGCTTCTTAATCAAAGTTCCATTCCTCCTTAAATGCTACCGCTTGTACTGGAGCCAGAAAGTAGCTGCAGCACTTTTTGTGGTGGAACAGAAAATGCCACACACACACAAAAAAAGCCCTTAATTAGCCTCACGACCCCATACTGTGTGATCTATCTTTTGGCATTTACAGCAGATCATCTTAAACTAAAAGTTTCATAGTAAGTAACAATTTTAATTTACTTTGTGTTGAAGTAGAGATCGAAAGCAAGTAGCTAGTAAAGGTAGCGTTAGCCACTAGAAAGCTTTAAGTAGCCAACATAGCAAATTAAACTGAACACAAAGCACTTTTGTAAGTCGCTCTGGATAAGAGTGTCTGCTAAATGCCATACATGTCAATGTCATGTAGTATGATGACCATTATTATTACATGGAGGTTTATTTTACTTTCCTGTGTGTGTTTATTTCAACATGTTGCTTCTGTGTGATCATCACGGTGTCCTGCTCTAAACCAGCATATCAGAGTAGAGCTCAAGTAATCACAAAAAAGGAACACAGCTTATTTCAATTTAGGGCCAGTTCATTATGTGTAAATGTCTATATACCATTTTTGTAATTATGTATTTTTTAGAGAACAATTTAAAATACTGAATAAATGCATTGTAGGGTAAATATAAATGGTTATGGCATGAATTATTTTATGTCAATGACAGAGAACCAGTGGTATAAATTTCTTTATATAACCTTTCATATAAAGAAATTTAGTATAATTGCACTATAATACATTCTATTTTTGTAACATGATGTTGCTGTTGGGATTTTGTATCTGTAGGTGATCCATATAATCTTAAATCCACAACCTCTGCACCACATTGTGCGTCGCAGTTTTTGTTAGTATGTCAACTAACAGCAAATAATCTTTATAGTTACTCCAGCGAGGGTCCATCCAGGATACAAGATATAATCCACACATAGTGAACACAAGTCAATGGCATTTAAAATCACAGCAGCTGTAATAACCAGCACTGCTGCAGAACTGGAACGTTCAGATGTGGTAAAGAAGGTGAGTGGGTTGCAGGTTAGAGACAGGCCAGAGCTGCCAGGGCTAATGAGATGAGATTGTGCAGAGCAGGTCTGCTCACTGAGGTGACGGTCGATCCAATCAGGTCACTAGCATGCAGAGCTGACTCACTGCAGCAGCAGTAGCTGCCCTGCTCTAACAGTGGCATTTACACCTAAAGGGAAAGTATCAAGGTGAGGTTTCATCATAGTTGGTCGGTCATGACCTATTTGGCGTCTGAAATTTCTTTAGTTGTACACTGGACGTTAAAGCAAACACTTGCCTTAAACTTGTCGTTTTGCCCATTTTATACAATATTAAAAAGCACATACGCAAATCTGTTACATCATATTAGCTTCATTGTACAATCAAAGAAGCAAACTTCATATACGGGATATGTCTCAGCTGGTCTACTGCTTAACATATAGTATGCACATACTCATTAGTACTCTGTATATGTGCTGTATAAGGGAAGACAGAGCCGTATGGAGGATTGTGTGCAGGAGAGGCTGCCTCGAAATGGCTCACATGATCTCCCCTCACAGGCATTAGTTTTATGCCTATGAGCAATCAATCTTCTAAAGTGCAGACTCATGGACCATAACAGTAGCGAAATACCTCATTTTCTCTGTCTAACAGGATCTTCTGGGAAAAAAGGGCTGTCGGAGGCTGATATGGCAGAGAAGCCTGTCTAATACAGACCAGCCAAGACAGGAAAGATATCAATCAAGTACTTAGAAACTAGAGAAATAGCCAAGAGTTTGATTACAACTATAATAACTATAGTTCCCAGCAGCTGAAATAGAAAGTCTACTTGTCACCTTACATAGAAAGACAGACTGATAAATGGATAGATGCTCTGGTTGTACGCCTAGGCTTCATTTAATAGACTTTAGAACAATCAATAGGATATAATGTCATACCCCACACACCACCCTGACTGCCCTGCTCACAGGTTTAACCGTAATCCCTCATGTCCCACACCACCAAATGTGGAATTTTTCAGATGATTCAATTGGTCATGTTTAGGCATGGATGGTTTTGCACGCACCACGATTCCACAGAAATTAGGACGGTATGTGAAATGCATATAAAAACAGGTAGCAGTATTTTGTTTCCAAGTACAAAGACATTTGAAAAAGATATCTGGGGTTTTTATTGTATACGTGTTTTTTGAAAATGATTCATGTTCCAAAAAGAATGGGATGGGACAATTTAACACTAGGAATGTTGTAAAATATTTAAAAGCAACATCCTAAACAGGAAGTATCCAGAAAAGGCAATGTCTTTTATTATCAATGACAGGGCAAGGCTCACCCTTTTGCCAAAAAGCAAGAACAACATTTTTAACACCAGTGATTGCAAAGATTTGAGGTATTTCACCTTCACTGACACATCGTATCATGAAAAATTCAGGGAAACCAGAAAAATCTGTGTGTGTGTGACGGACAACAACAGCCACAACTGAATATCCATGACCTTTAATCCCTCAGACAGAACTACATACTTCTGTGATGAATATCACCACATTAGCTCAGGAATATTCTGACCAACATTTGGCAAACACAATGTTCGTTGTTGGGTAAAAGGAGAACTATTATGCTCATAGTAAAAGTTAATAATTATATTTTTGGGGTCTACTAGAATAGATTTACATGTCTCAATTTTCCTAAAACACAATATGTACCTCATACTGTATAACTGTATTTGCCCTCTGTCAGAGCTGCTGTGTGTTTAAGCCCCGCCTCCTGACAAGCTCAGCGTGTTCTGATTGGTCAGCTAGCCCACTTTGTGCTTGCCCAACTGCCAGGGCAGCATTAACCCCCGCGGATATTTTTACAACACTGTCAGCTCTGCTAAATCAGTTTGAGCCAGAGTCAGATCCTGAAAGTCAGGTAGAACAAGTTGGTAGATCCAACCCACCTTCGCATACCAGACATTTCAGAGTGGTATGTTTTAATTTTCTTAGCTCCCTGTGTGTCATGTGCAGGGATGCCAAGCTTGCCGAGCAATAAGAACTGTGTTACTAGATGATGTCACCTTGTAACAGAGAAATATTGCAACAGGGCATTTGAGGCAGGAGTGGTTATGGAAAAGAGATTCTCCCTCTGGTGTGTACCTTGAGCTTTATAACTTTACAGATTGTTTACATACACAGAACATTACATAACACACAAAGTTGATGCTATATATAGAAGGTAGAATTTAGAACTTTTGCTATTTGTATTTGCCCACAAGAAATTTGACATCCACATTTAACCCATCCGTGTAGACACACCTATATACACACACAATAGGGGCAGTGAGTACACTTGCCTGGAGTGGTGGGCAGCCCTATCTACAGTGGGGGGGACAGTGGAGGGCAGGGTGTCTTGCTCAAGGGCACTTCAGTTGTGTCCTGATGGTACAGGGGATCGAACCGATGACCTCCTGGTTGCTTAACCTCTGGCCCATGACTGCCCTAGTCTGGTCTCAAGCTCATCTAAACTCCACTGATAAACAGTGGAAATGGTCACTATAGTGAGTAAGACTGTGTATGTTCTCTAGGGCAAAGAAGAAAATGACTATCCAAACTGTTAGCAGCTCAAGAAGGCCAGGTATGTCATGATATGGGGGCTTTATTAATAACCACTGGTAACTTACATATCTGTGAAGGAAATGGTAGCACTGAAAGTTATGTAAGCATGTGTTCTTCGTTATATACTAATAAACATAAAAAATAATAAATCTAATGTTACTGTCTATCCAAACTACATTCATAGGCTCACACATTAACTCATGCAGGGACAAAGAATGGCATCAATTAGAAACATAAAGGAGAGCCGTAGAGGCTGAGGAACAACTCAGCAGAATTGAGCTCATCGATCAGTGTCTCTCTCTCTCTCTCTCTCTCTCTCTCTCTCTCTGTTTCTCTCTCTCTCTCTGCAGCCTGCAGGAGGACCGGAGCTCCCTGAGGCTCAGTCCAGGCACACATACATACACACACACAGCAGGAGAGTTTGTCACTGATCTGGGTCACTCCCACTCCGTCAGGGAGGGGCCGTATTTATAGCTACTTAAAGCTGCATTAACATTTGTGTGTGTGTGTGTGTGTGTGTGGGTCCACTTAGCCATCTAGTCCTAGTCCTGTTAATTAAGTCCTTTAAAAGGCCCAATATCATGAAAAACCTTGTGAAGACTTTCATATACATTGTTTTATTGGACTTACAGCAGTTTAGCACCACCTATTAAGACAGGTTGGAAAATGGTAATGTAAAAATGAGTAACTCTGGGTACATAACCCACTCATATATTATTAGTGGAAAAATATGAAATATTTACAATTTGGGCCCTTAAGTACAGTAAGTATAGGGTTGCATATGGAGAGTCAACACATATACGTAAGCACACACCCACGCACTGCACTGTTTTAAAGCCTTCTGTGCCCTCGGGACCCTCAGACTTTTCCCAGCCTTCCTTAAAGTAGCATCCCAATCTGCAGAACGGCCATGAGCCTGTAGAAATGTTTTAATCTGCTTTAATTTAGACTGCGTTAAGCACTACTGATTTAGGCCAGACACTACACACAAGGATAATGTGGAGCTCCATCATTTAAAGCAGACGTTTGCATCTCTTCTTCAGATGTACTGTCCTACAGAGTTCAGGTCCAACCCTTATCTAACACACCTGGCTCTGATATTCAGAAGCTCCTTAGGACCTTGATTAGCTGGATCATGTGCGTTAGATTAAGGATGGAACTGGACAGTGCAGGGCAGCAGCAGGGCTAAGCATACTCGGTGTTGATCAGTGCTTGCACTACTTGTAATATCCACAAGAGGGACTCAAATCATGCATTTCAGGAAAAAGCTTTAATGTTGGGAAAGCTGTTTAAGCATTCTTGTGCTTGTTCATTGCAGTGGCACCACCTGCACTAATATGAAATATAGAATCATGCTTAAGGCAAAATGTCTTAAACCAAACGGCAGCTCTTCAGTGTCTGAATCACCTGTAGCATAGCACTTATGGTAGGTCACTGCAGGTTCATGTGGACTTAAATTACAATAATTGATTAAGAAGCAGTTTTAACATGAGGGGCAAATTTGTTTTTGATAATTAGTTATTTTTTATTTGCAGTTACAACATAAAGTTAGACCTCAGGTGCAAAGGGCCTCCTGCAGTATGTAGACCTACAAATAACGACTTTCATTTTTATTATAAAGATATAAATTTAATCACTGCAGTTTTACAGGGTAGTAAGAAGCAGCATCATGTACCAGGTAGAGTGATAATCAGCACTGCTGAGGAATTTTGCTGAAATTAATAAAGGTTTCTGAGCTCTTGCTGGAGTTTATATGTGAGTTTTGAAAAAATAAATCCATAACTACCCATACAATTTTTTAGCTTGTACCTTATTCTTAGCTATTAAAAGTTATTCGTTTGTTTATTTTGCTATCATCATCACTGTTGTTGCAAGGTTCATTATTACTAATATTTAATTATTTTATATTTTTACACATGATTTTTCCGTAGATCTTTAAATACTTCTTGTTGTAACTTTTTTGTAGCTTTTGAACATATTCTGGAGAGCAAACTAATTTTTCTTTATTCTCTCATGTTGGACTGATGGCAGACTCTACTCTTCAGTGCTACAGTGCCTATGTTAACTTACATTCACACAGAAGATCAACAAAACGTAATTTTACCAGCACCCAAATTTTACATATGACTTATGACATATATTCTATTACATATTTTTATAACATTCTCTCTTTCAGGTATAAGGAGGATTAGAGAAGTACCTTGTTACTGTGTACCATATTATTGTAACCAATAACAATGACATCAGTTAAATTTAAGTGGGAGAAATTAAGTATTGCTGCAGGCATTATATTCCCTTTGGGCATATAGAACACTGATCTGTGCTGAGTTGCAGGGTGAATGCGATAAGGGAAGATGGTGCATTTGCAGCATCAGCTTAACTGCCTTTTGTCTGCAGTGCTATAGGGTGTGGTAAAGCACAGACAGAGGCTAGCTGTCCTAGCAAGCCACCAGCCCACAGACCAGTCATCGCAATCTGATCTAACCACACAGCATGTCCTTCAATTGCAGGCATGGCTTCCTCCCTCCCTATTCGACATTCCACTAATAGCACTTCATCACAGGCACGCAGGCATGGGAGGAGTACAAAATAAGGTAAAGTGCTGCTTTTTTCAGTTGAGCAGAAATTGAATAGAAGTACAAGCCTAAAATAAAATTCATTTAGATTTTGAGCTTTCTTTATTAGTTTCAATACAAAACCTAATGTTTTATTGCTTAAACACGGGGCACGATTGTACAGGAGACGACACACCTTGACTGAAGTGATTGCCAGTTGTTGACAGGTGGGAGGGGATATCAGACTCAGAATTAGAAATACATAAATGGGTGTGGAAAAATAAATCAACTACATGAACCACTCACACAATACGGGGAAACATGTGAAAATACAGTATTTTGATAAATAGCAACTAAACATTTAAAGATACTACAAACAGAATTCCCTGATATTCCTAGACTTGGACCTAAAATGATCAAAACCCCATATATTCCATGTCTGGGACAAACTTTCCATGATATTCAAGAAATTCTAGGTAAACCCATATGTAAGTATTTCCTTACTTATATAAAACACAACAAAAACTGTTGGATCAAATTCCATAAGAGAAGACATCTATTTTTGTACTTTCAAAAACACTTCCATAATTTCTAATTTCACTGTAAATTAAGATGGAAAATTAAAAAAATTGGGACTAGGGAACAATTTTTAGCACATGGGCATCTAATTGTCACTTTAAAAGTCAGTTCCAGTGGTCAGAATTTGGATAAAACTTCATATTAAAAGCTTATATGAGACTTTAAATCATTTTATCTTAAAGGGCTCATTTGCATGTATCAAGTTCTTGAGCTTTTTATTTTTTCACCCAGAGCTTCACATATGGTGTTTGTGTGGTTGCATACCAAACAGGCATCCACTTTTCACTTTTCTGTGTCCATTGTCCCGCCTCACTGTATCTCAATTAAGAGGCTGCTTTGTTACTTTGACTTTAGGACTGATATATATGAACTGTATAAATGAACTGTGTTCTGACTGGTTTGACCCGTATTGTGCCTTTTGAAAAAGCAGCCAAACAATGAATTTAAAAAAGGCTGTTTTTAATGTAAACACCTTTTTTTACTTTTTACTTTTGTTACACCAGAACAGTTGTGCTTTCAGATTTATGAACTTCCAAATGTTTATCCTCAGCAACTGCTCATTGGCTTTTATTCTGTATGTATATCAGCATAAATTGGCTGCTTCCACCAGCATGCTCAGAAACACAAAGCAATCCAGATGCTAATATTTCAGAATCACTAGAGTAAAAAGCAACTAGTGTAGGTGTTGAGCTTGTGTGGCCCACGATGTTAAATCCAGCCCAAACAGCCAAAGCAAAACAAACTCCACTGCATTCAAACACACAACAATGCCTTTTCCGAGCGCTGTGCTAATCCCAGCGGTACGCTAATCTGCTGTATTTTTAGCTTGATTTTACCAGGAGCTCTGACTGATGTGTGCAGTCGGATTTGTCGATAAAAAACAGGCCTAAAAAAAAAAATCTTGAACTCGAATTGCCTGCTTACAAACAACAACAAACACAACTGACTGCTATTCAGTACAAAGACATGAAAGAGACAAACACATTAAACGTGCTACAATGAAGTACAATGAAGACATCTGAGTCAGTACATAAGAGTGAAAGTGTCTAGTTTAAAAGGACTGAACAATACATCATTGCTGTCAAAGAAAAATGTAACTTTTATAGAAAGATAAGGATGTTTCCTCACCTGTAAAGTTTTTCTTTGGACAGCAACAATATATATTTTATTTATTATGTTGTGCAAAATGTGCAAATTAGCCTCTAATCTCTAATCACTCTGTGTTTTATTGTGTGCTGTGAGCATTCTGACCAGCCACAGATGTTTCTTGAGTATTTGGGTGAATTAAGCATTACTATGTTCCAACAATCATCAATACGATACAGGCCAGTATTAAACTACATCACGTCAAGGGTCATCATGTTGGAAGGTTTATGGCAATCAAAACTGGCTCTTCTTTGTTTATCAAATATCACAATATCCCTTCCAAACAAACTGGAATATCATATTCTTCCTTTACCTTTAGTGAAAAGAAATGAAATGATTGAAATGATAGAGTTCTGAAACCTATTACAAAACTAACACTGCTGTATATTTACTGCATTACTTAAATACAGCAGATATGCTGCAAATAAATGGTTTATTCTGGGAGATACAGGTCAAGCTTCTCATGTTTTTTTTTTACATTATCTAAGTCTGTCTATTCTACAGTCACAGTGTGCATACCTTTTACCCTGTTTACCTCCACAGAGCTGATACTATTTTGGTAGATCATTCTCAGCACTTCAGTGACACTGATGTGTGTGCTGTGCTGGTATGAGCGGATTAGACCCAGCAGTCCAAATGTTTTAAACGTGCCCACTTACCATCATTTCTTTTAGATACCCTGACCTTGTTGGTCCACCTTGTAGAAGCAAAGTCAGAGAAAATAGCTTATGTGCTGCTGTGTCGGCCCTTCATCAGTGTCACAGGGTGTCTTTTATGAGTCCTTCTAGTCCTTCATCAGTGGTCACAGGATTCTGCCCACTGTAGGCTGGATATTACTGGTTAGTGGACTGTTCTAAGTCCAACAGTGACCCTAAGGTGTTTAAACTCCAGCAGCACTGCTTTGTCTGATCTACTCACACCAGCACAACACACACTAACACACCACCACCACCACATCAGTGTCACTGCAGTGCTGAGAATGATCCACCTCCCTAATAGTATCTGTGGCGGTTCTGTTGGGGTCCTGATGAACAGGGTAAAAGGGAGCTAACAAAGTATTCTGAGAAACAGACAAACAACAGTCTGTAATGGTAGAACTACAAAGTGCATGCATACGATATGTGAAGCTAATAAAATGTACAATGTCTTTAGATACAAGAAACTGTACTTAAATAATATGTTCAGTGTATATTTAAATCCATTTCATATGTTGTGTTATTCTAACTTGAATGATGTTTCATGTTTCAGTTGATTAAATTGAGCCTGTAGTGTCACATGGATCTCATATAAAACTCACAGCTACACAGAAATCTGCAAGAGGGATACAGAAGCCTTTATAAAGATAACATCAGCAAAATCCTGCATGGACAGGAAAGAGAATAGCACAGCTTGCTTATGAAGCTGCACATCCTGACAGGGCTGAGGCACACCTGAGCCTTTAGATCCTGCCTGAGAAAGCCTTATTCAGCTCACACAGACACACTGCAGCAGTGCAGACTGGCTCTGCAGCTCCTCCTCCTGACACAGCGCTCTGATGATTATGGCAGGCAGCACAGTGTGCGGTGCTGCAAACACATATGCACAGATCCCACTTGAGTAGGTGGGAGAGCATCTACAGCTTGCTCATGTTATACTGCATACAGTACACTGCATGCTGCAGAGTTTCACTGCATGTGACCTTGGAGATACCATATAGGTCGACCCTTAAAGGAGAATCACATTGTTTTTAAACCTAACCTCCAGCTGCAGTATCTGAATCATACAGTCGAGTAGCACAGACTTAATAAGGTGTTAATCAATATATTTATATATATATATATATATATATATATATATATATATATATATATATATATATATATATATATATATATATATATATATTGAATAATAAAAGCCTTAGTATTTTATTTTTTATTTTTTATTTATTTATATTACAGATTAATTAAAAAATATTATAATATAAGCTAATTGACCGTTGAATTCAGCACTAATTCTGCTATATGTACATTTCTTCTTTGCCTCTGCTGTGTGACTATATGCTAAAGATGTAGCAGAGATATTATTTAAGGTGTTTCTGATATTAGAGAGAAAAGACTTTCACCAAAATCTCCCATAACTGCTTGATTTTTTCTAAGAAGTCCTACTCAGGTTCGAGACCCATCACTGACCTCTGACCTCCGCAGAAAAGTGGGCCGAGTGTCTAGTGATGAAGAGCTGTAGTTGCCGGTCCAGATCACACGCTGTGAGGCTGATGTCCCAGGAGCGGATTCCTGCACACACACAAAAACAAGCCAGTTTACCACACACACACCACAATGTGTTACTGCATTCACTCTACTTTTATACATTAATACCTCTAATTGTTTTCATATCTTCACCCTAGACTGCGCAACACATCTTTTCTTAATCATTATCACAAACAAATTACAGAGGCTACCATTGGCGTAGGAACCAGAGGGGATGGGAGGGACATGTCCCACTCAGTATCAGAAACAGGTAGATTTGTCCCACCCAAAAAATAAACCACGGAAAAGCAGCAAGCAGAGGTCAGTAATGAGAGCAATGAATAGCAACGATGACCATATATACTGCAATTAAAACAACTTATGTATAATGTGTTGCTATGGTAATAGACTAGGAGGTTTTGGGATAGCTAAAGTTTATATTAACTTTAGTCAGAAAGCACTCTGAAACGTAAAGTTACATTACTCTCTGGCCACGTCCCAAACTGCAGACTCCTACTACACTACATACGTAAACAAATAAAATATAATAAATAAAATAAATAAATGAATGAATAATTAAAAGGACACCATTGTTAGAAGTGCTTTCAGTAGTGCAGTATGTAATGTTCCAGAGGGTGCTGTTTGGGACACAGCCTTACTGTCTAACATTAATGTTAGTCTGGTCTTGTCAGGAAAACTCAACATACAGTCATTTAATTTTAGCATTATGCCACCAAAGAAAATAGTAATTTTTTGGCTTTATTTGTATATAATCCAGACACTGCATGTATAATTTAAACGTTTTCTGACAAGAGTACCATGTAATGTGGAGTATCAGGTTTAGTTTGTAAAGTGATAATTAATTGGATTTATTCTAATAATAAACAGACGTACAGATAATGTTGTATTTTGTTTATTTATTTATAATTTACCGTAATTCCATAAATGTTGTTCTACGTCACTATACATACAGTGATTTACTACCTTACCTACAGTGGAATCAGCTTATAGGTAATAATTTAGTGGATAGGGTGGGCTTTTATTCATATTAGCAAATGTGTCGCCCCCAATGTCAAACCCGCTCCTACGCCCTTGGAGGCTACAATATATAACTTTTTTATTACGTACTGTGGGCATCCTGACCAGATCCTGGGAATCAGTTGTCTATATGTGTTTTACAGAATCAAGGCATACATGTGATCCAACAAATTAAACTAAATAATTACTACAGGCCAATATAACCATATCATGTCAAGGGGGAATTCCACCAATGTTTAGTAAATCAGGGTGCTTTGATGTAAAAATGCTTTATTCTAGAGAAACTTGGTAAACCAATTTGTTCACAATTTTAGAAGCTTTCTCCCTGAAAGTTACTGCATGAACTGGTTATGAATATATAAGTGTGCTGCTTCATGCTTAAACAAATATTGAAACAATACTGAAACAAATAGTGTAGCTTTCTGTTTACATCTAGTCTTGGAAGCAGGGTTGGGCCTGGTTAGTGCTTGGATGGGAGACTGTCGGGAACTACCAGGCAATGTAAACTCAGGGAGGTCTGTAGCATGATGGTAGGCGAGGTTAGAACCACAAAGCAATGGGTTTAAATTCCATGACTAACTAGGCACACCTGATTACCAAAGTTTTTAACAGAAAATTCATGCAGGGTCCAAGAAAAAAACACTTATTTGTAGAGGATTTTTCACTGTTTCACCATTATAACCATTACATACAACAATTCAATGACTGTCTGGCATAGAACAAATGTGTATATTTGGACTATGCAACCCCTAAATCAGTAAGGTTCTGTAATAAATGCTTCCGTCTCAATTTACAATGAACTTCCCAAGCCCAGGTACGTGGCGAGGGTTGTGCCAAGAAGGGCATCCGACGTAAAATACTTTGCCAAATCTAGCATGCATGTTGACGACCCCTGGCGTCCCCTGTAGAAGCAAAAAATCCCAAAGATGTGTGTGTGTGGGTGTGTGTGTGTGTGTGTTACTTTGTTTTTAACAACAACCGATTTATCCAGAAATGTTTAAAAGAGTGGAAACCCTTTTTAATACATTACAAGCGCAATACTGTATGTGGAAACATAATAGCCAATAGATTTTGATCATACTGTAAAGTCATAGCTTCATAGTGCTTTTCTTTTTTCTCTCTGTGATTACTCATATATCCAGAACATGTGCAACATCCTGTAAAAGATTCACTGCAATTAAAAGTAAAAGGGACATTAGCAGAAAGCTACGTTGAACAAGTGTGCGCTATCACAGCCGGTACAACTTCTGTGGGACTTTTTTCCCTCTGTGTTCACTGAAAATTCATGGAATCTCATTAAACGTTACATAACAGTGTCCAAAAACGCAGACGGCTCATGCAATCTCTCTGCGGCGAACTCGCTGAACACAGCACTTAGAGGATTAGGGGATGAAATCAAATCCTCAAGCCTCTTGCCTTCCTCATTATTTCTGTCTTTCCTCGCCACTTTATTTCAGACCGATTAAAAGGCTTCTTTCTTTACTCTGATGGAGACCAAAGCGCAAATCTTACACTCTGTACACGCTGCAGTCTTCGGGCTCTGAAATGCTGTGTCATTGAGCTGCTCCTCCTCCACCACCACTACCATCAGCACCGACTCCCAAACATAAAAGCTCCCCTCCCTTTGTCGTCTAAGAGATTTTTGACTTCAGTCCAAACAAACCAACACCCAGATGGGGCTCCTGAGAAATATTGATTGACTTTCACGTGTTAATTGCTACAACAAGATCAATAAAGGCCAAGCAGAAGCATTTCTGGATAGCCAAAATGAGGTTTTGGCATTCAACGAGAGCAACACAAGCCTTCACACACTTTTTTGTTTGTTATTTACTACACATGCAGTGTATATATCCTCGCTGTCTAGAGAACAAGATGTTTCTCCAAAATGGCAACTTTACAAAAGAGGACAATGTACTTTACTTCCAACTCATTTAAAAATCTGCCATGGCCTCATTGATTTCAAAAAACAGCTAAAAACTCATCTACTCTCACTGTAACCAATCTAAATACTAAATATGTCATTGTGTGTATTCTTGTGATTATGTTTATTGAGTAACTCTATATTATTATTGTTATTAGTGTTAATTATTGTTATTATTAATATTACTATTTTTTAAATATTCTTCTTTGTTTCTCTTATAATTTATTTTGCTTTGGAGGGAAAGTACTTTGTACAAGCCTCTTTTGGGCTTTTTTTTACTTTCCCTGCACAGTTTGTTGGTTGTTTTTTTTTTTTTTTGTATATTTGTTTACCTTTTTGTGTATATTTGTGTCACATTCTATTTGTGCAAAATAAAATAAAAAATAAAACAAAAAGTCAGTGGAACCAGAATGCTTCCAAGCTATTTTGGAGCATTTCTATTGGTCCATTTATCATGAAATTTATCACACAAAGTAAACACACAATAATGCATTCAAAGGATTGACAAAAATGGAAATACATGTATTTCTTTGGATAGCGAATACGTACTCTCCATTTTTACACTCATAATGCTTTTTGCCCTAATGCTAATAAACTTGTTAAGTTTAATATGTTTATAAGCAGCAAACCTAGGTTTAAGCCAAATTTAATTATCAGACTATATATTAATCTTTTCTTACACATGTTCAAAAAAAAATCACACTCTGTATTTGAATGCTAAAAGACGCTGTCATTGGTTGGGAGGACTTCATCCAACAAGTTGCAGTCCTGGTGAAGGAACATCTTCTGAGGGACTACATTACTAAACACTTGAATGGAAAAAGCTAGAGAGCTCCAACAAAGATCCTAAACATCCCTGTGAATATAGCAGGTTTGGTAATCTGCGAATAGCAGCCGGAGCAACAATTATACAGAGAACAATAAGCGACGAACTGCACCGCAATCATCTCCTCCCTGTACCTGACACACAACTCCTCTGCTAACAAAGGAAGATGCGTGGCTAAAATTTGCACACAAGCATTTAGACAAATCAGGAGTCTTTTTTTAACTCTGATCAGACCAAACAACCACAGAGCTCTCAGGCAGTAATTTAGCTCATCACATTGCTTGTGTGATCCCAGGAACACCAAACCTACTGTGACATTCAAAGATTGCATCATGATATGGGGCTCATTTCTGTAAAGGGTACTGGAGCATTACATGTCATCAAAGGAACATGTGGCAGGACATGGTTTCTAAAAAAGGTGAAGGTGTTAGAATAGCTGAGACAATCTCCTGAATTGAATCCAACTGAGGATTTATATTGGATTTTGGAATTGCGAGTCCAACCCTTATAACCTTGGGGAACTGAGGTCAGCATATTGAACCCCAAGGCTGCAAAAAAGCGAATCACTTTTCTCGAAGGACTAACAGCCAACAACAGCTTATTATTAACGTTATTTTTTAAAGGTACCAAAGCAAAAATATACTTTGTGTGTAATTTGAGGTGGATGTATGCACTGAAAGTATATTTTATAACTGTCTGAGAGATCTGAATGACTATCGTGAGTCTTGCTGGCATTACACGTGAATCACAGATAATCTGGTATAGCAAGCTGACTGAATCTATACTGTCTGAGAAAACATAAATGAAGAGACATGCTGAAGATGAGCAGACGAGGCCTGCTTTTTGTGTCTCTTTAAATGAGGCCTAAAGTTCAGCATTTATTCAGTCTTAGCTCAGCGGCGGTACCTGCTGATAGAAGCCAAGCAAGCATATGGTTTTTGTTACCCTGTCCAGAGCACTGTTCCACACCAGTGCCCCGCTTTCACATGGCCTTTGCATTTCCTGTTCAGTGGCGTGTTGAAATCAATTCGTTATCTGATGTCCTAGCTACAAACTAAAGTGGCGCTGTGGCTTGCAGTTGGCGTAAGGTTATTTGTTATGTTATGTCGTATTCTGTAGCTCAGTATCACTTCATCAGAACGCACAACTTTTCTTTATTTTCATGTTTTCATTCATTGAAATTCTCTCATAGTATCCAGCATGCATTTCACAACAATGTCATCCAACTGCTCTGAATCCTTGTCACATAGCCACTGATCTATAGGCTAATAAATAAAACTCAGATAGCATTAATGTAAGTCTTAGCTCAGTAGTTATTTATGTTATTACTGAGAACAATCTGGGTGTCAGAGAAAAGTTTTAAACCTTTCAGCCAGAAAAATCCAACTGGGGTACAGTATCTAGATAGCCAGATGGCTACCTTATTAAATTTAGCCGGTAGTCCTCCTCATCTAAAGAGTCATTTCGATAATTTGACTAATCCATTCTCTTTATTGTCACGATTACTTTAAGACAGATCTTGAAAATACAGTTATACAGGATAACAAGATATTTGGCTACCTAGCAGTAACATCAGCCCATCCCCAAAAATCCCCCCTGATGCAGCTGTAGTTCCCCTCACCGTCAAATGACATCATCAGAAGGGGATATTTAAACCAGAAGATGTTATTCTACAACAGAGCTTTTCAACCTTTTTTCTTATTGAGGTTCCCTTGCCAGGTTTTTGAGAACTTAAGGTCCCCTATCAACTAAAATGAATCTACTGCAGTGTGTGTATTAAAAAAACATACTATCTATTGTTAACTAACTAACTGTATTGATCTGGCCTTTTTCCAAAATGAACCTATCAACAGAATAAATAAATAACCATTTTGATCGTTTATTAATGATATCTATGTACTGTGTTGCAGAGATATCTACTAAAGTTAGCGTGCCAACCAACTAGTCCCTGCTTGTCCTGTCTCGTAAAACCACTAAAGGGGTCTCAAGAGGTGAGAAAGTCAGTGTAGTGAGTCTGCCTTCAGTTCCTACATGCGCAAATAAAGAACAAGCATTTTAAAACACATTCAAAGAAAACAAGTGACAGATAAGAGCAAAGCAAGAGCTAACGCTGGTGTTGCTGCCGCTGGAGACGCTGTTGGTGAGTAAAGAGATGAAGTTTGAAGCTGAATTTGCAACGTTCTTCTACATGGGTAAGTAAACAGCAAGAGTAGTGAAGAGGGAGGAGAAGGGACAGCGTGGAGCATGAATTCGACAGATTACGCCATCTTACATATTGTCTTTTTTTTATCACCAGCACTGTGAACAGTTCTGACTCAGCAAGTTTCTCCAGAGCAAAGCACTTCACACCAAACCAGTCTGAATGACTCATCCTCCTCATCTGAGTCTTTTCTGTACTTCGAGTGATTTCAAGACAGTTCTAACTGTTAGACAGAAGCAGTTAGATAATTGGCTTTCTAAGAGTAAAAACATTGGGAAAAAAATCTTTTAGGTTTTTGTTTATAAAGTTACAATTTGTAAGATTACAGTTAAAGGTACGGTGACAAAATGCTTGAAGTACCAAAGCTCTAAAACAGACTGTTCTGTTTACACAGAAATATATATATATATATATATATATATATATATATATGTATTTTGTTGCTGTCCTATGAAAAACAGGTATTTCCAAAATGGCAACTTTACAGGAAAGGCCAAAAACTGTTTAACTTCAATGTAAGTCAATAAAACCAGATTTTTTCCAAGCTATTTTGGAGCATTTCT
Organism: Megaleporinus macrocephalus; assembly: GCA_021613375.1. Classification (NCBI taxonomy): domain Eukaryota; kingdom Metazoa; phylum Chordata; class Actinopteri; order Characiformes; family Anostomidae; genus Megaleporinus; species Megaleporinus macrocephalus. The sequence goes on along the minus strand of CM038713.1, from coordinate 13,673,867 downwards.
ATTGGTCTTTTCATTGTGAAATGTTCCCACGATGTAGAAGGCAGCTGCTACATTTAATTGATGAAAAAATTTACAAAAATGGAGATACATATTTTTGAAGTATTTTGTTGCTACTGTTCTCCCTGAGAGATTGCAAACAAAGTTTTCTTGTACAACTACAATGACAATAAAGTCAAACAAAAAATCTTATCTGTATGAGAAACCTGTTAAAAGCATGTACATGAGCATTCATTTAGCCTTACGTTCTGGGTTTAAGAAAGTAGTACAGAGTAATGTGTAATGAAATATCAATGTCCTGTTGGTCATTTGTTTGTCCATAGACTGCAATACAGGCTTCACAAATGGTAACAAAAATCTAACCAAGCATTCATTAGCAGCTCCTTCTGCTAACAGAATATTAGCATTTTCTGTTGGAGAAAAAAAAAGCCTTGTCAAACAGATTTTCTTCAGCGTTAAGGTTCATGTGGTCCATGAAGAAGTACTTATTATTCTAATCACAGCTTCTTATCGAATCAGGCCAGGTTTCTGAAGATGTGACATTTTGAGCCTGATAAATGGAGCCCACATTATCCAATAAATCAATCATGCACTCCACAGGACTGGATAAATGAATCATTCTCTTCATCTAAAGACCCATTCAAGGTGCCACAGAGCTAAAGTACTTCAGCAGTGCAGGTATTAGCTCTGCAGATATTACTGACCGGGCGCAGAGTAAAGCCTCTGCAGCTATATTTGTTATCTCACACAGAAGTTAGAAGGCTTGTAGCTGAGGCAAAATCCTCCAAGGTGCAGCCATCGTACCCCTTGGGTGCTTTTAGCTTAAGTAGGCCCAGATACATTCGTGCCTAAGGGACAGAGGATGAGCCCTCAGGGGTGGATTTATGTTAACCGGGCCTTAGTGAACAAAAACAGAGCCTTACTATGCCCCCCTGTCAGACAGCGTAAGTGAATAAGACACCAACAGTAAGTTTACAGGACCTGATAACAAGTAAAGTTCATGACGTGATTCTAAAACGATAATCCAGCTTAAAAAGTACTTTGGGCTCCTTTCATAGACTGAACTGTCATTTAAAGGCTCCACACTAAAAATTACTCATTAAAATGAATTTCTTATCATTTTCACATAAATCGAATATATTGCACCAACATAGTTACTGCCAAAAGTAATTAATTTGTCATTTATTTTGTTGATATAGAAAAGCTCTGCACATCATGAGGGGCCTTTGTGCTACTGCAGTGGATGGGGGATTGATTCAGCCTGTATATATTTTGTTGCTGAGCCAGCTTCGTCCTGCTTGCCTGCGTGCAGCCAAGACATATTCAGCTAAAATAAGACATGTCAAATATGTAACGGATAAATAACCAATAATTAACCGCATGTAATAATTCTTAAAGTGAAATTCCACTGCAAAGGTCAGTCACTGAGATGCAGACAATGGGTCTGTCTCAAATCCTAGTAAGTGTCTACATAGGCAGCATTTTACGTTATGGTATGCGCTCTCCTGACATGTAGCCTGTCCCAATTCTTGGATACCTCTAAGGCAATGCCAGCACAGGCAAATCTACGAGCAGTGAAGTAATTTAAAATGTAAGTTATTTAGATTCTCTCTGGTGTTTTAACGTGTTACTTGTCATATAATCACACAAAACAGTTTTTATTTACAACTTTGGAACGAGTTGTTGACTATTATGCAGTTTTATACTCCATTAGCATTTAAGCTAGCTGATTTTTACGCCTCGGGCTATTGTTTTGGATACTCAGCTGGTAGCTTAGCAACCAGCTAAACCTTGGGTCGTGTGCAGTGGGTGGGAACAAGCCGTCTCTCTCTAACTAGAACGTCTCAGTAATCTGTTTTATGAGGAGAGATGTCAGACAGAACGCTGCTACTTAAACAACTGCCTACTTAGACACTCACTAGGTTTTGAGACAGACCCAATGTTATTCAGAGTAGTTTAATGTGAAATGTAATTGTAGATAAACTTAAAAACTCAAATTTCTTTAGAGTACATACAGCCATTTTGTGTACTACCCAAAACCACCAGTGTCCGTGTGTCCGTGTGTTTTATATCGATGCTGTCCAAAGCAAAACACATATTTCCAAAATAGTAACTTTACAGAGGAGGCCAAAAACCTTCTTTACTTATAATGAAAGTTTATGAAGTCATTTCTATTGGTCCATTCAATTAGTACTAAAACAGACTGATTCCAAACAGGTTTGTTTTACAACTGCAATGACAATAAAGTATCTTATCTGTAGGAGAAACCTCCTAAAAGCATAAACTGGTGTCACATATACATCAGCATTCATTTAGCCTTACGTTCTGGGTTTAAGAAAGTAATACAGGGTAATGTAAAATGAAATATCAATGTTCTGTTTCTTGTGTCCTCTGAGTTTTATATCGCTGCTGTCCAAAGAATACAACCATCTGCAAAATAGTAACAGAGGAGGCCAAAAACCTTCTTTACTTATAATGAAAGTTTATGCAGTAATTTCTATGCATTTTGGAGCATTTCTATTGGTCCATTCAAATAATTCTGAAATTTTAACAGGGTATAAAGGGCAGCTGTTGTGTTTAAATAGTAGACAAAAGTTCTGATTCTGGGCTTTTTTTGGCAAGGACTATATATAGTAATAATAATAAAAATCTATTTTGCCTCATGTGTATCTTTGCATCATGCATACATTTCCAAAAAAGTTGATAGGCCAAAAACATAAAGCAGCCATGGACTGGAGGTTAGAGATCCAGCCTGATGACCGGAAGGCCACTGGTTTGATCCAATGAACTGACAGGACATGACTGAGGTGCCCTTGAGCAAATCACCTAAGCCCCAACTGTTCTCCAGGCGCTGTGGATAGAGCTGCCCACTGCTCTGGGCAAGTGTGCCCCCTGGTGTGTGTATGTGTGTGTATGTGGGTGTTTCACTGCAGTGGATGGGTCAAATGCTGCTGTGTCTTAGACACCAGGCAGAGTACTTATAATCATTCATTCAATAACTTTCAGTGAGAGAGCTTTTAGAGGCATTAAAGGAGCAATATGTAAGATGATGTCATCTATATGCAAGATTTTTAGTTTAAAAATCTGTAACTCAAGAGGCAATAGTGAGTTACCATAGCCGACGAAGAAGAAGCATTTGCCACTCTCAGCAAGAAACACAACCAAAAACACAGAAAACAATTACATAAATAGCAGTTATCGCTGGTGTTGAGCAGCTGGAGACGCTCTTAGCGAGTAAAGGGCTGAAATTACATGCCCAACCCATAACATTTTTTGTAGTCAGGTAAGTAAACAGGGAGAAGGAGTGAAGAGAAGGGGCTGTGTGGAGCATGAATTTGACTGATTACATCATCTTTCAAATTGTTCCTTTTAAACACTTCTGGTTCCTACTATCACCACTGACTGGCAGGGTTCTCCAGAACGAAGCAGCTTGCATCAAATTACTTTTTTTACAACTTATTTAGAAATTAGAAAACTAAGTGGAATGCCTTTTTAAGAAGACTGTTCCTAAATTAAACAACTATATATAAGCCCCATCCAGTGAAAACATTCTGCTTTGAAATAACATTATTCAAATATGTGAACTGGTTGAATGTCAATAGAACAGAACAGACAGTTATAAGGCAAAGAATATAAAAACATCCGTTCTTACATGCCAAAAAAAAGTGTGGGGTTTTAAGTTGCTAAAGATGCTGGGAATAAGAGATGCATGCATTAATATAGTCATTTATTTATAAAATGTATACATTGGAATTAATATTTCTGAATTAGTATTATAGAGAAGTGTAACATTTACCAGTATTGGGTTACATGTAAATAAGATGCAGACATTTTAGCACAGTAACCCAGTACTGTCGAAACATTCTGGCCCTCTACAGTAGAATACAGTAAACATCTCATTGAATATCAGTTTGAAATATTAGACAGACAGATGTGAAGCTGGCTTTTATTTAAATAAATATCTGCTGATACTGATACCACTGTGCAAAGATTTCTACATCCTGCTCAAACCTATTATGAAGAGGGTCATGTACTGTATCAAGAACCTTCACTTGAACTCTATACAGCTCATTCAGCTCTGACTGGGAGTTTTCCAGTCATTGCAATAACCCTGGTGAGCTTCCCTTTATCTCTGATAGGCAGGTTGACAATGTCCTAGGAAGTAAACTGAAGCAGTGTGTGTTTATATGTGCTACCACGTCACATGTTAATAATGCAGCTCTACAGCGGGCAGTGCTGCAAAGCCCAGCTCACCACGCAGTGCTCCCTCAAAGTCTAAACCATAATCGTAGCTCCTTTTATGTGAAACACCTCATGCAGTGGACTTGCAGTCTTAGATTGTACGGCTATACTCAGATACAGCAATGTCCTTCACTCTGCAGTTAAACCGGAGTGAACGAGTGTACTGCCCCCCTCAGTGTTGGCATGCGCACAACTTGTAGTAAGCGCTGCGTCAGCAAACTCCAGACTGAAACATGCACCGGTTGTCTGCATTATATCTTCCTGCAATAAAGACCGAGCTCAGCTATAACACCGAAATTAAACCTTCAGATGGGGACTGACCTTTTGCAAAATAAATAAAGAAATAAATAAAGAAATAAATAATCAATTGGTCAAATATAGTGACAAATATAGAGCCAACAATGTTACATAGAGAATATTAGTCTAATACATGCATCGTCTAATATCTAATATATGCTGAATGTAAAAATATAATGAAATATTCATTAATATAAAAAGCTGCAGCCTCTCTGTCTACAGTGATGTTACTGAGTGAATCAGAGGCTCCAGATTAATAATGCAGGCTACATATGGAAAACGCTGTACTTCAAAAACCAAGCAACAAAAACAGCACACTGACATCCCCCCGACTACCATCACCACCACGCCCCCACGCCCCCCACCTCCCGGTCCAGGCCGCTGCGCCTGGGCTCTGCAGTCACTCACCGCGCTCGATGTGCTGTCGCGCGCTCTGCAGCTGCTGCTCCGTGCCGATCTCTCCGATCACGATCAGCATGTAGAAGCCCGCGCGCTTCTCTCCTCGCTGCTGCGGCCGCGTCGCGCGCTCCTCGCCTTGGGGCCCCGTCTCCATGGCAACGGCGCCCGCAGCCGACGCCGGGCCTGAATCCATCTCCATGACAACAGCGACTACTGCAGCTGCTGCTGCTGCTGGCGCGAGAGAGTGGAGAGAAGTTGAGGAGGGAGGAGGGAGGCGCGCGCTGATTGGCGGAGAGGAGCGAGCTTCTGAGTGATGTCACACCTGACGATCAAAAAAAAAGGTGACAGTGTAAGAAATTCTAAAAGGAATAATAATAACAACAACGAGAGAATATCAATAAAGATTGATAATAATAATAATAGCAATGCGAATAACAATGCAAATAACAACAACAACAATAATAATAATAACAATAATAATAATAATAATAATAATAATAATAATAATAATAATAATAATAATTGTTTGGTGTTGGTTGTTGTTATTATTAGCAGTAGTATTATTTAGAAATATAGAATCATGCAATTATAAGCCATGAAAAAATGGAAAATACTGTTTTGAACTGGACAGGAAACGGAGTGAAAAGTTTGTTGAAATACATATGAAAGTTATTTATTCAGTCATAAGCAAAGTCATTAAAACTTTCAGTGTCTAAAAGCTCACAGAAATGTATTACATGAAATGGTTGTATATCGGCTGCCTGATGTTTGACATGTTGTTTTACAGCAGTTTTATGATACAGTTTTGGTGTAAAAAGGATTTTAATCCATGACTGAGGGATACATAAAGTGTAATGTGTGGCAAAAAATCCACAAAGAACTTTTTTTTTCAGTTTGACCAATATTTTACTATCATCTGTGGTGTAGAGAAAATATCAGAAGATGTGTGTGGGTTCACTGTTTGTTTTAAATAGTAAATAAAGTGACTATGTCTGTGTTACAGACATTGAGACCACATGTTCCTGTCACTGAGTTTATCTACAATTAACCATCTCATATCAAATCACTATGGATGTCTTTGTTTACATCTCAATCACTGAATTATACAGACACTTTAATAAATTGGTGGATTTTCCATTTAACAAAAATACAACTGTCTCAACAGAGAAATGTAACATTGAATATATCAGTATTTTTTAAATATATCAGCTTTACTGTTATTCTAGCTTCCATTCTTTTTCTTCAAGAGGTTTGCAGGGATATTTTTCCAAAGTTCCAAAGTTCTTCTAAATTGGTTGAATTTCCTGCTTCTTATAATCCAAGTAATCTCAAACTTATCCAGTGATGTTGGGGTCTGCACTCCAGGGATGGACAGTCCATTGTTCTGAGAAAACCAGCAGGTTCTTTGTTTGATTTCTTTTGTCTGTTTCCTTTCCTCAGTGAGAAGCTTCTTGACAGCTACACATCCTTTCAGACCCATAATGCTAAGGTGTCTTCTCACAGTGGAAGGATGGACAGAATCACCTGTAGGTTGTTTCAGACCTTAAGCAAGAGTGGAGCTTGATTTTCTCACATATTTCTTTGACCTCCCTCTTCAAGTGTACTACTTTATACCTGATCTCTTCCAGAACAGCTCCTGAACAATGCACTAAATGACGTTTTTGACTGCAATCATGGTCTCTGGGTTTTTACAGAGTGCTAGAAGATTGGAGAAAGAAAACAGTAAATTTCTCTGTTATGAAAATGTTTAATTAGCCATAAATATTGCACGAACTAAACTCCAGCACATTCTTTAGTTTAGAACACAACCATCCCGAGATACTGACAATAAAGAGAGACAGACAGAAAGATCCGCTTGTGTCAGCGACTCGTGCTCAAATGGTGTAAGTTGAGATGGGATCTGGAGCTTCAGTGGGGATTGAAGTGCTGACCATCTGACTGGAAACGACCCGTCTGAGATTTTTGCCTGTCTGAAGTTAAAAGTTAAAAGTGAGCTTTCCACCCAATTTAAGATTGCTATCGGCCAGGGATTTGAATGTGTACAGAGTCTCAGTGTATGCAGCTCTTATTAAAGCTGCTTTGATCTGTTGGTTCAAGGGCAAGACTGCTGTGATGTGCCTTGCAGATGTTTGTGTGGCTAAATAGTGGTATGGAGGAAAGCATAATGGTGGTGGTGGTGGGGGGGGGTATTAAAATGAATTTTTCCATCAAAACACAACATAGTTCTGTGCATCCTAGTGTAACTTTCATCCAGAAAGAATCCACTAATACACAGCAGGAAAAGGCCTACAGCGAATTAGCAGAGAGCAAGAGAGAGAGAGAGAGAGAGAGAGAGAGAGAGAGAGGGAAAACGAGAGAAGAAAAAATGGTGGAACTTAATCTTCAGGGGGAAAAACCTTTTTAGGAACACATGACCTTTCAGTTATTCTTATACTCCAAATGGGTAAAAAAATAAATAAATAAATAAATATGTGTATATATATATATATATATATATATATATATATATATATATATATATATAAATTTAAATATATATAAAATCTATATGTACTGAAATGTGTGGTATAGTTAGAGTTTATACAATAACAGATCACTTGTCCACCTTAAAGGACAGCCTTAAAACCTCTATTTTCACTGTGATCTTCATTATTCACTTTTCGCCCTAATTCTTCAATATACAGCACTGCACAAACATCACAGACCATCTGTCTTTTCTTTCATTTCCAGTCAAATAGGCTATTAAGTACAAGGTATTTTAGGAGATGTTTCTGTTGATATTAGATATTAAATAATATACTTGCATATAACATAAGAAAGTCAACTAAAGTTCAAATAATTATTAAAGAGGACCTCCTGTGCTCATGTTATTTTTGTGATGTTCAAATGTCCCATTAGAGCATCTGTGTCATTAAGCCCCACCTCCTGATAAGCCCGGTGTGCTCTGATTGGCCAGCGCGCCTTCTCTGCTCTGACTGGTCAACCAGCAGTGTGGCTGCACCAATAAAAGAATTCTGCTACAAGTCTCACCCCTACAGCCAGTCAATAGGGATTGTGTCACAAGATGATGTCACCTTGTAACACAGAAACAGACTGACATTCCAACAGTGTTTCAGGCAGCTGATAAAAATGATTTGAACCCTGTAAAGGATATAGGAGAAAATATAAACTGACCCCATCAAATAAACATTTCATCTTTGAAATAGAGGAGAAAATCAAGCTTCCACTCTTGCTTCAGCCCTGAAAACATCCACAGGTGTTTCAGTTCACTCTTCTACTGTGAGAGAACACGTCAGCGCTATGGGTCTGAAAGCTCATCACAGAAAAAAGAAGGTAGCCACATCAAACAAAGAAGCTGTTGGTGTTCTCAGAACAATAGACTGACCATCCCTGTGTCTAGACCTCGTTGCACTAAAGGGGATTACTTGAACTGTGAGAAACAGACAATACAATTCAAAATTTTCTTTTTAAATTTCTCCCTAAATGAATAGGCACTGTTATAAAGTCATTTATTGGTCATGTTGGCTGTGAATTCAATAAATAAAGGATGGTCTCAGACTTTTACCCAGTACTTAATGCAAAGCTACATTTCAGTTATGCACTGCATTTACAGATATGAACAACGGCCCTGAAACAGACAAACACAGTTACAAAAAACAGAGCTGTTTTGAAGCTGAATGGAAATGATAGAGGGCAACGTATCCCTCCAGCTGCGTGTGCTGAATGCTGCAGTAACCTTGCTTCATTACAGTCAGACATGGAGTGAGTCAGCAATCCAATAGTCAAGAAAAGGTCTGGACTCCCACTGCCACCTGCTGGCTATAAGCAGGAATTGATTTAGCTTGTTCTCTCAAGCAGCATGCTCTCTCTCTGTTCATATTCCATTCCATGTAATGTTAAATAGAATTCATAGTGTTGTTACATACTCTGTGTAGACGTAAAACCAACAGCGTGGCAGAGATAGAGCCTCAGGTGGGAAGATGCTACAGTATGTCTCTCTGACTGTATTGATGCAGGTATTTTTAGGTGCAATGTGTTACAGTTTATTGACCGCTGCCCAGAGAGAGAGTAGCATCTGTCTGCTCCGTTGTAAAGTCATCTAAAGGTTGTTTTCAAGGGTGACAACAGCATTTCTGGAAGTAGTGTCCGGAAAATACTCAAGGTGTAATATGACAAACAGGCATTATTACAGTCTGTGCAGTCGATTTACCATCACTTAAATATGTTTTACATCTTACTCAGCAGCTTCAAAGTGTTCAGGAGATGTTAATAATTGAAATGTTGGCAAATGTTCAAAGAGATTATCTGTAAAATGCGCTGCAGCCTTACTATTTTGCTTAACATAATATTGTTAAACTTAATGTCTGATATATGTAAATGAACCTCTGTTTAATTGGCTATGTTCCATTTAAATCGACAAGGACTTCATCTACTTTTTACAGCATATAGGAGCACTTTGTATTTCTACAATTACAGACTGTAGTTCATCTGTTTCTCTGTATACTTTGTTAAACCTCCTTCATTCTGTACTTCAATGATCAGGAGGCCCACAATACGAGTTGATCAGCAGTGCTAATGCATTTTTTTTGTCACTGCTGGACTGAGAGTAGTCGACTTACCTGAAATATCCATCCAACGACTTCCTGTGGGCAGCATTCTGTGGGCAGCATCTTGTGGGCCGCATCCTTTAACCAATGTAGTGTGACCGCTGATAAACAGTACAACAACTGACTTTTCATCTACAAGGTGGATCTACATGGCAGTGTCTGAGAGAGGGGACAGTGAGTGGACACAATGTTAAAAACTACAGCAGCACTACTGTGTCAGATCCACACATACTAGCACATCACATACTAACACACCACCACTACATCAGTGTCACTGCAGTGCTGAGAATGATTCATCCACCCATATAATACCTGCTCTGTGGTGGTCCTGTGGACAACAAAGTTTGTAGAGAACCAGATGGACTGTAGTATGTCATTGTAGTACACACAAAAAAGTGTACCTATGTGTAGCTAATGAAATGGACAGTGAGTGTAGATGCGTGGTAGGTGTACCTAATAAAGTTGCTAATGAACATTCAAACTGGGCTGCTTTTACAGCTCCACATATGCAAACTTAAAAATGTTTGCATACTATATGAAACTTGAGCTTATTTTTGTTTATTAAAAAACAAGGGAAACTATGCAATGTGGGCAGTTTAAAGCTTTTCTGTTCACATCAGCCTTTCTCTCTATGAAGATCTCTGGAGGTCTACTAAAAGTACACGTTCATTATTGTGAGTTATTATTTACACATAACATAAATAAAGAAAACAGTGCTCCAGAATGCCTTATCTACATCTACATGTGATGGGCTCAGTTGGTTTCTGTCTCTTGATGTAAATACATTTGTGGTGAGTGATATTATTTTCTAGCATCTTCTTGAACTCTGTATGGCTGCTGAAACCACTGAGCGTAACTGACTTAATGTAAACATTTATCTTATATAAACTGATTACATAATCAAATATAGCCAGCAAGTGAACGCAGAAAAGACTGGTCTCTTCTACTTCATAAACATCAGCGCCCTCATTAGGATCACGGTGCAGTTAACTGTGTTAAGTGAACACTTGCTGAACCTGAAGCTTCTTATGACTCAACAGGCGAAGCATTCTGAGAGCAGTTTTGACATCAGTTCATTTTCAAAGCGTTTCACAGAAATGCCTTTTCTCGCTTCCACAAAGCCTCTCTAGGGGGCAACAGTACATCTCCCTTTTCACTTCATGTCACACCATGAACATTCCAGTATTATGCATTTCTAAAAAAAAATAACATTGCAAAGGACATTTTTTTCTTGAGCAACATTCCAGCATAGCATCAAATAATAGCCCTCCTGTCAGATCAGGCCAAGCGTCAGCTTCACGTTGATGATCTTTGCTTATCACCACTGGAGATGATGGCCGAGAAGCATCTGAGAAACAACCCGATAACTCTCACGAGTCATTGGACAATGTTCTTTGCGCAGCAGTGCTTTGGGAAAAGCTCAGCAATCATTATGTGAGAGGCTGAAGGTTAGGAACACTGGAAAAGCATCAAGTCACTGCAGGGCGAATGGCCATGACGCAGCAAGACTTAAAAGCTCATCGGCCTTAAATCTGAATCTAGTGGAGTTGAAACTTCTCTAGTTGAATGCTAGTGAAGAGTCTTGATTAGAATGTGTAGAATGCTCAGCTGAACCTAATTAGACTGAAACTGAGGTTTTAAGCCATTTTATTGTAAATATACTTTAGTTGAGAAGACTAAAACAAAGGCTTTCAGTACAGAAAGAAGCTTATATCATGTTTTCTTGGTCTACATTGTAGATTTCCTTTCATTCCCCTGATTGCAGCTGCCTGGCTCTGTCTTTTCTGACTGCATTGAACTCCAAAATCTGCACAGTGATGCCAAATAAACCAAAAACATCATTGTAGTTCACACAGGCAGTCGGTCTGTATGTGTTGATTTTTATCTAATTGAAAAAATGACTGCAATAGAAGCTCTTCGATTGCCCAATTCCCAACAAAACCAGCCCTCACGCTTGTATGAACTAAAACGTGATGCATGCCCCAGAGTTACCTTCCAAAGAAAAATTCAGTGGGCAGATTGCATCCAGCATGGCAACAAAACACACAAGTTACCAAGTGTCGCAGCAGACTACAGTTTCTCTGTCAGGTTTGCTGCTATTCAAAGAGCAACAATCCATCAAGAAAATGAGCCTGGATAAAAGATATCGAGCAGTTCTTTTTTTGTGACTCTGGGCAATCGATATGTTCCAGCGCATGTTTTTATAGCCCATCTATTAAGCAAGGATGAATGGGGCTGGATACCCAAACACAAACACATGCAGCCTGCCTCCCTGGTGATTTTCTCCAGCTGCAACAGGCAGTTCTTGACATTTTCAACATGGACTGAACATACAATACAATGACATAGATGTATGTGAAAGAATTGCACCCCCCGCACTCCCCCACCATAGAGTCTCTCACCAGAGAGTCTCCTTACAGCTGCTTTCCTTTCCATGTCTCTTTTGGAACTTAAAGAAATTAAGGACTCTCACTCCAGCTCTATTGTCTCAAACTCTGACCTGTTGTGGGACACTTCAATCATCATCAATCACGACACCCCTTTGAAATGACTGATACACAGACTAGGTTACAAAAAGACATTATGGATCACTTTAATTCACAAAACATTTATGTTGCATTTTACTGACATCATTACGGGCGTGCAGCGCTTTAACACACGAACAGAAAGAACTTTACAGAAACATTTTCTTAGTGAATTCTTGCACTTAAAAAAATATCTATACAAATGACTTTGACGGCATGTGTGATTCCCCCCACCTCCGCCCCGTCCCTTTCCCCCCGAAAGATCCTGGAAGCGCTTTGCCCCTCTCACAAGCACTTGAGCAGGAAGAAGTTGCAGAAGGCTCCCCGGGGACAGTCGCACATCTTGCCAATGCGTGAGCCTTTCCTCACCGCACACTGCTCTCCAACATCACACTGAAAAGAGACACACAGCACTTACCACAGAGTCATACTCATCAAACCAAGCATTCCTACATAGATTCAAACCACTGTCTTCATACGCTTATCAGTGAGCCCTTGTATCTTGTCTTGTATCTCTAAAATGATAACTTTACAGGAGAAAGATAAATAATCATTCCTACACTGAATGGAAGATAATGGATGAATAATTTTTTTCCAAGTAATTGTGGAGGATTTTTATTGTTCCAATCATCATGAAATGTTAAAATGGAAATACAATTTCATATTAAATTCAATAATCTGGCAGTTATTGAACTATTTATGTTTTTGTTTTTGTTACAAACTTGTATATTTTTGTTAGTAATTTAATACACATGACTTAATATTATAATGACATGAAAATTACATAAGATATGCAGTTACATAAGGCCAGTTAATGTCCATTTACCATGGGAACCTGTCCAAATTTCTTCTCCCAGGGTGGAATTCTTTTGGTCTGCAGCTTCTCAAGGACTTCGTGAAGAGCGCCGAGCTGGTAAAACATAATGGTTTGAAGTTTCAGTAAAAATCAAACAAACAAACAAACAAACAAAAACCCAATCAAAAGCACTGTAGTTAGTAATAAAAGCTAATTTGCAAATTCTAAATTTCCACATCCAAGGTTTGTGTTTGTTTTGTTTGGTTTAATATATATATATATATATATATATATATATATATATATATATATATATATATATATATATATATATATATATATATATGTGTGTGTGTGTGTGTGTGTGTGTGTGTGTGTGTGTGTGTGTGTGTGTATTAAACCATAACGTTTTAAAACAAACACAAACGGGACGTGTTCTCTATTAGTCAGAAATGTGTGCTGTTAATTACGTGCGTAAAGCTGAACAGTATCTTAAAGTGTCGCGCGTCAACAGCAGCGCATTTACTCACCAGTTGTTTTTCGCTGGTCAGGTTGGGGTCTTTAGGGTAAAAGTCTCGGATGGCCCTGGTGTCCAGTTCCACCTCGTTGTCCGTGGTGTCGGTGTCCTGCGCGCTCGCGCTGAGCAGCAGCAGCAGCACCAGTGCGCCCCGCACGCTCGAGCTCTCCATGGTGCTGATCCGGGCAGCGCGCGCCGCTCTGCCTGTACTGGTCCAAGCTTTAGACTCGAGAAACTCAAAACTCCTCAGCTGTTTGTGCCCCCCCTTCCCTCCGTGCCCCCTTTTATGTGCCCCGCCGCTCGCGCGCTGCCCCGCCTCTGCTTGCCGAGCGCTGCGTAAGCGGAGCCTCATTGCGCAAATGCGCAGAGAGTTGACATCAAACCGCGTTAATCACAACCTTCAAACTGTGTGTGTTTTTTTTTCTTCATTTTTTCAGCTTTTCTCAAGACGTGTTTGTCAGTGCGCTGAGGAGGAGAGAGGATTTGAGTATTTCAGCAGCTCTGCGTGAGTGCGCTTTGGTGAAGCTTCTGTATTGCGCACAAAATGTCCCAGGCTGAATTAACATCTAGCATCCTCACTTACTGCATTCCTCACTCCAAACTACGGCCTACAACGCTGAATTCATACTTAGAGTGTAATGACACATATTTATAAGACTCATTTAAAACCTACTGTGTCGATTTAACATCCACAATGATTAATGTACATCTAATAATGCATCACAAATATTGGGCATAGATTCCCAGACCCAGACCAAGCCTAAATCTGGACAAAAGAGAATTTTCAATGACGATTCATACTGAGCACAGCACTTTAGTCCAAGGTTAACCTTAATCAACGTTTAGGAAACTGGACCTAGTAGTGGATTAAATAAGAATCTCTTGTGTTAAACCAATGCACCATGATTAAGTATTACACTTTTGTAATATTAAATTAAGCCATGCACTATTGCATTGATATACAATCATCATACTATACAATGTTTTTTTTATTTTTAGGCAAACAGCCATTTAAGGAGCAATATATAAAATTACTATAAAATTATAAAATTAATAGCTAAAATTATTAACAGAATGTGAAGAAGTAACAGTTTTAAAGGTATGTCAAAGATACCTATGGGTCACATTACAAAGATATCTACTGAAGTTTGTCACTTTAAGTGCCTTAGGCCAGGAACATGCGCACTACAATGTAAATACTTGTACACGAGAAAGAGTAGAGATGTCAACAGGTATGCGTGCATGGTGGTTAGTTCTAGGTTGTAGCCTGTACGTTCTGCCTACTGCTGTTATCCTGGATTGTGATGATGTGGAGTGTGAGTGCTTCCCAGCCCAGTAAATGGTCTCCATTGCATCACACCTGCTGTCTTCTGTGTGTTTCCTTCTGGAGGACAGGGCAAGTACCTAACCACCCAGTAGCAGCCAGCATATCTCTCCCTGGGAGCATTTGCCCCACCAAGCATCCATCACAGGTTCCCACTTGGTACCTCAAGAGGCGATACTGAGTCACTGTAGGCTCAAGTCTGCCACCGAAGCAAATGAGGACAAAGCTGCCCACTTGTATGCATCAGGGGAGTGAAGAGGGACGAGGGACTGTGTGGAGTATAAATTCGACAGATCCAGGTCCACGATCTATTTATATTCTACAACTCTTTACATATACAAACTTTTCACTGATGAAAGTTCCATAATATGAACCCTTTAAAACCTACAGGGGAACTGAGACTCTTAACAACAGTACAAGGCCTGGTAGACCACCATCAGCTCCCCATCAGATAAACATTATTTAGAGCAGTGTAAGAAATACCTACTGGTGTTCGGAGCGCTGTGGTGGTGTGTCCCATGTTAATTGGCCGCTCACTCATCATAGTGGTGCTTCAAAGCTTTGAAGGTAATAAATTGTTTGTTTTAACAGTTTCTAGTTTAGTATTGTGTTCTTCCACACATCAACTAGCAGCTTATACATCTCATCTTCTGTCTTTGGTTTCAGAAATGAGTAACAATTCACTCTTTCCACTGAACTCTTGTTAGACGCTGAAGGACCAACTAGATGAACCAGTTTGCTAAGGCGCCACCTAGAGGCAGACCAGTGCTCGGGTTCTAGTTAGTTATGAATAATAAAGACAAAAGTCGTTTGTGGGTGAAGCAGCTAAACAAGGACAGCGTAATGTCACAATATTTCTTTTTTATAGACCCCCAAGACATTTAATTTTGAGACATTCAGGGGGTCCAATAGGTTAAAAGGAGAAATACTTCACAATAAGAAACTCAAACTGTACTCTTACTTCACATCTGAAAAAACTTCACAATAAGAAACTCCAACTATACTCTTCACATCTGAAAAAAACTTCACAATAAGAAACTCAAACTATACTCTTACTTCACATCTAAAATAAACTTCACAATAAGAAACTCAAACTATACTCTTCACATCTGAAAAATACTTCACAATAAGAAACTCCAACTATACTCTTACTTCACATCTGAAAAAACTTCACAATAAGAAACTCAAACTATACTCTTACTTCACATCTGAAAAAAACTTCACAATAAGAAACTCAAATTATACTCTTACTTCACATCTGATAAAAACTTCACAATAAGAAACCCCAACTATACTCTTCACATGTGAAAAAACTTCACAATAAGAAACTCAAACTATACTCTTCACATCTGAAAAAAACTTCACAATAAGAAACTTAAACTATACTCTTCACATCTGAAAAAACTTCACAATAAGAAACTCCAACTATACTCTTCAAATCTGAAAAAAAACTTCACAATAAGAAACTCAAACTATACTCTTACTTCACATCTGAAAAAACTTCATAATAAAAAACTCAAACTATACTCTTACTTCACATCTGAAAAAACTTCACAATAAGAAACTCAAAGTATACTCTTACTTCACATCTGAAAAAAAACTTCACAATAAAAAACTCCAACTATACTCTTCACATCTGAAAAAACTTTACAATAAGAAACTCCAACTATACTCTTCACATCTGAAAAAACTTCACAATAAGAAACTCAAACTCTACTCTTTGCATCTGAAAAAACTTCACAATAAAAACTCCAACTATACTCTTCACATCTGAAAAAACTTCACAATAAGAAACTCAAACTCTACTCTTTGCATCTGAAAAAACTTCACAATAAGAAACTCAAACTATACTCTTCACATCTGAAAAAAACTTCACAATAAGAAACTCAAACTATACTCTTCACATCTGAAAAAACTTCACAATAAGAAACTCAAACTATACTCTTCGCATCTGAAAAAACTTCACAATAAGAAACTCAAACTATACTCTTACTTCACATCTGAAAAAACTTCACAATAAGAAACTCCAACTATACTCTTATTTCACATCTGAAAAAACCTTCACAATAAGAAACTCAAACTATACTCTTCACATCGGAAAAAACTTCACAATAAGAAACTCAAACTATACTCTTATTTCACATCTGAAAAAACTTCACAATAAGAAACTCAAACTATACTCTTACTTCACATCTGAAAAAAAACTTCACAATAAAAAACTCCAACTATACTCTTCACATCTGAAAAAACTTTACAATAAGAAACTCCAACTATACTCTTCACATCTGAAAAAACTTCACAATAAAAACTCCAACTATACTCTTCACATCTGAAAAAACTTCACAATAAGAAACTCAAACTATACTCTTACTTCACATCTGAAAAAACTTCACAATAAGAAACTCAAACTATACTCTTCACATCTGAAAAAACTTCACAATAAGAAACTCAAACTATACTCTTCACATCTGAAAAAAACATCACAATAAGACACTCAAACTATACTCTTCACATCTGAAAAAACTTCACAATAAGAAACTCAAACTCTACTCTTACTTCACACCTGAAATAAATCCACAATAAGAAACTCAAACTCTACTCTTACTTCACATCTGAAATAAATCCACAGGTGTTGCTGTCCATCATTCCACTGTGATGTTTTCCAGCTGCTGGTGACTTTAGAACAATGGACTGACCTCCCCCAGAGTCCAGACCTCAACCTCATTGAATGTGTTTATGATTAGGATTGTAAGATGTAGAAAATGCAACCAGTACTGAACTTTGGAGGTGTGTAAATAACTTGCACTTTATGGTAATCTCAACTGGATTTTTTACCTGCAGGGTTTAATTAATAGAGTTAGTGTTAAAGCCTACATTGTGATCTTTGGACTGTAAATTTAAGACCCCCTACTGCTGACCTTGTTTGCTCACATTCACCCGAACACAAATTCTGTAAGAGTGAATTTAACACTGGATTTACTGCTGGATTTGTACATGCATCCATTTTTGACATTAACCTTCACGACTATTCTAATTTTGATCAATGATGCATGAATATTTGTAGTTCTGATAAGATAATATGCCTGAGGGTGGACATCAAAGCGCCTTAATCACCCTCAAACTTGTTTTTCAGAACTTCCTCTCAGCATATTTGTCAGTACGTCATAGCGGAGAGAGGATTTAGTATTTAAGTACATCTTCATCTTTTTGGCCAGATATTTTTATTAACTTGGTTAATATGCTTTTGATGAAGTCATGAAGGCATGAATATTTCTAATCAAGCCAAAGGTTATGTAGATGGATGGTATTAGCAGTGAGAGCTTTATGCAGGTTGTCATGCTGAGTGCGAAACCTGAATGCCCTAAAGGACACTTACAGATCAGATTTGATCTCCCACTCTAGGGGGAAAGAGCTCTTGAGTTCTTTGAAGCTCCTCAGACCCTGCAGCACATTTAATATTATTTTCATTGGAAAACCGGTTGGAAAGTGCATTTATATTCAAATAATGATGCAAATAGACTGTTAAACCACTTTAGTTCCTTTATGAATCATTCTATTAAACTGGCTCAAAGCCCATTTCAGACTTTCAATTGACTTTGGACTAAAATATTACTTCTTTGAGTGACCTTGTAACATAATTATGTATATTTTATTAAAATAAATGACACAGAACTCTATTTTGTAACTACCAAAACAATTGTTATCATGAAGCACTCCGCATAAGTTTTAAGCAGTCAGAAGTTTAGCTAATTTAAGCAGAACTCAGAAACATTGACCATTACATGACTACCAAACACCACTTTGAAAACAATAAATAATAATTAAAAAACCTTAAATGTTGAAAATGTTGAGTTTGGAACAGATACCTGCCAATAGAAAGTATCATATAAATTATGATTTTCTTTATATTTTTCTTATTACTATCTCAATTAATAGATTAGGTTTATTAATAGAAAACACACACACACACACACACACACACACACACACACACACTACTCTGCAAAAGTGTCAAGCACTGTGCAAAAGTGTCAAAAGTCTTTCTGCAATAAGTGTATATAAGTGTACATATAAGTGCACATATGTAAAAAAGAATAAATACAATAACATGAATATCTTACTTTGATTATATTTTCTGTCAGTTTAAAACACACACACACACACACACACACACACACACACACACATACGTACATATATATATATATATATATATATATATATATATATATATATATATATATATATATATATATATATATATATATACAAACTGTGCATAAAGTTACTATATAATAAACATATATATATATATATATATATATATATATATATATATATATATATATATATATATATATATATATATATAAATCGTCATAGTCTTTCCTCACCTGCACTTTAACTGGCACTGCCAAGAAATAAAGAATTATATAATGGAAAATGCCCTTGATCTATTTTAGTGGTGCAATAGTCATGTACAGTTTGGCACAGCGTGTTAGAATTTCTCCTCCCAAAACACAAATATACACGTTTTGTTGTGCTCATGTTTCTGAGTCAGACACACCGCAGGGCTGTAATAGGGCTGTGGTCCTGTTGCTGTGTTAATTAGGCTGGTAACCTCATACTGTGCCCTTTGACGACTGATATCTGTACATACAGCTTAAAAACCAGAAAGTGTATAAGGACAATGGCAACACATTCATAAAGTATGGCTCTTTAAAGACCTATAAAATGCTTCTGGTCTAGGACACACACCAAAACATATGAGCTAAAAACAGCACATATTGTCATATTTTCTATAATGTTAAAGGATTCGATCTCATTGGAAATATGCACCATTTACAACTGAGTAAGCATGTAGGACAAGGATTATTGTGGTAAATTTTTATTTTCTGCCTTTGTGGAGCAACAATTTTTAATTTAGTGTGATGCAATGTGTGAAAGATTGAATAAAAAGCATTGATTCATAGCTTTTACAGTCATTTTTTATGTATGAGGTACATATTGCGTATCGCAAAAAATATCTTCAGGTATCGTGATATTATATTTTTGCCATATCTCTCACCCCTAGTAATTACAACATGCTTTGTGTTACATTCAGCATAAAATATGTTAGAATGATGTTAAGAGAAAAACACAATAGCTAGATGGTTGTTTATTATGACCTTTCAAAGTGTAAACCTTTAATAGAACATTGGAATTGTGTAGATGTTCTGTAAAATTATTAAAAATAATTATTACACAATGTCAGTGAAAGAACTTCTATAATGAACCTTTAAATTGTTTATTCTGTAGGGAGTTCGTTTGGAAATGTAATGTGCAATTGTCAAGAATCTTTGTAAAGTTTAAAGAACCTCTACATAACATTAAGGTAATGTTTACATTATGTGAAGGTTCTGTAAACCATTAAAACATATATTTTCTAACATGGTTCTTTATTTTTTATTGTAAGGCATTGCATCTGAGAAACCATTGTGCTGCTTTTAACTTTAAAGCAAAGCTCACGACCGATTATGCTTCTTTAAGTGACAAGTTATTTAGGGGTACCATAAAATTGAAGAACACCTTCTGTTCTCTCAGAGAACCATGTTTGAAGATAATGTGTGAATGTAAATAGTATTTACAAGCATTCGAGAACCACCATATAAAGTATATGTAAAGATCAAAAGAAATGTAAAGGTTCTTCCTAATCCCTGTTCTGCAATTACTCTGTACACTTTCGAACAAACTTGTCACAAAGGGTCCCATGAGTGATACCACAGAAGAACCACTCTTAGTCCCTGAAAGAACCATGTGTGAATGTAACATGTGAATGTGAATAGCCTGTATATTTTATGGAGGTTCTGTAAACCTTACAAAGGTTCTTCTCATCTCTTTTACAAAGATGATTCTCTAAAGAACCAGCCAGTGAAAAGTTCTTCAGGGAACCAAAAGTGGCTCTTTACTGCAGTTACTCTGTACACTTTTAATCAAAGTTGTCACAAAGGATTCTATGAGTGATATCACAGAAGAACTACTCTTGTTTGCTGTAAGAACCACTGAAAAGCACCTTAAGGTATTCTATGGAATCCACAAAGAACTTGTACCGGTACCTTTATTTGTACGAGAATAATAGCCCAAAAACTACTGCTGTTACAACATGTACAAGACTGCGACATCATCAAAGCAGTCCTAAATTTAATAAGCGCTTCTTTTAATTTGGTGTGAGAGCATGAAGAATAATAAAAAGTCATTGTGTGTAGATTAATTTTCCCTTGAGAGCGACTATGCGGGGTCCATGTGAATACAAATGCACTCGTCGCTTCATATGTTGAAGAGGAGCTGCACAGCCTCCTCGGAGAGGAACTGAGGAGAAAGAGCAGGAAGCGTCTGCGCCCTGTGCAACTGTTCACACCCCACCATTTAAGCGTGTCTAGACTGGGCTAAGCCTTGCTCCAATCTGAATGGGGATTTATTGGAGCAGAAATTACTTTCTAGATAGGGGGCTTTTTTTTTCATGGCCGAGTGTAATAGGCTAATATCTTCACCCAGCAGTGACGTCACATACGGAGGAAATGATTTTGAAGCAGGATTTGATAGGCCACTTGTGTGTCTGAAGATCAAAAGATTCCTGCCCAACAACATTTCACGTTTGCGGCAAATTAGGGTAATACGCCTCGCAGCCTGGAGCATGCTCACAGTGGCAAATTCATTTCTCCTAGTAATTCATTTCCCTGCAAAATAAGTGGGTGACGGTAAAAATGCACTCGCGTACAAGTTTTAGCAATAACAACAACAGAAAAAAGGTTTTTAATTTCCTAAGAGGGCCCAAGAATTCTGGAGGAAACGATGAGAGATGCTTCATCTTGGCTTGATTCATTTCCACACAGCATGAAGTGACAGCTGAAGTTGTCCATTGCCATCTATTGCCATTCAAGGCACAAAAACAAAGGACTATCCCCTGAGCCCAAATGCTCAGACATTTCAATTAAAAACAGGCAGTAGAACGTGCTGTCATCAGAAATCCTGCATTATTGTTGCCTGCTATAATACCTCATTGTCTTGTGCACTAAAACTGTCACCGCGTCTCCGGCTGCTCGCAGTGAATCAAGCCACCTGATCCAGCTGAGAAATCTCTGCCCACAGCTGCTCTAGGCCCACTCATTACTCACAGAAAGCGTAAGGAAAACTTCTCCCAACTAATTACAGAGGTTTGTTGAGTTGTGAGAGAATTATCTCATGTGCGTAATTCAAGCCTGCATTAAAAATACATCAGATGAGGAAATTATGAGCGTAGTGTGGTGTAGTGGGGCCTGCAGTGCTCGTATCCACTGTCGAACAAGCACATTTTCTTTAGTCATGTTGAAATTGGGATCTACATTGACAAACTCTAATATGTAGTACATAATTAAATTCCTCTCGCCGCAGCCAATGTCCCCAAAGCAGCATTACAGCATTCCCTTTGCTGCAGTGTTTTAGGCCGGATCATTAATAACCTTCGCAGTTTTGCTCAGCCCCCTGACATTCACCGTCTAATAAAGGTGTAATGAATTCAACACAATATCAAATAACCTAAAAATTAATATTTCAAACAGCATATTGAAATTTCAAAGCATATCGCTGATGTGTCCCATGGTCCTTTCTGAGGGTCTCTCATTTTAAACATGAATTTAAGATTACCTGTATAGTCAATGTTTTTTTTCACATGTTGTGCATTCAAAGCATGTTGACATTTTAATAATGTGTTGTGGGGGTTTTAAAAGGAGGTACACTACACAGTTAGAACACACTCACACTCACCCACCCTTGTTAAAATACATTTCTACTATCAAGCCCCTCTGCTGGGGACAAAATTAATATGGCTTTTTTTTTTAATCTGAGTTTTCCAATTTCCATTTTTGTTCATTTGAGTTTGAGTTAATAAAAATGTGTTAAATTTGACAAATAAACAATAAATGTGCATTAAAATTATGAATGAAGATGCTATGTTAACTTACCTTCACTTATAAAATGGGCTGTTTAAGGCAGAGCAGGTTTCTGTACTGTTTATTGCTAAGCCACACCACAAAATATATATTTTACATAAGAACATGCTACTTTAAATGTTGTATTTGAAAATAAATTCTAGGAATAAAGATCTGATTGGAAATAAATGTCTGACCGAACACAAAGCACTTATGTAAGTCGCTCTGGATAAGAGCATCTGCTAAATGCTGTAAATGTAAATATAGAGCTTTGTAGAATTAAGCCATTTCTAACTTACATCAAACTGAAGCCTGTCCTCAAACCCAAGAATAAGTGTAGTCTTACAGCCCTTGCATCTGGAACTTGGTTCTCTGGTTCTATAGCAATGTTTTCCATGAACTATACAGTACTGTGCAAAAGTCAGAGATCATCTATGATATAATTCACTTTTTTATTTTTATTAAGAGACATTTCTGAGGAGATATGCAAAAATCTATTTGCATTAGGAGGGAAATGTTAAAGAAATATAAGCACAAACTGTTTCCAAAGCTGGACACCATGCATCCAGACAACTGTCAAAAACCTGGTAGACCATCAAAACTGGACCATCAGATAAACTGCTTTTATCTTTTTAAGAGAAAGGAAAAATCAAACTCCACTTTTGCTTCTGAAAAAAATTCACAGGTGTTTCTCATCCTACGAGAAGACTCAAAAAGAAATAGACAAAAAAGCATTTGCAAATCCAACAGTGAACGTATTTTTCGATGTTAGAGTCAACATCACTAAATGTGTTTGGGATCATTTGGATCAGAAAAAAAGCAAAAACACAACAACTTTTAAGACTGAACTTGGGAGGTTTGGAGAGATGTCCCTGCAGATTGTAGAAAAACAGAAAGCAAATCTCTTGAAAAGAAAAGAAGAAAGAATGAACACATTCTATACGATAAAAAAGTATAGTATATTGTCACAGTCCAAAAAATGTGCATCTTCAGTTTTTGACTTTTCTAAGTCATTTGAGCACTGCAACACTGTGTAGATGTTTCATAATAAACAAACCAATAGAAATGTGAGTTTATTAAAACGAGCCTCTTTACATTGACTGATATTGACAATTAGGAACGTTTCCACCCTCCCCTGCAGTTTTGAAGTTTTTCTTTGGACAGCGATGATATGTTACATTAAACTCTTGATGCTTTTGTGTAACTGCATTAAATATGTTTTAAACATTTGACTAAATAACTAAATAAAGTGCAGTGTCTGACTATTGCACAGCAGACTCTGAAACTAAATGTTCACAGCAATTCCAACCTGAGAAAGAAGGCCTACAGAGAATACCAGTCCGTTCCTCTCACATAATCGACAAAGTATCAGTGATGCAAGCAACGAATGTAATGACATGTTCTGACAGACAAGGCGGAAGAAACATATCCACAGTTAAAGTAGCACCACTGACACATACGCCTAAAGCCTAGGAAACAGAGCATTATCCAAGCAATTGCAGGGCTCAAACCTCTTGCTATATATAGCTCAGCAAAGACCGTTGAGTTAAGGGGTTTAAAATCTTAAATCGTACCCTTGTTCCCCTGCCACGTTCAGTTTTGCTATGGGGCATGATTTGGTTCCTATTTGTTTCCTCAGGATCGGCTTATGTCTGCCCACGTTTTGAAGCCCTCTAAAAATCAGCCAGCATGCAGCCATGTGCCTCCTCGCCCTCTCCAAATGCAGCCCTACTCCCCAAGAACTTCCTCAACATCCCCTTTTCCCAAGCGTTTGCTAATCTAAGTGAAGTTACTCTCCGACCCCTGAAATGCTCCACGCTAAAAACCATCACATTTGCTGTCAACTTGCCCACATGCACATCCTCTTCCTGGGCTTACTGGAATCATTCACTTGATTCCTTCATTCAGCAGGTTAAGCTGGTGTAATGAGGGGTTACGTTATTAGCCCTGCATTAGTCTAGTCACCATGGAAAGGCTCGCTCAAGCAGGTGAAATGCTTTACAGGCTATTAATTCATCATTGCATCACATCCAGTGTTGCAGAAAATTGGCATCAAATTGTCATCTCCTCATGAAGCCTCTGCGTGACGTTCTTGACCAGGGAAACATAATAAAGATACCTGTGTGACATTTCACCCACTTGAAATGGTGCTTCAATTAAAGCAAACATCTTCGCTGAGCTTCTTATGCATACAGTTCAAGCCCATTGGCTTCCTTCAATGTCTCTGCTGTCATCACAAAGGTAGGAGTTGCAATTAAGTCTTGCGGGGAGGAAAAAGATCAATCTTTTCAATTTCACTATTGATCAGAGGGCAATATCACAAGGCTGCCCGGACTAATGAAGAGCAGGACAGGGTACCCATTGGGTCTTTTGCAAATTCATTGTGTTTAATGTCTAATTACAATCCAGTGATCTCTTCAATAAAGTCCAAGATGATCAAGCTCCTATTGGAGTCCACACCAAAACTCTGAATGAAGAGACATCTGTTTTTCAGACAGTGAAAACAATCAAAGACCCCTTTTGGGGTAACTTATATGAACTTTAAAATTCATTTCCATTCATGAAACAGTGGTGCCATGTGTGAAATTGAACAGAATTACTTGCTTTAGGGTTTATTCCATGTGATGACACTGGCCAGAACAGGCAAATGGTTTTAATTACTGGCCAACTGAAACATTACTCTCTTCTTAACGAAGCCATTAACCCTTCTGTCCTTTTAAAGAGATTTTAAGACATTACACAGCACGTTAACACGTAATTGACCTATCCATACTCCGTCTTGTTCTTTTGTAGGACCTCCTGGTGATTTACAAAACACTGGAAAATTCTAATTTAATCCAATGAGAAACTGTTGTAGAGTCTTTAGAGATTTTGAGTTTCCTATTTAAATGCTATGCTACAGAGCGGTACTATGTTTTTGACAGCAAATCTATGCAGGATTACAACAACAGCAAGTTTGTCAGCTTCGCTCGGTTATATGACAAAGAAAACTATATGCTACTTATCCCACACTCTTAGCAAAACAGGTTTTATTGTACTAAAAATGTCATTTGACTCGTTACAATAGAGAAATCCTCTTTGGTGTATGATGATGTAAATGCCTTTTACGTATCACCAAGACAGTAGACTGTAATATTTAAAAATGCAAAACTATTTAATAGACTGTATTAAAAGTTTCTGGGGAGTTTGATATTTGTGATGGGTACATGTAAACACAAAGGGGGCATAATTATTTAAGCTAGCCTAATGTATATGGAAATGTATAAAGAATGTATAAATTTACTGTATGTGTACACTTGAAATCTGTATGATGGATGGCTATATTATCAAGTTGACTTGTTAATTGCATGTTTAAATGTCTGTTGATTTTGTCTGTTTTAGGATTGAAAGAGATTCCCTAGAAGGGAGAGGTCTCTGATATAAAGCAGGAAGAAAACAGAAAGGAGAGAAAAAACTGTTTGTGTAGCTTTGCTGCTATGGCCTCCATTGTGAACTTCTTTAAGTAACTGCCTGATATTGGCCAGGACCTACTTTTTCTATGTGTATGTAAATAGTGTTTGTGTGTGAGTTAATAAAAAAAGAGCACCTCCTTACATGGAGCCATGAAAAATGTCATTAATATGTTCTTTAAAGCACTATACACTAAAAATTCTACTATTTAATCAGACAAATAACAATAAAAGCTTTTAAATAATTGTCCTGGCTCTACATCTGCCTATTTTCTTTACAAAATAACATTTTACAACAAACAACAACACATTTGTTGGTAGACCATGGATAGATCAGTGGAAGATTAATTTTGCACATATTTAAAATCCCATTTCCAAACAGTGTGCATAAATAAGTAAAAACAGAATACAGTAATGTGCATATCACTTTAAAAAAATCAACATATTCAGAAATGTCATTGTTTTTTGAAAAATAAATGGCTATTATTTTTTTAAAGTTTGGGACAGTGACAACAAAGGATAAATTTGATTAATACTGAAAAAACACTTGTTGGAACATCTCACAACTAATTAGGTTAATTTGCAAAAGGTTAGTAACATGGTTAAATATAAAAACAGCATGCCGGAGAGGCAGAGACTTTCAGAACTAAAGTTTTAGAAGTCACTCTAAAAAAACGCACAGGCAAATAGTTTGAGTATAACATTCCTCAACATAAAAAAGAAGTTGACGATTTCATTATCTGTGGTACATAATGTGATTTTTTTAAAAATGGAAGAATATCTGTATGCAATATTGAATGGTTGTGATCTCCAGGCCCTCAGACAGCACTGCATTACAAACAGATATTATTCTTTAATGAAAACTACTGCCTGGGTTTCTATATAAAGCAAGGATGTTTAAAAAATATAAACTTTCAGAACTACAGCAATTGTCTTCTCAGTTCTTAAACATTTCTACATTTTCTAAACATTTAAAATGGGCATGTATTTTTCCAGAAACATTTGTACTTGTATTTGTACTATTTTAAATTTAGAGTTTAAATGATTTAAAATATTCAGATTTTATTTACGTTTTGCTCACTTTTTTAAAAATAGGTAAATTTAGAGTTTAAATGATTTAAAATATTCAGATTTTATTTACGTTTTGCTTACTTTTTTTAGAAATAGGTAACATAGTTACAGATCACTTTCTAGATTAAAAACCATCAGATGTAGGTAGACATATGCATGATTAAAAAATATAATGAACAGATGGTAAAGATCAGTGTTATTCTGTGCAGATACATAATTTAAACTGATTAGATGAAACAGTGACTGTATCAGTTCTCACACTCAAATCTCACACTAGGGCAGACGTGAGCACAGCAACAAGACACAAGGTGGTAATTTTGCAGCAGACAGCTGTTTCCAGATGTGCTGCCCAAACTCTTTAGCAAAAGCATAAAAACAGGCAAACAACTACTATGGTCGACCATGGACCACTGAGTGTGGAAGACTTGAGGTACATTAGGGTTACTTCTCTTAAAAATTGGAAGATGTCCAGTTTTCAGCTCAGGACTGGCCAAAACCACTGAGACCCTAGTAAACCTAGAGAAGTCAAAAGTCAAGCCAAGTTTATTTGTATAGCACTTTTTACAAAGCATCTTTACAGAAGTTTAAAAACACGAAGTCACAGCATGTATCTTCCTGTGAGCAAGCCAGAGGGGACAGTGGCAGAGAACAACTCACTCAAGACCGGAGAAAGAAACCTTGGGAGGAACCAAGAGCCGTCCTCCTCTGGCCAAAACGTATTTATAGTTTATTAAGCTAAATTTAAAAATAGAACTAAAAGTATCTCTGTTTAAAGTCTGGATGGTAAAAGCTTTAGAAACTGCACAGGTAGAGGCAGTCTCTGACTCAGTCTTTGTGGAACGTGGGAGTGAGCTGAAACAGTCCCATCTTATCTTAATGCTGGTGGATGACACAGTGATGCAGTCGAGGTTGTAGCAGAGGGCATGAATGAAGAGGAAAACTGGTTGGTGTTAGTTGAGGAGGAGGCCCTGATGGTCAGTCTTCCAACAGTATCCGACAGGACAGGAGGAAAGTCATTATCAGAAAAAGGGTCTTCAACAAAGAATTGTTGCCAAAAAGCCAAGTCTCTGTGGGAAGAACAAAGCCAAGAGACTCACCAACTTACAAAAACACAAAGACTGGGATGCAGAGGACTGGCAGCAGGTGGTCTGGAACAGTGAGTCGAGATTGGATATTTTTGGTTCTAACAGAATGTATTTTGTCTGCCAAAGGGCTGGAGGGCAACACATGGATCAGTGTCTGCATTCACCAGTGAAGCATTGTGGAGCTCCAGCATTACAATGACCTCAAACACATCACCAAAAGTCATAAGGATTATCTTGAGCAAACAGAAGAACAGATAACATGGTCCACAGAGCCCTGATCTTAGCATCAGTGAGTCAGGCTGGAATTAAACGCATGAGATGGCTAAAGTAATTTATGTATACCTTATTTTATAAAGAACCTTCAAGGACCATATTTTGGACCATATGTAGATGCCTGCTGATATTTCTTCAAACAGGGAGTCTGTCACTGATTATGCTGCTTTCAGTCAAAGGACATTAGTGATGTGAGGTACTGATGCTTGATGAGCACTGCAACTCATCATAAAGCTATGAAATGGAGCGCCATCCAGCCAGAGAACACAGTTCCACTGGTCCACAGCCTAGCGCCCAGGCATGCTAAGGGGGTTAAAAGACATGATTCCCTTTTCCTGCAGGACTGTCAGAAGCAGCAGACTAGACTGGCATTTCTCTGGATCGAAGCTATGTGTATTTACAGGCCACAGGAGAGGTACTGCTAGTCCTGTAGCAGCCCTCAAACAACACAGGATACATCAGCCCTGTGAAATTTAAAGGCCATGTCACTGACAGCTCTTTCTAACGTCAGCCCCATTTCTCATCCTGACAGGCAGCTCACCCTCAATGACAAGGGGTTTCCAGCAAATTAGATCACATCGCCTCTGCAGGCATTAAAGCTGCCATCCTTTCTGTGTTTGTTTTCGCATCAGTATAACGTTTGCTGGCTTCGTTCAAGAAGGACTTGCTGATTTTTTTTTCCTTCCCTACTTAAGTAGCTTTGCCAGATGCAAAGAGATGGCTTTCACTAGCTCAGAAAAGGGCCTGTGTTTGGAGGATTGCCATGATTAAAGAGGTGAAGGACGAGCGATAACATTTATAAGATCACAGAAGAATTCTTCAAAGCCCTCGTTTTAATGATCTCTGAGCTTTCTAGGCTGGTCACTGAAGCCGCGTATCATCCGGCTCTGCAAAGCCGCAGCGTAGTCTGCGCTGAGACCCAGCCATCAGTCCAAAGTGCTTAAAGTGAAAAATCTAATTTACACTATTATCCTAAATGTAGTCAGTCAGATGAGACCTGGTGTTTGCTTCTTTACTTTTGCACTGGAACTACAAGGCTAATATAGCTAATGAGCAATGGAAGCCCCCTATCCCAATTAGCATCATGCAAATCATGCATGCATGAATCATCACACACTTGCCTTGAACTGCATCAAGTTGTTAAGCAATCTCAAAAAGACCTTCTTATGTAGTTTCTGATACTGTATGCCAGAATGTTATCTGTTAAAATCACAGTCAAAAGATAACCCTTAATGTAATCCATTAACCCTTTAATTGCTAGTCAAAACAACCATTAAGTAAATAATGTTTTTTATTGTTTAGCATCAGAAAAAACAGAAACATTACCAACTACACACAATCATGATTTTAAGTATTTTGTGGGTTCACGCCTTTTTCCATTCTTTTCAGGAGGCTTGTTTCAGGTTTTTAAAGAAATCTGCAGGGATATTTTTCCACACAGGCCACAGGAGAAGTACTGCTCGTCCTGCTAGTCCTGCTAGGGATATTTTTCCACACCTCCAAAATTCAGTCATAAAAGTTTGTATTTTGTGCCTCCCACAATCCAAGTAATCCCGAAAATATGACTCTGGAGTGGTAAGTCCAGTGCTTAATTTGTGCTGGATCTTGCTGGAACAAGATCCGGCACCTCTTATATTTCAGGCACCTGCGTTCCAGAACAATCTTTAACGTCTTTTTTTTGTAGGACACCAAAAACTATTCATCCAGTGGCATCTCTGAGATTTTATGGTTTATGGTCATTAAAGCCAGGATTATTTTATTGCATAGATTGCTACTATGTTAGATTGACACATGAAGCACTGTTGTGTCTATGCGTTCCAGGACCTTTTCCATCACTGCCACTTGCTGGATCACCCCACCTTTAGTGTTCCATTACCTGATGTTTTACAAATTAAGCACTGGGTAAGTCCATTGATCTGAGAACACCACTAGCTTCTCTCTTTGATGTACAAATGCATACACACATAAATAAAGGGTGGAGACTCACTTTTAGACAGTACTGTTACTGTATGTGCAATACTTTGTCGATTTTGTCCAAACATGTCATGGCTGATCAACTATATTTAATATAAGGTACAATTGTGTAACACTTGCAGTTCTACAATTCCAGACTGTAGTCCATCTAATTCTCTGTATACTTTCTTCTTTTTTTACCCCTATTTGACTCTGTTCTTCAATGATCAGCACCCCCACAGACCCACCACACAACAGGTGTTATTTGGGTGGTGGATCATTCTCAGCACTGCAGTGACACTGATCTGATGGTAATTTGTTACTGTGTGTTGCACTGGTATGAGTCAATCAGACACAGCAGTGGATTATAGATTTGAGATTTATGTTTGTACAAGTGTGTGCAAGCTAAATCTCAGTAGAGGGATAGTTTTGTGTGGGAGAGCACAGCCCTCATTATTTCTTACCCGGTTGCATCCCCACTGTCATACCCTCAGTGAGCTGTTAAAGGCTGTTTGGGATGGAATATTGAGATTCCGCCCCGTCATGTGTCCGCCTCGCACAGTCGCCTGCTTGCCTGCCTGCACGTGCTCCTACTGCTTCATCCAGCTGCTCGCTCAGCGTGGGCGTCCGTCTCCACTCCTGTCTACTGAAATGCGTACTGTGAGGATGGAAGCAGAGGTCTACCCTTAGAACAAAAGAGCTTCAGCATAGAAAACAGATGGTGAAGGAAGTGGAGATTATATGGGTATTCAGTCTTCTTTGTTTGGTAAAGACCGAGGACTCCAGCTAAAACTAAGGCAGTGAATAAGGGTCTGAGTCATAACTTGTTTTTGTAATCAACCGCTTGTCAAACATTTAAGGGCATTAAAAACAAGTGCAGTGGATTTGGTTAACAGTGTGCATCAACCAAGTGTCTCAATTGAAGGATGGGACGAGATCACGTTTACTGCCTTCACACTAATATGGTGCACCAGCCACCTAATTTTCAGTTCCATATCTAAACAGTATCATTAAGATAAAAGGGTTTGAGAGCAACACTTTGATAATACTTGTCTTAATCCAGGGACAACAAACCTTCCTGGTGAGCAGGTGGCCATTTTCCCTGCTCAAACACATCAACTGAACCTGCTAATTAATTGAGTAGAATCAGGTGTGTTTGAGTAGGAAAATCGCCAAATTGTGTTGAAGCTTGCCATCCAGGACTGGACCAGCACCACCTGCAAACATAACTTTTACTAAAGCAGATAGATCAGGACTGAAACTAAACTAAACTACTAATCCAAAAGCCTCCTTTTCCCAAAACCTGATCCTAAACTACTAATCCAAAAGCCTCCTTTTCCCAAAACCTGATCCTAAACTACTAATCCTAAAGCCTCCTTCTCCCAAAACCTGATCCTAAACTACTAATCCAAAAGCCTCCTTTTCCCAAAACCTGATCCTAAACTACTAATCCTAAAGCCTCCTTCTCCTAAAACCTGATCCTAAACTACTAATCCAAAAGCCTCCTTTTCCCAAAACCTGATCCTAAACTACTAATCCTAAAGCCTCCTTCTCCTAAAACCTGGTCCTAAACTACTAATCCTACAGCCTCCTTCTCCCAAAACCTGAACCTAAACTATTAATCCAAAAGCCTCCTTTTCCCAAAACCTGATCCTAAACTACTAATCCTAAAGCCTCCTTCTCCCAAAACCTGATCCTAAACTACTAATCCTAAAGCCTACTTCTCCTAAAACCTGGTCCTAAACTACTAATCCTACAGCCTCCTTCTCCCAAAACCTGAACCTAAACTACTAATCCAAAAGCCTCCTTTTCCCAAAACCTGATCCTAAACTACTAATCCTAAAGCCTCCTTCTCCTAAAACCTGGTCCTAAACTACTAATCCTACAGCCTCCTTCTCCCAAAACCTGAACCTAAACTATTAATCCAAAAGCCTCCTTTTCCCAAAACCTGATCCTAAACTACTAATCCTAAAGCCTCCTTCTCCCAAAACCTGATCCTAAACTACTAATCCTAAAGCCTCCTTCTCCTAAAACCTGGTCCTAAACTACTAATCCTACAGCCTCCTTCTCCCAAAACCTGAACCTAAACTATTAATCCAAAAGCCTCCTTTTCCCAAAACCTGATCATAAACTACTAATCCTAAAGCCTCCTTCTCCCAAAACCTGATCCTAAACTACTAATCCAAAAGCCTCCTTTTCCCAAAACCTGATCCTAAACTATTAATCCTAAACCCACCTTCTCCCAAATCTGTTTCTGAACTACTAATCATATATCCACTATCTCCCAAAACCTGATCCTAAACTACTAATCCCAAAACCACCTTCTCCCAAAACCTGATCCAAAACTACAAATCCCAAAACCACCTTCCCCCCAAATCTGTTCCTGAACTACTAATCCCAAAGTCACCGTCTTCCAAAACCTGATCCTAAACTACCAATCCTAAAGCCTTCTTCTCCCAAAATCTGATCCTTAACTATTAATCCTAAAGTTACCTATCTCCCTAAACCTGATCCTAAACTGCTAATCCCAAAGCCACCTTCTCCCAAAACCTGATCCTAAACTATTAATCCTAAACCCATCTTCTCACAAATATGTTCCTGAACTACTAATCCGAAATCCACCTTCTCCCAAAACCTGATCCTAAACTACTAATCCTAAATCCATCTTTTCCCAAAACCTGATCCTAAACTACTAATCCTAAAATCCACTATCTCTCAAAACCGGATCCTACACTAAGATAATAATCCTAAACCCACCATCTCCCAAATCTGTTCCTGAACCACTAATCCTAAAGCCACCGTCTCCCAAAACCTGATCCTAAACTACTAATCCTTAAACCTCCTTCTCCAAAAACCTGATCCTAAACTACTAATCCTAAAGCCTCCTTCTCACAAAACCTGATCATAAACTATTAATCCTAAAGCGAACCTTCTTACAAAACCTGATCCTAAACTATTAATCCTAAAGCCTCCTTCTTCTAACACCTGATCCTAAACTACTAATCATAAAGCCACCGTCTCCCAAAACCTGATCCTAAACTACTAATCCTTCAACCTCCCTCTCCAAAAACCCGATCCTAAACTAAGATAATAATCCTAAACCCACCATCTCCCAAATCTGTTCCTGAACCACTAATCCTAAAGCCACCGTCTCCCAAAACCTGATCCTAAACTACTAATCCTTAAACCTCCTTCTCCAAAAACCTGATCCTAAACTACTAATCCTAAAGCCTCCTTCTCACAAAACCTGATCATAAACTATTAATCCTAAAGCGAACCTTCTCACAAAACCTGATCCTAAACTATTAATCCTAAAGCCTCCTTCTCCCAACACCTGATCCTAAACTACTAATCCTAAATCCACCTTCTCCCAAAACCTGATCCTAAACTACTAATCCTAAAATCCACTATCTCTCAAAACCTGATCCTAAACTACTAATCCTAAAGCCTCCTTCTCCCAAAACCTGATCTTAAACTACTGATCCTAAAGCCTCCTTCTCCCAAAACCTGATCCTAAACTACTAATCCCAAACCCACCTTCTCCCAAATCTGTTCCTGAACTACTAATCCCAAACCCACCTTCTCCCAAAACCTGATCCTAAACTACTTATTCCAAAGCCACCTTCTCCCAAAACCTGATCCTAAACTACTAATCCCAAACTCACCTTCTCCCAAATCTGTTCCTGAACTACTAATCCCAAACCCACCGTCTCCCAAATCTGTTCCTGAACTACTAATCCTAAATCCACCTTCTCCCAAAACCTGATCCTAAACCACTTATTCCAAAGCCACATTTTCCTAAAACCAAATGTTTATTTA
The DNA here is from genome assembly GCA_021613375.1 of Megaleporinus macrocephalus. NCBI lineage: Eukaryota > Metazoa > Chordata > Actinopteri > Characiformes > Anostomidae > Megaleporinus > Megaleporinus macrocephalus. Next base: position 13,639,567 of record CM038713.1, on the reverse strand, counting down.
GCTGAAAATTTTTAAAGTTTGTGTACCACCAGCAATGACCTCAGGTCAGCTAGTATTAGTGTAACATGCTGGCTATAGCAATCATTAACTAATCATTGTCATTTTGCTGGAGATGAGCTTACAATAATAATAATAATAATAGAGCTTAATTAATTTACATAACAATTAATCTACTTGGAAAACAAAACTGACATTTCAAATGTTTCTGTATAAGGGGAAATCATTCAAATAAACACCCAGTCAATAAAGTGTCAGTTTACAGCATATTTGTTATTGCCGTTTGATGGAGCTTTAAAGTAACTGGACATTGTTCTTTGGTTTGGGAAGGTGGGGGGTGCTATTTCGAAACGTTCCAATTGAAAAACTATTTTGTTTAACGTCAGAAAAAACATTCTAGAAGTTAGAGAGAGCGCGAAAGAGAGAGAGAGCTCTCTGACAAACAATTTAGAGCTGTCACTTTGACCTTGACAGACAGCCGTCCTTCTGACACCATAGCATTTAAATCACTGCATGCTGTGCGGCCAGGCGCTGACAGCTGAACATCTGTGTGAAAAATCACCTTTCGAACTGAACAATGTTCTCACCTCCCACACATCTTCATTTGTAGCTGAAAAAACTCATCTCTCTTCAATTACAAAGAGGGGTTCACCAGTCCCGCTCCATACATCACTGTGTCTCGTAATAGCACCTTCTATGTCTTTATGACAGCTCAAATAACTATCTGGAGGCAAACAGCTGTGCCAGGATAAGACTAACCACTAATGTGTGAGATATTTAGCAGTAGATTTGCTCAACAGTTTCTAAACAGTATTAAGCATAGCCTCATATGCTTAAGGAAATAGGTAATAACCACTGAAGATTATATTTATTATTAACACTAATTATGCTTATCATTTAGCTTTGTCTCTTTATTTACATCACACTTGTTTCAATATGAGATATCTGTTTGCTGCTGTTCTCAAAACTAGTGCTTGTACCAACAGCCTGACCCAGCCCTAAGAGCATAACATTAACTGACTAGTGACTGCAGAACATACTATATCCAGCCATCCTCATAACAAACCCATCAGTTAAATGATCCTAAAACAGCGCAAGAGCATTAATATAGGAAAGGGTAACTAATTAATTAACATCTAATTAAATATGAATGAAAACCAGAGGTTAATCATCTGGTCAATTTCCTCCATCATTCTTGGTGTAACAAGGGAAAGGAGGTTTCCAAACACAGAACTGACAGATATTTAATAGGTCCCAGTTAAGTGAAAGATTATTTTGATTGACAGGCAATTAGCAGAGAAGGCTGCACATTCAATTGAGTGTGATTAAATGCAAACACACTTCAGTCTGAATGGCTTTGCATTGGCCCACCTTTTAAAAACGTTCGATGAACTGATGATTCAAACACCACTTTAAGATGAATCACACTCAGATACAGAACGCAGATGCTTCATTATTCGTCCTCTTTCTGACAGAGACTGGGATTTGAAAGAAGCCTGCCGGTAGTCAGAGGTGCAAAGAGCGTGAGCTCACTTTTGTACTTGCTTTCACTGCACAAGGAAAAAAAAAAGATAAACTAAGCACAATCAGTAAATACGAGTACAGTCATATGCAAACAGGAAACAAACTTAAATACAGACTTTCTGCTCGTTTTAGTGTGTAGTTTATATTTATTTATCAGATATAAAGTATTAAATGTGCCATAACTTTTGCACAGGCCACCGTATGTATTTTTTCCCCAGCAAGTTACACTCAGCAAATAAACTGTAAATGTAAAGTCAAGTTTATTTGTACAGCGCTTTTTACAAAGATGTTGTCTCAAAGCAGCTTTACAGGAGTTTAAAGGCATGAAAACATAAAAGCACAACACTTTATCCACTGTGAGCAAGCCAGAGGCAACGGTGGCAAGAACAACTCCCTCAACTGGAGGAAGAAACCTTGGGAGGAACCAGACTCACAAGGGGAGACCCATCCTCCTCTGGTTGAACAGTAGTTACAGTTTATTAAACTAAAGCTGAGTCTGAAGGTAAAAGCTTTAGAAACTGCACAGGTGGTACCTCAGGTGGATGATACAGCGACTTGTGCATTATGTAGTGCAGAAGTGTAAATAATGTCTTAGCTTACTTTCAGGTAGAAAGTCAACACGACAAGTCTTTCAAACAGGAGCACCAAAACTTTTCCATTCAACTGTAAAATGCTAACATATGACATATAACATATCAAAGTTCTGGTGAGTAAAAAAAGCACAGCCTCTTCTCCTCAATGTTAAAATCAGCAGCTGTTTATTCACCAGTCTAGAAGAAACGTTGCAAGTTCAACATCAAACTCCATCCCTGCACTCACCAAGAGTGTCTCCAGTGCAGCAAATCAACTCCAATATTGTAACTCTTTTTTTGTTTCTATTTATAACACTTCTTTTGTTTGCTGCCAAACGTGGATTCTTGCTGAGAGCCGGCAGCAATGGTTACCTGCCACAAGCTCCAGCCATCATTGTGTTTACTCTTGCTTTCACTGGCTCCCTGCTCATGAATGAACTAACCAGGAGCAGAACCTTCCACGTGATTAACAAGAGGTTAGAAAATGCTGTTGGGCAGCAGTGCTACTTCTTCATCTTGATGACTCAATGCTTCAGAGATTTACTATCTCCTCTTGAAGTATAAAGTGATATTAGGAGACAGGACAGACCAGGGCTAGCTGGTTAGCATGCTAACTTGTTTACTTCAGTAACTCTCAGCATACGCTGAGTTCAGATGATATCTGCAGCCAGATATGCAACATGATACATAGATATCTTCAATGTACCGTTAAAACAGTTATTTCTTCACATGCAGGGGAGGAAACAAGACCAGCAGGCTACAGGAAAATAAATGGTCACATGAGCAGCCTTAAAAACAGCTGTTAGCATCAGCTAGCTAGTTACAGCAGTTGTTAACAGAAACAATAACTTTGAGAAATTCACTTTTGTTGTCATGGCTCAGTTAATGTTAACTGACAAAATTAAAAACTGCCAACTTTGCGTCAGACTGTTAAAAACATTGTGACGTATGAAGCTGTTGCAGATAAGTTTCAAATTAGTTGTTAGCCAATATATGTTATCCAAGTGAAATTAAATGTAGGATTTTATGTATATTTTAAGCAACAGAAGTTGAATAAAGGCCAGTCTTAGAAGTTGCACCTATCAACCGTGATTTATATGATCAAAAGCACAGTGACGTAGATTACAAACTGTCAACTGTTACCCCAGGTGTGTTTGTGAGCAGGAAAATAAATCTTTTTTTATGATATGAATGTGATTGATGTGTACTGATGATTGATTTTGCCAAAACAAAAAAGAACAATAAAACAAATAGAAAGTGATTCAGAAGCATATAGGGAACGTAATAAATGTATATGTAATTAAATACACAAGTCTGAACTGAAGCCAACCCAAACCACTATACGAGCTTATCATATAATTTCAAATAAGAACAACATAAAACTCTAGAATAACCCACAAGTGTCAAGTATTGTTATTTTACTGAAAAACACCCCTACTACTTACAATTATTATTATAATTTTTTTTATTTGGTTGAGTGAAATTTACAGCCTAAAAGTTATTTAAATTAGTCAATCTAGCAGTGGCTGCATTTCTTAATGGAAATCGTCTAATAACTACGCTCATTAGGCCTATCCTTAATTAACACATTACTCACTGACAGCAGCACTGAGATACTGTCACAGTCATTACAGCAAAAGCCCTCAGTACTCCAGCAGTCTTTAAAATTTAGATCTCAGTGAGTGTGGAAAAAAGCAGGAGATAGTTCTCAGTAGCTATTTAGCATCTTAAAAGATGTTGGTCTGCTGCTAATATTCCAGACAGAAAAATGTATTCAGCCCAGATCCAGGCAGAATCTACAACAACATCTGTGCCAGTTCCATAAAAACAATCTCGGCCGGTGTCCAGGTGCACAACTAGCCACTACCAGCACAGATTCTGGATTTAGAACGATACTGGGCCAGCACCAGGCCAGATCTTCTGGTTTCTGTGTTCATCGGGTTCAAATACAGGGCAGATCTCACTACTATCTTTCTCAGGATCAGCAGTTTTTAATGATTGTAATGATTTTAAAACTTAATTCTGAGTGAATTAAAACTAATAGTAATGTGATCCAGGGGGATGATAAGAAAAGAGGAATTAGCAAACAAGTATTGAGCTTTCTTACTTTCCATTACATCCTATACAAGTGAACCAACTTTACCAACATTGCAGTGGCAGTCTCTACAGATAGCAAGACATTTTGGTTGGCCTAAAACAGAACTAGCACTAATGATATTCTAGGGGAGGGATGTCCACTTGTGCTCCTGACGATCTACTCACCCTTTAAAGGTTGGTTCGATTCCTATTCTAACACACCTAATCTTCCTAATCAAAGAGTTCAGGAACATGAAAATGATTACCTTGGTAAAAGGTAGTACAGCCACTTCATAGTATTCAATTGCGTCATTAGGAAAACCCTGTCATCAATTTGGTAGGCAGGCAGCAAGTCTGGCTGTACTGTAATATTGCCACCTCGTCGTGGTTACAAACCAATATAGATATGTTTTCAAATCCTTATGTAGACACTTCCGATCCAGTCTCAACAAAACGCTAAAAGTTTCGCTAGATTGGTGGACTGAATCTGTACATCTTGCATATCTGCACTTGAAATTTCCGATTTTACAAAAGTTAATAAAGTGGCTACTAAAAATACCAAAATACATAAACATAAATAACCTGAAGTTAGCCACTTATTCACCAACACCAATTTTACACTGGTTAAAAGCTTTGTGTTAAATTGTGCTGCAGTTGCCTTAAATGTGGAACGAATTTCACAACATAATACAAAGCTAACATCAGGTTACATCAATAAACGAAATACTTTCAACTTTGTCTTGAAGACGTTTAATGAGCAACTAACAAGCAACACAAAGAAACTGCAATCAGCCTCTGGAGCTGTCGGTTTGCTGAATGGATCTCATTGGCTGATGCTGCCTATCAAACCACACACTTCTATACTTCACCCACTACCCTAATAAGTGCACATCTAAAGGTATATGCGCTATTCTTTGCATACTACTTACTGTGGTTATATGTGGTTTGACACACAGGTACAATAACACAGCAGAAAATCTGCTTTCATTTGTTGCTATTTCAGCAACAAATAAATTACACATCTCACTTAAATACAAAACAGTAAAACATTTAATCAGTCATTTGTGTGGTGGGGGTTAAAGCATTTTCCTGCTTTTGATGAAGTTGGCTTTATCCCATTACAAGGTGGCACTATGGGTGCCAAGTGAGACTTAAATTGTCTACCAACATGGCAGCAGCATGATTAGTTTAACTATTTTTAAACATGTCTGCATAATTCAATCACTAAAATGTAATTTAGAGTGGAATAACGTGAAACATGCATTCTAAAGAAACAAAAGGACACTTTTTTTCACAGAGGCAGTGACAGGAACCCAACATTTTATATTAATTTGTATCTAAAAAATGACCAATAAACCAATAAAAAAAAGTTTTATATGCAATACTGGAAATTAAAAACAGTGCAAAAATAGGACCCTACTTGACCCTCACTAGATTTAGCCCTTGACCCTCACTAGAAAACCTTATGCCTCAGGCATTACGCAGCACATTCAAACCCATTTCATGTAATGACTTTCTGTTTTAGGGTACTTTCTGGGCATGAGGGGGCTTATTGAAACATCTGGTTCCTATCACCACCACTGGTGTAGAATAGAGAATTTAAGAATTTAAAACAAGCCTGAATTGTTTTGTTTATAGTGAAACACTGTGAAATTTCTCTTTATGTTGGGGTTTGAGACTTTGGAGGCTCTTCGTGGCAGCGGTTGGGCAGCTCTGGTTTAGTCCAGTGTCCATTCCTTAAAGGGTAAGGAAAAAAGTCCTGTGTTCTCAGCTAGCAGCCTCACGCTTCAGCCTCTCCAGCACCTCCTCCTTACTAACAGAAGCAGTGACTTTAATGATTTTCTCTCTTGATTTACTGCCCTGTAAGAAAAACACATTATTTTGCCATGCGCTAAATTAAGCACAGATGATGAAACAGCATGCCAATACAAACCTTTTCATTTGTGAGTCACATTATTAATGATAAACAGGCCACTTCAGGTCACCTTAATGCCTTACCTTATCTAGAGTTACTTCACTCCTCTTCAGCTCCAGCACTTTGGCTAAATACCGCACCAGCTCCGCATTGGCCTCTCCGTCAGTGGGAGGTGCAGCAATAGCGACCCCCACAGCCTCTGAGGACACATCTAAACACAACAACAAAGTAAAAAGGTTACTAATTCACACGTTAGGACAGAAGATTCACTGAAGAATTAAAAATGAAGAATAAAAACAATAGCCCAACCTGTAATGGCGTTCTGTTTTGCTCCAGGTTTAGCATGGATAGCAACAGCAAGCACGCCCTCTTTAAGAGTGGAAACAGGACCGCTCGGTGTTTCTGGCTGTTTCTGAGTGCTTTTAGTCTGATGGGGCATAACAATTAAAAAGGTGGAGTGATACTGGTTTCCATTCGTCAGGTTCTTGTTGAAACTTCCCCGTTCCACCTTAAATGATGCAGCCTGAGGCGCCAAATGTAACGGGTGTACCATTTAAAGTGGAACCATTTAAGGGGGAAGTTAGAACAAGAAGCCGACTGCAGCTTTGCGAATAAAGTGAAATCTTCTCGCCTTACCATTTTATCTTTTTTGGGCATCCTGAGAGTTTGTGAGACACAGAAACTCCTCTGGCTTCTCAGCTGATCTCCAAACACAGAGGAGCTCACAACACCACCACAGCTCCTCTCACAGAGTGTAAACACAGGTATCCCATTCAAACTACGGCGTATAATGTGAAAGAACATGGACCTGTAGCGGTTTAAAACATGGTGATGATACAAATCAAGATATATATTTAAGCTACTTTCATAGCAGTCAGCTAACATTCAAACACATGGAGCTGCACCACAAATGCGCAACAACTGCGCAGGGCATAATAAATTAAACTGTAAGGAGTCAAAACTGCGTTATAAATACGCAGCCGAATAGACACCCATAAATAAGTTAATAAATAAGACAGGTAATAAACACAACATACATAATTGATATATGTAAAGCATATAAGGCTGTTTGTTATATGACCATATATATTATATATGATTATATATTATCATTGCTGTCCAAAAAAAAATTTAACTTCATAAGAGAAGCCAAAAACTTCATTTTCAACCTCAAATGTCATTTTGACACACTTCTATTGATCATAAAACTTTCACAGGATGTAAAACCAGCTGTTTTGTACAAATGATAAACAAAAATGTAGATACATGTTTGTATTCAAAGATAAATTAGCTAGGCATAAATAAGAGTTTGAACAACAGCATCTAGATGAGTGAAATAGGGCAGTGTACTCTGAAGTAGTATAGGTTATTAGGCACATGCATATCAGTTTATTAACAGCCATGTAATAGATATATACATTTACATGCTCATGGCAGTAATGATTGAGTGCTGTACAGGCCATTCAAACTGCAGCCCCACAGTAAACAACTACATTTCACCGTTTGCAACAAAGAACAAGTTTATTTTATGAGTTGAATTGTTAAATTAAAAAGCTGTCCCAATTTTTTGTCATTACCAAAACACAATGAGTTTTAGTGAATGAACTTATTGTAACCATGCCCTTGCATTTTAGAGAAGAAAGTGAGGCTGCATCCCTGTTCCTCATGTCCACAGAGTGAGCAAATAGATCGCATAGTTCTGAAATAAATGTGTCTGAACATCAGTAAGTATCTGTAAGAACTGTCACTACCAAAACACATATTTCATGCTAATTTCTTTTTTGTGTTTTAATGAAAAATGTTTTTATGTGTGTACAACCATTAAAAACTGAGTTTGCTGCTTATGTAGTTTAATTTTTTAATGAAAGTATCTAAAATAGTAAAATGCTGAGGTATTTTGTGATATTTGTTTTGAGGTATTTTTATTGTATCGATAGTAGCAAAATGTAATGTTCAATCATTATTGGATTTTTGTTTTAAAGCCAAAAAATGGTTTTGCTTTGTGTTTTCAGTTCTGACTTTCCATATTATTATCTATGTGAATTAATCTGTGTCTTTAATTTAGTGATTATAGCAGCTGTAGGTTTAATAGTAATAATACTGGCAGTAGTAGTACTGATTTTTGAGGTTATCCCTCTCATTCTTGTCCTGCTACTGCTACTATCGATCTTCTCACTGTTCTTTAAAACTGAAGAAGATGCCCTATTTTCCAACTTAGTAACTAAAGCTCAGGCCCCTCCTAGTTCTTTAAATTTTGGGCCCTCCTCCATCCATACTGGAAGGAAGCACTGGTTCAAACAGACTCAAGAAACACTTTCACTCACCCTGTCTGGGAGCAGTTGCAGATTCATCTCCACAACTTCTACACCAGCTGATGGTACATCATGGGCTTTTCTCAATCCACCAATTCTCAGTATCGTTGGCAAGTTTGTGGTGGAGTGTAACTACAGACTGAGCTGACCAAGTGCATCAGAAAGAAAACATTCAATATGGAGAACAATTCAGGTCAAGAAGTAGATGAAAATCCTTATCTCTGGTAAGCCTGGTTTTATTCTGTTTCAGATGTTATTTAAGGGACATTTTCATTGTTTTGTTTAGTTTTTTAAACATATATGTTACAGAATATGCCAAGTCTACAAATATCCACTACCCTTATTTAATAAACATAATCAAAAACGGCCAAAAAGGTCAAAACAAGCTTTAAGAAAAACTACTTTGTATAAGTAGTTTGGAAGCACCTTTAAGTCGTACTCCAAATTGGTACCCATGTAAAAACCTAAGACGCTCACTACATATCCTTCATGACCAGACTTGCCTCGGCGTGGATGAATACCCTGGTCCCTATTTAGAGTGCTGTTTCTCTGTAGCTGAATATCAATGTGTGTGATTCACTTTTTCACCTCCAGATTCATTTTCTCGAAACAGAAATAGAACAACTAGCTGTCCCTTCTTCTTTTCTGTTACTGACCTTAGACATATGACACTCCAATGACTGCTATTAGTCTGATGAATATGTGTGGATAAAACTGTTGTGAACTTTGCCCTGCTAGTTTCCAGAGAACACCTTCTCTTCGCCGTAAATGGAGAAAACGTTACGGAGGCTTGGATGGCAACAAGTTGCTGGAGCCGAATAAGGAGGAGGACTGGAGAGGTACGGGCCTCCTCACAGCTCTACTGAAGTGTATAATTTGGAAGCAGTCCGTGTGGCTTTACGCTCTGTGATTTTCAGGGATGTAACTGTGGGAGTACTTAGACTTAGATATTGTCCTTTCACACTGACCTAGGGCCAGCTTTACTGACCCGAATCCAGCCCAAGTTAAATCACAAAACTGATCTGAGACACAAAGCAGCGTGGGCTTTAACCGGCAGCTCTTGTAGGCAGGATCTTTTAGGCGGGCTTGTGGTTGGAGTTTGGGCCAGAGGATGTTTTGAGAGAAAGCGGGTGTGCCTACGAACAAAATCAACTCCAGATGATGTGATGTGGTGTCTGTTTTTAGTGTAAGAAATGTTTTAGCGACTTCTATGCGGTCTGTGTTTTATTTTTGGAAACACTGGTTGCGATGGTCACTTTTTCCCTCTCTCTTTCCGCTTGACCTGAAAGAGGTATCCATACTGTAATGTCTAGTTTCTTTAAGTTGGATGGCTTTTGCACTTATTGAAAATGTATCTAGACTCTAAGGATATTGAAAAAAAGCTGTCTCCTGCCCTTAATTGAACTGGGAAAAGCTATTGGAAGTTTAATAATTTACTTACTGTGGATGACTAATTAAAATTATGAAAGGATTCTCCGTTTTCTTTTTAAGGTTTCTTTTGAGTGGTCTTGCTTTGTTCTCCGGTCCAGAAGCTCTGAACATGGTTCTTTTATGACCGACTCAGTCTTCCGACATCAGACTTAATGGGTTGAATTCAAATGTGCCACTGTATTGTTAAGATTAAATATAGTTAGACTGCAGTTCTTTTTTATGAAATGTGGCTCTCCTTTGATTGCTGGCCTTTGTTATGGCGAAGCCTAGACCCACAGAGCTGGCATTGCTGTGTGCATAACTTTGTCTGGAATGCAACAATATATAGCTAGGCACAGAATCAATTTCCTGTAAAGAGAATGTGCTTGAATAACCCTTTTTACAATATTAAAAAAATGTTGTAAAAGCACATCATGTTAATTAGGACGTAGACTAAGACATGCTAAAAATAGCTCATGTAAGCAAATGCTCTTTTATTTGGAATAAGGCAGCAAAAAAGAACCACTGCCTAGTGCTGCTCAAGCACAGGGCATACACAGTGCAACAGCCTTGCACTTTCACTTAATATTAGACACTGTAACCCATTCTTACCACCACACAGCACATCATATAAGAACATCCTAAACCCAACAGAAACAACATTATCAGCAGTAAATGCCTCCAGAGAGCCTTTCCACTTTGCAGGGTCAAGCCTTCTACTCATTGACGAGTAGCCATAATTTTATCATGCATATCACTCATGTCAAAATAGAACATTCATTTTTACCTTTTTTTATTTTTATGCATTAAGACAGAAACACATTTTGGATAGGCCTGTGAAAACGTGAGTTAGCCAACATAGCGAGTACAATTTCCAAATGCAGTAATGTCTGGCAGTAACATCAGGTTATAGCTTATTCCTGAAAGTAGTACAGTCTTCATCTTACTTACACCAACACTTCTGCCTCTGTGGTAATACAAACCAACAGCAACCAACCAGACCATTCACTCACTACAGGTACATACTTGGCCAAATAAACTAGTAAAAGAACATTATGAGTACCAAACCGGGACAATAGCATTTTAAAAAATTTGTTTTTGGATGAGTAGTAAACAACATACTCTATCAGGATATAATTTTTACTTTACCTTATCAGAATCAAACTTTTACACATCGCGTCTTTTAACCACAGCTAGAGTTCATGAATTTAAACACTGATACGCTGATGACATTGAATGCTTAAGGTAACGGCGGACAGCAAGTGTTGCTAAGCACTGATTGGATGGATACGAAAATAAGCCAGGGTTTGATTGGAGGCCACTTAATAAATATTCTTTTCCTATGTAAAATGGTAGGCCTGTAATCGATATAGGTCGGCTCAGATTTACCAGGGCCTAACATGTAAATATGTCCAAAATTGCTGGAAGAAAATCTTGTCGCTTACAATTTACAATCTAATCCAATCTTTTAAAGGGCCGTTAGAATGTACATTTATTAGATAGTGTGATATAGATTGTGAACTTCATTGTAAACAACAAAGTTTTTGGCTCTTATGGCTCCAGCAGTTTCTCCTGAGTTCAGAACATAAATGTTTATTTTTACATATTTTCCAGTGTTGTGGAATATGTGGAATTTTGAAGACAATGTCTGAAAATACAAAGTAATAACAAAAAGATTCTTAGAAGATATGAACATTTTCAATCCCTGAACTGCATAAACACCACTTTCAAGCTTTAGTAAATTACATAAAGAGCCACGTGTAAAAGCTCAAAGACATTTGTTAATGTTTAAATTGTTTATAAATAATAAAAAGAAAAGATTTATTGATTTTCTGGTGAAGTAAACAAATGTATCAATTAAGTTGCCCAGCAAAAATCAATGGAAACCATATGTAAACAAAAGTAGCTCTACAAAACCTGACTGTGGTGTTAATGCCCACTTTGATGGCTCTCTTTGTTCCTGAATATTTCTAACTGAGATTGAAAATAGAAATTATGATCGCCCAGAGCAGCCTCACCACACAGACTGAATTGTGTTATTACCCAGAGGTTTGGCCTTTTGAGAGGGGACAACAACTCGGCTCACGATATCTGAAACTTCAATAGACTTTCCACACTTCTTCTCACCAAATCAATGAATCTGAATCTTCTTCCAAAAAAATCCCTGATCATCAATGAAAGCATACAAGAGAAGTCTGATGAATTGTTGTTTTGGTAAACTGTCTCCACACGCTTTTCCTTTATGCCTCTGCATTCTCTATTGTCAGAGAATGGTGTGATGACAGACGGCCTCCTGGAGAAGAACGCGGCCCCTCTGAAGAGTGCAGAAGCTCAGGTATGTGTGTTTGTGTGCATGCTTTGTCCTGCCACTGCCACATCCACACTCGCACAAAGCAAGGAACGGAAAACACTGAGCCGCTGTCTTGTTAAAACCTGAGCCGTGCAAACATTAGGAGACCAAAGCTATTTCAGCAGAGCCGAAGGCTGTCTCCTCCTTTACTGAAATGAGATTCTAAATAAATGACACACTTTCTCGCCAAGAGCTGCACCAATATATTGGGAATAATTAAGAACAAGCATTATTTAACATAAAATGCAGCGTTGTTGGTGTTGCCGAATAAACCTAGAAAAACTTGCCCCTGCAAAAGTAATAAGCAACGTGTCCTGTAATAAAACCATCCCTCCAGGCTGTGCTTGCTGTTGCTGTTGCTGCTGCCGACTCAACACATTTGACAGCCGTCATGTTACCTTGTAAAGGTAACAATTAGTTTTTCCCCTCAATGCGCAGCACCTGCACTCGCTTAGACTTCAAAGGGCTGTCTGGTCGCAGCCTTAAAGTCTACCGAATATGTCATATATCATGCAGATTTGAGGGTCATAAACGCGCCAGATTCACGTGTCGCTGCTTTATCCAGACCCAGGAGGTGAACACTGGTTATGAAAAAACAAAGGCAAGTTTTTATTTTGCAGATAAACAGGGTACAAGAAAAAAAGAAACAATAACGCTTGTGTGTAATGTTGTTTTTTAATGTCTCCAGGAGACCAATCTGTCAGGGAACATTCCACATCCTGTGCCAAGAAATGCCACGCCGCCTCAGAGGCCTCGCAGCTTTGTGGCTCCAAGCTCAACAGGTAAAGAAACTTCAAATAGACTTATGCGGCCTCTAAAGCTGTATTTTTTGGTTTTGTTATCACAGTACATCACTGCTGTCTGAACCAAATCTCCAGTGTTTCACATGGAGATTTCAACATGCGCGTTAATTTCATTATAAAGGGACCAACAGAAATGAGTCTAGTTCCATTGGCTTACAATAAAAAAAAATTTTCCTGTAAAGTTATCATGTGAGAGATGCAAGCTTTTGTTCTGACAGCAGCAATATGCTTCTGTAACTCAACTACGCTACACATGCCCAGACCCAGAGTGCTGTGATTATATTGGTTGGAATTGTAGGAGAGTAGTGGTGCTTCCGGGAAGAGTTTTAAAGCCCACTTAAACGAGTGATTAGCCTCTCTACTGCAGAGCCAGTGAACATATGTACATGTGTGACATGCAGGCACTGCTCAAAATAAAGGCCTAAACCTATATACGACTATATGTGAAGTATGTGTAGCAGTAATCACTTCAGTTAAAACCTGCATCTCCATAAAGAGTATTTTTACTGATTACATATATAATTATTAATTTTTATAGGCCTACATGGACAAAGCTTTTTATGGATGCTTACTGGTTTAGCCTTAAATGTGCTTGCAGTCATGATGTAAGTAGCTGTTAAGCACTGAGTGGTAGGCAGTAACTATTATCCTTTAAGTTGGTGCTCATGTCTGATAGCATACTTATGGGAATATAGTAGTAACAACAATTAATATCTTTTTTGTTTTCTTGGTTTTTTTTGGGGGGGGTGTTCTAGGCTTCACATAGAAATGTAATGCTTCTATAAGGCTTTCCCTGTTTCACAGTGGCTATTTTAGTGGAGAGATCTGGTATGGAGCAGCTTGTGTGCAGTCAGTAATGTATCAAGGACTTCAAGAAGACCTATAGTGATGGTAACTCTTGGAGATTTAACGATTGGAGAGCTTAGCTATCTAGTTAATTTCCACTAAGTTAAACAATCGCTGATTGACCAATTTTCCTGACCAAGACTTGCAGATTTTCTTTTATACAAGCATGATTCTGTTAAACACAACTAAAAAAAACTAATTTTAAGTTTCCAGAAATCATTAAGTCCTCTCTGGAGGCCAAGAAGACTCTAAATGTTCCCCTCAGTATTTGCAATTTACACAATAATAAATGGGGCTCTGGAATGTTGATTTTTGGCACAGTAGTTTATAATTATCATTATTTATTAGTAATTATTGCTTCTGATATTGTCATTGTGGTATACAGGGTGAGTAAAAAGTCTCAGGACAATCTTTTATTTTAGAAACAAAAGGGAAAATGACATATCTGAATACCCCAGCAAGTAATGGGTGTCCCGAACATGGGCGCCACCTTAAAAAGCCGCCATATTGGATCAAGGGCAAGATTTTTTCCAATCGGAAGGTGGCTATGTAGCATATCAAATAAAACCTGAATTGTCTCAGAAACAGCTAAACCACACTGAACATTGGTCACCATGTTTTAGTCTATACTGTACAGTCCTATTGTTTGATACTGTTATCCATAAAATTGAATAAAATTAACTTGCACAGCTAAAAAAAAGTAATAACACACTTTGCATTGTTATAGATGCAGTTTGAGGCCAGTGTATGACAATTAGGGCTATAAGCCTTTATTGGCCCATTTTTTTGTTATATGTTTTCTAGTCTTTATTAATTTAACATGCTCTAAATATTGTTTTGGCTCCTGCTGTTGTTGTTTGTGTTATATTATATAAGTGCTGGATACAGAAACTAATCCTAGTTCCAGCCTAAGCTTAATCTCTGTGAAGAAAAACTGCCCCATTTTTCATTTGCCAGCTTAAAGTACAGTGTCATACTTTATTGCCCAGGCTTACCAGCTTTTATCAGCAACGGTGGGGCAAAAGGTTCCGTCCCCCAGGCAGAGCAGGAGCGGGCCTTGTCCTCCCAGCCCTGGCCCAGCGTCAGCAGGACGGACGCCCAGCACAGCCAGTCAAAGAGAAAAGTGTGAGTCGAGCATCTCTTTTACAGAAGCCTTTGAGATGCGCACACACCCAGACCTAAAGCTGCTTAAGGTAACTTTCTTCTTACTGATGAATTTTGGTGATGCACACTTTGTCCCCTGCACTGTCCAGGGCTGCTGACGTGTTGTTCGACAGCTTCGCCTCCGGAGGAAGAGTCAGCACCAGTGTT
Organism: Megaleporinus macrocephalus; assembly: GCA_021613375.1. NCBI lineage: Eukaryota > Metazoa > Chordata > Actinopteri > Characiformes > Anostomidae > Megaleporinus > Megaleporinus macrocephalus. The sequence goes on along the minus strand of CM038713.1, from coordinate 13,624,451 downwards.
TTCTTTGAGGTACACAAGAAAAGGCATTGTGCAGCCAAGCCATTAACAACGCTTCAGCTGAGAGATTTTTAGATGCTGTCATTATTTCCTATAGACCCTGTGGAACTCCGGCGTTTCGCGCAATGACCCACGGATTAAAGACTGCTACATCCTGATGAGGAAACTGCAGGATGCTGAAGGGGCAGTGGACAGGAACACCTTCCAAAGGTCATGATAAGCTTTTATCTATGCTCAGCGTTCATATTCAGCAAGCACAAGCTGATGTCACACGCCTGCTTTGCTCATGACGTTAGCTTTGCTTTCTTTTGGACGCCCCACAGGTGTGTAACAGGCTTCGTGTCTTTCATCCTGAAGGCCGTGCAAGGCAGATTTGTCATTCCAGATTTCTCCACATTTGCTGAAGAGGCCCAAAAGTTGTTCATTAAATGTAAACAGCTGTCTTCCGTAAAGGTGTGTGACTTGACGGTGGTTTGTCATGTATTATCAGTAAATGATCAGGGAGTTCATTCTAAATACAGGTATATTCTCTGACAGGACAGAGAAGAGGGTAGTGAGGGCAGCGGAAAGTGGGGGGTTGCAGTCTGCACAGTGGATGGCCAGAGGTACTCAAGCTAAAGTTTTATATACGATACTGTGCAAAAGTCAGAGACCACACTGCTTTTATTTTTACTAAAGTAAAAAAGTACAGGTCATTAATTTGTTAGTATCGGGGTAAAGCAGAAAATCAACAACCTAAAAGTAAATTACACAGAAGCCTCAACTAAAAAATCTAATACGATTTCAGGAACATTCCATTTTTCTCAGATTTGCTTGCAGTTTGAAATGTTTTTTCTACACCCCCCCAAAGTTGCATTTTCTACCTCCCACAGAACAAGGTAGCATCACTGTGTCATGAAGTAAAAACAAACAGGCTAAAATATGGTGCACGTGCACTATCATCACTCATTTGTACAGCCTTAATTACTCATTCAAAAGTCAGACGCGTCTGGTTTTTCAGACCAGATGGTACAGTAACATCATACACAAATTAGATTTGTTTGCTCATTGGGGTCCAAAGTCGTGGCTGTGCAAAGAAAACATGTATCTCCATTTCATTTTTCTACATCATTTGAATCAATGGACCAAAAGAAATGCTCCAAAAGTTGCCATTTAAAGACACGTTTTCTTTGGTCAGCGCCAAAACGTTTTTTTCCCCACACATTGCATGCAGTAACACACTTCTGCCAAAAGGGTCTTCAAATCCCCAAAACTTACATAATGAAAAAAGGAATAAATTGTACTCAATGGCTGGAAAATAAATAAATTATTGGTGGTCTCTGACGTTTTGGCTTGTCATTGATTGGATAATTCCACAATAAATAACGCTTCAAGGGCTGGTTTTGTGGATTTGGACTAAGCCAAGTTTTTTTTTCGCTGTAGGCTGTCTCTGGGAGACTGGGCAGATCCGTGTGTTTTGGGAGAGATCTCTTGGCCTCTGGTATATGGTCTTGCAGTGGATCAGCTTGGAGTTGACTATGTACACCGACATGTTGGAGTGGAGGAGTATGCTAAATATGAGTCTCCCTTTACTCTGAGCAGGCAAGGTAAGTATTTTTTTCTTTATTTTTCATTATTTTCATTATTTTCATTTTTTTATACATTTTATTGCATTTAATTTGTGTTTATTTGACCATTGTAACACTCATTATACTTCATAAATGAGGGCTCACCTTCAATGTATTCTGAGTTTAATTTAAGATTTCATTAAAATGAATGAATGAACCAGACCACCGGTCAGGTCCGAGCTGTAACTAACACCACCTGCCTTTAAACCACACTAAAGCGTTTCCAGGTAATAAATATTTCTGGTATAAACACAGATGAATCCTAATTCTGGACTAAAGCAGCTCTTCAATGGAGAGTCCCCATTATGTGTATTATAGAGTCTTAAGGCTAGCTTATTCTGGGTTTATTCCTCTATTGATGTGGTTGGATCGTTCCGGCTTGCAGGTGTTCCTCACAGTCCACTGACAGAGACAGGAGCTATCATCAGTGCATCACTGCTGCAGGTGGGGGCCAGTTAAACACACATCATCACCACAACGCGCTCACAAAAGCATGTCTTTCTCTTTGTTGATGGCTTCTGTCTTCTTGCAGTTAACTGTGAGGCCAGTTGCAGAAGAAGAGGAGAAATATGAGTCGGTAAGCACACTATAGACATACCTTAACAAGGTACATTCTGAGTAGAACTGATTATGACTTGTTATCTTTGTGTTACAGCTGACATCAAAAAGACATTAAAGTTTTGTAATTGTAATTATTTCTCTATTAATGATCAAAGAGCAGTCTTCAAAAAAAGGACTAAACTATGTTTTTTCAGGGTCAGTCGCTGGGATGGTACCTTCAAATGTTTCTTTTTCAATACTTTAACATAATTCAACCATGTTCAATTGTAGTTGTAATTATTAAAACATTGATTTCACCTAATTTTACCACTTAGCTCAGATATAGTCAATTAACCAGGACATATCCGGTGTCCAAATTGATGCTTCTTGAGTTTCGAACAAGAGCTATAAGGAGTGAATAGTCACCCAAATTTCTAATACGTCCCCAAAACTTTTCACAAACCACATCAGGTCTTCATTAAGGTCATCACTGTTGATGTGCACAGTATGATTTACTGTGAACTATAAAAAAATGAAGAAAACTTATTGGGCCAATATTTACAGAAGAGATTTCTAGTATTGTTTAGCAATGTTAGTCTTGTAGTTCAAGCCTTGAACTATTATGGGTGATTATCTACTGTACTAAGGTGAAATTGTGAAATTGTGTAGAGGATCTATTCCTTCAAGTTGTATGGACTCTATCTAACTGTGCTGGGGATCCCCAGATCTGAAGGGACAGGTGTCTTGCACAGTTTGGTGACTTTTCCTATTCAAGCACACCTAATTCAACTCACCAGTTAATTTGCAGCAAAGTCACCAAGCTGTGCTGGACTCCAGGCCTCTGTTCCCCTCCCCCGCTATACAACCTGCTTTGACTCCAGGCTTTTTATTTTATGTTTCTATTTTAGAAAGTAAAGCTAAGAACAGGGACAAAATTGCCCTTTCCCTAGGGAAACTCGTTTAAGGTACACAACTGGATCACAAGGATGTTGTTGTACCCTTGAAAGTACATTTACATTGCTTGAGGGGTAAAATGTACTTACATATCGAAAAACATGCCTCTCCAAAATAGCAACTTTACAGGAGAGGCCAAAGATCCTCTATACTTTCAATGTAAGTCAATGGAACCAGATTTTTTCCCAAAACTTCTATTGGTCCAAATGTAAACGACAGCTGCTGCGTTCAAAAAATGTAGAAAAATAAAAATTAACACAAGAGAAGATGTTTTTCTTTGGACAGCGACAATATGTAGAAATTTTTTCTGACAGATTCTAAACTTTCAATTCTCAACATATTTGTTGTATAGTGCTTGTGTGTCCAAGAAGTTTTTTTCAAAATGTATGTTTTTTGTCTCATCATTTTTATTTAGTGTAATTACAATGAATAATGATATTATGTATGTAAATTGAATCCTCAGGTTCTGAATATTATAAGGAGACTATGTAACAAGGAACACGCCAATTTAAACTGTACAAGGTATGTCGTCTCCACAGACATCTGTAAAAGCTAACAAATGCTCCATTTGATTTCATGCTGTTTATTCTGATCCAGTTATCAAGGCTTGAGGAAGGACATCATTCGTCTACATGCTCTTTCGTTTTTTCTTCAAGAGAAGAAGGTAAACTCATCTCTTATTACTTATAGAGACTAAAATCTGTGATGTCTGTTTTTCTTGTATTTCTTATATAATGTTCTTTGTATAATGTTTGTGTTGGTTTATGCACCAAAAATAGTTGAATTTTATTTATATAAACATGTTCAACTTCTCTTTATTAAGCAGGCGTGTCCCTTTAAGGCTAATGCAAGCTCTGTCAGTTCCACTTAATTCATATATATACTTTGTTGTTTAAAACTGTAGTTCAGACTGTACAGACTGTAGTTCATCTTATTCGCTGTATAACCCCGTCTTTTGCTGTTCTTTAATGTTTAGGACCCATAAAGGACTTATTTGGGTATTATTTTGGTGGTTGATCATTCTCAGCACTCTAGTGTGTGTTGAGTCAAGTCAAGGTTTATTTATGTAGCGCCTTTTATGACACATGTTTTCACAAAACAGAAAGTCCGCCTACGAGTCCCCAGTGAGAAAGCCAGGGATGACAGTGGCAACTCCCTCAAAGCAAGAGGTGGAACCCTCGAGAGGAATCAAAATCAAAAGGGGAACTCATCCTCTGGTCAGCAAAACAACTACAAATATAATTAGAACAAAACATGCAACTTTATGCATCAATGAATGTAGAGAAAAAAGAAGAAAACTGTTAGAGGCCCATCAGAGTAGCAGAGAGAATCAACTGGAAGGAAGGACTGATGACAAAGCAGGGAGAGAAAACTTCTGTGGTTAAGTAAGCAAACAGAATATTTGGAGGTGCCAGGGTCTGCAAAACTTTCCACAGAGGACTGGACAGGAGGATCTCCGTGGTGTGTTAACTTGCCCGGAATGCAGGCAAACAGGGGCGCCTGGTCTGCTGCACTGTTTGTGTTGGTCGTCCTTTAGTCCTTTATCAGTGGTCACAGGACACTGCTCACAGGTCCTTGTTGGCAGGATAGTTGTGTTTGGTGGACTATTCTCAGTCCAGCAATGACATTGAGGTGTTTAAAAACTTCAGCAGCAATGCTGTGTCTGATTCACTCACACCAGCACAACAAACACTAACATGCAACCACCACGTCTATGTTACTGCAGTGCTGAGAATGATCCACTACCCAAATAATTTCTGCTCTTTGGTGGTGCTGTGGGGTCCTGACAATCTGTAATTTTAGAACTACAAAGTAATCCTATATGGCAAGTGGACAGTGACTGTAGATACAAGGAGATACAATACACTTTTTTCTTAAAAAGTGAAACTTTAACAGTGTTTACATACCCAAAAAAAACGAATTAATCTTTTAAAATAGAAATGTTCTTCTCTATCTAAGAACTTGTTAATCCCTTACAGTGCTTTCCAGAAAGTGTTGACATAAATTCCACACTGGATCTGCTATTACAGGTAATCACTTTTATCAGTAAAGATGTTTTATGACAGAGTTCAGGTTAACAGCTCTAATGGAACCTTGTTCGCTTTTAGTGTCTGTCAACAGAGGTCACCTGTGAGTCTGGAGCGGCACTGGCTGCTACTTTAGCCAATGGCGGCCTTTGCCCTATGTCAGGTGACCAGGTCCTCTCTCCCACCGCAGTTCGGAGTACTCTGTCCATGATGCAGGTGGCAGGGATGAACAGTTACTCCAGAATATTCCATTTTAAGGTAAATGACATGAATGTAAACACTGTATTAGTATAATACATTAACAATATGCATCTCTCACCTTGCTGTCTCATGATGTGAAGTACAACAGGGTGCACAGCATGTTACTTTTAATGTACAGAGCAGTAGAATGACTGATTTGATGTAAAGGAAAGAAAACATAAGAGACTGCACAAGCAGAGGCCTGGGAGACATTTTCTAATACTACAGCACCACCTACTGGGAAGCGACCAAATAATTTTAAATGCAACTGAACTGAGTTTATTTCTGTTCACATGCAGTGAGTTTGTATTGATCTAAGTTAATGAAGCAATACACACGTGTACATATAACATATATAACTGTACATAGTGTATAAGGTGTATAACATTAACTATGTAGTGAGAAACATACATATGTTCTAGAGAATGACTAGGAAACATGGTTTTTAAATGTTTTAAATTTCAGAATAATTTTATCATTAAGATGTATTTACTATTAAACAGTCTGCCTACACGTGTCTGTAATGTTTTATAGTTAATGGATCCACATAAACAGTTTTGCCTTATAGTATCCTGCACATACATTATGATTTTTATATAATCATGTAAATAATCACACTTTTGAGGCAGAGGTTCCTTTCTCAACACCACTCTGAAGGGTTCTGACTGTGAGTTTTTCGGGGATGGAGAATTTCACATTAATCCAATCTCACTGACTTTAAGAGTTAATCCAATCTTATGACTTAATTATGCAGACATAATGATTTTTTTAATCTGGAAAGATATAGTGGCTTTTGCACTCATTGCTCTGTAGACATCTGTGCCTGCCAAATCCAGCAGCTCTGGTGGGGTGCTGATTGTGGTCCCTGGAGTCCTGGGCCTCATGTGCTGGTCACCAGAGTTGGACGCACACGGAAATTCCTGGAGGGGAGTGCATTTCTGTGAAGTAAGAACCAAATTAAGCTACATTAAGGGTGTGATAGATGTAACCACTGGTAACACCTTGTTTGGTTTCAGGAGCTGGTGTCTGTGTTTCAGCTGCACAGTTTTGACATCCGGACTCCTTTCAGGCAAGTGCTGTCCTACAGGCAGTGGAAAGTGGAGTCTGAGGTCAGCAGATCTACTATGAAATGATTTTAGTGTAACATTTCTTAGTGAGTTTTTCACTTTTTAACACCTTCTGTTTGTCCGGCTTCACAGGGTTACCAAATCATGAATGTCCTCCTGGCTACCTACCGAGGGGACCTGCAGTCTTTAAGGAGGTAATGCCATCTTACTGTGTTGAGAATCGTTGGAAAAAATGGAGCAAAACGTTTTTTGTGGTGAATTAGCTCGATCTCACACTGAAAATCAAACTTAATCACATGTCACTGTTGTTGACACCCCGTTCATTTACTATGTGCAGCCTACTATATCAAACAGAACAGCAATGACTCTTCTCCTATAATGCTGGATGAGCAACAGAGCACACAATCTGATCCAGATCTTCTGTTGACCCTGACATTTTTAATGGGGTTTCAGTCAGAAAGCTTGGATGGTCACGTCAGTGACTTTATTCTGCAGTCACTGAATAATTTATTTGTGGATTTGTATGTTTTGGATCATTATACTGCTGAAAAATCCAACAACGAGCCAGTTGTTTGGCAGAAGCAGACAGGTTTTCAATTATAATCTCCATGTGTCTGTGATGTCGTGCATCCTAACAAGGTTTGCAGTGCATTTGGAAGAGAAACAGCCCCAACAGAACACCAAAGTCACCAACAGTGGGAAGGAGGTTCTTTTCTGCATAACTACCCTTCTTTGTATGCCAAGATTGACTTTGGCAGCCAAAAGGTTCTGTTTTGTCTCATCTGACTATTGAACCCCAGTCTGGCAAAGTCCAGGTGCTTGTATTTATAGTCAGATAAAACAAAAATACATTTTCTAGCATGTCTTTTAAATACTTTGTTGGCACATGTCTAACTGTAGGTTTGGGTGCTTGATGACCCCCATCTTCTTTAAATCTCCAACTGTGGTCCTTTGTTGCCTCTCTTTTTTTAATTTAGTAACATTGTTGAATTTCTTTTCACTCTAAGCAAAATCATTCAAAATCTCTTGTAGACAGGTAAATAAGAGCTCTGGTTGTTTTAAACTTAAAAATTATTTCCAGTGGATGTGTGCATTTTCAGGCATGTAGCCTAGGATTTGCCAGTAATTATGAAGTTGACTAAATTACTGTAGCATTTTGTTTTCCGAGAGCAAATAAAATAAAATTAAACAAACAGCGAGCATTACTAAATAAGTGTTGACCCTGAGATCTGGGAGGAGACTCTTTGGCACTGTGTAAATGATACAGATGGTCCAAAAATAATGACGTGATGCAAGTGCTGCTTTATCAAGTATCGCTCTCCCTCACTTCACACCCAAAACCATGACCTCTCTCACTAATAACAGGAAGAATGACGTACCGTGATGTGTCATGTATCACCTCGGCAGGTACTTCCTCTCCGGAGCAGATGTGAATGCCGTGGATTATGACGGAAGGTCTGCCCTTCATGTGGCCGCCTCAGAAGGGCGCCTAGAAGTCATCAAGTTTCTGATGGAGAACACAGGAGCCAACTACACACTGAAAGACAGGTAAAGTTATAACAAAATATGGAATGACTAGAGTGATATTTGGGATGCAGTAATCATGCATGTTTGGATACTGATTACAGTTTCTTCACAGCCAAATCAGATGATTGTGGACTTTTATTAGCCTTTGTTTTTTATCTAAGGCTCCCACTGCGTGAGCTACATGACTTTCTGTTATTGTATGTTATTATATGTTGCAACGTAAACAGCGTTATTTTACTCTTTCATGGACCAGAAATGCCTTTTTGTATTTGTACAGTCAAATAACATTAAGTAAGGTACAACTGTAACTTTTAAATACAATAAAATATAATTACTAAGCTCGCATTTTTAAATCATAAAACCGAAAAACATATTTACCAAAAAAAACATAAAAACAGAAATAAATTGTCCCATTGCCAGTCATTATTCACAAAATCTGTTAAATCAGATTTAGAAATTCTATGCAGCCTGATAAATTATTGTGATCAGTTATTAATATTAGTGTTACTGAGCTCAGCTAAAGTCTGAGTAGACTGATAAATCAGTGTGCTCAGTTATTAATCTCAGTGTTACTGAGCTCAGCTAAAGTCTGAGTAGACTGATAAATCAGTGTGCTCAGTTATTAATCTCAGTGTTACTGAGCTCAGCTAAAGTCTGAGTAGACTAATAAATCAACGTGATCAGTTATTAATCTTAGTGTTAGTGAGCTCAGCTAAAGTCTGAGTAGACTAATAAATCAGTGTGATGATTGGTTATTAATATCAGTGTTACTGAACTCTGCTAAAGCCTGAGTAGACTGATAAATCAACATGATCAGTTATTAATCTCAGTGTTAGTGAGCTCTGCTATAGTCTGAGTAGACTGATAAATCAATGTAAACAGTTATTAATATCAGTGATACTGAGCACTGCTATATGATATTGCTATGTGATAATCAGTTTCTAATCTCAGCGTTATTTTTTCTCAGGTGTAATGTTGTTCTAGCTAAAGCTGGAAAGCCTAAATGATGTACTAAAGTTAAAAAAGATATTTAGCTCACTGTTCTTTACTTAATGGATGATAAAGAACAGCAATTTGATATGGCAACAAAAGTCTGAGTCAGATTTCTTCACAGTGGTGGTGATGATTAGAAGTAGTATTCAAAGCTATTATGGTTTTGAATATGCTGCCTGATACCTGAAACATTGTTTTATGGTAGTTCTGAAAACATTTAAATGAATTTACGGCAGTGAGGTACCTGAAGAGCATTAACAGGCAAGATATATCCCAAACAAATGCTTTTTTTTATTTAGCACTATTTTACCAATATTAACACTGCATATAAAAACTCTAAGACATTTACAGGTTGCCAGGTCATTTTTTTGAGTAGTAAATAAATTACATTTGCATTTAGATGTAACAAACCCAGGTCCCTGTTACCACCACAAACATCAGTTTTTTCTACGATGAGGCATTTCATCTCAAGATTCATTTGTTTGCATCTAAATCTATGAATTATGTAGAAAACCAGTTTAATTTATGCACATTCTACTGAAGAGTAACGACTCACCTTTGGCCTGGTGATGTGTTCACAGGTGGGGCAACACACCACTGGAGGAAGCTATGAGATGCAATCAAGGTCCTGCCGTACAGCTTCTGAGGAAGTACACAGACTATGAGGAGAGTTTATGACACAGCAGTATACGAAAACCTCTCAGAGGAGTCTGTCTTGTTTCTGCAGTTTGTGACTGTAACTTTAAAGGCCAGTGATTTGCACTGTTCAGACCTGTTGCTTTGTATAAGAGTGTGAGTGTGTTTGTGTCATGTGGTGAACCTACTTTTTAATCTCAACCAACAAGAATGGTCTATAAGAACTTCACTGTTTGTTCAATAAATGCTAACTTGCATTATCTGACTAATCTCTCTTACTGGTCTGTCAATTTGAAATATTTGAAAAAAGCCAATTTTCTAATTATACATAACATTATTTGTTCGCTTTAGTTCCCTTCCGGATATATAAATGTAATTTTTATTATGATATTATATAAGATAATATCATATAATAGTTTAATTTTTATCTTTCCTGATGTTAAGAAGCTACGTTTTTAAAAGTAAACTACTTTCTTTAATAATAACTAATGTAATGGAACTACTGTTTTTGTGGCCAATCAGAGCACAGAACGCACCACCAACAACCAAACACAGCACAGAACATTGGAACCCACTAACCAATCACATCGCAAAGGAGGCGGGCTTCATCTCAACAAAAACAATCCTAGCGTATCTGTTTTGCTCCTCCTCCTGCACGCAACCGCTCCACCAATCAAATCACAACATTCGTCCTACAGCGCACGAGGACTTGGGACATTGCGGCGGACTACAAAGAGATTGGGCGGGGCTGTCGTCTCCGCCCCGCCCACCCGTGTGTCCTAGCTACTGCACTGCTGCCCGGACGGATCCTGCGTGGATGGAGGATCATCATAATGTCCAGCGCTTTTTCATGGCAAGGCTTTTTGTTCGCGTGATTTTGTTGTGAATTTGACGGGGACGAATGCGCGAAGATGTCGGTGGCGGGACTGAAGAAACAGTTACACAAAGCAAGTCAGGTAACACATGTTTTCAGATTATGTTCAGCCCAGTGTCATCACTCCATCACTGACAAAGTATGAGAACAAACCGTGTTTCCACTGGACCTTCGCTTCTGCTAGCCAGCTGGATCTGCTGTTAGCCTCAAACTGTGTCAGCCTGTATACAAGTTGTCCGCTGTTCCTCTGCCTCTCAGTGTGGCTGTTCAAAGTCACGTAGAAAGCCAATTCTTGGAGGCTTGTGATAAAGTTAGCAGTGTTAACCTTTGTACAGGGGTAAGGCTTCTCCTGAGGCATGTGCTGGGACATGTTTTGAAGCAGTACAGGAAGGAAAGTGGGAGACCAGCAGCAAGACTGTTGTCCCACCTTATGTAATCAAAGCAGTGCACACACCTCACTCACCTTGTGGGCTCCAAGCAGGACTGAATTACTGCAGTCGTAGAAGTGCTGGACAAGGAGGGTCTAGGGGTTGGAGTGACTTTGCTGACAAGGAAAGCAAAAGCGCACACAGAGCGTGTTGGACTGTTTCCAGCTTTTGGACTTCACTGACATTAGGTATATTAGTGTGTGTTTGCTTTGGGATTGCGATAAATATGGTAAAATATAAAGTTATGTCGACATGATCTACACCTTCTAAGACTACAAATTCCCTAACTGAAGGAAAATCTCTCTTTGGCAAAGAACGAGTGCAGAATGAGAAAAGTTTTGTAGAGCTTGTTCTCTCCTAGCAGACTGAATCCTCTTAGTGTTATAAAGGCATTAGCCGAGCAGGTGATATTGATAACCAGTTAGAACAAAACCAGGCCTCTTACATACTGGATTACTAACTACAGTCTGTATTCAGTGTAAGTATAAGGAGGTTGGCCTTCACAAATAAGAAAACAGAAGCATTATTAATAGTTCCTCCATGAGGAAAAGACATAAAGGATTATGTACCTGATAACGATACTGTCTTCACTTCCTTATGGCTTGATCCGCTCCCACAAATGACCGAACAGCATATAACTACATCTGAACTGTGTAAACATATGGAGCCTTTTTCTTTCAGCTCACCTGCCACCATAGAAATGGAGCTCATATCTGCTATATATATACAGAACTGTGCAAAAGTGTGAGACCCTCTTTCATCTCTTCAACTTTTAGTCACAGCAGATATTTCATAGAAGTTATTCGCATGTAATTCACTTCAGAAACATCAACAGCAATCTGATATTTTATCTCCAAAATAAGAAATTGGTTGCATTTTCTGCTTCTCATGATCCTAGACCCACTTCTGGATTCTAGGGTGGTCAGTCAGTTGTTCTGAGAACACCAGCAGCTTGGGTGTTTGCTAATTTTCTTATTGTTTCTCAGCGAGGAGCTTCTTGAACAGCTACACATCCTTTCAGACCCATAGCACTGAGGTGTCTTCTCACAGTGAAAGGATGGACAGAAACGCCTGTGGATGTTTTCAGATGTGAAGCAAGAGTGGAAGCTTGATTTGTCCCTCTGAAAGCTTTCAGTGTTTCAGCTGTTTATCTGATCTGATTCGGTCTCCCAGGTCTATCGTAATAGTTAGATATCCCATTTTTACTACATATTTAAATAATGTTATGAGCTTCAGTTAAGTTCAATAAATGAAAAGCAGTCTCTGGCTTTTGCACTATTGCATAGAATCTAATATTGATATCAGTTTACTTGTTAGAGTACACTGTAAACACAATCCATCCCCAATTGACAGGTATATTAAAATCTGTAACTGTACATGTTATGATATTTCATGTTATGTCGTGGTGTGTTGTTTCTGGGCCTGTCTGTGTGATGTTATTACATAAAGACATACGACTTGGTTTGAAGAATTCCAAACAATTCTGTCCCGTTACCTCTTTCAAATGATAACTTCAGGCTTTGCTGGATGGCTTGCAGCAGCATATGCTCACCATATTTGTTCTTTCACACATAATATGTGTTGTTTTTATCTTCATACTCAGTAATACTATTTCTTGCAGTTTGAAAAAACTGGTACTACATAGTGCTGCTCTAAAAGACATCATGACTAAATGTATTTTCATGACTAGGCAGGTTTGTTAATTTAATAAAGTCAGTTTCTTTGGCACTGATGCCAATGCAATGCTATATGAACATTACTTATATATTAATGCTTGTATTAATTCTATAATTAATACTCTGTAGTGCATAATAAACACATTATGTTGTGAATGTGTTTAAAGATTGTAATAGACATACCCAGAAGAAAGTGTTAAAAGTTTTTCTCTCCCTAAAACTTTCAGTCTTATTATTCTTTTCTAGGCTTTTTTTTATTAGATACCCAAACAATTTAAAACCCTCTTATCTTTACAATCAGGCTGCACAATCAGTTCACAATCAATACGTGTTCACGCCTGAACTTTGTACCCACTTCTTCAAAACATTACTCATCAGTGTTTTGTTTTTATTTTCCCTTTCTCTCAATTCAGTTGTTCAACGAAAAAATCAATGGAGTTGAAGGAACAAAGCTGGATGAAGATTTCATCAAAATGGAAAAGGTTTGAAAGAATATTCTCCTCAGCTAAATTAAAGGAACTGACAAGAGTGTAAACCTTTCAAAACTTTCTCAACAAAACGATGTTCCACTGGTTGCTTTATTGCAGAAGATTGAAATCACGCAAAAACTGATTCTCGATCTCGTTCCGAAAACCACAGAGTACCTTCAGCCAAATCCAGGTGTGGCCATATGAGTTTTTATTATATTTCTTAATATGTGTAGCGAAGGAAGACTTAGTTCTCATTATGTCTTGCTGTTTGTACCTGACTTTCAGCATATCGAGCGAAACTCGGCATGCTTAACACAGTGTCCAGGATCCGGGGGCAGGTGAAGACAGTTGGCTATCCTCAGACAGAGGGAATGCTGGGAGAATGTATGTTACGCTATGGCAGTGAGCTTGGCGTTGAATCAGCATTTGGTATGTTCATCAGATCAGTCCCTTTTGACATAAAACTTCCTGAGCTAGTACGTAAACATCGTCAAAGGTGCAAACACTTTAAAAGGTGTGTCAAAGGTGCCTGTGTGTTATTTTATAAAGATATCCACTGAAGTTTGCATGCTAACGGGCTAGTGCCAGCCCACCCTGTCTCATAATAACTTTGTAGTGAGTCACTATAGTGGTGAGTCAAATCAGTCCTGGTGGCATGTTCTATGGTTCTACTCCCAGTTAGATCATTTAAGGACATGTAGCCATTATCACCACCACTGCTCGTTCTTGATAAGAATTTACGTCCAGCAGCAAACAAGTGATAGAAACAGAAGCAAAACAAAAGCTAACACTGGCAGAAGAGGGACTGTGTGTTTCTTATGAAAGCAGTGGACACCACAAGTTTCTGGTGATATGCTGCCCCCTGTTGTTTGGAGTGTGAATTCGACATGTTGCACCACCTTACACGACACAGAGGTTTAGTGGTCAGCACTGTTGCCTCACAGCAAGACAATCCGGGTTGGATTCCCGGTTTGGGCTGTTCTGTGTGGAATGTGGGTTTCCTCCGGGTACTCCGGTTTCCTCATGCATGTTAGGTTGATTAGTCACTCTAAATTGTTCGTAGGTGCGTGTAAGTGTGTGCGTGAGTGTGTGTTGGCCATGCGATGGACTGGCAACCTGTCCATGATGTACCACACCTTTGCCCAATGATGCTGGGATTAGCTCCAGCCTTCCTTAACCACCCACACCCTCCCGTGACCCAGACTACCAGAAGATAATGAATGGATGGATGTATGAACGGCACCATATCCTTTTACAATGAAGTTACAAGTAGGTAGTTTGTATATATCAGTCTAATTGGACAGTGACAAAACAGTGTGTTTAATTTTAGGGCATATAAAAGTAGAAACATGATCATCTAAAAATGAATTAGGACTGTTTTGCTACATAAACCCATATAAACCTCATAAGTGGACTACAGAGGAACAACAGAGCACAAGGAAATGCAGGATATGAGCCCATTAAATACATTTTCTGCTGCTGTAAAGCCATTTAGGGACAATTTCCGTCTGATATAGCTGCTGTAGTAACAGGCACACATCATTATTTTTGGATTACTGCTTAATTACTGTGTATATTAGGGTTGTGCTTCTTCATCACTGTGGCTGATTCAATGCACATTTTACTGCACTGCCAACAATCTGAAACGTGTGAAACAACTACTAATGTTATCTGATACTATTCACCCTTATTGCGATGCATTGCATTTTGGCAGGATTTGATTAAACACGGTGTGATTCAATATGATACAACATTGATGCAATATAATAAAGCATATAATGCTATTCTGTTCAGTGTGGTAGACAGTTATATTTTTTATTGTATTGCTTCTTCTAAAGCAGACAGTAAATCATACAATAAAAAGATTTAAAGAGTAAAAAGATTTTACTTTACATTTTTGTTTTTGTAGTATTGTGGCTCATTAAGCAACTAATTTATGCTGTTTCTTTTTGACTACACAAGCAGGCCGCATGCTGCCTGTGGATTTTATAGCAGCAGCTTGCATCTAGTCAAAATTGTTATCCAGACGCAGCTCCAGCTCAAACGAGACTTGACAAGGATTGGCCACTGACAGCAGTGGAGATGAGGGAGCGCAACTGAGAAACAATTGAGAGAGAAGGAAATAATCTAAATACAAAAGTACTGGTCAGGTTTGAAATTATACAGGCATAATTTTTTAATCTTGACAATCATATTGTAAACATTTATGCTGGAGAACCAATGGAAAGCTGTGAATCTTACCATTCCTAGTTTATATAGAAGTTAATATGCAACTCTGTGTTGCTCATAATAAAGTTTATTATAATCTAGCTTACTGTATTAATACTTTATAGCTACAGGCTATAAAGGTACACTAAAGGTACACTTGCAAAAGCTGTACATACCAAAAAACAACAGCACTGAAAGATGTCTGCTCAGTCCAGCATGTCTTCTGTTGGTTCAAGTTAATACATGGTGCTGTCCACTAGGTTGTGCACTGGTGGACATGGGACAGGCCTTGAAGCAGATGGCTCAAGTACGAGACTGCCTGGATGTGCGTGTTAAACACAGCTTCATTGATCCACTTCAGACGCTGCAGGACAAAGAGCTGAGAGAAATTTTGGTGAGCGCTGTTGTGATGATTCATGGAGATAAAATAAAAGTCTTAGTCTATAATTCCTTTTGTTGTTATTGTTGTTGCCTTTTCTTTTCTCTCGGGCAGTATCATCTGAGGAAACTCGAGGGGCGGCGTTTAGATTTCGACTACAAGAAAAGGCGCAAGGGAAAGATTGCAGACTATGAGATTAAGCAGGCACTGGAGAAGTTTGCGGAATCCAAAGAGCTGGCAGAGAGAAGCATGTTTAACCTCCTAGAAAATGATGTGAGTGTAAAATTTCCATTTCCATTTCTTTCCATATGACCCCACTTACATTTCTCATGTGCATACACTTTACTTTAAAACTGGAGTAAAACCTGTAAGTTTAATGATTTAGGTGGAACAGGTACAACAACTATTAGGCCTCGTTGAAGCAGCACTGGACTACCATCAGCAGTCAAGCCTCATTCTGGAGAACCTCAGAAGCAGTCTGCAGAACAGGTCAGATAAGCCTTCCTTCTCAAAACAAACCTGTCCTACTCTGGCAGCGATATGTAGGGTATGAATGTGTTGTCTGCTCTTTATTCAGGATAACTGATGCCAGCAACAGACCAAAGAAGGAGTTTAGATCAAAATCCATTGGAAGTACAATGTGTTACACAGACATTTACGGATTCTCCACCTGCTCTTCAGCACGGTCTTCAGGTGCAGTGATATTTAGGGCTACAATGTTCTCAGAGTCCTCTTTTCTTTAATCACTGGCTAATATTTCTATTGTGGTTATTGATTTTTGCAGATACTGAGATGACTGATGCCTTCAGTGAGAAAAGTAAGTATTTTTACTTAATTTTAACTATAAACTCTAGACTGCATCCATTAGTCTACAGCATCACTGCTCAAGATGTGGCCCATGATGACGTTTAGTTTGGCCTTGGATATTGTCGCTGTCCAAAGAAATTCAAACATTACAAGTTTTGCCGATTTTGAGTTTTCTGCATTATTCGAGCTCAGCAGATGTCCTTTACATTGTGTACATGGATTAATAGAAATGCTCCAAAATCAATTTGAACAAAACTTCTGTACATTGAGTTACACTGAAAGAAAGCTCCTGTATAGTTTCCATTTGGGAGATGCTTGTTTTTCCTTGGTGCACAAATATATACTTGAACAATTGATTTACAATATGGCTTTTTGTTTTGGCTTTTTGGTTCTCAGCCATAAAAAAGCCATAGAAATGAAGAACGCTTTATAACCTTTTCTTACAATTAAGATGCAAAAACATCCATAATACCTTGTTTTTGAAAGGGGACGGGAGACAAATAATCAAGGAATTACTGTAAATCTATGAATACAGAATATTATTCATCATTTCAGGTCTGGGTATAGAAATACTAAATAAAACATATTTAGGTCTCCAGCTTATAGTAGTTTTATCTACACTCGCTATGTATAATTACAGGTGAAAACTTCTTAACAGTAATGTAGGTTTAAAGGAGTAGATTCAGCATAAATGGGAAAATATTACGGGACAGAAGATATTTTAACAGGATTTTATGTGATCCGGGTTTGATCCCTGGTCTGGGCTGTTCTGTGTGGAGTTTGCATGTTCTCCCCGTGCTTGAGTGGGTTTCCTCCGGGTATTCCGGTTTCCATGGTGTACCCCGCCTTCGCCTGATAAGGCTGGGATTGGCTCCAGCCCCCCCACGACCCCGACTAGCGGGATAAAGCGGCAGATGATGGATGTATGGATTTTATGTGTTTAAGTAGTGAGTTGATGAATCATGCTGATTTTGACCAGGTACATAAACTATTTGAATTCAGTTTCACTACCTTTCACTACCTGTATCCTAATATACTGTTTGTTCATTCCTGATAGATGTCACTCCTGTTGCCCACACAGTTAACCAGCCTCCCCTCAGACCCCGAACGCCAGAACCTCCTACTTACAAATGTGAGTAAACAACTTAAACTGTGAGTTATTGAATTCAGACATTATTTTTAGAATCAGCTTTACTTGTGACACTGAGCAAGTTGTTGATTTTCAAGATTTCATTCAAATTTAAATCATAAACTTTTTTTGATGTTTCACTGAAAACTTCCATCACACACGTATAAGTACTGTGTCCACATGATTGAGGATCCATATGAATCCATATTCTTTTTACAGACGACTGTTATTCCTCTCTGGACCAGCCTTGCTGTCGGGCTCTTTTCAGCTTTAAGCCTGAGAATCAAGGAGAGCTCGGCTTTAAGGAGGGAGACATCATTATTCTCACTAATCAGGTCGATGAAAACTGGTATGAAGGCCTGCTCAGCGGGGAGTCTGGCTTTTTCCCTATCAGCTACGTCGAAGTCCTTGTAGCTCTGCCGCAATGACAGCAGGTCAGCGGTGCACTGAGCCACACTACGAACTCTCTATGAAGTCCCTGGTGTTCAGCCCAACATCTGTACTTCACTGATCAGCACCTTTATTTAAAGAATGTGCTTCTTTGTCTCAGATATTTTCCACTATGCAAGTCACTGTGTCCTGCCTTGATCTCCTCTGTTTGATCTTAATATTGTACACTGGAGAAACCGTAATAGATCTGAGTAATGTTTAGTGCGCAACCAGTGATAAGAGCTGACTGGTGGGTGATGGTTAAAGGGGAATTACACCTATTCAATCTGAACAACTCATTTTTTGAGATGTAAACAAGGTCCTTCAGTGTATGGTGTGAAATCGTGAGGACAATTACAGACAGACTTCCTTACAGTGGTGATGATGTGCAGTGCATCATAGATACAGCTGTTTTATTTACTCTCAGCGACAAGCACATTTACACAGTTTTTAGATGCAATGTTATAATGTAACGTATATGATGTATATATCTATAATGTAACGATATAATGTTGGCAAAGGTAAAATAGTGGTGACTCTAAAGACAAGTAAGTTTTCTTCGGACAGTATTTTGCCTTACACTTCCCTGCATGTTTATCTCCGCCATTAATGTATTTTTAAAACATATTTTTAGGCCAAACTCTTATTTTAAAACTATCACTATCAGGCACCAGGCAGTATATTCATGTAATAACTTTCTTTTAGAGGCATTAACCTCTTTGGACATCTGGTTCCCACCACTGTGAAAATAAATTACTCACAGTACACTACAGTACACTAACTCACATAAATTCTGACTTTGTCAGTTTCTCTAGACATCAAACCACTCTGAATGACTTTGTTTATATAAGAGACGCCCAAACATTTTGTCTTGGGGGAAAAAGTGCAAATGATTTAACGGTATACAAATCACGAAGGTAAGTAGCTTTAGGTTGACTTTTTAAGTATGTCTAAATTTTATAAGATTGCAAAATACTTAAGAATATTATATATGGTTTAATAGAATGTTAAGGGGGTGGGGTCAGGGGCACTCTTTGTTGGACCAAATCAAAGGTCCTCATTGGTCAGCTTTGGGAAGTTGTAGTTTAGTTTGTAAGAATTTTATTATACAGATTTGTTTTGGAATTCCCCTTTAAGGACGCATTTAAGGCCCTTTTGGTGGGAGTCAACGTATTTTACTACCTTATAACTGAAATATACATATGTCCATATACACATGTTTATGTACACATTCAAAGTTATGCTCATATTACTACATATGCAAATATATGATATGCAAATACACAGCATACACACACGAAGTACATGTGACAATGCTCAATATTATTATTATTATTATTATTATTATTGTTATTATTATTATAGCCATACTGGTAATGACTGTGCGTGATTACGGAGTCAGTATTTGCTCTTTGTTGTATGAAATGAAACTTGTAGAGGAAAGTGAGGAATAAAAGCGTAAGAAAAGCGTTTCGCTCTGTTTGCGCTTTGACCCTGCTGGTGTGCCGTAGTGGCGGTTCCCTCCTCAGTCCGCAGACTTTCAAACTCTTTTGTGATTTTCCGAAAGTTTAGCGGAAAAAGTAAGAAAATTAAATAACTGCGGATATTTTGCTAACGATACACATCTTGTTTCGTTGCGCCGAGAGTGGTTTTATCTTTAAACTCAAGGTAAGTGACTTGCTGAACGTCTAAAACATAAATACAGGTTCGAGATGTCAACTTGTGCTCGCTAGCATAACATTCACACCTGTTTTGGTTAACTTAGCAAAGTCTCACAAGTTTGTATACTTATATAGCG
This sequence comes from Megaleporinus macrocephalus, assembly GCA_021613375.1. Lineage (NCBI taxonomy): Eukaryota > Metazoa > Chordata > Actinopteri > Characiformes > Anostomidae > Megaleporinus > Megaleporinus macrocephalus. The sequence continues at coordinate 13,604,665 of CM038713.1, read as the reverse complement.
TCTTTTTGTCTATATGTATATATTTACGTGCATTTTTTCCAACTTGTTAAGCGTTAAGTTGCGTCTTTTTTGTAAAGTAAATGTAACTAGATGCACAGTGTTGGCTTCAAGATAGTTAGCTTGCTTGCTTGCTAAGTTAGCCAGCTTCTTACTGTTGATATATTTAGTTATGGTTATGTTGCAGGAGGATAACATTTTTACAACTTTTTTAACCTGTCATGATTTGTTCACAAAGGAGGGTTAATGAAGTGATTGTCACTACTCTGTTCAGGTAATTTAAATCAGTTAGAGTTTTGAAGGTACAAGTTCTGTGTGAGTTGTCTTAAGTCGTTTATACTATATACGTAATGTAAAATTTCGTTGGTGATCTTATGTTAACACACACAAAAAAGGGAGTTTTATCACTTAATTTCTCACATTAAAAGTCTTTTGGAAACATAGGTCTTAAGTTTCAAGTTTATTTGTCATTTGCACTTCATGTCAGGATATACATGCATTAAAATGCTTGGGGTGAAGCTCAGACAATCACTGTACAGCAGAGCAGCATTATATATATATATGTCATATAGAACATACATAAGAACGATAAATAAAATAAACGTGTGTAGAAACTTTGATGAAAGTTTTGTATAGGCAAGGTTAACATAAGACTATATATATATATATATATATATATATGTGTGTGTGTGTGTGTGTGTGTGTGTGACATAGTGATATCGTCCATAGTAGCAATATAGAAATAAATAATATTGGCCAAGTGTAATGGTATTAGGGTTTTGCTGCTTCATAGTTTGTTCAGAAGCCTGACAGCCTATGGGTAGAACTGTTCATTAGCTGAGTTGTTTTGGCCTGGATGCTGCGGTATCTCCTGAGGTTTATCAACACAGTGAAAAATCCAATTCTGAGTAAGAATTTATTTACACATTTGGATTACAAATAACCAAAGCAGTCCAAATGGGTCCTGTTAAGTGCTTGGCAGTATGACAATATATATCGTTATCATGATAAATTACATATATATGAGTAGTATATTGTTTAAACTGACCAACTTCATGTTTTGTTATAAAGAGCAAAAAATGAGTCATTAAACCAGATTTAATGCAACGCTATGCTAAATATTGAATACAAATCATTGTGTTCATAGTTTTTGTAATGTAGCACTACTACCTCTAGTCCTGTTTGCTGTTTATCTAAGGTCAGGGGTGCGCCCCCAGAACATCATCTCACTAAAAAATAGCCATACATGCAGATAAGTGACCAGTCACATACTAGTACTGGTTGCCAGCAATTAATGTATTAAGTTACACATGACTCCTTAATCACTCTGGAAGTCTTTCATTCACTGAAAGTAATTTGAGCTCACATCTTTGTACCAGCCTTGTGCCTGACATCTGTCTTCTGTTCTTATTTATTTATTTATTCATTCATTTATTTATTTATTTATTTTGTTTACTTATTTATTGGGAGGTTTTACTATGGAGGAGATGACCCGGTTGGTGTCGTCAGGCGACTGCCTGAAGATCTGGGACTCTGCCTCCATGACTGTAGTGGAGCAGTTCAATCCCCACAGTGCCACTCACCCTCTGGCCCAAGTGTGCTGGAGCAGCAGCAGTATCCTTCAGGACTGGCTTTATATGCAGGGATATGCATTTATTTGCTCACATGCTCATACACTGGTGTTTACCAACTGTTTTGGTTTGTCTGTTTACTTGAAGAACGAAGACAACTCTGTCCTACCTATTTAAGTGTCTGTAATCCTTATATTTATACCATCCTTTTAGCTTCATGATATTTCATCATTTTCTATTACTGATGTCAATCAGTGCCTGTACAAGACTAATCCTTAAGTTTTTGGTTTGGTTTTTAATTTCCCCATAAATCAATGTCTCACATGAGCTTAATGCGTTTTATGATTAAATCTGAATTTTACATAACAATGTATTGTCTTACATTGTCTTTTTGAGATATCCATTATTTGTTGTGGTGTTCCACCTTTAGCTGGCCAGACAGGATAACCTTAACATCATGTATGACTTTGCATGCAAGTCAGCAATATCTATATTATACCTTAACAGTAGTCAGATCAGTATATCGTCAGTGCCAGCAGCATAGGAGACAAGCTAGTTGTGACTAGCTTGAAGTCTTCACCAGTCTCAGTGATGGAGCTTGCTGAAGGGGTTAGTAGGCAGACTGCACATTGGTAATAATCCCTCACTCATTGTACCCCTTCAATCCCATAGCATGCTCATCTGTGCTTTATTTGTTTTATTTTCAGAAAAAACAGACGCGGGTGGCACTGAACTCAACATCACAGTTTCTGGTCAGCGGAGGGCTGGATAACACTGTTAACATCTGGGACCTGAAGACAAAGAGATTACATCGTAGCCTCAAGGTACCTCACTATTCTGTTAAATGTTAAAACACATTATGCATTGTAAATCTGTATGAAGTCATTTACATATTAGAATTTATTAAAGGGCAATATTGATGTAGGCCTCTTAATTTGAGTGCAGTGATTCAGTTTTAGAACACTTAAACATCCTAACAACTGGTAAACTGATGTAAATCTTTTTTTTTTTTCTCATCAGGACCATAAGGAGGAAGTGACGTGTGTGTCCTTTAATGGTGGTGATAGCTATATAGCATCTGGTTCAACCAGTGGAGATATTATCCTCCATAGCATTACCACCAATCTCTCCAGCAAACCCTTTGGCCATGGGCCCAATGAGGTAAGTCTGTCATCCAAGTCACATTTCCATGCAAGTTCTGACCCGGGATGACTGTATGGTTGTGGACAGTATTTGTGTGTGTAATTGGGAGTAAACCAGTAATCTCTCTTTGTAGCCTGTTCATGACCTGAAGTACTCGCTGATAAAGCGGTCTTTGGTGGGAAGTGTATCAGACAGTGGCTCTGTGGTGCTGTGGGATGCGAATACGCAGAAGGAGCTGCACACGTTTGAAGGTGCACATAAAGCTCCTGCGTCAGGACTGGCCTTCTCCCCAGCCAATGACTTGCTCTTCATCACAGTGGGGTTGGATAAGAAAATTGTCTGCTATGACACCTCCAGCAAAATGTAAGAAATCTTCTTATGCGAGTTGTATTTGTATAATAACTTACTAAAAAATAGAACACTTAAACACTATTAGTAAAACTTTTTTCGTGTTTATTTCTGATCATATCTTGATTGTTGGTCTTTCTGCAATTTCTACAGTATTTTTCGCAGCAAGCAGGTTGAGTCACCCCTCACCGCAGTAGACTTTACTCCAGATGGTGCTGGGTTGGTAGTGGGCTCCACTCAGGGCAGGATCTACCTGTATGACCTGCGTAATTTGAGTTCGCCTGTCAAAACTACTACAGCTCACAAGACATCAGTCACCTGCATCCGCTTCCAGCACTCCAACACCAGGCTAAAGGTGTGACCCTGTGTGCTTTATAGTTAGTTGCAGCTATTTAGTAAGCCAAACAATTAGTTTAAAACCATTCACATATATATGTTTTTGTTTTACAAACATATGCACAGTTATTAATTAAACCTTAATAGTCCTTATGTTGTCTGACATATCAGGCCCTTACTCTCATAACCTCATTGTTTTTAGTTTTATTGTAGTTGCTGACTAATTAGTCTTAAAATGAAAAAAAAAAAACTGGTGTTAAGTAAAACCTTTTCTTCAGACCAGTAAATCAGCCTCCAGCAAGACTTCCTCATCGCATTCTAACAAGAGAATCTCTGTGAAGCTGGGTCAAAATCAGCAGAGCGGTCCTCCGACACCCACATCCACAGTCCCCTCTGGCTTGCCTGCTCCTGAACACCAGCCAGGAGACAGAGCAGACGGACAGGCTCAGAACACAGGTGAGTGTTATCCACTGTGTGGCTACACTGGCTTTATTTTCTTTCCTTTGGAGGATGGGACAATGACAAATCAGCCCTATGCCATTACAACATTTCCCCTTTTTGTGTGTAGGATTCTCCTTAAATTTGTGTTTCCTCTGTAGGAAGCAGTGGTGCTAGTGACCTGCTATCAAGGGAGGCTGAGGGTCAGCACAGCCTAGACAAGTTCAGCAGTGTGGGCCGAAACAGCCTGAGTCTGGACATTTTTTCACCCGTCGCTGATGGTATCTGTTTTCTCTGTATCCACTATATGTACTATATGGATGATAATCTGAAAATTTCTATATGCATCTTGTGTCTGTCCACCTTTTACTATTATTAGTTTTTGTTTTTCATGGCTTCTTTTCCATCCAGGTTTCAAAACACATGGTTTCAGTAGTGATACTCCAACATCAAGAAACGGTTTGTACTTTACATTAATAATATTTATGAATGCTTCTCACAGTACATTATTAATATGTGGCATTTAATACGTTATAGTTGTTTATGATTTAAAGTTTATTGTTGATGTTACGTGTTGCCACTAGGAGGCACTAGCAGTGCTGATGTGTTCTTTCGAGAAGCTGAAGGCCAGCTCAGTTCAGACAAGTTTAAGGTGGGAAGGAACAGTCTGGACATTTTCTCTCCTGTCCGAGATGGTAAGAGAATTCTCCTTTTTTTAATCTTCATTTGCAGTTATTTGCTGTTGGGATACAAATGCAACTGATGTTTGTAAAATAAATAAATAATAATAATAATAATAAAAACAGAAATGAAGATGCAATGTCTTGTCTTGAAAGTGACGATGGAAAATCTTTGTCAAATATCAGTGAACAATCAAGTTCTGTGCCCTTTTATCCCCAACCGTTATTGCATTCTAATTAATTTATTTCATTTTCTTCCAGATTACAAAGGTCATAGATTTAGTGATGCTTCAAGCGGGAAGAAAGGTGATATTTCATTATCTGCTTGAGTAATTACAACAGTTCCAACCTCTGATACAACAGTTCATAATAAATTGTCTTTCTTGAACGGAACTGTATTTCTGATCCGTCTTGTTCAAGTATTTCTGTATTCACCTTTTTGTTTATGTATTAATGTCACCAGAATTAGATTTTTTGCCTCCGTATCATGGCTCAGCTCAGCGCAAGAATCCACTGGGCACGCCTGGCAGTCGCTGCTACAGTCCACTTTCTGCTGTCCAGACGCCCCCTGCAATCAAAGAGGAGGAGCCTGTGATGTCATCGTCTGCACATACAGACACACAGAACAACATAATGGTAAGTGATGTGTTTGAGAACAAAACAGCAACCCAGATTATTTAAGAGTTTGCTGTTTTATAACTTTTAGTTTTGTTCCAAAATTGAAGCTTACTTAAACATTTTGGATGTTTCATGTTTCATGTTTGTTTCAAGTTTATTTGTCATTTGCACATCATGTCAGGACATAACATGCATTGAAATGCTTGGGGTGAGGCTCAGATAAAACTCTACAGCAGGGCAGCATTATATATATATAAAACAGTACAAACATACAATAAATAGACAATATTAAAGTAAAAATAAGCTAAAAATATACATAGTTATAACTGAAATATATAAAGGACTATACAATACACAAGATATAAACATAGGATATACAGGGGGACATCTGTGAAAAATGTTGCATAGGCAGGTTCTAAGTAGATATATCTATATCTATTTAAAATGACTTAGTGATATGATGATATTGTCCATAGAAGTGATATCAGAATAAATAATATAAAGTGTACAATGTAGCAGTGGTCGAGTGAACGGTATTGGGGTCTTACTCGACCACTGCTACATTGTACACTTCATATTATTTATTCTGATAAATAATGCACAGGTGGAGAAGAATAATGGTCCCCGGCAGGACATCATGACCACACCCCCTGCATGTCAGAGCACACGTGTTCAATCAGTGCCTCCCCTCAACACCCCTGAGCACAGTCAGAGGAGAGACGTGCCAACCCAGCTCACCTATGACTCGCCAGTGAGTAGCAGCCAGCCCCCGCCAGCACCAGGTATGTGACTGCGACATCTGTGACTGGGAGATATTTGATCACATGTAAGCGACTTTATGTGAAATTTGACTTTTTGTCTATTTGTAACCCAAAGAAGCAGCAGCTGCATCTGGTGTTGGAAGTAGTGGAGCACCACTCACCTCGGTCCAGATGAATTTTATACGCAACATGATCCATGAAGCGTTGGAGGACTTCAGGTGACTTTTATTAACTGTTTTTGCGTGTCCAGCCGACATGAAACTAGAGCAAGTAGATCAATCATGCTATGTTTGACTGCTTTAACTTAGATGATTTGTGGCTCCCCCTCCCCCTCTTCTGTGATCTCTTCCAGGGATACATGCCATAGAGACATCATAAACCTCCAAGTGGAAATGGTGAGACAGTTCTACATTCAGTTGGTAGGTATTACCTGCATCTCCTTTCTGTTGGCCATTGTGAGAGTTCCTTCACCAACTTCTCCCCCTAACGTGGGCTTACCTTTTTCTGATTGGCCTTTTCAATTTGTTTTGCTGTTGCAGAATGAAATCCATGGGCTCATTGAGAAATACTCTGTGAATGACTCTCTCGTGGAGGAGATCGAGAAGCTGAAGGAGGAAAACAAGCGACTCCGAGCAAATTACTAAGAAGCACTTTGCTACCTTTTAGACGTGGTAGAGTAAACATCACACAGGCCTCGGTGCAAGGGTTAGACCCAAAGCCTGTAGTGGCACTACAGCACTGACCTGGACGAGGAGTCAAAAAGGGGAAACGTCATACTTCTCCGCTGATGTCCGAAGTATGCACTCACTCTCCCCAGGTCCAGGGCGCATATCCTGTTTTGTACATCATACAAATGCACATTTTTATTAGGCTACAGAAGGTCTTTTCTACCATAACTGTGCCTTCAGAAACAGAGACAATACGCTTGAGCTTTTCTTACCATACTTTGCATTTGTTGCATACTTTTACTATAGACAATTTATAACCATTGATATTGACACGTGTGAATGTTGTGTGGTGAAAAGATATGACATAGGGATTTTCCCCCTGATTTCACTGTGTGAGTGTGCTTCAGGTCATGCATTTGTAATTTGTGGCCAAAAATCGGCACAGATTGGTTGTTTTGAATATCCAAGAGTGAGCTTGAGACAACAAACATGAAGTACATGTGGTGATCTAAACACCAGCTGTTTTCATATAAACAAGAAATGGTTGTTAATTAAACAAATAAACAAACCACTCTGCTTACACTGTGTATAATCATTTTGTGGAGTAGGTCACCAACTGTGCAAATTATCCCCTTGTACTCAGAGGGCCCGTGGTGGCTGGCTGCTAACTCCCTCACCACAGCAGCTCTGAAGTTAGTTTCAGTGGTAACACAATGTGTAGATTTAATAGTTTTCTAGTTTAGTAATATTTTCTTTCACACATTAACAAATTCTTCACATTGAGAGTAATAATTCCCTCTGTCCCTCAAATTCTCGAGAGGGAAACCTGGTGATTTGTTTATGGTTTACAAATTTGCTGTGGCATGTCATTGGTATGCCAGGCATAGTAACAATTGATAGACTGTGCAGAACCAAATGGGAGGAACAGTTTGCTGCAGCGCCTCCCTGAGGCAGACCAGTGCTACATATTTATTTGTTGGGAATACTAATGGGAGAAGCAGCGAAACAATGTTTTTTGTGTTTGAGTGTTTTGTTTTTTTTTGTATTTGAGTGGCCCGCATTAACACAGAAATTGTTTATTTTCAAGGACTTCCCAGAATTAAAATTTTGAGACATTTAGGAGATGCAAGAGGTTAATTATGGGTCCAGGATGTTTCACACTTCCAATCTGTGTGTGTGTGTGTGTGTGTGTGTGTGTGTGTGTGTGTGAGAGAGAGAGAGAGAGAGAGAATAACTTGAAGCACTGAACATTCATATGTAGGGCTGGGACAACGCATCGACATAATCGATTACGGAATTACGTCGATTAGCATAACGTGCGTCGATGCGTCGCAAAGATGGCCACGCCCACTGAAAGCATGGATTTATCTGTGTGCATCTAAAGTTGTGGGAGTATTTCACACAGAAACACAGATTTTACAATTATTTACACTGTAAAGGCTGATTTATTCTCCGTCTGTGAGCGTTTAAAGCGATACAGCAGCCACTACACACACACTTCTCTGCGTCAGCTCCGTTGACCTGGTTGCTGAGCAACACGTCCAATAAATAGTAGTTCGGAGTGAATCAAACGTGGCGATGAGCTCGTAGTTCTTTATTTTGTTCAAAAACTACTAAAAACGACTCTTTGTCTCGGCGCCGAGGAGACGGTATTTCGGGGAATTTCTAATGAACGTGTAGAACCACTCCAAAAGTTCCAACGTTTCTTCTTCGTCGTGTCCGTGTGGAAGTGGTCGCGTCCTGCACTGCCCCCCACGGTCTCCAGCCGTATTGCTCCATCCCGTCTGTATCCGTAAGCTTTCCGAAAACGAACGTATGTACGACATAAACGCAGAGTACGAACAGAAGGCTCCGTGCGTATCCGTATTTAACGTTGAGCATAAATGAGCCTTAAAACATGTTTCTTTTAGTAGTAGTCACTTGACTACACATTGCTAACCGTTTCTTAATCGTTCAGTGTAGAACCTGAGACTGTTCTCGAAACCGCGGGAGCTTTAAAACACACATAGCTGCTTCTCAAATAGCTCTCTGCCCAAATATATAGTCCACAAATTGTTCTTGTCTGTGTAGGCTACGTGCCATTTGTGCCTCTGAAAGTCCTGTCAGAGCGCAGACTTTTAGTATTTAATCATTTATAGATCACGTGCCCTTTAATAAAAAAAATAAAATAAAATAAACATATATACAGGGGTTAGACAATGAAACTGAAACTCCTGGTTTTAGACCACAATAATTTATTAGTATGGTGTAGGGCCTCCTTTTGCGGCCAATACAGCGTCAATTCATCTTGGGAATGACATATACAAGTCCTGCACAGTGGTCAGAGGGATTTTAAGCCATTCTTCTTGCAGGATAGTGTCCAGGTCACTACGTGATGCTGGTGAAAGAAAACGTTTCCTGACTCGCTCCTCCAAAACACCCCAAAGTGACTCAATAATATTTAGATCTGGTGACTGTGAAGGCCATGGGAGATGTTCAACTTCACTTTCATGTTCATCAAACTAATCTTTCAACAGTCTTGCTGTGTGTATGGGTGCATTGTCATCCTGATACACGGCACCGCCTTCAGGATACAATATTTGAACCATTGGATGCCTCCAGAAAGGTTCAGTAGTCCTTGGCAGTGACGTGCCCATCTAGCAGAAGTATTGGGCCAAGGAAATTCCATGATATGGCAGCGCAAACCATCACTGAGTTAAACTGTGCTGTTACCTGCTAACTGAACTTCACACTCTGCTCTTACTGGTGCAATGTGCAATTAATAAAGATTGGCCAGTTTAGCCATGAAACCTCCCACACTAAAATGACAAGTGTTTTATTTTCATTGTCCAACCCCTGTATATATATATATATATATGCACACAAAATCATCCATTGGTTACAAAAGTAGATTCAGAAAGTAGAAAATCCATAACAAAGTAGATTAGATTAATTGCCTAATTGAAAAAATAATTGTAAATCGATTATAAAATTAATTGTTAGGTGCAGCCCTATTCATATGTTACTGAATAAATTACTATATTAATTAAGTAGGGTTTATGGTATTATGTTATTATATTTTCTATGTTATGCATGAAACATCCTCCCGGGACAGTCTTTGCACTAGGCAAAGGCAGGCAGATGCAGAGAACTGTTAATTGTGAATTGGAGGGAATATTTTCAATAATTGCAACTAGTCTGTTTCATGTGAGGACAGCTGCGTGAACACAGAATGGTATAATAAGGACAATCAAGCGATAATCTACGTTGTAAAAAGGAGGTGGTTCAGTGTACGTGTAAGTTTTTCACTTCACTCCCAAAGCTAACTTCGGTGCTGCACAGGCTCATCAGACCGTACATAACTCTGGTGTTCTTTTTTGTATAGACAGCACTAAGGGTGTAAGATAATAACAAGTAAAGCATTATTATTTTTTTAATACTATATTGATTCTTACAACCACACTACTGATGTTTTTAATTAATAGTTTACATGTAAACCCTTACTCTTACTACTACATAACAGTGTTGTAATGCATCTTCAGCCATTAGACTTTTCCTCTCCAACATAAACAAGTAGTGTATAGGTGAAAAAAAACAGATAAAAAAAACACTGTAATTTTGCATACAGTATCACAATATATCACATCTTAACCCCTGTATCATGATATGTATCACATCGTCAGGTTCTTGCGATCCCTGGGTAGCTCAAGTGTTGGGGCTGTTACTCATTAAAAATAAATATTAGGTACTCTGTACCAAATGATCTCACTATACCAGCAGATGATTTTGCTTGTTTTAAGTATATTTTTTTTTAACTAACCCAACGTATATACCAATGTAATGAACGTCACACACTCCCTTAAAGTAAAACTTAATTTATTTTTATGGATTTTTTTTATATCTTTAAAATTAAATAAATAAGATGTCTGAGTGGTTTCATGTAAAATGTTCTGTTCTAGAGAACCCACCTGTAAAACCAGAAAGTTATTACATGAGCTCCTTATGAATACTCAGCCTGATGTCTGACACACAGTCTTGGTCTAAAATATCCATTCATTGTAATCCATTCATGGTGGAGGGGTACATGCAGGGCACTGTAAGGCTTTTCCCCCTCCAGATTTCATTATTTTACCAACACGAAAGAGAAGTTTGTCAATTGTGAGTAACAGGCTGAACAGTTGACAGGATCAAATCAATCCGCTCCGTGTCGAAGAGACTTTTATTTTGTCGAGTTGTTTTCCCTCTGGCTGCTTCCAAAGACCAACATAACTGTGTGAGCAGCGCTTTGGTGAGTACGCAAACAATAACGTGGATATATTATTGTTATTTCTCTGATACAGTCTAGCTTTAAAGCAAGTTTGCGCAGTAAGTCGAGGGTAAAGTTAACTTCTTGTTCGAACTTTTCCGTTCCACCTTAAATGGTGCAGTAGTTTCAATGCAACCGCTTCACCATTTAAGGTGGTACGAGAAACTTCAAACAAGAAGCTGGCGAATACGAAAGGAATACCAACGGACGTAAAAACACAAACGTTGTAAATCTTATCTGCCTTCAAAGCCACATCGTTTTTTAAGACACCTGAACCAGAAAAATGGCCAACCCACTGAGGAGCGAGGTGGTGCGCTTGTACAAAACGGTGAGTCTGCTGCTGTTGGCGATGTAAACACGCATGAACGCAGCTTTTCTTTCTCGCCGCCAATAAGAGATTTTCTGTTTTCACCTATGCTACCAGCTCCTGTTTCTTGGCCGGGAGTACCCGAGGGGAGCCGACTATTTCAGAGATCGCCTGAGAGCCGCCTTCGCCAAGAACAGGGACGTGAGAGACCCAGGGGAAATCAGAGAGCTGCTCAGCCGGGGAGAGTACGTGGTGAAGGAGCTGGAGGCTCTGTACTACCTGAGGAAGTACAGAGCCATGAAGAAGCGCTACTACGATACGGAGTGACTCCTGGGACACCCCAGTGGTTCTAAAAAGCCTGTCCTAGAGACGTCCAGCCCCTGCTGGAAAGAGAGAAAACAGTACTGCAGAATGCTGGTTAATCGGCATTTAAAAGGGGAACTCCAGCGAATTTTCAAAAATTCTACCTAATTAAATGGTTGAGATGTAATCAAAGGTGAGTGGTTTGGTGTGAGATGTGGTTCTAGAAAAACTTGCTAAGTCAGAATTGTTCACAGTGGTGCTGATGGGAACCAGACCTGAAGAGTTTAATGCCTGTGAAAGCTTCCTCACATGAAGGTATGGGGAATGTGCTGCCTGATGTCTGGGACATGGTTTCATAGCAGCATTGTGCTAGAAATGTGGCTTAACATGTATTTAATTTTATTCACAGCGGAGGGACGCATGCAAGCTTTTTTTACCCCCCAGATTTATGACTGCATTAAAGAAACATAATGTGTAGGTTTACTGGGGGTTCTGTATATTTCATGAAATGGCTAGATCTGTAGACATTGTGATCACTGGTTCTTATCAACACCAATGTAAAGAAATCTGAATCTCTATAATGAACCACTTCACATTAAACCACCAAGGTTTTCATCTCAAGGACTGAACTCTCCAGAAATTAAAAAAAAATCCCTTTAACTGGTGCTGACCAACATACCAGCTTTCAAAACACAATATCACTACTGTCAGAACAAAACTTGAATCTCCAAAATGATAACTTTACAGGAGAAAGAAAAACAGCACATTTTAATGCAAGTTATTTTAGACCATTTGTTTTCAACCATTCATCATGCAATTTACTCTACTCTAGTTTTGTTCAGACAGCAGTGATGAGCTGGTCTATGCTGTTTTTTCTAGCAGTTACTAATCTTATCTACCTGACCCAGCACATGAGGAGATGCTTAATTAGTTGATGAGTTGAATTAGTATGCATAGTGTGGGGCCCCCAGAACTGTAACTGGGACCCCTGGTCAATACTTGAAAATCTTCTCATTCACATGTACTATGTATGTTTAATCTAAAGCAAAAACAAAGTGCTTCTTAATGGTTCTGCCATCTGTTCACTCTGACTACCTATATGTAATGTATATTTAATTTAAAAATAAATTATGTAATTATATTTATTATACTAAATAACTTTTGTGGCAAGGTTCTTTTAATGTCCATTTTAAATTACTACCACTAAGTAATATATATATATTTTAATATTTAGTACTAATGGCTGCAATTACTTATTTTTGTTTAAACTGTAGGTCATTTCAAAAATTGGATCAAGATTGGGACCCATATTCTGTTGGCAAGGAATCAAATTTGTTTGTCCAGACATTACCAACCTATCTGCACCAGCTGATGTAATAAGTGTTTGTGTCAGTCACCATGGAGCAAATCACAGCACTTTTTTTCTAATTGCTACAGAACACACTTTGAAATCTGATCTGAGCATTCAGTTTCCCGACGCATCTTTGAAAATCCCATTGGAATCACATTTCAAACCACTTTCAAATTTTATTTTGATCGGATTAGCAATGTGTTTTTTTTTCCAGTCCAGTCTGAATATGCCACAAATCTAATATGGGCTGGCAGGCTAAACAAGCCCTTTCTTGATTGTACATTCTGACCTCAGACAAACCAGGAATATCACACAAATTAACCAATTTTTTTTAAGATGCTGTAAAAAATACATTTTGCTGTCTGACCTGAAGGATTGTCTAAAATGCACTGTTGAACATTTTTGGAACATTATCAATACACTTGACTCGTTTTCTGCTGGTCCGTCATTTGCTCCCGAAGTTAAAGCAGACACTTCTGAAGCTGTAGATGTGGAAAGCAAGGAAAATGCTGTCTATGCACAAACGTTTTTTTTTATTACATTTGTTAATAAATTATTCCATTTGGACCTACCTGGAGTTGTCCTGTGTCATGATGTAGCAGACCCAACCTTCTTCCTTGGCACTCACCACATGTAAACCCGAGTTCCCCTGAGTTTTGCCATCTATCAGCAGTGAACTTTCACATACTAATACCAGTGATCTTGATAAACAAACTTATACTAAATATGCCTATTCCGTGTTGATGCAGTAAAAAGGCAACATACTGGTGTCCCAGTGAGATGTGGATGTCGAGGGAGAGTTCTAGTCTAAACCTACATAGGGCTCCACCTGAAAAGAAAAGACACCATAACCAATAATTACCTCTAATAGTCACGGATAATAACTGGGATGAGTAATCATTTACAACAGTGGGTTTTTAACTGCAAGTTTTAATTTAATTTCTGTTACAACACAACTGATTCAGATCAAGATTAGATCCAGGGAATAGTGCAAGGGGAGCACTGCAGTTAGGAACCTTAAGATTAAAATAATATTCATGAGCATACACTCTTTTCAACAAAAAGAGGCTCCACAGTTTTTTATATTATTATCTACATTACATAAATAGTTACCAGTTATAATTGTGTACAAAGAATATTTTAAACTAACTCTGGAACAATAAATGTCCTTTTCATGAGAATTCACACATTACATCATTTTTTAGTGATCTCTGATCAAAATAAATCTCAGTCAGAGACTAACACCCATTTTACCATGCATGTGTTACAATTCTCCAGGTAAACATGGGACTTCCTGGATGCATTTAGTACAAATAACCAGAGGGTGTTGGCTGTGTCAGTAGAGTGAAGTGGCCTGTAATCTCAAAGCCTCCTGATGCATTTGTTGCTTTTGGATCAACTGCTCCTGCAAAAATAAATCCAGCAGTTTGTGAGATATGTGACATATAATAGGATTAAAAAAGCAAAATAACATGCTTCACACTGCATGCCTTTCCAACATGAGCAGCTCCCATTGACAATACCTGCAATCCTGTTGTTGATCATTGTGGATTTGTAGTGCACTATCAAAGTTTTATTCTTAAATCTAATTCTTCTGATTGCAATGCCTCAAGAACACAATTCCAGTGGAGTGCTTACTCCAATGTCTTGGAGTCTCCGTTGCTTAGTTGTTCTGAGTTTGGAGTTCTATTTGAGTGTGGAGTCGTGTGGAGATATCCTGGAACCATGTCCCCTCCATGTGATGTGCTGGTATCTGAACCACATACTGAATCCTGTGGGTAAAAGAAATATAAAATTGAAGACTTTCACCTGATAAAGTGTCTCTATGAAAGAAAAAATTGGAAAGAAAGCTGCTCCTTACCGCACTGTGATTATCAGTTTGTTGGGCAGTTAGTTTTCGCTTTCTTCTAAAAACAGGACTGCAAAAAAGAAACCCCCCCCATGACAATATGGAAAAATGAATAGCTATTTCCAGCATCCACAATTTCCTCTGCCATGACCTGACACATCCGCAACCTGCACTACTGGTCAAACGTTTTAGAACACTAAACGTTAGAACGTGTTTGGTTGGTAGTGATCTAAAACCTTTGACTGATATTGTTCTGAAACTTTTATCCGGTCGTGTATGTGAATGATTGTGTACCAGCTGCCCAGTCGCAACTAAATTATTCTTGTACATGCTGGAAACCCTCTTACTGCATTTTTTAACCACAGTCTGTATTAATAGAAGTGCTTGTAACATTTCACATCTTACTTTGACTTGCAACTACCATTTAGCCCAGTTTGTTGAAAATAGCCATTCAGCCTAAAATACAGAGTGTGGTAATGTGGTCGTCTGGAGGTGTTAAAAGGATACTGGCTAGCCCTGGAGCTACATACGCCGTCCCCTTGACCGGGCATGGCTCCCCTTACTCCTTCCTGCATAACCAGGATGTCTCTCCCCCTCTCAGAGCGTGACACCCTACAGGAAACAAGCAAAGGATTAACAGATGCACCTCAGGTGTGGGGTAGACCAGGTGATGTGTCTGGTGCCATAGTGACATCATCACAGTCTCTCTGCTGTGTTGATGAAGCGCTACGGGATGTTTGTGCTTCAAGTGCTTGGGTATAGCAGTTATACTGTTTGTTGTGATCATCTCCACTGTGCAGAGCTGACAGAGCGTTTCTGTGTAAAACACTCCCACAACTTGAACGCGAGCGATTGTTTGTAACTGCAGTTTGCGTTCCGGATAAATCTTTTCTTTCAGTGGGCGCGGCCACCTTAGCGACGCATCAGCACACGTTATGCTAATCGACGTAATTTCGTAATCGATAAAGATAAATATGTATGTTGTGGGATTTCGAGTGAGAGCGCTGAGGCAAAGTTGACTTTATAACCAAATATCTCGGGGAGGGAAACTTTATTTTCTACCGAAAACAGAATCGCTAAACCAACTCTCCATTTGAACCCATTAGAACCAACAGAGAGTCGACTCACCGCTATGAGTCCTTTCCTCAGCCTGAACTTAAAGGGCCAGCAACAGCCTGCTTAACACAGTGTCTGTGTGTGAATACTGTTCATACTAATACTGCCCCATATATATATATATATATATATATATATATATATATATATATATATATATATATATATATATATATAGTATGTGTGTGTGTGTTTCATTAATTTTAATTCATTAATGTGTAATGTTCTCTAAAAACTGTTGAACAATTTTTACATTTTGATATATTCACTTCTCACTTAAAGTAAAAAGTCAATAGTGATTGAAGGTACTTGATGTGGAGGAAGAATATTGAGAAAGGCAATCCAACGCGGTTTGTGTCTGAGATGTTACCTGTACTTTTCGGAGAAGCAAGCTTAAATTTCCCGTTCCACCTTAAATGTTGCAGCAATTACATTTCAGAATCTGTACAGGTGCCACAGCAAAAGTGCTGCACCGTTTAAGGTGGAATGAAAAATTAGAAAAAGAGGCTGGTGAAGAAAAAGCTAAGCATTGTTATTATGCTTTTACTGAATGGCACTCCTGCTAGTTTGAGGTTCATTGCTAAAAGCCACACTTGGCATGTTTTTGTTTATATACAATGGAATGCAACACCTCATTTTGTAGCTTTACTCTGAGGCGCAGCTTCTAGCTATGCCAAATACTACAAACAGAATTTCTTGTGTAGTGATGGAGTACTACAAAGAGATCATAAGATATTCCAATTTTTTTTAATTAAAAGTCTATTTGTCCTGTTTTGCTACATTGTTTTTAAAAAATGAAGCAAATAAATGAAGATATTGAAAATTATTTACAGAGATGAGTTTGGTGTCAATTAAAAACCAGAGATATTTTTTTAACATTGGCCCACCTGTAAACTAGAGAACACTTCTGGCATTACACATCAAATATGTTAATTTGATTTTTTAACTACCCATATAGGGCACAATGCTCATTATTACATGAAAGCTTACTTTATTTTCCTTTTTGGTGGCTTTAGTGACTCATTCTCAGCTTCTGACTGGAGATCTGTCTGTTGCTCTGCAAGTAGAAGTTTTCTTCGTACTTCAACGTAATTATCTGTCAATGATGACATTTATGATTATTAATGAATCCATTACACATGACTATGCTCACTTTATCAAAGAATGTGTGTATGTATACATACTTGCTGTATATAACACTTTTATGTTATATGGTGTCCAGTTCTCATGAGGCTGCTCCTGGGACTTGGTTGCCCTTTGGACACCTTCACTCTTGTATGGAGGTCACAGACAAACACCGTCCTTCACCCAGATGGCAGGCACAATTTCTACTTCTTCTGTATCCACAAAGCTCACTATGTGGTATATATTTCTTGTGCTAAAAATGCAAATGGGGGAGAAACTTGTGTCCTGTCCTATCACTGCTAATGCAGAAGAGGGAAAACAATAAACTTACCCTGAACCTCAAGTGGCATCCTAAAACACTTGGTCACATGCTCATCTTTCTCAAGCCTTGCATATTTGAGATCTGAGGACAAATGTGAAACAACAAAAAACCCCAAATCACAAGAATCAACAGCGTAATAAAAAAAAACATTGCTTTTCTGGTATATTCCTTATAAATAATATATACTTTGCCTTGGTGAAGAACTGTTTTGTACTAAAACAACTGCATTGTTAAGCATAGTACAGTTATCTCCTTCCTTTAAACAACTGTGGCACTGGCCCATCTCTGTGCTCTAGGGTTGTCTGAGTCTTGTGTGTTTCAGTGCTACCTTTCAGATGTATGTTTTCCATTTCAGAAATCCTTCGAATTATTTAAGCCAAAGGGTTGTGGTTTTCTGACCATCTTCTTTATTTTCTGCAAATAATTTTCAAATGGGAAACCAGAAATAAGGTCTAAGTGTCCATGAAGCTTGACGTCATCACTGAGGTAAATTAATCCATGTATATTTGACACTACAAACTCAGCACCATATAGCTGACTGATGTGTTTAACGAATGAGACAAGCATTGTTTTTGCGAAGTCATCTAAAATAAAACAAAACGAGGGGTTTGGCAAAATGCAAACTGCAACTGACAACAACCTAAAATTGCTATACACTTCCTCAGCCAAGACAAAGGACAACTAGACCAGTATACAAAAGAAACTGTCTCAATTCCGTTGCTTTCCATTTTAATCTTTCTGAAAGACTCCTTGGTTTTCTTGCAAATTCAACTGGGACAAAACCTTTTAAATCAATCAATCTTTCAGAAATCAATCTCTCACGCGTACAAATACGACACCGTAGAGGCCCAGTGCTGCCCATCCAGAGATCCATGTTGATTCATGTAAAAACCTGACTGAACACACTTGTCACATCCAGCATAACCAGTGTGAGATGTGACACCTTTAATGAAGGCTCTAGCTGGAGCATCGCACATAACCGGGGCTACCTTCACAAAAACAAACCTTCTCACACATGATGAATCCATCACTCAACAGTTTTAACTCTTTTACAAGAGCATTAAGGTACTCTTGACAACGAAGTTGGTTTTAATACATCACAGAACACAGCAATTCATACTGGTTCTTTGGTAGTGCATTCTTGCAGCATACCAAGCACTGGCCAGAACTGAACAGATGAACTTTTAAATAATGGCAGACCATCAAAATTTAGCTGCAATTTAAATGTACATTTTTCTGGAACTTTAAAAGCCATTTTTTCAAGCATTTTACAGAGAGTATTTAATATACCAAAATAGTAAAAGGACCCAGCTATCTTTTCCACTACATACTCAGTTCTTGTTTTAAGCAACGATATGTTATCTTTTGGGAGTAAAGGATGGTGAACCCTAAGTATGGAAAGAAGTGCTGAAAGAGCAACAAGTGCAACACCAAACTCAACTGTCCAGTTTCAGCAAAGGCACATGTGGCACCACTACAGCTTGCTACTAAAATGTCCTCATGGGTTAAGTTTACTCCGGAACTATCAGGTGTATCTCTGTCCAAGGATGTAATCATGTCATTAACTCTCTTAAGTGCTCACTGTATCCCGTCTGTGTTCCATTATACATTTAAAAAAAAGAAAACAAAAAGAAAATTTTATTTGTAGAAAAACGTTCTATGTACAAAACATATCTCTCTCTGAGTTTACAATTTTTAGAAGCACAAATGTTTTCAAAATGTAATAAATGGTTTCTTCAATGTTAAACCCTAAGTACTGTACACCTTTCACACCCAGTATACTAGGGTTGTCTAGTCTTATCCAAGTGTGGCTGCAGGGTTTCATTTCAAACAAGCTGGAGCACATTTACTTGTTTAATCAACTGGACTCATAGGTGATCATAGGTGCTCCTGCTCTGTTGGAATGAAAACCTGCAATCATGCCGGGCCTTTGTGGATATGACTGTACACCCGTACACTACACCATTCTTATATCAAGGATATAAGAATGGCAAATTTCATTTCTTTACTCTTCACTCAATGTTTCATCAGTCGTTTCTTTAGTCACCATTTTCATATCTCTGTTTCCTTTATATTACTGTATGTCAAATGATGCATTTCTCTGAGTGCTAAAAAGTCAATTTAAACAAATTAAGTTTAACATTATTATTTCAAATTACAAAACATATTCCCTCATTTTGCTCTACAGCAATTATCAGATGCACTTTTCTTTTTTTTACTATTGAAGAAAAGAGACCCCTATGAGCCATAAATTGAAGCAGTTACATTACACAGTTCCACACTCTTGGTGGTTGATAATTTAATTAGCAGTCTAATTCCACTTAAAATACATCTTAAAATGTCTATTTCGAATAATCAGTCAACATATATCATTTTTGAGCAAAAATATAAAATGCTTTAACTATAACAAATTAGCTGTCAAGGTTTTTTTACATTGGCCAATAAAAAGTTAAGTTCAAAACATAGACTATATACTGTTTTCCAATATGTAGTCTGTTCTTAGCCATCATTCCAGATATTCTATATAAATGATTTTACTGTACACTCTTAAAAAAGATGGTTCTTCAAGGCTCCAAACACAATGGTTTTTGGTGCTCTATAGAATTATTTTCAAAAAGGTGCCATATAGGACCATAAACAACACATCCTCCATCAATCTGAAGAATCACTTCACAATTCAGAAAACCATTTAAGCACAAGACAGTTCAATATAGAACTCATGGTTCTAAATAGAACCACAACATTTATAACACTTAAAGAACCGTCTCTTTTAAGAATTATATCATTTTAAAGTATTTGGCAACCAAACTGCATTTGAAACAATGGAATCTAAATTTCCATTTAGACCAATTTTTATAGAAGGTTTATAACAGTAAAATAGCGATTTATTTAATTAAGGGGAACAGACTATTAAATTGACAGGACATTTTTTCCCCCTGCCTTCATACTTTAGGGGCTGGTATAACCCAAAGACCTTAACAGTTAATTTAATGTAAACTAGCTTCCAATATAAATGGTGCGACAGTTACATTCTGACGCCTCGGGCCGCAGTATTTAAGGTGGAACGAAAAATTAGAACAAGCAGACCTGCCAACCTGGGAATTTTTTTTGAGTAGCAATTTCTTGCGGTGGCGCAGGACATTACATTACAGCATGGCACAGCGTGAGGTCAGGTACATGTGCTGATCAGTACTGATTGAGTTCACACGCTCACTCATCACAACTTATTATTACTAAGCACATAGTACCCACTTACTACACCACCATATCTAGTTATTCAACATATAAGGAGACTAATGGAAAGGCTTAATGGAAAGGCTATATATCTCAGTTTCCTGTGCTTTCATACATTTCAAATTCTGGAACATGTTCTAGTGTTTATTTACCAAGACATTTGACATATGGTAACTGAAAAAAATGTTGAACTTGAATTGATCTATGGCATATTATGTGTCTTAAATACATTAGGCATTATAAATAACAATAAACCTCTACTATCTAGAAGATACTGTTCTTTCAGGACAACACAATAATATCACTCTCAATTACAAAACATTGCAGCATAAATATTCCTGATACCTAATCACAGAGGAAATGTACATTATTTGATTAGAATAATCCTGCAGTGAATGTACAGAGAATATTACATTGCCATATTTCAAATCTAGTTATGCCCAGTCACTCTGGAACATTCTGACAGACTTTCAAAAACAGTACTTGTGGCATTGGCAACAAAACATTTATACAGTTTGTAATTAATATTAAATTTAACTATTGCCTGAATAAACCCTGGACTGATATCTGTTATTATTATCATCAACATTCTGAACATTTAATGTGTACAGTAGAATCACTTCATAATTCATATGTACATAGTATTCTAGACTCTGTTCACTTTATGGACTACCTATTAGTAATTGCTATTTTATAAAACTGTAAATGTTACTTGTGAACTAAAGGCTTTTTCTCAGGTCTGCATGTGCAATGACTCACCGACAAGTGTATGGTACCCGCCCACTCACAGTTCACGTGCGGCTAGTTTCTGAGTTTTGGCGATAGGCGGCTGGCTTACCCGCAGTTTTGAGTTGGGCAACGGGAATTAGTGAATGCATGCTCATAAAAAAATAAAAAAATACCCTAATCCAAACTCTAGCACGAAAAATTCACTCGAGCACAGAAAGCAGTCGAAGGTGATTCACATGGCGCGCGAGGGCAATTTTCGAATCAAGAATGAGAAAAGGCGGGTTGAGTTTCATATTTATGCTCGCGGGAGGATATTTACACGCGCGGACTGTTAAAACTTGCACGTTTATATTTTGCATCTTGTGTCCCTACTTTTGACACTGACCATTTACAATTCCCACACCTGCCAGTTACCTCTGAAACTGCGTTTAGCGCCGTCCTCCCAGTAAAACCAGTGACAGTATGAAGATGGACAGCGGGATGAAACCCTTTTTCGTTACTGTTGTTTTGGCGGCTTTCCGCTTGTAGCCTGTAGCGATTTGTGTTACACATCTCCATTTTGCATGCACAGCCTTATTTACTGCAGTCATTTTTATTTGGGGTGATAAGTAACAAATAGAGATGGACCGATCAGCGTTTTTGAGGTCGATTCCGATCGCCGATCACCTTTCAGCCGATATCGATCGAGGGCGGAGTAGGGCTACACGTAGTTACTTTAGCGCAAGCTAGTCATGACACATGGTTGAAACTGGTTTATTACCATTTTTAACGAGCTCATGTGAAACATCATAATATTGTTTACAAATTTAGCAGTAAATAAACAAAGTAAACCAAACAAATATCCCCAATACTGTAATCATTACATGTAGACCCTTAATTTAAAACTAAAAAAGCTAATTAAATAAATGCAGTAAAACTGCAGTCATTAAATGCAGACTCTGGTTATTTTAAACAACAATCTGGGATCATTAAATGTAGATCTTGAATTGTTGCTGCTGTTCTGTTCGTGCCGGTCAGATCTGGTCTGCACTGGTTTATTATCTGTTCTGGGTTATACGTTTTGTGTTAGCTGCGCGTGCTAGTTCTGCTGTTTGCTGGTACTCACTGTATTCAGCTGCGTGCAGTGTCGTATCAGATTAGTAGTGTTGAATGTCTCAACGAGACACGCAGATTTTACTAATATAAAAATGTCCTGGATGAGTCTGTCACGTACGGTAAACTCTGCCAGACGGACATGTTTACTTTCAGCGCATTTTTTTCGCTGGGACGTCGCTGCTTTAGTCAGTCTGTGGAAAATGAAAGGCTGTGTTTTTCCACCTAGTGGTTCAGATAGGAATTGCAGGGAGGGGGGGTCTCCTCTTCCTGAATGAAACACTAGCTGGAAATACAGAAATTAGGCTCATTTGTTAAACGCCATCGATCGGCTTCAAATTAGAGAAATATCGGCCAATCACTGATCGCATATTTTGATTAAAAATCGGCCGATACTGATACATAGCCGATCGATCCTCATCTCAAGTAACAAACACATCATACTGAACCAGTTAAATATATTTCAAAGCCACTTTTATTAAGGTATTTCACAGACGAATGATGAATATGACTATGAATTGCACGCTTGATAAAATGAAATGTGCTGCGCTTGGACTACAGTATAAGACCACAGAGTTTTCTGGATTCGACTCCAACTTCTGCTGCAGGAATCAATAGAACTGACTCATCGACCTCATTTTAACCAAGACAGCCTTAGAGCAGAAGATTAAAGGACATAACAAAGATTAAACCACACAAAGTGTAATTCATACATATTTGAGTGGCTACAAATGACAGTGATGTGACTAAAATTCAGAGGTAAGGAGAAAGGTACACTGGGAAAATAAATGTAGTCAGAATTCTTTGAAAATAATTCTTAGATTAACGTTAGCTAGGATTAGAGTTCAGTGGTACCAAACTTAGTGTTTCTTCATTGGTGTAAGAATTATAATTACCTTTTCATTTGCAGCCATTTCCTCCTCTCTTTCTCATCACAAGAAAAGTTTTAGAATCAGTACTGAGTCGGCTTTGAACTCAAACAAAAGAACACACAACTGCAGCTGCTGGAGAGATGAGACTCTTCTCAGCGGCTTAGAAGAGACGTTAACAAGCGTTTAGACCATTTCAACCCACATTGGTTCACCTTAGACTGGCTACATACATTAAAAACATGTTTTCTTTCCTGATATCATCAGTATACGTGCAGGATATGAGTTCATTGAACTGAATGTCCTCTGTGTTCATATTCCAGAGTTCAGCAGGCAGGTGTAAAATAATTCTGGTGACCGTTATTCACTAGTAGACAGATGCATTTTCAAATTTAACCGATGAGGCGCAAACAGCTGCCATTGGCCAGTTTCTTGAATGACAGCCAAGTTAACCAATGAGGCTCAATAGCAATTAATAGCAATAAATAGCAATCAATAGCAATTATTGCAGTCTGATGAAGTGGTAACAGTAAGCGTAGAAATGGGGTGTGTCTGAAATTGCACCCTAATTACTGTTTAGTGTTCTGTTCAGGGTGTCGGCCATTTTGTAGTGTTGTCCGAATTCTCAGTGGACATAAGGGTGCGTCCGAAATCGCGTACTTGATCAGTACGTACTCAGTTGGAGCTAGAGTGCACTGCCTGCTCGTTAAAGCAGTGCACTCTTTCAGCGTGTGAGTGTGCAGTATACACGCAACCTCGGACGCACTACGTCCGCCATCTTACCTACGTCTTGTGTCGCAAGACGTCAGACCATCACGGTAAAGGTCCCGGTATTCATTTAAAAACCCTGTTTACTGACGGATTTATAGTCATATATATTTTATAATTTATATTTGACACCGTTCTGCGTGTTTGTCTTAATATCTACTCACGCGGTGCCTAGCTGTAGCTCAGAGAAGACGAAACAAGAGGAATATAATCATTGTTTACCTCAGAAGCAGCGCTAACTCCTGTAGCGGCAATTTACTAGCCGTAGCTACATACACACAGCCAACGTACCGCGTTTCACCGTGCTTTTTTCTCCACATTGAATTCCTCCGCGGCTCCAATGGAATCCTGGGATAGGACAGTGTGCTGCATACTTAAAAATGGGTGCGTCTGAAATCGCGTACTTCCATACTGAACAGTACGCAAAACCAGTGCGCGAGAGTGACTAGGGTGTCGAAATACGTAGTGCTCGGCGAGCAGTACGCGTAAAGTCCCCGGATGACGTACTGCACCGGCAGACAATTTTAAGTATGCAGCACACTGTCCTATCACAGGATTCCATTGGAGCCGCGGAGGAATTCAAAGCGGAGAAAAAAGCGCGGTGAAACGCGGTACGCCGGCTGTGTGTACGTAGCTACAGCTAGTAAATTGCCGCTACAGGAGTTAGCGCTGCTTATGAGGTAAACAATGATTATATTCCTCCTGTTTCGTCTTCTCTGAGCTACAGTTAGGCACCGCGTGAGTAGATATTTAGACAAACACGCAGAACGGTGTCACAAACAGTCTCTAAATCCATCAGTAAACAGGGTTTTTAAATGAATAGCCGGACCTTTACCGTGATGATCTGACATCTTGCGTCACAGGACGTTAGTAAGATGGGGGACGTAGAGCGTCCAGGGTTGCGTGGATCCTAAACACTCGCACACTGACAGAGTGCACTGCTTTACCGGACAGACAATGCAGTCTAGCTCTAACTGAGTACGTACTGACCAAGTACGTGATTTCGGACGCACTCAATGTCTGCCGGTGCAGTACGTCATCCGGGGACTTTACGCGTACTGCTCACTGAGCACTATGTATTCGGACACCCTAGTCTCTCTTGCGCACTGGTTTTGCATACTGTTCAGTATGGAAGTACGTGATTTCGGACGCACCCTTAGGTTCCCTATATAGTTCACTACATTGTTACCCACAATGCACTGTAAAACTAGCTGACAACCAATGTACACTATGTACAGGTTGACGCCCCACAATGCGTAGCGGTTTCTTTGGAAAGTTTGTTGTCCGAATTCCCTGTATTGTCTACCTCATTGCTCCCCTATATAACTTTCTACATAGAGCAGCCTATGTAGTAATCGAGTTAACGAGTGGACCATTTCAGACACGCCCATGGAGTTCGCCATAATAACTTTATAATCTGTAAAGTTAAGAATACGCACACGGGACTGGCGGTGAGAACAACTTTTTTACTTCTTTATTTTATATTTTTTCTTTCTTTTTCTCTTTGTACTACAGCGACCTCAAAAGGACATTTTCTGCACCTACACATTAAGTAGTCTGCCTAAAAGTCTGTTATATGCCCCCCCCCCCCCCCCCTTTATAAAGTCCTTGTTTTTATAACTGCAACAGCAATCCCCATTACCCTACACAAAATAAGAACAACATACATAACCAACAGTATCCTGATCTAAAACTTTAAACTGATGGTCCTGATTGCTATGTAAGGCTTCAGGGACACCATGCAACAATATATAATACTTAAATAGGCATTGGGCCACAGACTGTGCTGTCTGGTTAGGGAGTTCATGCAAATTAACAAATTTTGTGAAGTAATCTATTACCACAAGAACATACCTATTTACTTTTGATGTTACAGACAAACTAGATAAACTCCAACCAAAAGTTTTCCGGTGACTTACCATCCCTTCACCTTTTCAGCCAAAGACAAGCATACATGACTGGAGTGGACAGACTGGCCTTGGCATAGAAGTGACCCAAGCTGACAACTGCCATCAGAATATGTGACTACTCTGCATCTCCATACAAACTAGATCAACTCCAATCAAACGTTTTCAGTTGACTTACCATTCACCCTTCACAATACTCCCATGCATCTCCACTAAAATAGTGAGAGAATAATTTAGAACACTTATTTACTTTTAAAGTCAAATGGTATGAATCTCATATGAATAAGTGTCCATTATGAATAAGCCCTCTGACCTTGATTCAGATTAGTCTTTACTGAGGTGTACATATGGATAAGGAGAGAATTGAGCGTTTAAGAATGACAATGATTGAGAAGGAGTATCCATCATCAGGAGTAGTGAGACTAACTCCTGGTGATGGCCCTCAGGTTAAGCGTGTGCTTGCAGGTTCCTTTCACCCTGACATTCAGAAGAAAGAACACCAAGTTGTGTAGAGGAATTCAAACGAGCCATTCAAAGAAGCCAATGCTCCCCAAGTTTCAAAGCCTATATTTAGAAACTAGCTTCAAATCAGAAACATCAGCATCAGCGCAGCTCCTGTGACCAAACGCCACAAGAGCGCACCTGACAGTAGAATACGACTTGTCCCTGTTGAGCTCGGTTCCATGCAGTCTGGTCCGTGTCCGGCAGAGTTTGAGCGGCAGCAGCAAACCGGCTTAATGCTGTTTGACTTGACCGGCTGGTGAATCTAAGGTGAATCTAAGCTCCTCTACTGAAAAATTCCAATCTGGTTTTAGGCCACACCACAGCACAGAGACAGCTTTAGTTAAGATAACAAATGATCTTCTTCTTGCCTCTGATCAGGGCCACGTATCTCTACTGCTGCTACTAGATCTAAGTGCAGCTTTTGACACTACAGATCACACTGTTCTCAAAGGCTGCTCGGACTAAATGTTCAGATTTAATGCTAAATCTTGCTGATTTCTCTGTAGTTCCTGGTTCAGTAGCCAAAAATCTTGGTGTAACAATTGACTCAGATCTGACATTTAATCAACACATAGGTAATATTACAAGAACAGCGTTTCTTCACCTGCGAAACATTTCAAAGTTAAGAAACGCGTTATCTGTGTCTGTTGCTGAAAAGTTGATACATGCCTTTATAACCTCAAGGCTAGATTACTGTACTGCATTATTGTCAGGATGCTCCAGCAGGAACCTGAATTAACTTCAGTTAGTTCAGAACGCTGCAGCTAGAGTACTAACTAAAACCAGGAAATTCCATCACATCAGTCCAGTTTTATCAGCGCTACACTGGCTTCCTGTTAAATTCCACATCGACTATAAAATTCTTTTACTGACGTATAAAACCCTGCGCGGTCTCGCACCGGAGTACCTGCAAGATCTAATTTCCTATTATGAACCGCCACGTTCACTCAGATCACAGGATGCTGGTTTTCTAATAGTTCCTAAAATTCAGAAGACTACAATGGGGGGGGGGGGAGCTTTTTCCTACAAAGCCCCCAAACTGTGGAATAATCTCCCAGTTAATGTTCAGGACTCTGACACAGTCTCAATATTTAAGTCCAGACTTAAAACGTACTTGTTCAGTTTACCTTTTGGAGACTGAGCTATGCTTCTCATCCACTGTATTACTCCAAACCTGAACTAACCTTGTTTTTCTTTCTCCTTCTTTCTGAGGTAATAACCGCCCACCTGTCCTGCCGAATACTGTTAGAGGACTGACCACCAGTACCCCCTTGTTACCTTGTAACCTCTTCATCTATGTCATCTGCTGCACCTTGATTGCATTACTGTATCATCCAAATGTAGCATGTGTGCAGCTTCTCTCCTTTTTGTTTATAATCAGATCTGTCAGAGTCACCAGCTGCACTCTAAACACTCCATATCCTCTATACTAACCTAAACCAGAACTAACTCAGACTCTGTACTAACCTAAACCAGAACTAACTCAGTCTCTGTACTAACCCAAACCAGAACTAAGTCCGTTTTTCTCTCTCTCTGAGGTAATAACCGCCCACCGGTCCCGTCGAATGCTGTTGGAGGTCCGACTGCCAGGGCCTCCTCATCACCTGGCACCAAACAGCTCTCCTCTCTCTGCTACACCTCGACTCCTCTGTACTAACTAGAACTAACTTTGTGTTTCGTTTCTCTCTCTCTCTCTCTGAGGTAATAACCACCCACCTGTCCCGCCGAAAACTGTAAAAGAAAGACCACCCCCCCGTCACCCGGCTCCAACCAACGCCCCTCTCCATTTGTGCCATTTGCTCCACCTTGACTGCATCACAGTATCACCCACCTGATGTAGCACCTGTACAGCTTCTAAAGCTTTTACCTTCAAACTCAGCTTTAGTTTATAAACTTCAAGTACTGTTCGACCAGAGGAGGATGGGTCTCCCCTTGTGAGTCTGGTTCCTCCCAAGGTTTCTTCCTCCAGTTGAGGGAGTTTTTCCTTGCCACTGTTGCCTCTGGCTTGCTCACAAGGGATAAAGTGTGTGATTTCATGTTTTTCATGCTTTAAAATTCCTGTAAAACTGCTTTGTGACAACACTGTTGTAAAAAGCGCTATACAAATAAACTTGACTTGACTTGACTACTGTCCAGAGTTTTGAGCTTTGAGACACTTTAACACCTTCAATAAAATGAAAAATGAACATTTATTGTCATGTTGTTGTTTTTTTGTTTCATGATGAAAAGCAACAGCTGGTGATGTTATAACTGTTAAACTCTGTGTTCATACTAAACATTCAACGTTCAAGACGTGAGCATCAAGGATCTAGATATCTGAGAGCGGTTCCATGAAAATATCCTGCCACCTAGCGGTTATAGACAGTTTACATTTACTAAAAATACATTTGATGAAAGACAGATGAAATAAAAAGATTTCTGGACTGAAAAAAAATATTTGACCACTACAGTGTCTTGAAGTACAGATAATAATGATAATAATAATAATAATAATAATAATAATAATAATGGTAGAAGTGGTAGTAATAGTAATTGGATTATAATTATTTTTATTATTATAATTAGTAATAATAGCAGTAATAGTCATGGTGGTGTTATAGGATTTTCTCATCATGACTGCATTACTGTAATATATCGCTCTATTTGTGTTTTCATGTAGGCAGGGAGACAACCTGAAACCAAAGGCTGTTCACACAGCTAAAGATCTACTGGAACTCCGCTCAGAACTCAACACTACACACTCCAGCCTCAGAAGAGGAGAGTAGAACCTCTGGAGACACTAAAACACTTCATCCCTTCAATAAAATGAGTTAGTGTTATGATTTTGCTCGTTTTTAGTTTTAACCAAAAGCTGGTGATGTCATAATTGTTGGCATGCTGATGATGTCACAATAGGAACGAAGGTTATATAAGTGTTACCTCAGCATCCAGGCCGTCATTAGACTTCTGACCTTCAACAAGATTAGTCAGTACTGAGGTGTGGATATGAATAAGGAGAGCATTATGCGTTTGAACAGAAGAATTCAGGAGATTCGGTCATTAGGAGTAGTGAGATCAGCTCCTCGTGATGGCTCTCAGGCTAAGCGTGTGCCTGCAGGTTCTTTTTTCCCTGACATTCAGAAGAAAGAACACAAAGTTAAGCAGAGCCATCCAAAAGAGCCAGTGCCCGCCAAGTTTCCATCACCTCCTGTGAGGGTACAAGTTGGAAACCCACTTACGAGCAGAGGCATCGCCATCAGCGCCGT